>OZ030016.1:67328055-67930555 GCA_964023405.1 Apodemus agrarius
GGGTTATTTGGTTTTCCAGGGTCTAACTTCTTGAGTTCTTTGTATATATTGGATATTAGCCCTGTGTCAGATGTAGGGTTGGTGAAGATCTTGCCAACGGAATCCAAGAACACATCAAAATGATCATTCACCATGATCAAGTTGGCTTCATCCCAGGGATGCAGGAATGGTTCAATGTACAGAAATCCATCAACGTAATCTACTACATAAACAAACTCAAAGAGAAAAACCACATGGTCAACTCATTGGATGCTGAAAAAGCATTTGACAAAATTCAACATCCTTTCATGCTAAAAGTATTGGAAAGAACAGGAATTCAAGGCCCATTCCTAAACATAGTAAAAGCAATTTACACCAGACTGGTAGCCAACATCAAAGTAAATGGAGAGAAACTTGAAGCAATCCCACTAAAATCAGGGACTAGACAAGGCTGCCCTCTCTCACCATATATCTCTTCAATATAGTACTTGAGGTACTAGCTAGAGCAATTCGACAACATAAGAAAGTCAAAGGGATACAAATTGGAAAGGAAGAAGTCAAACTATCACTATTCGCAGATGATATGATAGTATACTTAAGTGACCCAAAAAACTCCACCAGAGAACTCCTATAGCTGATAAACAACTTCAGCAAAGTGGCTGGTTATAGTCAACTCAAGCAAATCAGTAGCCTTCCTATATGCAAAGGATAAGCAGGCCGAGAAAGAAATTAGGAAAATGACACCCTTCACAATAGCCACAAACAATATAAAGTATCTCGGTGTGACTCTAACCAAACATGTGAAAGATTTATATGACAAAAACTTCAGGTCTCTGAAGAAGGAAATTGAAGAAGACCTCAGAAAATGGAAAAATCTCCCATGCTTGTGGGTTGGCAGGATTAATATAGTTAAAATGGCAATCTTGCCAAAAGCAATATACAGATTCAACGCAATCCCCATCAAAATTCCAACTGAGTTCTTCACAGAGTTAGAAAGAGCAATTCTCAAATTCATCTGGAATAACAAAAAAACCCAGGATAGCTAAAACTATCATCAACTTTAAACGAACTTCTGGGGGAATCAATATCCCGGACCTCTAGCAATACTACAGAGCAGTAGTGTTAAAAACTGCATGGTATTGGTACAGTGACAGGGAAGTAGATCAATGGAATAGGATTGAAGACCCAGAATTGAACCCACACATATATGGCCAATTGATCTTTGACAAAGGAGCTGAAAACATCCAGTGGAAAAAAGATAGCCTTTTCAACAAATGGTGCTGGCTCAACTGTAGGTCAACATGCAGAAGAATGAGAATCAATCAACTCTTATCTCCTTGTACTAATCTCAACCCCAAGTGGATCAAGGACCTCCACATTAAACCAGACACACTAAAATTACTAGAAAAGGAACTGGGAAAGACCCTTTAGGACATTGGCTCAGAGGGAAAGTTCCTGAACAGAACACCAATAGCTTATGCTCTAAGATCAAGAATAGACAAATGGGACCTTATAAAATTACAAAGTTTCTGCAAGCCAAAAAACCACTGTCAAAAGGACTAATTGGCAACTAACAAATTTGGAAAAGATAACACACCCTTTAAATTTTAGGAAATGGTGGTCTAGGGCTATAGTCTAGGATGGGACATGAAGTTAAAATTCAAATTAATTGAATGTAATTATTTTCTATTTGGAATTTAGCCTTTTATGCATTCTGATAGACACCATTCTTTCTCTTTTCAGGTATATATAAAGATCATGTCTCAATAAAGTGCAGGGAGCAACCATTGGTTTAGCTCAAAATTGAAGAAGAGAAGAGAAAAGATGAAGAAGGGGTCTTCATGGGTGCCTATTTCTTTTTCTTCATTTGACCTTGAATTGTCCTATATAAAACCCATAGATTCTTTCCCCCCTCTCTCAAACAGTAGTTTGAATTATATAAAGACTTAGCTCATGAAGTACTTCCACCTAGCAGGTATGTTTAATTCCCTCCTTACCCATTACATGCAGTTTAGTTAAGCACCAGTTTTTCTCAACTGAAGCTATAAGTAAACAAATTTAATAAGCTGTGTGTCTGCTTATGTTCATGTAATTTGCAGTAAGGGCAAAAGGAAATTTGTAACAGGCACGATGATTAAGGTAAACCATGTTTTATATCTCTCAAAATTACTTGTGATAAACAATAATTACTAATTTCCTATATAGATAGAGATACAGACTTAGGGCTAGCAGGGCAACTTTGGTAGATAGGAAAATATTTCTTTAAGCAGGAATATGAAACTATTTCATGAAATACCCAATTCTACTTATGGTAGCCTAAAAGAGCAAGAGCCTTTAGAGGGGCAAGGTTGTTTCTCTGAAAGATGAAGGTGTGACATTTGGTGAGATTGTCCTCTGAGACATTAATGTCACAATTAACACTGTGTGGCTTACAGCTTTGCACTTCTGAGAGGAAATTAAAACACACTACTTAATATTGAGAATATCTCCCTCCTAGTCACTTTAAAGGAGTACCAATTTGATTAGCACATATTCTGAAGAGGCCAAGCTTCTTTTGTTAATCAAGTGTGTGTTTCCTACTCAGAGTTTGTCCTTTGACTTGTTAGTGTTTAGGAACAACATGTGGCATGTCCCAATTCTCCTTTGAATAGATCTACCAAGTCAAATCTGATGCAAACTCTAGCAAGGGCGTGCTCTCTAGTATAAGTGCTGAAAGCAAAGAAGAATATTTGAGTCATTTGTATTCAGAATTGCTTCCTTTGTTTTCAGAACTTTAAGAACTCTTCCACTCATGGTCACAATGAGGGACTACAGAAGCAGAATCAGGAAGCAATTCAGTGAATTGAGATTTGCAACCTAAGACTATGACAAATAGACCTTACAATTTTACTTCTAGGGTCCACATATCTATGACTTTTGCTTCCTTTTGGAGTCAACTAGGAGAGCTGTTTTAAAACCATAATGGCCAGATGACCCAATCATTCTGATGTAGTTACTCAGTCATTGGATAAAATAGTAGGCAACCGAGAATAAAGGTACATAGCCTCATATAATATGCTATTATATTCTCCAGAGGCAGAAAACAGAATAAGAACTTGGAGCTAAAGTCCTATTTTAAAGCAAACCTTTGGTTTGCCTGGAGTGATGCCTCTGAATAGCCTCTTTGGGGAAATGGGATGTGGAATATTAACTATAGTATCTAGAAAGTCAAAGAACTGGATGGTTACTTTTCCATCAAGGATAAGGTCAAGAATATGTGCTAAGCTTGGTTAAGATGCCAAGACTTCTTTTTGAGAACTTTCCATGCTTCTTTTTTGCTTACTCTCTCATCACAAAACAGTGGTATGAGGACTAGTTTCTTAAAGAGACAGGACTAATGCTGCTCTCTAGAAGTGTATTTCTTTAGTCTTCTAGGTTTTTCTGGGTCTTCAAACACAATGTGTATATATTGTTTCTGTTTCTATGTTAAAGGTACACTATGGTTATGATCTAGTCTGAAATTTTAATACAGGTATAGTCTATACTTCGAACGTAGAGAGATGGCTCAGCAGTTAAGAGCACTTACTGGACTTGCAGAGAACTGGGTTTTAGTTCACAGAATGCAAATAGTGGCTCACAACTATTTATCTGAAACTCTCAGTTCCAGAGATCCAAAAGCCCTCTTCTGGCTTCTTTGGGCATCAGGAACACACATGGAATACCTGCATGCATTAAAGTAAAACACATATGACCATGATATGTAAAGTAAATCTATCTTTTAAAATAAATTAATAAATAAAGAAATATGTGCATTTCACTGGTCTAGGTTTTCAGGGAGTTGTTTCCCGGGCTGTTTCTTGATGGTTGATGGTCGGTTCCTTAAACTCTCTGTGCAGCCACAGGCCAGACCTTGCCACTAGTAATTTGGGAAGAGTGAAGTCAGGATAAATTATAGCATATTAGAGATGAGAGATAGTTTTGTCCACACCCCCGAAATTCACAGAATGTGATGTGTACTTATGTTATGTTTTTTAAAGAAAAAGTATTTCTCAAATTCTGTTATATAATAAAATCATGGTAACAACTCTTAACATGTAATTTGAAGTATCAGTTTCTACAACTTCTTTATCCGGCTCTGGAACCAGGATTCTGTGACACTGAGCTCAAATCATTACATTCTACCTTAGACATTGATGCATGTCACAAACTCAAGCTAGAACATTCTAACAATGAAGTCAATATTTTCACTTCCGCAAAAATGACCTTAGGTGGTGGTGCATCATAACTTTGAGAATGTGTGTGTGTGTATGCGTGTGTGTGTGTGTGTGTGTGTGTGTGTGTGTGTACAACATATATGTATGTGTATTGAGATGTGCATGGGTACAGGTTGGTGTCACGTACGTATGCATGTGAATGTGTAAGTCTACGCAGAGGCCAGCAGTTGACACTAGGTCAAGAGATGTCCATTTTACACGTTGAGGCAGGGCCTCTCACTTAACCCAGGGAGCTAGCAGAACTAGGCAGTTTGTCATGGCAATCCTCTATACCTCCCTTCCAAGTGCTGGGTTTGAAGATGGAAGCAGCACACTGTTCACTTGGCATTTATATGGTTGCTGGTGACACAAAATCAGCGCGCTGTCTCCCCAACACCTTAAATCCTAATGTTTAAGCCCTCAATATAAAAGTATCAAAACAAGATCTCATTTAAATAGCAAGGAAACATTAAGTCCTGTTTGTAATGCAGTGCTTTGCTGAAGAAATGTTAAGTTGAGGCGCAGACAGTGGATAGGTGCATACAGGGTGTAGTCATTTCCCAATTTTTCATCATTCTCCAAGCTAGTTATAGATATACATGTGTACCTGAAAGAATATTGGTCTTCCAGATGACACATGTCTCCATGATTTCTGGAAGCCTGGACAGAGCCCCACTGGTACCTTGCCTTACTCTCAGCATCCGTTTGAGAGCAATCATTCTCACTTTATTTCACTTCCTGTATTTGACTGTGTGGGGAGTGATGGGGATCTCTCAGGTAGTCAGACCTGAGAGATGGACAGGGATTTGGCTCCTTTATTTCTCCTCTTTGGCATGAGGTCATACAGTGCTGATGGGTTAGAAATGTCAGTGAACAAGAAGACAGGGTGCCATTTATAGAAATCTTTCAAAGTGAAGATGCATTGTATGACAGAAATTTGTCTTTCTCACATAAGAGACCACTGGAAGGAAGTAATGCCATAACTATTGCATTCCTAAGTATCTGGGGAAAGTTAGATATTGAGGGGTCATTTATACTTTTGGGACTTCTGACTTTTCCCATTGGGAAAACCCAGCCACACATGCTCACATTTTTTTTTTTTTTTTTTGGTAAAGGTTGATCATCATAGCATCTATCATGATCAAATCTGAATTAATTCTTTTCTCTCATTAACTTTCCTTCTCCCAACATTGCATAGATTAGGCTGGGATTTTATGGTATCCATGTGATTCTAAGAACACCTTGTGTTATAGAGAATGTGGGATATATATATATCTGTCTTCATTAATGTTGTGGTGTCCAACACCACCTCAGGTTCAAATATTCCTAGTGAATACACATAGCATTGGCTATACCTATGCTTCTTGTTATATTTTATTTTAGTTTTTTTTTTGTACAGCATGCTAGTTTAGCTGTATATTTTTAAGCATTTAAATCCTGTTACATATAGTATGAGACACATTGATACGTGTGTCTAATCTTTCCTGGATCCCCCCTCCCCAAAAGTCCCATAAGCCCTCTTCCCTTCCCCTGTTCCCCCATCCACCCCTTCCCACTTCCCTGTCCTAGTATTCCCCTACACTGTTGCACTGGGCCTTTCCAGAACCAGGAGACACTCCTTCCTTCTTCATGGGCATCATTTGATATGTCAATTGTGTCTTGGGTATTCCAAGCTTCTAGGCTAATATCCGTTTATCAGTGAGTGCATACCATGAGTGTTCTTTTGAGACTGGGTTACCTCACTTAGGATGACGTTCTCCAGTTCCATCCATTTGTCTAAGAATTTCATGAATTCATTGTTTCTAATGGCTGAATAGTACTCCATTGTGTATATATACCACATTTTCTGGATCCATTCCTCTGTTGAGGGACATCTGAGTTCTTTCCAGGTTCTGGCTATTATAAATAGGGCTGTTATGAACATAGTGGAGCATTATCCTTATTAAAGTGAGGTCTAACACAAAGAACAGTTTGCTGTGTCAGAAATGGCTGCCATTGTGTGTTTGAAACTGGTCTCAACAAAAGGAATACGAGTCCAAAACTATCAGAAAATTCTCCATTTGCTTCTAGAAATGTTCATTCCAGCTGCGAATCTCTGGTGTGAGAGCGTAACTTTTCTGCCAAATTAAAATTGAAATCACAATTTGTCAAACACAGCTGGTAAAGTTCACAGCAGTAATGAATAACACCAGGCAGTGAAGTCAGCTAGGATGTCCAGACTTGTTTACGACTGCCAATGATTTAATTGAAACACAGCTGCAGGATTAAAACAACAATGTTTAGCCTTTTCCAATATTTTCAAATCTTTTGTCCCATCCAATTCCTAAATAGGCTCCTTAAGACTGTTAATGGAGTTAATTAGTTCACATGAGCTAGGTTATGCTCTGCCAACCAAGAACTTCCAAAAATCAGTGGGTTAAGAAAACGAGTTAATTTCATGCCTATACAATTTCTGTTCACTGAAACTCCAAATCACTTATTGATTTAGACACGTTATGGGAGTTGTTATGGGAGTTATAATTTTTCCATCTCAACACATGGCCTCCAACCTGGCCAGGGGCAGTGTTTGTTATTAGAGAAAGCTACTGAAGACACAAGCTCCTTTGTATTTGTATGTGTATGACATACTCATGCAGTGTTTAAGATCATGCTTTATGAGATCTATTTCCAGTTACAAGAAGGTTAAGCTTTAATCAGTATTTTATTATCATATGATATACCAATCCTATTTACTAAAATTGCAGTACCAAAATTTGTTTGGTATTCAATAAGACAATGTACTGAACACTTTTTGAAAATTAAGCAATGATAAATAAACTATTCTTACACAATAACTAAGACAGTTTCTGTTGTTTTAAGGCTGTTGTGATGGTCATTTTTTAAAATATAATCATGAGTAGCCAAGAGTTCCCAGTTATTTCCTTAAATGATAGTCTAGATGTACAATGAAGACATTTATGAAGATATAATTGCAATAAAGTATGTTCTCCTTAGAATTCTGGGAAGGCATAAAACAATGTTAAGAAACACTTTGAAAGCAGAACTGAGGCTTACTTGAGGAAGAGGAAATCCTACCAGCTATGCATGAATGTTCAGCACCCTTTCTTCTGCAGAATTATGACTTGCATTACTACTTTAACATAATCACACAGGCAACTCTTCACAGTAAGTCATTCATATTAATATGTATATTGTCTGTATCTGTAGACAGGGAGTAGTTGTTCTTATTGCTCTATTTTTTGAGTTTTGATTTTGTTTCTGCTTTTCTGAATAAGCCCTACCTGAATGATATACTTACATGGTACGATAATCTAACCACACTATTTTGTGAGTCTCTTTTCTTGGGGTTGGTCCTGTGTTGTATATACAAATGCTAAATTCTGAATCTGAGATCTGGTTGCCACTAACGAGCAGATTCTCATGTATGCCAGATTTTGTTGGGCAAAAAAATCCCAATTTAAAGCTATTGGTTAAATAAGAGGGGCCACACCCAATTACTGGGGAAGGTAGAAGTAAGCAGGGTTTTAGTTAGGCTTGCAGAAGAAGTCAAAAAGTCTGAGACAACATCAAGTCTAAACAAGATTCTTGTTCTTGTGGTCAAATGAAATGTTCCCGAGGATTCACTGATGGAGCAGAAATAACCCAGGCAAGAGTCACACAGCAAGTTCTGTGGGAGCACAGATAGAAAATTCAAATTCTAGCATATAAAAAATTAGGTTAGTATAAATTCACCCAATAATTGTGCAAAAGCTGACTTTAAAGGATCCATAGGACTCAGGCTTGATAACTGGGACAGGCAAGTCATATTAATAATGAATAAAATTATTATAAAACACTTCTAATTACAATTTTTGAACAGTACTTATATGTTTCCCTAAAATATTTAGTAAAATTCTAACAGGGGAGTAATGTGACTTGACTCCTATTTTAAGAGTGCTGTTCAAAGAAGACAGATAGTGACTAAAGCAGTTTAGGTAATCATTTTCAAATTCTAACAATTATTCATTACGCCAATCACTATCTCTTTTTTTTGTGTGTGTACTAGTATACATATGTAAACATGTATGCATACTGAAGGCACACACACACACACACACACACACACACATTTTACATCTATTTGTCTAGTAGCATCGCATACTATGGTCCATGTGGTAGAAGTCAGTGAAAAATTATATATTGTTCCCCCTTTTATTTTGCAATACTTTTTAGGCACTGTCAGGAAAAATAAGACATATCAGCATCTGCCAATCCCAGAGATGATAACTTACCTGCCTAAAAGGCAAGAGACAAGACTTTTGGCCAAATGCCTGGGCTCTATTTTACATTCATCCTTCAGTGTCTCTTGGAGACAGAATCATAGACCTTAACAGATCCATGAGCCAAATTGTTATTATTTACACATAGCTTCTTCTCAGATTTGGGGGAAAAAATGACCTGCAGTCAAACAGAAAGAAAACAAAAAATTTGCATGCTCTATCAATCTTCTGGATTCTTTGGTGGTAAGATTTACAGTTGCTAAAAGCAGTAGTGAAGGAGTCCTGGATAGGGAAGTAGAGGGCTGGTTTCTAGGTTTTAAAGGTTGATTTGAGGACAAACGAATGTATCTGAAAACTTCTATCATGTCCTGTTACATTCTGAATCACATTCATGTTTCAGAAGGCTAATTAACACCATACTTTATGTTAATATGGAACAGTAAATTTAAACTAAATACCATGATTGATCCGATATTCAATTGAAAATATCTGCTTACCAGAAAAACATAGCTTTCCATTAATTTGGAGGGTAACTTATTGTTAATCAAGTACTAATTGATTGTACAGAGCCGTACTGAGGTGTCATGACACATGGTAGGAACTTGACATTGGTCAAGGTGAACTTCCTCTACCAGCCTTTGAGCAGGGATTCCTGTGCTATTCAGAATCCAGCTCCACCTAGGGTGGAGTGCTCAGTGTGAAGGTGAAGTTCCTCCAGATCTACAAATTCCTGAATTAAACAGGTGACCCACCCAGCTGCCTGAGCAGTGGAGCCAACACCCAACGAAGATCCACTCAGGAGTCTGGGAGAAGGGGCTCATCCAAACTGTTAAATTGTCTGACCTCCATTAAACGTTGGCCTTGATTGGTAACCTAACATCGTGGCCCTGGTTCTTTTTCGCCCTTTCCCCATCCATCCCTCAGCTTCCGTTCCAGAAACCCAGTTTGCAGTAGCTGCAGGCACAGAAACTCAGTTTGCAGTAGCTGCAGGTGTAAGACCCAAAAGAAAAAAACGGGGGCACCCCAGCACCCCACGCCTTGGAAGCCAGCACCCCAATCACTCACGAGAAACAGTGCTGATGCAAATAGCAAGAGGATTTTAATTCCAGAGTCTCTGGGGTTCACAGTCTTACCATGCAGGGTAAAAGAGTGTGAGCCACTAGGGCAGAATCGGAGCACCTTTTATAGATTTACAGCAAAACCCGCCTACACAAGCCACTCCATAGCTTCCAAGCCAATCAGTTTCCTATAGAGGCCTGATAAACTAGTTAAGTCATTTCTGCTTATGTGGCCGCCATGCACAGAGTCACACCAAGATTACGCACAGTGTCACATACGTATGTACGGGGCCAGCACAGCGGTGTCTGCCCTTGCCTCAGCTTCTCTGCAGGAGGTGAGGCAGGAAAGGATGCTAGGGACCTTTCCAGCCTGCAACCTTTATCCTTTCATTCCCCACTTCTTGTCTTGTTAATTGTTTTAATCTTAGAACTAGGAGAATTAAAGGTCAACCTCCTCTTGGCTCAGAGGGCTCTAATACTGCTGCCTAAGCACCATAATCTGGACCGCGCTCACCTTTTCCCTGATGAAGGCAACCAACCTATTAACTATATAAGGTCTAACTGTAAACAACAGAAGCATTATCAGGGGTCCTATCAGGGCAGAAAACAGGGTGGTCAAGAGTACAAGATAAGGGTCTTTTCACTGAGTCTTAAAGTTTCCCGCATGGTGGCATCTAACGTAGACCATATCTCCAACTTGGAAGTGATGTGGGACTTGCGGATCTCCTTCTCCTGAGTAGGCCTCCTGGACCTCGAAGTCTCATCCACTGGAGCGCCTTGAGCCTAGAGAGCAAAGGCTGGGAAAGCAGCATATACAGAGGCAGTTTCTACCAGTAGAGGGGGCCACGCATAGAGCAATTTATAGGGTCCAGTCCAAACCGTCCAGGGGTGTACCCAACCATGAAGAGCACAAATGGTAGGAGAGCTATCCAGTTATTAACTCCAGACTCTGATCAATTTGGTGAGGGTCTCTTTCACCAGGGTTCCAGCAAATGTTCCTGAAGCCTTCTTTCATAGATCCAGTAACCTGTCTGGAATCAGTGAGGAGTCTCTGACATGCCTGGAGCATTAAAGTGGACAGTTTGAGCCAAATCTCATGTTGTGGTACACCTCCTGGGAACACCCAGTGGATAACAAAGGAATTGGGGTAACAAAGAGGATCTCCAGGGGGGTCAGGTTAAAATGGCAAGGACTATTCAGAAACAAGGGGAAAGGCACCACCCAGCCTAAGCCAGTCTCCAAGGTCAATTTAGTTAAGGTATCTCATAGGCTTTTGTTTATTTTCTCTAGCTGTCTTGAGCCCTGGAGACAGTACATCCAATAACGTTTCCAATTAGTCCCCAATATCTGTCAATTTCTGACTTACCTTAGAAACAATAACAGAACCATTTTCTGATCCAATTACCTTGGGCACCCTGAAACTCAGAAAAATTTCTTCTAACCCTGGCTGCTGTTTCCTGCTTGCTAAGGGAACTCTCAACCCATCTAGATTAAGTATCTGTAAGTGCTAGAAGATATTCATAACCATACTTTCCTGCCTTAGCTTTTATAAAACCTCTATATACTCTAGGTTGTTCACTTTTAGGTCTTTTGCCCTTGCAGACCCACAACCAGTATAGGCTCCTGTATATCCATTCTTGGAGCCATTTGCTCTCCCAGGCTATTTTCCATTGAGTCTTTTTCCTTTTGACATCCTGGGCAGAGGGTAATACTCACGGTTGCTGGCTTCATTAGGGCATCTAAGAGGTCCAAGATTTCCTGTTGGTTTTCTCTGATGTGAGCAGTCCTCTTGGCATATACACCTGTGGACGGGGGCTGTGGCAAAGGCATACCTGTTATCCATGTGGATGTTGATTTTCTTGCTGTCTCCAAGTTCCAAGGTCTTGGTAAGGGCAATAAGCTCCACTTTCTGCATTGACATGCCAGGGGGTAAAGATTCTTCTACCCAGATGCCATTTGTGCTGTCCACCATAGCAGCACCTGCTTGTCTCTGTTCTTCATAGAGAAAATTGCTCCTGTCTGTTGCGACTTTCAGCAGGGGTCAGTCTCTTTTTGGGCCAGTTGCTGCAGCCCGTTGGACAGGAAGTATATCTGTCCTCCCCGCCATTTTGGAGAGTATGCCTTGCTCCAACAGAGAGGGTAGGAACAGCTTTGGGTGACCTTGAATGAATGGTTTAACCATCCCATCCCTTGGTCCATTGTTCTTCGGGTAGTACATGAACATATTTTGGTGCCAGTGGCTTTTTGGACACAAGATCTTTTCTTGGATACGGGGCCATTGGGTTGGAAGACTGAGTATTAAGCCCCTGTGTCCATCAAGAACTGAGTGGGTTTCTCTTTCCCTCTCACAGTTATCCAGGGTTGGTGGAGGTAGTCAGAACACCCATCTGCCCTAGTCATTGTCTTCACCCAGGGATAACACCTTTGCCATTTGGGGGCACTTCTCCCAAGACCTGGGCGTTCCTGCTCCCAGCTTGTTAGGGCACACTCTGGCCCAGTGGCCTCTCTCTATATAGTATGCACATTGATTCTTTTCTGTCTTTTAGCCAGGATTTTCTGTAGCTTCCTTCTCTGTCATTTTTTCTTTCTCCTCTGTCTCCCTGTCTCAGCAAACTATACTAAATCTCTCTATAGACTTTTCTAACAACCTGTACCACCAAATCTCTCCATAGACCTTCTAAATAACTTGCACCAAATCCCTCTATATACTTTCTCAGCAAATTACATTAAAGTCCCTCTAGTTTGGGGTGTATAGCAAAATGCCTCTATGAGCTGCTCTAGAGAGGCTGCCAGTGACTCATCTGGTCCCTGCTTAACCTCACATACCTTCCTCAAATCTGTGGGCTGCCATGCCCTCGAGGCCTGCCAATGGAGACTGTTGTCGGTCCTTCAGGTGCCTCTTACCTTTCGTCTGAGAGGCTATTCTTTTCTGGCTTCCTGCATTACAAATAAAACAGTCTCAAGGAGATTAATCAGTCTCTTGGGAAATATGCCTTTAGTAAGAGTCACTGTGGAAATAGGATAGGTGGTCTCAGATCTTCTGCTCCACTCTGTTCTTCTCTAAATATAAATTGAGCATACTATTATCATTTTGTAAATTGTAAACTATAAGATAGGCCTAACATCTAATCTCTGTCAAACAGAACCTTTGTCGTCTTTACTATCTTAAAAGACTATAAGAATTAACACCTGACTCATGTTTTAGCTATAAATTTTATGTCACCTGAAAATCATTTATTTAAATCTACATCAGCTTTCTCAAGATTAAAGAGCTTGAGTTGACTATGAGACTAACAGTTTTCATCCCTGTCAGAAATCCAAGAGTGACCAATATTAACTGAAAATATATAGAAAGCTTAACACAGCTTCTAAGACTTAGCCAAATGATAGAGACTGCTAACCACCTGAACAAAAATGTTGGAGCATTGGTCTTCAGCCTTTTGGCACAAGAACATGTGGCAGACTTAAAGAATCAGGAATTATTAAGCCATATAATAATCTATAGACACATTGAGTTTGTCTGTAAATGAAAAGAGGCAATCTCGTCTCTCTCTCTCTCTCTCTCTCTCTCTCTCTCTCTCTCTCTCTCTCTCTCCCCTCTCTCTCTCCATAACAGAAACAACTCTACACATTTCCTTCAAGAAAGGGAAGCTGACTAGTCTCTATAACAAAAATAACAAGATGGCCATTTCTCCTATATTAATCCTGCCGACCCAAGAGCATGGAAGATTTTTCCATCTTCTGAGTTCTCCTTCGATTTCTTTCTTCAAAGACTTGAAGTTCCTGTCATACAGATCTTTCACTTGTTTGGTTAGAGTCATGCCAAGATACTTTATATTGCTTGTGGCTATTGTGAAGGGTGTTATTTCCCTAACTTTCTTGCTTTTTCTAGGGTGTAGTTTCCCTCCTTATATTGGCATTTTCCATCAAGTATCCTTTGTAGGGCTGGATTTGTGGACAGATATGGTATAAATTTGGTTTATCATGGAATATCTTGGTTTCTCCCTCGATGATGATTGAGAGTTTTGCTGGGTATAGTAGCCTGGGCTGGCATTTGTGTTCTCTGTATTAGGGTCTGTATGAGTACTGCCCAGGATCTTCTAGCTTTCATTGTCTCTGGGGAGAAATCTGGTGTGATTCTGATAGGTCTGCCTTTATAAGTTACTTACCCTTTTACCCTTACTGCTTTTAATATTCTTTCTTTGTTTAGTGAATTTGGTGTTTTGATTATTATGTGCCAGGAGGAGTTTCTGTTCTGGTCCACTCTGTTTCGAGTTCTGAAGGCTTCTTGTATGTTCATGGACATCTCTTTCTCTAGGTTAGGGAAGTTTTCTTCAATTTTGTTGAAGATATTTACTGGGCCTTTAAGATGTAAATCCTCGCACTCCTCTATACCTATAATCCTTAGATTGGTCTTCTCACTGTGTCCTGGAGTTCCTGACTGTTTTGGATTACCAGTTTTATGAATATTGAATTTTCTTTGACTATTGATTCAACGTTTTCTATGGTATCTGGAGCACCTGAGGTTCTTTCTTCTATCTCTTGTATTCTGTTGTTGATGCTTGCATCTATGACTCCTGAATTCTTTTCAAGGTTTTCTATCTCCAGAGAAGTCTCACTTTGTGATTCCCTTATTGTTTCTACTTCCACTTTTAAATCCTGGTTGGTTTTGTTCAGTTCCTTCCCTTGATTGTTTGTGTTTTCCTTTAATTCTTTAAGTGATTTTTGTGTTTCCTCTTTAAGGGCTTTTGCCTATTGATCGATGTTCTCCTTTATTTCTTTAAGGGGGTTAATTAAGTCTTTCCTGAAACCCTCTATCAGCATCGTGAGATAGGATTTTAAATCTAACTCTTGTTCTTCTAGTGTGTTGGGGTATCCAGGACTTGCTGCGGTGGAACTGGGTTCTGATTTGCCATGTGGTTTCTGTTGGTAGGGTTCTTGTGCTTGCCTTTGGCCATCTGGTGCTAGTTGGTATTTTTGTCTCTGGCTGGAGTTTTTTCCTCCAGTGGGCCTGTAAGCCTGTGTCCTTACTCGTCTGAGCTCAAAAGTGAAAGCCCTGCTGGGAGATCTTTCTCTCCTGGATGGCTATGTACAGAAAGCTATGGAGTTTTCCGGCTCCCTGGTGCAAATGGAGGCAGGAAGACTTCAGTCCCTGCTGCTCCACTGATCTTAGGCCCTTTGTGCTCCTAGCAAGTCCCCTCCAGAGAGAAGGTGGAGATCTCATCTCTGTGCTCAGAAGTGAAAGCACTTCTGGAAGATCATTCTCTCCTGGCAGGCTATGCACAGAAGGCTGTGGAGTCTCCCAGCTCCCTGGTATATATCACCTACATGCTTCTTGTTCATGACAACTTCCAAAACTAATTCTTCACTGACTAAAACAAGAATACTTTGTTTAAGGTTTTGTCACTAAACTTCACAACCTATTACCGCCTTTATTATTGCCATCAGGTCTTCCTAGTTCAGTAACTCTCATTCTTTGATGTCCTTAGCATCTGGTTGGCTGGCATCAGCATTTTCTGGAGCAATACCTTGGGTAGCTTGTCAGTAGTCTTAACCCACAGGGATGAGACAATAACCTGCATTGTCATTTCTTGGCATCCTAGCCTTTAAGACCCATACCCATCCTCTCCTTTTTCCTGATGTCCTATTTATTCTTACACTCAGGCATGACCCATCCTCTAATGCTCAATTTCTAAGGTGGCAGTTTTACTTTTCCTAGTCTTCAACAATCATCTTTATCTGAACATTTTTTATAAAGAAGAAAAAAGAAAATAATAATTTAGGTTAGTTTATTTTCTCCTTTTCTGTTGTACAATTTCTCTTAGTCTTTAGCATTCTGTGTGACCAAATAAACTGACTAATGACTGTAGCTAGAATAGTTTCATTTAAATATTAAAGATATTATTTTGTATTTCTACTAGGATTCTACATGCCTGCATTCTACTCATGTTAAAATACTTGTAACTCCTCTTCTTTTTAGAGCCAGCAGTTCTGCATAGTCCTAATTAATATGTTTACAACTAAAATTACTCATTCTCTTTTTACTTTTGTTATCTTACATGCTTTCAGAAAAAAATACATCACATGTCATTCTAGCACCCATAGATAAAGTTCTCTATCTTTGCTAAACTCTTCATCTAGACTGAAATGAAGCATACCCTCTTATCTGAAACCACTAGCCTTCTAAAACTTTACTTTGTGAACATATTTCTTCCAGTTGCCTATCCACTATTAATCATAAAGTTAAACAAACTAATGATAGTATATTAAATACCTTGAGGTTCTGACATCTCAGGTTTTTCCCTTATTAGCTCAAAAATTCCTCATTACTTCAGAGTCTAATAACTTTACCAGTAGTTTTCGTCTTGTATGATATTTGACTGTCTACAAACTTAAGCTTTCCAGGTAGAAGTCTATCTTCTGATTTAATTGAATTTCTTTTAATTAAATCTGCCAAATATAATATTTTGAGCCAGGCGGTGGTGGCGCATGCCTTTAATTTCAGCACTTGGGAGGCAGAGGCAGGCAGATTTCTGAGTTCAAGGCCAACCTGGTCTACAGAGTGAGTTTCAGGACAGCCAAGACTACACAGAGAAACCCTCTCTCAAAAAAAAAAAAAACCCCAAAAAATTTTTTTGAAAATGAGTAATGAAATTCATTTAAACCCAAGGTAAGGGCTAATAAGCCATGTATTCCTTCAACTTTTTGTTCTCTAGATAAATATATTTAACCCTATAGTACTACAAAACCATATCTCAGACAGAATTTCTATAGCTATTTTTTTATATTATGTATATGAAAGTTTGTCTTCATGTATATAGGTGTGCTATGTATATGCAGTGCCTAAAAAAGCCAGGTGATCTTATCACATCCTTGGTACCCTAATCCTACACTGCTTGCCATTCCAAAGATAACTCATTTCAGTTCAAATAAAGTCCACACTTTGGTCCTCCTTCTTCTTAAGCTCCATATGGTTTATATGTTTTATCATTGGCATTTTGACTTCTGAGCTAATATTCACTTGTCAGATAGTATATACCATGTGTGTTCTTTTGTGACTGGGTTGCCCCATTGTCTGTGAATTTCATGAAGTCATTGTTTTTTAATAGCTGAGTAGCACACTATGGTATAAGTGTACCACATTTTCTGTATTTATTCTTCTGTTGAGGGACATCTGAGTTGTTTCCAGCTTCTGGCTATTGTAAATAAGGCTGCTATAAACTAGTAGAGCATGCATCCTTGTTATATGTTAGAGCATCTTTTGGGTATATGACCAGGAGAGGTATAGTTGGGTCTTCAGGTAGAACTATTTCCAGATTTCTGAGGAAGCTCCAGATTGCTTTCCAAAGTGGACAGGAGTTTGGAATGGCTGTTCTATGATGGGTTCTACTAACGTGTGACCAATACAGATGCAGATACTTACAGCCAACAATCAGACTGGGGACCCCAATGGAAGAGCCAGGGGAAGGACTAAAGGAGTTTGAGGAGATTGCAACCCTATCAGAATAACAATATTAACTGACCAGATCACCCAGTGCTCCCAGGGATTAAACCACCAATCAAAGAGTATATACATGGAGAGATCCATGGCTCCATATATGAATGTAGCAGAGAATGGTTTTATTTGACATCAATGGGAGGGACATGCTTGGTCCGGTAGAGGTTTGATGTTCCAGCATGGGAGAATGCTAGGGTGGCGATGTGGGAGTGGGTGAGTGGGTAGAGGAGCACCCTCATAGAGGCAAAGGGGAGGGGGAGAGGGAGGATAGAATGGGAGTTTTTTGGAGGGGTAACTGGGAAGTGGGATGTCACTTGAAATGTAAACAAATAAAATTATAATAATAAAAATGAATCTAGGTACAGCAAACTCCCTCTATTGGGACTATATTCTTGCACCTTTTCCAGACTTTGCTAATTCCATACTTCCTCCAGGTATCTAACCACCAAGAAAATGCATTTGTACAGTCCTGGGTTCCACATACATCCTTACATCTGGCCTCTCTGGCATCCTTGCAGAGTGGGCCCTGAAATAGATTTTCTGTGTACTTGTCTATATTCCATTCAAAATGACTAATTTCTATGTTCAACTTCAGAGATATCTTAGCCAGGGAAAGAATGAAACAAGGATGAATTTTTGGCTCATGTCAAATTCATACACTGGACCTGAGGTGTTTTTCCTCTTTTATTTCATTGCAAAATAACCCCACTGACAAAAAACATTAAATAATAGAAATCTGTGCAACAGGTACATAGTAAATGCCTCAAAACAATCTTCTCTGCTGCAAATTCAAATGTAATATTTTCATCACACAAAGGGGGGTACTGGCTTGGCCTCAAATTTTGGTTGGCTTGGAACCACCAGGCTTATGATGGATCTACATTCACACAGTCATTATTGTCACATCACATGATTAGGCATGGCCTCTACTGTAATACCTGTAGGCATTGCTTGAAGTGGCAGCCAAATGTTATTTCAAATTGTGTACTCTTAGCTTGTTTAAAGATGCCTACAAACCTTGTGAGAGATTGAACATATATCATCTTTGTGCAGCACCAAAGGACCTTCTGAGCACTTCTACTGGGATCCTAGGCAACTTTCACTGGTATATGAATCTAGAGAAGTACCATGCTTTTCCAGCAAGCACTGACTTCCTGAAGCGTCATCACTTATTCCTAGTGTAGGCCAGAGGGTCCATTTCTATTCTACAGTATGATAACTGTTGCCTCTAGACTCTGAAGTAGTCCAGCATGCATATTGCATTCTAGTGGCAGAAATGGTAAGAGCAATAATTGACCTCACCATCAACGACAAGTTTGACATGTCTCATACTAGTGGTTCCATAAAACCCTCACCTGTTTCTTTGTTGTGTTTTTGCTCCCACTTTTTGGAAGACATGCACTTCACTGGAAAACTTACTATTTTTCCAACCAGTGTGGTTGAGTGTCAAGGCAGCTACTGTAATCAAGGCCCTGCAGACTATGTGTGACAAATCTCTGTGGTAAAAGGCAATGGAGCTTTAAAAAGGACTGTGCCTTCCATTTAAACTTGAAGTTACTGGCTTTCTTTATTGGTGGGATTGAAAACTGAAAATGTGCATTCCTCAGATCATTAGCTATATATCAAGTGTCTGAAGCTGTGTTTCATGTTTTAAGGGAAAAAATCCTGAGGTTGGAGACTCCAGTGCCTGCTGTACTTGTCTTACAATGACTGAGCATGTTAATATCTCATTGGTGTATGACACAGCTGTGATCCATCTACCTTTATATATTAGAAAACTGGCTTTATGCACAGATCTAAAGAAAATTATTAATAGAAAATGACTGAGAATATCCTTACCCAGTATGAAAATGTCTGTCATAACTACTTTGAAATTTTATATTACATCTATCAGAATGGCTAAGATCAATAACACAAATGACAGCTCTTCTCCTGCCAATGAGAATGTGGAATATAGGGAGCACTTCTTCATTGCTGGGAGAAGTGGGAACTTGTACAGGTGCTATTGAAATCTGTGTAGCAGATCATCAGAATGATGGAAATTAATCTAACTGAAGATTGAACTATACTACTCTCCAGCATATACTCAAATGACAATTTTCATTCTACCACAAGGACACTTGCTCAACAATGTCATTGCTGCCCTATACATAATAACCAGAAATTGGAAACAACCTAGATGCTCCTCAACAGAAGATTTGCAAAGTCAATGTGGTACATTTACACAATGAGGTATTACTTGACTATAAACATGAATGATATCATTAAATTTTCAGTCAAATGTATGGAATTAGAATAAAACAATTCTGAGTGAGATAATGCAGACCCAGAAAATAAATATAATATATATCTATTTATATGTACATATTATCAATTAAGTAAGTGACAACCAAGCTTTAAGTATTTGAGGAATAATATATACAAAGAACTCAAGAAGTTAGACCGCAAAGAAACAAATAACCCTATCAAAAAATGGGGCACAGAGCTAAACAAAGAATTTTCACCAGAAGAAATTCGAATGGCCGAGAAACACCTTAAAAGATGTTCAACATCATTAGTCATCAGGGAAATGCAAATCAAAACAACCCTGAGATTCCACCTCACACCAGTCAGAATGACTAAGATTAAAAACTCAAGAGACAACAAGTGCTGGCGAGGATGTGGAGAAAGAGGAACACTCCTCCACTGTTGGTGGGATTGCAAAATGGTAAAACCGCTCTGGAAATCAGTTTGGCGGTTCCTCAGAAAATTGGGCATGTCACTGCCAGAGGTCCCTGGCATACCACTCCTTGGCATATACCCAGAGGATTCCCCTGCATGCAATAAGGACACATGCTCCACTATGTTTATAGCAGCCTTGTTTATAATAGCCAGAAATTGGAAGGAGCCCAAATATCCCTCAAAGGAGGAATGGATACAGAAAATGTGGTATATTTATACAATGGAATACTACTCAGCAATTAAAATAATGAATTCATGCAATTTGTAGGTAAATGGTTAGACCTGGAAAATATCATCCTGAGTAAATTAACCCAATCACAAAAGAATGCACATGAAATGCAATCACTGATAAGTGGATATTAACGAGCCCAGAAGCCCTAAATACTCAAGACACAAATAGCAAGTCAAATGATTCCCAAGAAGAAGAAAGGAGAAGACCCTGGGCCTGTAAAGATTGCATCCAGTTTAGTAAAGAAACCGAGGGGGGGGAATGATTGGGGAACAGTTGGGGGGGAAGAGGAACTATGGGAACTATGGTGGGTGGGAACTGGGAAAGGAGAAAGCCTTTGGAATGTAAACATAGAATATAGAAAATAAAAAAAATTAAAAAAAAATAAAAATAAAAAGCAGAAAAAAAAACCTAGTATAATGAAATCATTCTAAAAATGTATGAAGGGAATCCTAATGAAGTTTACAAATACTGGAGGAAATAATATTTAAATTAGCCATCTCTTGTCACCAAAGCTTCAGCATTAGAACTATGTTTTACATTCAATTGACCATAAACTGACCACAAGACTTCAGCAGAAGACAACTCATTAAGCATGAAGAGGCCTAGCTGTTATCATAGAGCCCTCATCTGTGGATCTGTCGGCATTGCCCTGCCACTAGTCCTTGGGCTCTTTGCTATGTGACCAGTTGACATGGTCCTCTAAGTGGGGTGTCAGGGTCACATGCTCCAGGACAGGAATCTGGTTGGGAGCAGATTCAAATGCCTTTTGTTTTCAATTATGAGGATCGCTTGGATTCTTTATTCTGGTGACATAGTTCTACTTGCCCTATAACTCCTCCTTTTTCTTTCAATAAATAGGAGGTGTTATTGGAGTGACTGTCTCCTATGTTATTTGTAGTTAAAAATTTGGGACAGAGCTATCTAGACCTATTCTAGTGTCTTTGGTAGAAAAAGTTACTCGAAAAGTATAAAAGAGAAACATAAACATGTCCTGTCTGAAAAATATGCTAGGGAGATAGTAACAAAATGCATGTGGGAACAACTAACAAATGTCTGATTTGACCTAAGGCCCACTCTTTGAGATGGAATTCATACCATCTTGGGTGACCTAGAATGAGAGCTCATAGAATATAGGATGAAAATAAATACAACTGTTCTAAAAGAAGATGAAGAAGCAGAAGCAAAAGAGGAGGAAGAAGAAAGAAGGAAGAAGAAGAAGAAGAAGAAGAAGAAGAAGAAGAAGAAGAAGAAGAAGAAGAAAAGGAAAGAAAAAATGATGCAATTGCTCTGAGTGATAGAATAACCTTCTGCTAGACCAGTGCTTTACTCAGCCATTATCAGAAAAGTTTCATCATTCAGTGGGTGGGACCAAATATAGAGATCCACAGTCAGACATTATGTATAAAGATAGAGTTTGGAACACAGAACTCTAAATTTGGTCTCCACCAAATCCTTCCCTTCAGAGTTCAGGGAATCTTGTATAAAAGAAGACTTAAAGATTGTAAGAGCTCAACAGGATGAAGGACACCAGGAGAACAAGTCTTTCTAAGTCAACTAAGCATGGCTCATATGAACTCACAGAAACTGAAGCGACAAGCACAGGGTCTGCAGGGGTCTACATATATTGTATAGCTCCCAGTTTAGGGTTTTTATGGGACTGCCAAGTATGGAAACAAATGTGTCTCAGATCCTTGAGCTTTCTCTTAGGCTCTTTTCTTTCTGTTGGTTTATTTTGTCCAAATTCAGTGAGATCCTTTTTGTTTTATTTTATTACATTTTATTTTCTTGTGGTTTATCATTTAGAAGCTGATTCTTTTCTAATGAGAAACAGAAAGGGAGTGGATCCAGATAAAAAAGGAAGCAGGGATGAACTGGGGGGAGTAGAGGGAAAAAACTGTAACCAGGATCTCTTGCATGAAAAATCAATCTATTTTCAATGAAATGGCAGCAAAGAAAAGAAAGAAATTAGCCTTCATTCCTGGGTATTCTTAAGGTCTATATACCTGTTTTAGGAATGTACTCTCTGAGAAGTGCTCTCTAACCTTCTTCCAAAGTTCATGGGAACATTGCTAGACAGTATATTCTCCTAGTATTTTCGATATATGCTAGATTAGATTCTCTCACTTACTAATTGAATCTTTATGTTACAAACCAAAATCAAAAAAGTAATTTTATGTATTGGTACAGATCCATAGGACACATTCAAGTGTATATAAGAGGATCTTGTTTGCACTCATATTTCCACACTAGTTGGCCACAGGGCAGGACATTGTCATTTTCCATTGCCATTGTGTTGATTTTCTCCTCCCAAGCTCTTACTTGTTTTGTATTTTGCTTTTGGTGGCATATTATACTTTATTATACTTGATTGAAGAAAGTTAAACACTTCAAAATGAAGGGCATTTCTACTCATCTTTGACATGGAGAATTAATTAAGATCTTTCAAAACTGGCTACTGTAAGCAGTAACTCTATAAAGGCTCTGGGTTTCATCATCTTTTTTTACATTAAGTAGATGGATGATGGTTGGTTCTTCCTGCATCACAGTTCTGAGGAGCAGCTTCAAAGCTGCGATTTAGTAAAAAGCCTGGCATGGGTTGTACTCATTTCAGAGCTGAGACAATGGGATGTCTGCACAGGTCAAGTATACTGAGGTTATCTTCATTGGGATTCTATTCTATACAACAGTAAAATATGTTCGATTTTCTCTGTGAGGCATCACTGCTTCTGAGGCTTCACTGATGCTTTGATCCTTTGACTAGACCATAGTGCCTGGGCTACAATGTAACATACAGAATTCTATACTGAAGTGAGGCATTCACTGAGGCTTGCATACTTCTGTGTGGTTTTCTAAGTTTCATTCTTTCAAGCTTTGGATCTTGCTTTTGCCTACCTAATGTAAGTAGCTATGTATGGATTTCATTTACAGAGTAAATTGTCATTTATTATTAATAGCCCTTGGTCAAATTGTTCCAAGTCTATTTTCTCTATCATTTTTATCTTTAATCTTATTTGTTTTAATTCTCTTGATTTCTCAAGAGTCTTGGCAGTCTTTTCCCCTGGGTAACTATAGCCACGTAGGATTTTATTTAAATATGCAACAATTGAAGACAAAGTATTAGTTTTCAGAAAATCTCACCATAGGGGACTGATACTACCTGGCATCTCAGCAGTAGATTATTTCAGGTAAAGATGCAAGATAGAAGATGCATTTCAGAAAGCTGGGTTCTGTGAGAAAAATCCCACAGAGACCATCTAATGACAGGTAAATATTTCGGCGTGGCTAAGTGTTTGCATCCTGAAGCCCTGCATTCCACATACCCAGGGATCACCTTTGTTATACTGTGTATTCATGGACACTGGGCTCCAACAGTCCTAGGTTTAATCTCACCTCTTCTGTTTCCTAGCAGAAACCTTGGCTCCAGCTTCTCTGAGCACCATTTTTATAATCTGTTCAAAATAGTAAGAACATGAGTGTGACCTAACAGCGTGGCCAAACATATGCAGTGAGTATTTGATCTGTGTCCAAATCCCAGGAAGAACTCAATACTGGGTATAAATACATAAAATGGATGTTGGAGACCCACAGCCTCACTAAAGAGATCACAGTAAGGGGAAGCATTCTATTCCCAGTGAATTTTTATATCCAAAGATGACAATCAAACTGCTATTTATAAAACCAAATAACAAATGAAACCCCAAGTGAGTAACATTAGAATGAAGAATATTCATGATGAGATAAATGTTAAAAATTAAGCTTATAAATACAGCCAAATAACATGCAAAAATAGCTTTGGTTTAGAACTTAATATGTTATGGGATGTTAATGAAGTTCAGTTAGGTCCTAGTCCAAGTTAATTTGGGAGGCACAAACTGATGGCTGGTTAGAGCAAAGACTTGTAGGAGGTCCTGTTGACAGAGGCTCTGAAGAGAATCCCTGCAGAGTGGCTGAGGGGGATTTGCTTCTCAGCATGGTGGGATTGCATGCTGAGTAGAGAGGGAAGAACTAATGGAGCACTGGGATCTTGAATTCACTTCCTTAACCACCTGAAGTTTCTTAGCCATTATCAAGCCTCCCCCACATCCTTTCCTTCCCCTTTCCTTCTCTCCTCAACTATGCAGTATCTCAATGGAAAACAGTGCACTCTGGATCAGAGGAAATAAATGAAGATGGTAGCAGCCAGCTAAGTAGATTTTCTCATCTTGCTTCTAGTGATGGCTTGCAGTGTCATTGTGTTATTATTTTCTTTTGGTAGAAAAGGTAACAAGCTACTACTTGTTAATTAGTTTATCTAAAGTGACAAATGAAAATTGGGCATATTCTCATGTCCATGTTTTTAAGTTTTTGAACACTATGGAATAGCTAAATCAAATTCCTGAGTATATGTGTCACCTTATATCTGCAACATTTTATTCTGGGAGATGGGGTGAGAATATTAGAATCTACTCTCAGTGACTTTGAAGAACACAGTTCTGTTAGTAACTGCAGTTACCACGTTTGGTAGTGTCTTTTTAAAGCTTACTCTTTTTACCAAAAAGGAACAGTATCATTATGTTACTAGTACATTGAGGGAATCTCAGCAGAGTCATCACATAATATAGGAAAAGCAAGGTACGTCCTTGGGTTTTTAATCTTATTAATACAACTTTAAGAATTGACTTGACAGAAAGGCCAAGGACAATTTTATTAGAGTGTAAGAGGAAAACACCAGGCAGGCTTTGAATCTCAGTGGTTGCTTGTGGAGGGAGATGGAAAAGAGGAAGAGAGACAGCCACTGAGCCTTTGATTTAAGATGACATGGATAGAAGTCTTATGTAGACAAGCAGCTACAAGATGTGGGTGAGATCTTTAGAGAAAAAAAATAAGGAAGCCAAGGGTACCAAGTCTACATTTTCGCTTCGGGCCAGTATTTAAAAGAAAAAGACATAAGAAAAGAAACAAACAAACAAAAGAACAAAACACAAAGAGCAGCAAAACA
Source organism: Apodemus agrarius (assembly GCA_964023405.1). Taxonomy (NCBI): domain Eukaryota; kingdom Metazoa; phylum Chordata; class Mammalia; order Rodentia; family Muridae; genus Apodemus; species Apodemus agrarius. The sequence goes on from OZ030016.1 coordinate 67,353,013, forward strand.
AAACAACAACAACAACAACAACAACAACAACCCCAACTAACAACCAACCAAACAAACAATAGTTATGTCTTTGTGAGTCTCTTTCTGCACTAGAATTCGGGGTATGACTTCTATGAAAGAAAAATGTATTATCACATTAAATGGCTAATTATTTCATCTAACCCTTTAGTGGAGCATAAGGTGAATCTGACTCTTCTGAGTTATTCAAGAATGATTTGCGAACAGAAATTCCTAGATAAAAAATGTCTCTGCAAAGGCTGATTGAGTCATCACACTTTCAGCTATGTGGAGGGTTGGAATGTCTCTAATGAGGTCAGAGATTATCCTCTTAACATGTAGAGAATACTTTTCCCTTAAAGAGTTTTGAAAGCCTCTAAAACAATTTGATCATTATGATTGTAAGACCCTTGCAATGGGGAGACCCCCATGAAATGGAGAACCCCCCCCCACTCAAGTCTCAGGATAAAGTGATGCCCAAAAAATCAGCCAAAGACTGTTCTTGCTGCAAAGCACATGAGGCCTTTATGGGGGAACCAGTGTACTGGGATCGACTTGTAACCACGCAGGGTCAGAGGAGATGGATCCCCTGTGTCCGGCGCAAAGAGTATTTGAAACCAAAAAAATCGCAGAAGGGGGAGGGCTTGGGGGATTCAGATAGGGAAGTTACACGTAGATCATGAGGCAATGCATCCCTGGGGACCGGGTGTAACTGCATTCCGCAAGATGGATTAACTGCATTCCACAAGATAGATTAACTGCATTCTGCAAGATAGGTTGGGCAAACATCAACTATCTATAGAATGCAGAACAACCTTTGTGGTTAGCTAGTTCCTGGAAGAGAGGTCAGGACAGGTAGGAGTTAGAGAGTACAGATTTAAGATCTTTACAAAATGGTGGCACTCTGGCCTTCTAAAGCAGGATTTTCTGGGGGTAATAAATTTCAATGCAGGATCATTCATGATTAATAATTTTAGACGTCTGATTTCATATAGCTTTGTTGGATGCTAATACTCATATCTCATTTTGGGGAATTTAGGAATCTGGAAACTCTACCATAGGTGCATAGGATACGAGACTATATTAGTCAACTAAGGGATATGTGGAAGGAAGTCTCTGTGCAATAGAAATAAGGGAATTGAAAAACACATTCCTTAGTTATTCCTCCTTTTTGATGCCTGGTAAGTCTTTATCTGAGGTTTGCAGCCTGAGTCTTAGGTCTGTATGAATTTGTCCGAGCAAATCTGTGGCCATCCCATTGTTCTGCTCTCAGAGTTTCCTGTTATTTAATATATAAGAGAAGAGGGTTCCTTGAAGTAGTGTACTTTTCTATTCCTGGGGTCTAGCCACACAATCATCCCAATATTACTCAAATGATACACATAGGGAAATGTGTTCTGACTGCCTCTCCCAACACTCCTTGCTTGCACAATAACTGATGGTTGATTCCTCCATTTGCGAGGTTTTTACCTCTGGCGTCTTCCACATTTACAACTCTTTGCATACAAACATGCATTTACTAAGTTTAGAATTCTTACATTTTTATCAAAACGTCCCTGTTAGTTCTTTCTGTAAAATTACAGATCTGGGATCCTATGAAGCCTGAGGTGGTGGGGAAGAGAGAATCCCAGTCCTTAGGAGCTGTTAAATTTCTATACCAGATTAACTATTGGAAGTGTCACACGACAGGTTGCAAGATACACAGATGAATTGTGTTATGTCATTGAATACCTCAAACAGCAATTCTTATGTTGCTTAAAGAGATGAAATATAATATGTAATTGCTGTTAATTTCAAAAATCTATTAATTCACATGTTTTTATATACTTTACTAATACGTTTGTATTTCATAACCTATAGACATAAATAATGCATTGCTTTAATTCTAATCTTATTTCAGAGTTATGAAAATACTATTTCTGGGGAATATGTCACAATAATAACAACTTTGTATTTGAATAATTTTCACACATAATTAATTATTATAGAAAATTATCTTATTTTATATATGGGGCACTCCTAAGGAAAAGTTACATTAGTGAGAAAATCAAAAGGAGGTTATGATTGTTATCAAGATACATAAAATCTAAGACACAAGATCTAATATCTGAAAAATTGTCTATATGTTCTTCATATTATATAGAAAACAAAGGATAAGGAGTGCATAATTTCAATGTTAAACCTTTGAAAGTTACTTTGAATGGTACTTTTGGGAGGTTGGAAGCAAAGAGTACATTTTCTCTCCTCCTCTCTGATTTTGTGTTTACTTTCTGTACTATAAGTTACATAAAAATGGTGACTTACTTTGCTGCATGTCTTTCTTCTCATTGAAAGTCCATTCTATATTTAGCATCTCTGCCTTGTGTTTTGATGCATGGTGCTTGGCTTTGATAGCCCTCTTCGTTATATTTATATTCCCGAAAGTCAAATTCATCAGCAACTGCAAATAAAGTCACTGCCATCACTCACAACATCATTTTCACCAAGTGCAGAATATAAGCAATGGTTTGGCTGAAACATATTGATCATGAAATTTCCTCTGAGATATACAATTTGTCATAACTGTATTTTTAGCCAAGAATAATGAGTAACTGATAAAATGAATTATGGTTGGACATAATTGGCAAATGGAGAGCATTTTGCAGAAATCACTCAAAGTATTTTGAATTTCATTTCTCGTCATGGTTTATTTAACAGTAGCTGAGTGCTCAAAGTCGCACACAAAAGATTGATGATCTTTTAGAGCAATTCCTAAGTGTAATATTATGTCTTAAAGAATTATGCATCTCTCTTTAAGGGTGCTGAGAAAGATGTTAGGAGACATCAATAACAATTCAAGAATTACTCACCATCTGCATTTTGTAAATCAAATAGACAGGGGTTTTCCCATGTAACCCCTAAAGGAATTACATGAACTAGAAAGACATTTACTGGCATATTTGTATAACTGTTCAGTTTGTTATTGAAAGGTAATGAATTTGTGCATATCTCTTTATTCCCAAGAACAAGAATGAAACAGAATAATACAAGCATCTATGAAAAGAGGATTATATATGCTTGGTATTGGCATCAATGTTTTAGTTGGTATTTCCTGAAGCATTTTATTCTCTAAAGGAATCATTAGTATTTTGTCTATGAAATATTATATTAAATATTATATGTGACCTAAATATGATCATTGGGATTTCTTATTGTATATGTACTTCCAGTGAAAGGCTTGAGGCTTGACATTTGTCATGTGTCATATTTGCTGCTTCATGGTCAACATTGTTCTCCTTCTCTTCTACCTCATTCACAAATTCGCCTACAACAATTTAACATCTTTTTCTAACAGTTTGATATTGTGAAGCTATGTTTAGAATTCAGGTTCTTAACTTTAGAATCTTATTTATTTATTTGTTTGTTCATTTATTTTTATTGGATATATTTTTTATTTACATTTTAAATGTTATCCCCTTTCCCAGTTTCCCCCTTCCAGAAAGCCCCTATCCTATCCTCCCTCCCTCCTACTTCTGTGAGGGTGTTCCTCCACCTACTCCACTCCCACCTTCCTGCATTCCCCTACACTGGGGCATCTATTGAGGCTTCATAGGAGGACCTTTATTCTAGTATAGTATTTGGGGAATGTTAGCTATGACTTTGAAAGAGTTCCTGGTCTTCTTTGTGTCAATTTGTTTATCTATGACATGAAATAAGTGACAGTATCTGGGTACAAGGCAAACAAAAATGATCTAGCATAAGGTCTTTCCAGGACTCTTATTGGAATTAATACATTTCTTGGCCCTTCCCAGAGATTTCTCTCTTACAAAGTGGCAAAGTATGTATATTACAAACTATATGATACAATTGCGTATGTCTTTTGTGTGAATCTGAGTTTACCTAGTGTTTTTAGCATTTGACCAAAAGGGAAAAGAAATATGACATTTAGGATGGGGCAGTTAGATTTGGTATTTTGGATTTAATTGATTTGTGAATCTTGATTTTTCTAAATGAAAATCTTTGTGAATAAGTCAGTTAGCCAGGTGGAGATGCTATTTCTAACTTTGAAATCATAACAACTCTAGTTTTGAGAGTATGTGTGGAGTGACAAATGAGGTCATGTGTATAACTTTTAAGTTTGAAAGTGAGTCTTTTAGAAGGTGAGCTTTTAAAATCACAATTACTAAAAGCCAAATGGATTTTTATTTGTATGTTTCATCTCTTTCTTGACAAATTAGAGTCAACATACTTACCATCCCAAACATTTCATTTAATATGGAGCCTTTTCTAATGAACTTCACTTATCATCCTCAGCTACATGGCTCAAAGGAACCAATGTTATAATTTGTGAGTCAAGAGTGTCTGCTTAATTTGTCTCTTAGCCAAAGTGTTGTATATAAGATTAATCCAGTAAGCCTTTCTTCAAGGAATGAAGAGTGCGTAGGGAGAAGCCATCCCCCCTCCACTCATTCACAAAAGACACACCTCATAGAATATCATATGCAGCTATCTAAAGCAGGGTTTGAGTTCAATAGTAAATGAATGCTAAGGTGAAATCAGAATGTATCACACATAGGGTGGACTCCCAAGCAAGAAGGACTTTAAGTTTTGTAGCAGGCACTAGATAAATTGTCCAGAGCATAAGAGAACTTGAAGGTTCTGCACAGATTCTGGATTCAGGTCGCATCAGCAGCACAGAGGTTCTAAACCACCTGTAGCCTCATTTCAAGTGTTTTTGACACCATCTGTTGCCATCTTCAGAAACCAGGTATGAACGTCTCACATTTATATACATTTATTTATGCAGACACAATATTCATACATATAAAGCAAAAATTGAATCTTTAAATTTTGAGGTACAGATCAAGTTTTGAGACCAGTGGCAAAGAAAGAGAGACATAGAGAACAGTAACAGTCATCAAACAGCTGTGATATAAGCCTGGGAAGAGGCAATTGAGTTGAAAAATAATCATACCCAATAAGGACAAATTTTCTTTGACTTTAATTTCCTATGCTGTCTGACAACATGTAAGCTTAAAACTGGCCCAACACTAGCTGACATTGGCAGCAGAGATCTGTGCATAGGAGCAGTTTCAGCTTAAAGCTGGGTGTTGGCATTATCAACATGGTGCTTAAGAAGGCATCTTATTTCTATTCAAATTATAGATTCATCTTTGGATGTGTTAGTGACACTCAAATATGAGTCAAGCCCAATCACCATCTTGCAGTCCAAAGACAGTGAGGTTTGGGGATTTATCTACACACACAGCTCCTTGTCTATCCCAATCTGGATCTTCAGCTTCCTTCTGCCTGAAGCATCCTTACAGCCTTACAGGTCCTAAGTGCTCTGCTGAGCTGTCTCAGATTCTCTGGAGAGATTCCACTATTCACTCCTGTCAGTGGGCAAGAAGCCATCTCTGAAACTCCACAACATTAGCTACCATGTTACTGACATGAGTTGCTCTGATTTTTCCATCCCTATATAGTCATTTGTGATGAAATGGTTCATTTTTCTTTACCCCTTCTTGGAAGTTCATATCACTTGACTTTGTAAACATCAGACACAATCTAGATTATGAGAGGTGCTGCTGGCACTTAATATTGAAAATCCAATATGGAGTGGCTGTGTGAAGGTTCCCAATCCCCCAAGGTCTGGTTTGTTTACAGTGTGGTAGTATTTAAATGAGTCCACATTTTGTTGATATAATTTCCCACTTTTATTTCCTTACTGAAGGCACATTTAATGAGAAGGCTGATTATATGAAAGATGAATCTTGTGATGAATTTCAATAAGCTGGTGGTCTGCTGCTATTTTTTTCTTGAAGTTCTATAACTTGAGGCAATGATTTGAATTTTCTAGGCTTTAAATTTTCCAAAAGGTGAGACAATGATTGCATACTTTCTATGCATCCTTCCAGCTCTAGAATGCTATCATGTGCACTGTGATAAACATAATCAAGTATTCATGCATCTATCAGAATAACATAGTTTACAGTATCAGCCATGAATGTTCTCTTGAGTAGAGAGCCACTAATCCAATTGTAAAGTGGTTGATTACCCCTATAAGGGGAATGCCACTCTCACATTAGTGTGCACATCTTGCTTGGCAGACTGTCATTGTATCATAGATCTCAGTGCTAGATAAGAGTACTTATCTGTTTTCTCTCACTGTAGCCTGCATACAGTCTGGTGCTATGTAAGCTGGCCAAAAAAGGGGAAGATTCCCAGTCAGTTCAAGATTGATTTCTTTATGTTCTATAACCAAATAATATCAGGTATTTTCAGAAATTAAGCTTGTATTATCTAGATATGATTGGTATCCAGCAATGAGGGTGATATTCTATGTCAATTCATGGAGGATAGAGTAGGGGGATATGCCCTGTCTGATAAATAACATATCTGGGTAACTATTCCCCTGTATTAGGGAAATTACTTTTTGTTATTGAAATTATTAATGCAAATATTCACAGATAATCAAAGTGCTAAGAATATATAACTGTGAGTGTTCGGCCCTAAAAAGAGCATGTATATCATCTTTCCCCCTTCTAGGCTCAAAGAACATCACTGAATATGGGAAAAGAGTAATGGCAGAATGGAGAATAGAGAGAAGGGATATGAAATGCTGTCTTCTAGACATGACATGAGTATAAGTGTTGTACTCAAGAATGCACAGAAGATCTGGTAGCAGCAAGACCTTCTTTACATCAAGTGCAGCAAAATTCCAACATGGATTTGGGAGTTGGCTCACAAGGCTCTACTACAGCTGAGGAGCTATTGGCTGTTGATTGATGCTTCAATGGAAGAGTTATTTTTTTTTCTGGAGAATATGGCCTGCATTTGGTTATCCATGCTCCAGTAAATGGCTTCTTGCCCCTGCACATGCAGGTAGCAGAATTCAAACTCAGTGGTTTATAAAAAAGAGTAAGAATAATGAATTCATGCAATTTGTAGGTAAATGGTTATTCCTGGAAAATATCATCCTGAGTGAGTTAACCCAATCACAAAAGAATACACATGAAATGCAATCACTGATAAGTGGATACTAATGAGCCCAGAAGCCCTAAATACTCAAGGCACAATTAGCAAGTCAAATGATTCCCAAGAAGAAGAAAGGAGAGGACCCTGGGCCTGTAAAGATTGGATCCAGTTTTGTAGAGAAACCGTGGGGGGAGGGGGAATGATTGGGGAATAGTTGGGGGGAGAGGAATTATGGGATGTATGGTGGGGGGGAACTGGGAAAGGGGAAAGCCTTTGGAATGTAAACATAGAATATAGAAAATAAAAATTAAAAAAAGAATAATACAGAGAAATGAAATTATAAAGGAAATGTCTTGGGCCAGGAGGGACTGGGGCACATGGAAGGGAGAATATGATTAGAATACCTTTGTATATTTGTGAAAATTTCCAAAGAACAAATTAAAAATGCCACTTAGAGAAGAAAAATAAATAGTATCAATCAACATCTTCTATAATCTCATTACTATGTAGATTCCAGGATGTCACTCACTGTTGGTAGTAATGTCATTGAAACTGCAGAAAAAAATGGTGCTAGAGATAGCAAGTGAGTCTACACAATGCACTTTCTGACTTTGGATCTACTTTTAAAAATAATACCAAGTCTCAAGGGAGAAGGGAACCATAGTCTCTAACCTCAACTCCTGCTAATCATTGAATATTGCTTCTTTTGAATATTGACAAATTATGAGCACTTCCATGAAAAGTAACGAGTCTTATTTGTAGTCAGATAGAACCCTCATGAAAGAATTCTTGTACCCACTGCCATTTGCACCAGGGACCTGGGAGACTCCGCAGCCTTCTGTGCATAGCCTGCCAGGAGGAATGATCTCCCAGCAGGCTTTCACTTTTGAGCACAGAAGTGAAATCTCCACCTTCTCTCTGGAGAGGATCTAGCTAGGAGCACACAGGGCCTCAGATCCACAGAGCAGCTGGGACAGAAGTCTTTCTGCCCACAGCCATTTGCACCTGGGAGCCACTAGACTCCAAAGTCTTCTGTGCATATCCTTCCAGGAGAGAGAGAGATCTCCTAGCAGTGTTTTCACTTTTGAGCTCAGAGGAGTAAGGGCACAAGCTTACAGGTCCACAGGAGGAACAAACTCCAGCCAGAGACAAAAATACCAACTAGCACCAGATGGCCAAAGACAAGCACAAGAACCCTATCAACAGAAACTAAGGCCACATAGCAACATCAGAACCCAGTACTCCCACCACATCAAGTCCCGGATATCCCAACACACAGGAAAAGCAAGAGTTGAATTTAAAATCGTATCCCATGATGCTGATACAGGGCTTCAAGAAAGACTTAAATAACTCCCTTAAAGAAATATAGAAGAACATCGGTCAACAGGCAAAAGCCCTTAAAGAGGAAACACAAAAATCCCTTAAAGAAATACAGGAGATCATGGGTCAACAGGCAGAAGCCCTTATAGAAGAAACACAAAAATCCCTTAAAGAATTACAGGAAAACACAAACAATCAAGTGAAGGAACTGAGCAAAACCAATCAGGATCGAAAAGTGGAAGTAGAAACAATAAAGAAATCACAAAGTGAGACATCTCTGGAGATAGAAAACCTTGAAAAGAATTCAAGGAGTCATAGATGCAAGCACCAACAACAGAATACAAGAGATAGAAAAAAGAACCTCAGGTGCTGAAGATACCAGAGAGAACATTGACTCAACAGTCAAAGAAAATGAAAAATGCATAGAGCTGGTAACTCAAATCATCCAGGAACTCCAGGACACAATGAGAAAAGCAAACCTAAGGATCATAGGTATAGAGGAGAATAAAGATTTACATCTTAAAGGCCCAGTGAGTATCTTCAACAAAATTGTAGAAGAAAACTTCTCTAACCTAGAGAAAGAGAGGACCATGAACATACAAGAAGCCTTCAGAAATCCAAATAGACTGTACCAGAACAGAAAATCCTCCTGGCACATAATGATCAAAATACCAAATTCACTAAACAAAGAAAGAATATTAAAAGCAGTATGGGAAAATAGGCAAGTAACTTATAAAGGCAGACCTATCAGAATCTCACCAGACTTCTCACCAGAGATGATGAAAGCTAGAAGATCCTAGCCAGACCTCATATAGACCTTAAGAGAACACAAATGCCAGCCCAGGCTACTATACCCAGCAAAATTCTTAATCGTCATAGATCGAGAAACCAAGATATTCCATGATAAAACCCAATTTGCACAATATCTGTCCATAAATCCAGCCCTAGAAAAGACAATTGGTGGAAAATGCCAACACAAGGAGGGAAATGACACCCTAGATAAAGCAAGAAAGTAATCTTCCAGTAAGCTCAAAAGAAGATACCCACACAAACATAAAAATAACATAAAACAATGACAAGAAGCAACAACCACTATTTCTTAATCTCTCTCTCTCTCTCTTTTTAAAATTCTTAACAACAATGGACTCAACTCCCCAATAAAGACATAGACTAACAAAATATTTCTCATGCAAATCTTCAATTTTATCAGAAAATATTTGTAATTTCCCTTTTAATTAACAGTAATTTCTTCTATGTCTACCATTTTATCTGCATTATTTTTCACAAAAATCTTCAATTTTAATCTCTTTCTATATATTTATGCAATTTTATCAGAAATAATTTCCAGGTAAATCTTCAAGTTTATCAGAAAATGTTTATAATTCCACTTTTAATCAACTTAGGAATACTTTTATGCCTACCATTATTATCAAAATTTTCATGATAATCTTTAATTTTAACGTTTTTCTACATTTTTCTACAATTATATCAGAAATATTTTCCATGTAAATCTTTGATTTTTATCATAAAATGTTTCTATCCCATATTTCAATTAATTTAGCAATGGTTTACATGTTTCCCATTTTACTCCTTAATTTTCTATGAAAATTGTCAATTTTAACGTGTTTATCTGAAATATTTTCCATGTAAATCTTTAATTTTATCATAAAGTGTTTTTACTTCCCTTTTCAATAAATAAAAAAAAAATGAAAGATTTCTCAGGTGTGTGTAGTAGAAAACCAGTAAGTTACTTTTACACCAGAACACTGAACTCACAGGGTGGCTCATGTACCCTGAGCAGTATTTATACAAATGTGCAACCACAGCTATAGCAAACATTCCAGTGCCTGCCTATCAGTGTACTTCCTAACTCCCAGTCTTGGTAAATTTAGAATGTGATTAACCTAGCTGTAAGTGGCTGGGTAATCAGAGACAGATTTCCATTTTTGACTTTGCTGATGACTCACAAAGCTTCAGCCATGTATTATTTGTAGAAATCTTGGTGATGAAAGCCCATAATAATGGACCCATATAGACCCTCCATATTACCATCATTGATACTCGTTATGAGTATATGAGCATATATTGAGGTAAGATGAAAGTGAAAGCTGGTGAGAGTGACAGCTCTTATGGCTGCTAAGGGGTTTTACTTTAAGCGATTTTTCCATAGTATAGGTGGATACTTGCCTAAAATATCTACATTGCAACCCAATTTAGCATCTATGTCCATGCACATTTCCAACTATTTCTTTATTTAATTATTTTCAACTTCTAGACTTCCCCTTGCCAATATCTAGCACTACCCTGATGCGTGTTCTAATAACAGACCAATTATTTTCTATGTTCTGCTCACTAGGAGCACATCATATCTGTATCTAGTAGATATCCATATTTAGAGTTACTCTTCAGAAACTGCCTCTTTTACTCTCATATCACTATATGCCTTCAATGTAATTATAATGCAACCTTAGTTTATTTCTTTAATGTCAACTAATCTAGTATCCATAAAACTTCAAGCTATTAGCTAAGAAGAGACATTGGCATAAGAAGGGGACTAAGCTTAGGTATCTTGAGTCCCCATTTTTAAAGTCCACATACCTTGCCCTGTCCAATGCTCTAAGTATCATGTCCAGAGAGTGGTGTGTTGATTCAGTGCTCTCCTGGCACTTCTCACCACACAATAGGTAAACCTCCTTTCACATTAACTGTAGACCTTACCGTTCACTTCAGTTTCTATTAAGATCCAGTTCTTTCAACTTCATGCTGTCATTGGGTATAGTGATAAACATCATTAATCCCAGAACCTGGAAAATAGAGGAGGGTATACCTCTGTTCAAGACAAATCTGGTCTATAGAATGAGTTCTAGGATAGCCAGGACTGTACCCTGTCTTCGAACACCAAAATGATAAACAAACCAAACTTCATGACATCATCCTGCAGATGGGCTCCGTGGTTCCTGGCCAATTGTTGTTGTTGTTGTTGTTGTTGTTGTTGTTGTTGTTGTTGCTGTTGTTGTTGCTGTTTCTCATCCCAATATAACCCTATCAAGTACATCCTCATTCTCTGGTTTTAAATTTATATTTCCAGAATTTAGTAAGTGAAAACTATATTTACATGATTCCTCATCTCTCTTTCCCTCCAACTCTTTCCATGTTCCCCTCAGAAAAGAACATACTACTTGCTGCCATTTCCTTCATCTGACTTTTTCAACCTGACTGTTTTCACTGGAGCAGAGACAGCTTCTGTCTAGACTGTTTGGGCTTCCAGAGTCCTGGGTCTGACCCTAACTACTCAGATAAAATTCTGATTCTAAATACCAATTTATTTACACTTAAGCTCATTTAACCTGTCATAACTTCCATTTCCTTTCCAATAAAACGCCTATCATATCAGCTCCATAACTATTAAAGATATTAAGATGGAAACATTCCATCTGCTATAAAGTTCTTCTTCAAGTACAAATATTAGAGATGGCTATTCTACAATATCAACAATAAATATTAATTCTATCTTCTCAACATGTTTAAAGACAGTATCTCAAAATCAAATCTAGTCAGCCTACTTGATAATAGTTGTATATCTATATTTTAGTTCATAGTCACAATGAAAAATAAGTGTTACTACATGATTAAATGCTGCTTGAAACTATGTTTTAATAAAGAATACCTTGTAAACAATAGATGAAAAGCAAGTTTCAGTTTAAAATTATTTTTTAATATTTACCTTAAAATACAGTTACATGATATTCCCCTTCCCACTGGACCTTCCCACACACCTTTCAAAGTCTTTCAAACTCATTGCATACATACTAGCAACTACACAGACTGAACAGTTTAGTTTCTAAATATATACATACAGACGTGTACATTTATGAATGTGACATTTTAAAAGCTGGTTTCATTTTAAGTTTCACATGTCAAAAAGAAATGAGCAAGTAGTTTGCTAACAGATGTTTTGCAAAAGGAAATCACATCCTGTTGCAGAAAAAAATACAAAGCCTGGCTTGAGAGCCCTGAGGGTTTAACTCCACCATTCCTTTTGTGGTCTTTTTGGATTTAGCATGCCATGGGTTTTCATGGATTAAAGAAAGTAACCTTTCCCCCTGACTGTACTTATTTCAACTACTATCTGAACTTCCTGCTTCCCAAGTGCTGGGATTAAAGGCATGTGCCACCACCACCACCCGGGTAGAGTATATCATTCTCTATGGTGCATTTGTGTTTAACCATAACAAAATGTCATCGTACCATCTGCAAACTGCAGACTAGTAAAATTTTGATCCTTAAGCCAAGTGTGACCTCTCACCATAAAATTTTACTGGGTCCCAATCATATTAGGTACTAAGTCTGCTCAATGGTATAGATTAGTAATTTCCCAAGTAGTTTATGGACTAGAGAAATCAAAACAGCTCCTACCTGGTTCCTTACAATAATATTTTAATGAACTCTGGTAAAGTGAATATATATAATGAGCAAAAACATATCCAGATTTGTTCTTTTTATGAACATTGTGATGGATCGCAGGCTAGCAATACACCATCAGCAATTAATAGATCTACACTCCTTCCAAGTTAGTCCTTACACTAGGATATGCCATCATCTTTCCTTGTATGAAATGAAAAATCTAACTTTTCTGCACCAGTGTAAAGCTATGGAGAGCTAGCATGATGTAAGAATTTATTCCATGAAACTCTAATGCACACACACAAATATTATTTTGCATACCATTTCATTTTTGCCACATATATAGCAGGTTACTTTCATTTGGCAAGATCTATTTCTTAGAGTACACCAGTAGATTAATCTAGTATTTGATAAGAAATATCACTGTCATATCCTTCATGTTTTTGAGGGTGACATTAATCTCTGCCACTTTATCTAGGATGTGGTATTCATATAATTTACTCTAAATGGAGACGGGAACAGTTTCACAGGCTTCTGCTTTGCCCTTTATAGCATAATAACTCTTCATCCACAGATGAGGGAACAAGGTGATGGTCCTGTCAGCTACTAAATATATCCATGACAATTATGTGCTCACAGGATGCAGCAATGACCCAGCCTTCCTCAATCAGAAACTGAGGTGAGGCATATTTGGGTCATGTTCAATTACTATTCATGCTGTTTTTATAAATGCATAGACTTAAAAGATGTTACATTAATTCTTTTTCTATAAGTTGAGGTTCAAACTTTGTTTTCAGAATCCTCCAAACACACTGATGTTCCCTCTATCCTAATAAAGATATAGTTTTGCAAACAGCTGAGTTTTGTGGGAAAATGCATCTCCTGTTCTTTACTGATGAGCAGAAATGCCTTTAATGGGGCCATTCCCTACAAAGGTATGATCTTTTAATTAGTATATTCAATTTAGCAAACTGACTTAGATCTAAAAACCAGGAAACAATACTTTCGCAGTGAAGCAGGTGACATTAAGACTCTGTATGGCTATTAATCTACTATTAAAAGTTATATATGAAATATGATTATCATTTGTTGTCCTTATTTTCTCCTTTGAAATGCCATCATCAAATCCTGGTTTATATTCAGCCTAATGTATTTTTCAGTGGTTTATTTTTAATAATTGTGTGCCATTTGCATTTGTATGTTGAAATCCAACAGATTTTTATTCTTCATGTGCTTCTAGATAATTATTGTTAAACACTTACATTGTATAAAACACACTAGCATTGATGTAAGAGGTTTACCACTCTAATTTGCTATGAAGCATCCCACGAGAATTAACTCTCACATATCTAGCCAGATGTTTTTCTTAACATACTATTTCCATTTTTGGCATGTTAGATGTAAATTACTGCTGGTGAAAATTATTTTTATTTCTTCCATGATATCCTCCCATGTACCAGGTTATACAAATTCAAGATATTATTTTGTAAAGAAATTGGGAAAGATTTTGAGATAGATGGGGAAATGTCACATCAGTTGGCATTTGCCTTAGGCAAAGGCTTTTCATAGCCTTTATGTAGTGAGACAAGATTTCTCTTTAGTAAATTGTATGAGCCATTCTACTAGCCTAGAGGGTTTCTGGATATGACACTGTTCAAGTGGAGGCCATGTCAAGTTTCTCAAGCACATCCATCCAGTCTTGCTGTCTGGATATGTCTATATCTGTTTTGTTATGTTATAAAACTGACTTTACTATAGAAAACATGCTAAAGATTGGAGTTCAGCTTGGAGAGGAATTATGGGATGTATGCTGGGGGGGAACTGGGAAAGGGGAAAGCCTTTGTAATGTAAGCAAAGAATATAGAAAATAAAATTAAAAAAAAACAAAACAAAAAATTAAAAAAATTAAAAAAATAAGTAAATCCTTGATCTAATATGGGAAAGTCTCTCCTACTAGTGAGCATGAGACAGATTATAAGCCTTGTCAGTGAGTGGCCAACAATTCAAAGGGCTCATTTATGCTGACACTTAAATTTTCATTAAGCAACCTTACAAATTTCAAGCAAACCTTTCCCAAACAGATTCCTTTTAATCTCTCACTAATATGTTACTGATTTTAGATCATTTTCTGATTCTGTAAGGCACACAGAATTTAGGATTATATCATCTCTCTGATGTAATTGGTAATTGGGGGGTAGACAGGATCAATGAAGTCATACTGCCATTTGTTGCAAGTTAACGTAAAATTGTTTCTGGACTCAGCAGCTAAAAGGAAAGAAAGTAAAAGTGTTACACGGGACATTGCAACATGGAAAGATTTGAACTCTTGTACTAATTGCTCTATCAAAGAAATATGGTAGGTACAGTGACACTGATGAGTAGGATACCACTATATTTAGCTCTCTGTAATTGGGAAGGATTCTCAGTAAGCTTTCTGGTTTCTTTTTTATTTCTGTATTTTTAAAAATTTATTTCTTTATTTTAAGCTCCAGATTTTATTGCTCTCCCAGTCCACCCTCCAACTGTTCCACATCCCATATGTCCTCCCCACACGCCTGTCTACACAAGGATGTACTCATTCCCCACCTCAACCCCTGGGCCCTCCAGTCTCTTGAGAGTTAGGGGAATCTTCTGTAAACCCAGACCCAGCAGTCCTCTGCTGTATATGTGTTGGGGTCCTCATATCAATTGGTGTATGCTGCCTCGTTGGTGTTCCAGTATCTGATGTTAATTGAGACTGCTGCTCTTCCTACAGGGTCACCCTCCTCCTCCTCCTCCTCCTCCTCCTCCTCCTCCTCCTCCTCCTCCTCCTCCTCAGCTTCTCCCAGATTTCCTCTAATTCAACCACAGGAATCAGCAGCTTCTGTCCATAGGTTGGGTGCAAATATCTGTATCTGAGGTTTCTTTAATGGCCAAATCTGGCAATAGAAGGAGATTATCCTAAGCATAGAGTACACCTTTATAGCGTTCAGTTTTACCAACTGTATGTCAATGCCTCTAGACTCCATACTCTCTGAAGGTGGTATTCAAGGTGTATCCAGTAAGTTTATCCACCTCTAGTATATTTCCAGAGTGAAGGGCGTGAGATTATATAACTTATAGAATACTATCCCCATGCTCACTCATTATTACACACTGTCCAGATTCTTTAGGGGTTGGCATGGAATAAGGTATATTTGGGTTCAACTAAAGCCAAGTGTTTTCCATATCCCTAAGAGATCAATAATGTGAAATGTATTAGGAGGTCACTAGTTACCCATTATGGTCCACATTTGCATAAAACATTGGCCACTCTGTTAAGGGAGAAGCCAAGTGCTGCATAATTTTCCCAGGGAGTTATAAAGAAAAGTCTTTCAACACAGGTAGATAGGGAATGGACAAACTAAAATAAGGATTCTGACTAAGTCCCATTTGGGGAGGTAATGAGTTTATTGGAGTTACTTATAGGTATATGGATATAAAGAAATGTCTTTCAACACAGGTAGAAAGGGCATAAACTAAAAGAAGGTTTCTATCTCAGTCCCATTTGGTGACTAATGAGTTTCTTGGGGATACTTATAGGAATATGGGTAACTCTCTAATACCTACACAATTGAGAAGGTCCAGGCCACACATCAAGGACTCACAGAAAACTGGATTACTGAAAATTCTCACAATAAAGAATATTAATACATTTGATCACATGATATATTCTATGGATAAGTGATAAATACACTTGTTATAATTCAGTGTTTATTTCTATATTAGAAGAATATGTATATATGTATATATATAGTTCACCTATTATTTATATTAAAATATATTATTATATTATCAATTCTGCCATTACTTATTAACAATTATTAGTGATAATAAAGAATAATTATTAATATGTTAATAAAATTGATATATCAATTATATTTTATTATATATTAATATAATTAATATATCATAAATAATATATTAACCTGTTATACATTCTTATGGTAATAATTTACAATTGTGTACATTATCTATATGTCATAATAGCTGTTTTTGTTTTATCACCTCCCAGCTATGTCATTTTATCTTTTAACACAAAAGAATTGCTTAATTTTTACATTTAACTGAGTTTAAAATTATAATTATATTTAAATGTCTACTAGTAATAGAATAATTTTGCAGCCCCTGTTTGTGTGAGAATAGTGCCCTAGATCTTCTCTCACAGAAAAGAGGTTTAATTTGAGTCTTTCTGTGATATAATTTGACATTCATCAATATTAAAATATATCAATATATAAAATGTGTATATGAATACATAAACACACTGAAAACATTGTGAAGTCTATATATCTCAAGGAAAGTGTCAATCAAAATATAAAAGAAAATCATAACAAAATAGTAGCCATGAATTAGAGCAATAAATAATATCAACAGAAAAAACAGAAAATTACTTCCAATATCAATGAATGTTCTTAGGCAGGCATCAAGTGTTTCTTTAATCCTTTGATTGACACTGAGTGCTCTCATGAATGATTTTGGTGTCTTTAGTTCATATCTTTCATTATTCTTTCCTTGAGTCCTAATCCTGGATATTAACTATACAGAGTTACTTTAACCTATTAGAGAAAATTCTTATCTACAAACACTGGCTTTCAAGTTAGAGTAACAAAATGATCATGCTTTATATATAAATTCCAAAGCTTAATCTAAGTTTATTAGTACCCAGAGACAGATGTCTATTAAATGAGTAGGAATGCTAAGGTTCTGGACACTTATTAAGCAAAGTTATCCTAACTTATTCATTATAATTATCCTGTAATCTTCAATGAGCACAGATTCCATGTGGTATCTATAGGGAGGTACACCAGGAAAAGGACATAAATTGTATTGAAAGTAAATTTAAAAAAAAAAGATTTAAAATAAATAATGAACAAAGCAAAGGAATATGGATGAAACTCAGAAATGGGGATGTTAATGCCAGTGCTAATGTAGAAATGTTTCCTGAAGGAAGGTACTTTCTATCAAAGTATGTACTATCTTTTGTGGAAAAGGATTTGGAAACACAATTGTTCAATTTGATCTGTGTGGGAGAACTGGTAAGTACAGTAGCACCACAAATTATTTAATGTGTCAAGAGCAGTAACAAGCAACCCTTTTGCAAAAGGCCAGAAGGTAAATATTCAAGGCTTTACAGCCCTTCAATCTTCTGGCATTAGTGAAGCCAGAGTAGGGATGAACACACAAAGGATTATAAACACATGGCGTGACTATTCCATGACACAATTACAGTTTCAAAAACAGGCAGCATCAGGAGTTTGGAAACTTCCCGTTTTAAATTTAGAGGGCAAATGAAGCTGGGGAGGTTTGGGTCACCGCAGCAGGCAGAGCAGGCAAAGAATGGCCTTGCATAGGAATATTGTCGATCCTCCTTTCACGTTATGGGGAGCTCATTGGAAATGGCAGGCAAGTTAAGGAGATCATCAGATTGTAATTGTGTCTTGATTGTTGTAAAGTCATAAACCAATCAGGCAGGCATTAAGCAATCAGTGCAAATAAGAAGAAGCTGAACTAAGCCAGAGGAAGAAGCAGGAGATGAGGAGAGAAAGCTGATTCCATTTCAGGAATGCGCAAGAAGAGACTGATAAGTAGGGAGAGCAAGATTGACAGTTATGTCAAGATCACAGACGGGGACACGGTGGACAGATGGGTAATACATTAAGAACAAGGAATCCATAGCTATACATATACCCAAACAACTTGATAAAAATTATTCTCCTTTCTTTAAATTATTAGATTTAACCAAAAATTGGGGACACTCATAAATTTTTAAAGCAGCAAGTACTTCTTTTAAGTTCTGCTTAAGAGATGCTGTAATTGGTTAACATTTAAACTACAAATCAAGGAATGTCTTGTCATAAACAATGCAAATGAATAGTGATGTCTCTGCAGGAACCAGTCATATTTGTGTGTGTGTGTGTGTGTGTGTGTGTGTGTGTGTTTGCAAAAATTCATGATCTAATCTGCTGCAGAAACATGTTTGTCTAAATAGTAGTTCAGTATGTTTCTGTAGATATATAGAAATTTATCTTTTCAAAATAATGAGAATATGCTAATGGTTCTTGTATTTAATTTAGGAGTTTGGTAATTAATACCCATATGTAAAAACTATTTTAACAGCCAGCTTGCCAGGTGCTCAGACCCTGCCGGCGGAACCAGGTACCTGAGACAGCCCGAGTTTAAGACTTCCAGGGACTCAGGTCTGGAGCAGGAGCTGCGCACAGAGTAGCGGTTTGGGGTACAGCGGCCGTGCCTGCACTCTGCGCTCGCAGGCCAGACCCGGAACCCCCTGCAGGCAGGGCCATGTTGCCTGCAGCTTCCCATCCAGCCGGTGGCAGAGAAGCCAGACCCAGCCAGCTTGCCAGGTGCTCAGATCCTGCTGGCGGAACCAGGTACCCGAGACAACCCGAGTTTAAGACCTTCGGGGACTCAGGTCTGGAGCGGGAGCTGCGCACAGAGTAGTGGTTTGGGGTACAGCGGCCTTGCCTGCGCTCTGCACTCGCAGGCCAGACCCTGAACCACCTGCAGGCAGCGCCATCTTGCCTGCAGCATCCCATCCAGCCGGTGGCGGGGAAGCCAGACCCAACCAGCTTGCCAGGTGCTCAGATCCAGCCAGCAGAACCAGATAACTGAGATATCCCAACCTTAAGACCCCTGGGGAAACAGGATACCAGACAGCAAACCCTGAGCAGGAGCAGTGCAGAGCAGCTGCCCAACAGGCAGAACCAAGTACCTGGGATATTCTGAGTTTAAGACCTCGGGAGACTCAGGCCACCTGTAAGCAATCTGTGAGCAGGAGCCCTACAGGGCAGTAGTTCAGGTGTCCCAGATGCTGGAAAACAGTCTTTCGAGCCCACAGGAAGGTCAAGCACCAGCTAGTAACTACAGGACCAACAAACACCAGAGATAACCAGATGGCAAAAGGCAAACGTAAGATCGTTACTAACAGAAATCAAAACAGTATGGAGGCATCCGAACCCAGTTCCCCGACAGCAATAAATCTTAGATACCCCGAAACACCAGAAAAACAAGACTCAGATCTAAAATCACTGGTCAGGTTGCTGATAGAGGAACACTTAGATAAATCTCTTAAAGTAATACATGAGAAAATAGATCAAAAGCTAGAAGCCCTTACAAGGCAAACACAATTAAATCTCGGATATCTCAACGCACCAGAAAAACAAGACTCAGATCTAAAATCACTGGTAAAGATGCAGATTAAGGATCACTTAGATAAATTTCTTAAAGTAATAGAGGAGAAAATAGATCAAAAACTAGAAGCCCATACAAGGCAGACACAAAAATCACTTAAAGAAATCCAGGAGAATATAGAGCAAAAAATGAATCCCAATAAGGGGAAGAAACAAAAATCACTTAAAGAAATACAAGAGAACATGGGTCATCAAGCAGAAGTCATAAAAGAGGAAACACAAAAATCCCTTAAAGAATTACAGGAAAACACAAACAAGCAACTGAAAGATCTGAGCAAAACCATACAGAATCTAAAAGCAGAAGTAGAAACAACTAAGAAATCGCAAAGGGAGACAACGTTGGAGATAGAGAACCTTGGGAAGAAATCAGGAGTCATAGATGCAAATATCAACAATAGAATACAAGAGATAGAAGACAGAATCTCAGATGCTGAAGATACCATAGGAACTATGGATTCAACAATTAAAGAAAATGCAAAGTGCAAAAAGCTGGTAACCCAAAACATTCAGGAAATCCAGGACACAATGAGAAGACCAAACCTAAGGATTATAGGGATAGATGAGAATGAAGATCTACAACTTAAAGGGTCAGCAAATATCTTCTACAAAATTATGGAAGAAAACTTCCCCAACCTAAAGAGAGAGATGCCCATAAATATACAAGAAGCATATAGAACCCCAAATAGACTGGACCAGAACAGAAATACTTCCCGTCACATAATAATCAAAACCCCAAATGTACTAAACAAAGAAAGAATATTAAAGGCAGCAAGAGAAAAAGGACAAGTAACATATAAAGGAAGACCTATCAGGATTACACCAGACTTCTCACCTGAGACCATGAAAGCTAGAAGATCCTGGGCAGACCTCATGCAGACCCTAAGAGAACACAAACTTCAGCCAAAACTACTCTACCCAGCAAAACTCTCAATCACCATAGATGGGGAAAACAAGGTATTCCACGACAAAACCAAATTTGCAAGATACTTATCTACAAAACGAGCCCTACAAAGGATAATAGGGGAAAAATACCAACACAAGGGGGGAAACAACACCCCAGAAGAAACAAGATAGAAACCTCATCTCATCCAATCCAAAAGAAGAGAACCACTCAAATACAAACAAACAAACAAACAAACAAACAAAATCACGGCCAAAATGTCAGGAAGTAATAATTACTACTCCTTAATATCTCTTAATATCAATGGACTCAATTCCCCAATAAAAAGACACAGACTAACAGACTGGATAGGGAAACAGGACCCTATATTTTGCTGCATACAGGAAACACATCTCAGTGTCAAAGACAAACACCACCTTAGAGTAAAAGGCTGGAAGAGAGTTTTACAAGCAAATGGTCCCAGGAAACAAGCTGGAGTAGCCATTCTAATATCAGATAAAATTGACTTTCAACCTAAAGTCATCAAAAGAGACACAGAAGGTCACTTCCTGCTTGTCAAAGGGAAAATCCACCAAGAAGAATTCTCAATACTGAACATCTATGTGCCAAATGTAAGGGCACCCTCATTTGTAAAAGAAACCTTACTAAAAAAGCACACATCGCACCTAACATAATAATTGTAGGTGACTTCAACACTCCACTCTCCTCAATGGACCGATCAGGAAAGCAGAAACTAAACCGAGACACAGTGAAACTAATTGAAGCTTTGGACCAATTGGATTTAACAGATATATATATATATATATATATATATATATATATATATATATATATATATATAACATTCCATCCTAAAGCAAAAGAATATACCTTTTTCTCAGCACTGCATGGTACCTTCTCAAAAATTGATCATATAATTGGTCACAAGACAGACCTCAACAAATACAAGAAGTCCGAACTAATCCCATGTCTCCTATTGGATCACTATGGAGTAAAAGTGGTCTTCAATAGCAAGAAGAACAACAGAAAGCCCACATGCACATGGAAACTGAACAATACTCTACTCAATGACACCTTGGTCAAGGAAGAAATAAAGAAAGAAATCAAAGACTTTTTAGACTTCAATGAAAATGAAGGTACAACCTACCCAAATCTTTGGGACACAATGAAAGCAGTGCTAAGAGGAAAACTCATAGCCCTGAGTGCCTCCAAAAAGAAACTGGAGAGAGCATACACTAGCAACTTAACAGCACACCTGAAGGCCCTGGAACAAAAAGAAGCTAACTCACCCAGGAGGAGTAGGAGAGAGGAAATCATCAAACTAAGGGCTGAAATCAATCCAGTAGGAACAAAGAGAACCATACAAAGAATCAACAAAACCAAGAGCTGGTTCTTCGAGAAAATCAACAAGATAGATAAACCCTTAGCTAGACGAACCAAAGGGCACAGAGACAGTATCCAAATTAACAAAATTAGAAATGAAAAGGGGGATATAACAACAGAAATGGAGGAAATTCAAAAGATCATCAGATCCTATTACAAAAGCCTATACTAAAAACGACTGGAGAATCTGGAGGAAATGGACAATTTCCTAGACAGATACCAAATACCAAAAGTAAATCAGCATCAAGTAGATCAGCTAAATAGTCCCATAACCCCCAAAGAAATAGAAGGGGTTATAGAAAGCCTCCCAACCAAAAAAAGCACGGGACCAGATGGTTTTAGTGCAGAATTCTACCAGACCTTCAAAGAAGACTTAACACTAATACTCTTCAGACTATTCCACAAAATAGAGACAGAAGGGACACTGCCCAACACGTTCTTCGAAACCACAATTACGCTGATACCTAAACCACAAAAAGATCCCACTCTTATCTCCTTGTACTAAGATCAACTCCAAGTGGATTAAGGACCTCCACATAAAACCAGACACACTGAAACTATTAGAAAAGAAACTTGGGAAGACCCTGGAGGACTGGGCACAGGGGAAAGTTCCTGAACAGAACACCAATAGCTTATGCTCTAAGATCAAGAATTGACAAATGGGACCTCATAAAATTACAAAGTTTCTGTAAGGCAAAGGACAATGTCAGAAGGACAAAACGGCATCCAACAAAGTGGGAAATGATCTTCACCATCCCCACATCCAACAGAGGGCTAATATCCAATATATACAAAGAACTCAAGAAGTTAGACCCCAAAGAACCAAATAACCCTATCAAAAAATGGGGTACAGAGCTAAACAAAGAATTTTCACCAGAAGAAATTCGGATGGCTGAGAAACACCTTAAGAGATGTTCAACATCATTAGTCATCAGGGAAATGCAAATCAAAACAACCCTGAGATTCCACCTCACACCAGTCAGAATGGCTAAGATTAAAAACTCAAGAGACAACAGGTGCTGGCGAGGATGTGGAGAAAGAGGAACAATCCTCCACTGTTGGTGGGATTGCAAAATGGTAAAACTGCTCTGGAGATCAGTGTGGTGGTTCCTCAGAAAATTGGGCATGTCACTTCCAGAGGACCCTGGCATACCACTCCTGGGCATATACCCAGAGGATTCCTCTGCATACAATAGACACATGCTCCACTATTTTTATAGCAGCCTTGTTTATAATAGCCAGAAATTGGAAGGAGCCCAGATATCCCTCAAAAGAGGAATGGATACAGAAAATGTGATATATTTATACAATGGAGTACTACTCAGCAATTAAAAATAATGAACTCATGCAATTTGTAGGTAAATAGTTAGATCTGGAAAATATCATCCTAAGTGAGCTAACCCAATCACAAAAGAATACACATGAAATGCAATCACTGATAAGTGGATATTAATGAGCCCAGAAGCCCTAAATACTCAAGGCACAATTAGCAAGTCAAATGACTTCCAAGAAGAAGAATGGAGAGGACCCTGGTCCTGTAATGATTGGATCCAGTATTGTAGACCCAGAACAGAGAAATCGTGTGTGTGTGGGGGAATTAGTGGGGAATAACGGGGGGGGGGAGGGGAATTATGGGACATATGGTGGGGCGTAATTGGGAAAGGGGAAAACCTTTGGAATGTAAACATAGAATATAGAAAATAAAAAAAATTATTTTAATATACATATATTACTTTCATATATATTGATTTTAATACAATGTTAAGCTAGTAGAAGAAACAATGGAAAAGTGTAATCATTATTTATGAAAACCCTCATATTCTGTATTTCAACTGCTGAGTCTCTTTCTCTTTCTCTCTCTCTTTCTCTCTTTTCCTCCCTCCTTCCCTCATATTTGTTTTAACTAATGAAATACTGAGAATTGAACCCAAGACCTTGTATATGTTGATCTAGGGTAACTAACACTGAACCACACCACTTCCTCACTATGAGTTGCTAAGAAATATTTTATCCTAACTTGGTGACTTGTCTCTAAATGCATATAACATTCATTTCTTTATTTTAATGTCATGCGTACAGATTTAGATAAAATCAGATATTATAGATTATCATAGAAACACTAGGGAATAATAAATTCTAGGAAAATTTGTTCAATTGAGTATTTTACTAGACAGAATAAAACTAATGATCTATACGAAGAAGAGCATTGATTCTGTCAGGGCCAAGATTATTAATCACCAGTATGATTTCATTAAATATAAGCTTCAATGCAGAAAGAATCTCTTATTTTCACCAAACTCCTTAGTAATTAGCAAAAGCATGGAAAGAAAGGCAAACTAAACTGTCATAGCATGACTCAATGGATAATCTTAATTTTCTTAAAAAAATCAGCTTACCTACAAATTATTGCATTAAATGTTTCTTAGTAATTTTTAAGAGATCAAAAATTGTGCTATGAGATTAGCATTCAAAAATGGGAAAAAACAGAGCAATCCTGGGTTTAGAATAATGGAAAAAAAAGCTGTTCATTTGGTTTCACTAGAAAGGTTTATAATTGTGTGTGAGTGTGTGTGTGTGTGTGTGTGTGTGTGTGTGTGTGTATGGGTGTAGCCAATGGGGCAGCCTGTGGAGGTCAGAGGTAGCTACCACCATTTGTCTATGTTTTAAGACAAGGTCTCCTTTTGACCTCAGAACTTCCTATTTCAGCTAGTTTCGTTGGCTAGCCATCACCCTTGCCATCCAGCAGTCTCAGGACGCACTCCTCAGTGCTGTGGTCACACACATACTTATTACATCAGCTTTTACTTGGGTGTTTGGAGGACCCCACTGTTTCTACACCCACAATCCACAGTGTCACATTGGTGAGTGCTACCACATTTAGATTTTACATAGGTGTTAGAGATCCAAATTCAGCACTCATGCTTGAGCAGCAAATGTTTGACCTACTAAACCATCCTTCACAACCCTTCCTCACACTTCTTAATGAGTCACAATGTGAGTAATATATCTTATGGTACACTGGTTCAATGGTCCATTTCATAAGCAGGAAAGTTCTCTAGTGTGAAGACTATAGAACAGGATAACCTTACCGCAAAGGTGCACGTGCCACTGAATAGCAGGCATTAGAAAATCTTCAAGTGTGTTCCAAGTGTGTCTTCCCTCCATCCATTATTGCCTAGGACAGCATCGGAAGAAAAAGAAGGAGGTCAATATTTAATGGCTTTAAGTGGAATCTCACGTAGTCTCCTGACTGTTCCTTATGCTGAACACATCTCTTGAAATTGGCCCTAAGTTGTAAATTAAAGCTTCATATTTCAGGGCAGTTTTGTCCCCTTATCTTGATCTCCCTTCCTTCCATCATGTCTTACCTGGTCCCATCTGTTCTTGCTCTTCTCTTCTGTTCTCACTTCATCTCTTTTCTTATCCTCTACCCCTATCTCTTTCTTCTGTGTCTTGCTCCTGCCTCCATTGTGCATTGTATTCTTGAGCTTTATGTCTGACAGCTCTCTCTGCTTTTCTGTCTTTATTTTACTGTGTATAAACATATAAGCATCCTTCCATTTTTCTGGCTTCCTTTCCAGTAATTTGTTTTGTTTTCTAATTATCCCCATTCTTTTTATCTTTCTAATGTTGATCTTCCTTTCTGAACCACTTACCTTCTTTTCATTCTGGATTTTATATTTCATTCTATGACTGGCATGTGTGAACAATATGAATACATAGGGCATAGTAATAAAACATCCATTTAAAACATCAAATCTAAGAGGAAAAGGCTTTCTCTTTGTGTCTCTGTCTCTCTCTCACTCTGTGTATGTGTATATCCGTGTGTCTGTGTGCATGAGAACATAGATATGTATTTCTGGTTTTAATTTTTCCTCCCAATCACTTTGAGTTATATAGCTACATAAAACATCATTACAAATTCTCCTGTTATCATAACCCAGCCTATACTAGAACTGATCCAAAAAAGAGAAACAGAATAATGAAATTTCTGTGAGATTATAAGTGTGAAATTAACCCAAATAGAAAAGGCTAGCATTCTGAAGAAGCCCAAAGGAATAAGAAGCATTAAATTGAAAGGCAGAATTGATCTTACATACACAGAGACATTGTTTGGATGCTGAGAGAATGAATATAGAATTGAAGGTATTAAAACCAAGCAGTTTTACTTTGCTTCTGCATTTAAAAAATTCTCAGAAAATTTGTGATTCAGTTAAATATAGATAGCTACTGAAGTTCTCAGTGAGCCATGAGGTCCAGGAAGATATAAATCTTTATAGAGTTCTGTTCACTAAATTTTAAAAGAATATACATATTCAGTGTTCAATATGTTACAAACCTCATGAGAGACATTTTCATAAATTTTAGAAATATTTTGCCTTACGATACTTTCAGGTTTTTAAGTGAGTTGTAAAACAATGTACACAGACTTCTCATATGCTAGTGATTCTTAGTCAAGTGTAATTTTATTTATTTATTCAAAATTGTTTGGCACAACAAGAAAGGACTGTACTAATACTTGTAATGTGATTAGGCCAGCCATGATATTCAGATACCTTACTGTGTACACATGCCCCCACAACATGAGATGTCCAGTCTGAAACAGCAAAGACGGTGAAGCTGACATTCCTTGTTCATATGCTGTTCTACTTTTTAATCTTGCTGTGACATATACTTTGAGCAAAGTGACTTAGGGCAGAAAGTATTTATTTGGCTAAAAACTGTAGGTTATATCCCATTGTCCTCAGGAAAGCAAGTACCCAAAGACTTCAAAATGTGAACGCTTCAAAAGTAGTAAGTCTCCTCCACTGCTGGTGAGACTGCAAGCTGGTACAACCACTCTGGAATCAGTCTGGTGTTTCCTCAGAAAACTGGACATGATACTTCCGGAGGACCCAGCCATATCACTCCTGGGAATATACCCAGAAGATTCCCCAGCATGCAATAAGGATACATGCTCCACTATGTTCATAGCAGCCTTATATATAATAGCCAGATGCTGGAAAGAACCCAGATGTCCCTCAACAAAGGAATGGATACAAAAAATGTGGTATATAAACACAATAGAGTACTATTCAGCCATTAGAAACAATTAATTCATGAAATTCTTAGAGAAATGGATGGAGCTGGAGAACATCATACTAAGTGAGGTGACCCAGGCTCAAAAGAATACCCATGGTATGTGGTCACTGATAAGTGGATATTAGCCTAGAATCTTGGAACACCAAAGACACAATTCACATACCAAATGATGTCTGACAAGAAGAAAGGAGTGGGCACTGGTGCTGGAAAGGATCAAAGCATCAGTGTAGGGGAATACAAGAACAGGGAAGTGGGAAGGGGTGGATGAGGGAGCAGGGGAGGGAAAGGGGCATGTGGGACCTTTGTGGGGTGGGGGAACCAGAAAAAGGGAAATGAATTATAAATATAGAATATATCCAATAAAAAAAGAATAAAATATTTTGAACATAAAAAGAAAAGAAAAAAAAAAGGAAAAGGAAAAATGTACTGAATTCAATAAAAGGTCACTAAGGTTTAAAAAAAGGGTAGCAAGTCTCTGTAAATGGAAAAGGAATCTTAATCATGGGTCCTTAAATTAAAGAGTAAGTTACATACTTAAACATTCTTATGCCAGAAGTGAAGAAATGAAACATCAAATAAATCATGACAAAGCAAATCATAACATAAAACATAAAAGAAGGTTAAGTCCACAGCTCAGTGTCTGACATTAGGACTTACCTCCCGGCTCTGAAGGCAGCCCCAACTGTTCTTCTCTACCACCTGCCACACAGATAACTTCTCTATTTGGCTTGAGACAGTCCTACTTTATGCCTGCATATCTTTGAAGCAAACATCCATTGTCTTGGAAGCTTTAATATTCCAATAGCAACTACAACTTTTCCTTTACCCATGACCTCTCAGGGTCTCTCTTCAGTGGGTCTGACACTGCCAGAAAAACTGCAGATGTTTTCCACGATTCTCTCAATCTTGGATCATTTGATATATTCAAAATTGTTAATGATGTTTATAATGCCAAGTTTGGTTGCTCTGTCATATGTAGCTCAGCTCCTTGGGCCACAGCCATATCACCTACCATATATGGAGAGAAGCTGCATTTCTTTTTCCTCCAAGAAAGAAAGGAGATTTATACCAGTGGTCCTGTTCCTTTGACAACCAGAGCTTCTGCCTCAGTCCCAGCAACATCACATCACAGAGATTCTTAACTAAAGTATCACATGAATTTTTAATTTCAGTCTTTGTTCCCATTTACATACTTGTGACCTGGACTTCTACTGTCCATATTTATATCTTTTGATATTGCTATCTCCCAAGATTCCACAATAATAAATCAGTAAGTACTGCCAATGATATTTAAAATTTTCAGTGCAAGATTACAAAATAATCTATACTCTTTCTTCCAAAACACAGTTAGGTCTATTACAGCAACACCTTTACTTCATAAGTTCCAGAATCTTTTATTTAACTAAAACTTATTCCCTTAGTTTCTTTGTCAGAGATAATTCTCAGTTGCCTTTCATGATGTTGCTACTTTTAAAGGCTACTGGCCATACACTTGGAGGTCTCTTTTCCAGTCTAGTAGATTTTTTTTTAAATGCAGAGGCCGTATATTTGAGAAATGAACATCCTGTCAATCTTGTTAAGTAGATGATGTTGCTGTTTTATTCAGTGCTACTACTGACCTTCATTACTTAATTAAATTGCTATTTTCATGTTCCTTCTCTGCAATGTTACTATTTTTCCCTAATTGTAAGTATATTTCAGGAAAAATTTTTAGTTTCTATTATTATTCCATGCTTTGGCAAATAACCAACAATTTATTTTTGCATCTGTTGATACATTTAGACTAAGAGCTTGGTCAGTGGTATTTTTCTGTTTCATCATTTAGTCTGTTTATTGACACTGTTTGTATAGAAAAGCTTTACTTGCCTTTTGTATATCTGATTACTTTAGTATCCGCTGATTTCAGCATAGCTTCAAGGGTTGTTTATTTGTGAGATGTGACCCATCACTATTTTCTTTATGTTTCATTTCCCTCAGCTTGTGATGTATCTGTTGAGTAGGCAGATTTAATTTAATTTAATTTAATTAATACAGTGAAATGTATTTTTGCAGAGCAAAAGAACAAGACTTAAATTTTTCTTCTTTTCCATTTTCAATGTAAATTACAAGACTTGGACATAAAGGTGGGAATGTCACTGTCACAACACATTTACCATAAAGAATGAAGGTGTTTAAGTTCTCTGAAATACCCATTCAAGTTGCCTTTGTATTGAAATTTTCTTTAAATTGATAAAATTTCAACATTGAAGTTTTGCTCTTAAATGGTCTCCTAAATTATTTTTTTATTCTTAACCAATATAAATCAAATTGTTTTCAGAATGTGTACTATATTAAATCCACATTATTTCACTTATATCTTTCTATCTTGCTTTCGGTGGTAGAACTGAAACCCCTCCAATTTGAAGGCAATTTGTGTCAAAAAACGTTTAATAAGATAGTAGCACACATCCAAACGTAATTGACCTAGCAATAAACATACGAACCAGGGTGTGCCTCAGAGAGCAAACATGGTGCATTGGCTTCCTTAAATGAGATGAGAAAACTCTGTCAGGTTGACCAGTCTGTAAACGTGGGGCTTCTAAAAGATACACTGTGCCCTCCATAGTAGAAATTTCAAGGAGGAAGTAAGACAAAAAGTCACCAGTCCTAAATTGAGCCTTTGAAGCTGTCTTTACAATAGGATGAATGAATAATGGAGCCTGTCTTTTGGTGATGTCAATACAGAGAATCATCAGCAGATAGAAAGTCCATCTGCAAACTTCCTGGAGGGCACTTGATATATTAATTTTTTTTTCTGAAAAAGGACAAGTTGCAAGCACTTTAGACTTTGTGACTTGTGTGGTGCACTGTATTAGTGTAATTTTTTAAAAAGCAAATTAACCCCACTCATTCCATGAATGTGTGAAGCTGTTCAATAAAAACTTATTTATGAACACTGAAGGTATAATTTGATATAATGTTATAAAATGTCAAACTGTTCTTATGTTTACTGTCTTAGAATCATTCCAAATGAAAAACTTCTTTTAAGTGTATAATTACAGTGGATGGAACAGTTTGCTGATGGACTGTACCGTGCCTATCTCTGTTGTTATATAGCTCAAAATGCCAAGAAAGACCAGGCTTCTGATTTCTATAATTTTCTTTCAAACAACAATAAAGAAGTAGGACATGTAATTTTTCTTTAAAATATGTTTTTATTAGTTATTTGAGAATTTCATACAACTCATTTTGATCATATTAAGCCATTTCTTCCCCAACTCTTCTCACTTCAACTTCCTTTTTCTACCCATTTTTATTCCTTTTGTTTCTTATCAGGGTCAGCTGATGATGTTCAAATATTATTGCATGTGCAGTCTTCCACTAGAATATGGTTAATTTATCAGGAGTTATATAGTTTGAGAAAACTGACTTTATCTTTTTCAGTAAAGAATTTCTAATAGCTCCATGTACACATGAGGGGTAATACCACATGCCAAGTTCTCATCTCTGTACTAAGATTTGGTATGGCTTGGACTTGCACAAGTTTATACTTGCTGACATAACTGTTGTGGGGTTATATGTGCAGTTTCACTGTTGACTACAGAAGACACTGGTACTTCATATTCATCCATCCTCTCAGCCCTCCCACTGTCTCTGATCCGTCTTCTGTAGTGATATTTCAGTCTTTTTTGGAGGGAGGTGTGGTATAGTTCATGAGTGAAATCAGCATAATTGTTTTGAGGTTTACATTCTTAGAAGTTTTAAGAGGCATACCTAGTAAAGATTAATACCATTCAAGATATTTATTCTTTGTCAGAACACTATTATGCCATGTTATAGACAGAACTGGATCCATTCAAAGTTACTCACTAAAGCCCTAGTCACATGTGCTATATAATATGACCCTATCTTATTTTTTTATATATTTTTTATTGTATATATTCTATATTTACAATTCCTTTCCCTTTTTCTGGTTCCCCACCCCCAAAGGTCCCACATGTCCTTTACCCTCCCCCTGCTCCCGCATCCACCCCCTCCCACTTTACTGTTCTTGTACTCTCCCACAATGATGTTTTGGTCCATTCTAGCACCAGTGTCCACTCCTTTCTTCTTGTGAGACATCACTTGATATGTGATTTGTGTCTTTGGTGTTCCAAGCTTCTAGGCTAATATCCACTTATCAGTGACTGTATACCATGGGTATTCTTTTGAGACTGGGTCACCTCACTTAGTATGCCGTTCTCCAGCTCCATCCATTTCTCTAAGAATTTCATGAATTCATTGTTTCTATTGGCTGAATAGTACTCCATTGTGTATATATACCACATTTTTTGTATCCATTCCTCTGTTGAGGGACATCTGGGTTCTTTCCAGCTTCTGGCTATTATATATAAGGCTGCTATGAACATAGTGGAGCATGTATCCTTATTGCATGCTGGTGAATCTTCTGGGTATATTCCCAGGAGTGGTATGGCTGGGTCCTCCAGAAGTATCACGCCCAGTTTTCTGAGGAACCGCCATACTGATTTCCAGAGTGGTTGTACCAGCTTGCATTCCCACCAGCAGTGGAGGAGTGTTCCTCTTTCTCCACATCCTCGCCAACACCTGATGTCTTCTGAGTTTTTAATCTTAGCCATTCTGACTGGTGTGAGGTGAAATCTCAGGGTTGTTTTAATTTGCATTTCCCTAATGACTAGTGATGTATACAAAGAACTCAAGAGGTTAGACCCCAGAAAACCAAATAACCCTATCTAAAAATGGGGTACAGAGCTAAACAGAGACTTTTCACCTGAAGAAATTCGGATGGCTGAGAAACACCTTAAAAAATGACCCTATCTTATAACAGCCTTTGTGGGTATTACTGTATAAATAAAGCCATTGGAGTAAGACTGTGGTAAAATTCAAATGATGTCCTTAAACACTGGAGAAATGAATACATGATAGAAAACTCTAATGTTTGTGAGAGCTGGCCCTGCCACTTGTCTCCCATGTGTTGTTGTAGGTCCAAAGGCAGGAGAGCTGACCCAAGGGTCATGAGGCAAAGCTGCCTATGCCCTTCACATGTTGCACCTCTCTGCTGTACCTCTCCTTGCCAGCACAGTAGAGCTAACCCAGGTAGCAGGGATTTGGATGCTCCAGGAAGATGCTTACCCCCATCCCTCATACCATGCAGCAAGGAGAACTGGCCGGAAGTTATAAGAGAGGGAGTACATGTCCTGTACTTTCGCTAGGCAGCACAAATGAGCTTGACTTGCTCATTTGTAGTGGGCAGTAGTTAACAGGCCATGAGGCCCTGACAGCAGGAGAGTTAGCTCTGCCCCTTGGCAGCTGTGGCATTAGAAGATCTAGCCTGGGCAGGGTTGAATAGATCTCCCTAGTGATGTGGGTGCAGGAGAGCTGATAGGAGGACCAGCTCACCTATCACCCAAGTCCAAATGCAGGTCTTTGAGATGGACCATCCCAAATCTAACTCATCTATGAGCTTCTGGAGTGCATGAAGGGATCAGTTCTATAGATCCAATGTTGTAGTATTTCTATGACACAGAACAACAGGAGGGCCGGATGAGGATCTAATATTGATAGTGTACCAGAGACCAGAAGCCACCAAGCAAACAAATGACTTATCACAATGAACATTTGCAAGTAAAAAGTGTGGGGAAAAGGCTATACTGTGAGATATACTGTCTCATAGTTACAAGTTCCACAATGATGTTTATCTATCTATCTATCTATCTATCTATCTATCTATCTATTTATCTATCTATCCATTTATATTTTATAGGGGAAGATTGCAAGGGCAGAGAGTGGGTATGAAGAGACGTAAAAATGTATGGAATTGTGTTGAAATCTGGTCTATTGTTATGTATTGCAATGCTAAATACTAAGATCTGCTTGCCTCAGGGATAAGGGAATCAACATGTACATCAAGTGATGATATGTAACATTGCTCCATAATTGAAAAACTATTAGTTGAGTAAGGATGACTACAGACTATAGCTTCACAGAATACTGGTAGGTACAGCTTCAGTTTCAGGGACATGGTGTCTGAGGAAAGACAAGGAGGAAAAAGGAAGGAATAATGTATAAGGGATAATGAGAACTGTTCATGAGGACTGGCCAGCTAGAGTAGGAATGGCCCAGTGTTGATAGTGTAACAGGAACCAGAGGCCTCCAAGCAGACAAATGACTCACTGATATGAATATTTGCAAGTAAAAAGTGTAGACAAAAGGGTATGGTGTGGGATACACCATCACACATTATAGCTTCCATGATGAGGTATATTATTTATTTTTCTTTTAATTTATTTTTATTTTTATTTTGGGGAGAAGGCTAAAAGCATGGCTTATTAAAGTTTCAAAAAAGAAATGCCAATGTCTATATGCAAACTGATGGCTACTGTACATGTCCAAGTAGAAGTTCAAAGAAATTTAGCTTTTTGACATTTTTATTCTGAAATTCTAGCTGTGTGAACTGTAAGAAAATATATTTCTATTTAAACTATGATGTTTGTGATTTTTATTATTGTTCTAGCTATTTCACAGATTAATACTATATGAATCTCATATGCACTCTCCTTCTACTATTTACTGCTTAACCCAGGGACAGCAATTCTGTTCACTCATCCCCCTATCTCTTATTACTATGGATCTTATCTTTTAGTGAAAATTATCATATATTTCCTTGATATTTTGGTAAGGACTATGTAAATAGCTCACCTGCTACATAGGCATATCACTTTGCTGTGGTATGATTTAGCTGGTTGGAAACCATCTAGGATCAAAGTACACTATTTATTTTCTCAATTATTTGTGAAGCACAAGGTCATAGAAAACTAGCATCCTCTAGTTTGGCCATCCACTTGACCAAGAATGTTGAGTAATCCTTGGTGCTGGGCAGAAGAAATGTAACAGAACACCAGTGATGAGTGTAGGGATGACTTCAGCTATTGAATTCCTCAGCTTCCAGGCATAATGAGGGCTTAAGCAATCGATCTGCACTCAATTGTTCCAATCCTGAATAAAGGTAATTATTTTTATTAACCTTATTCATTCATAGCCAATAAAATGGAACCTGAAGTAGGCTAAGAAATATGCTTAATCTTCCAAAGCTAGTAAGTCATGGCAAGAGCTTATGATAAAATCTGAGCTTTTGTGTTGATACTAAAGAAAAGAGAGTTAGTCATTTTTAGTAGCAGAAAAGTATAATAGGAAACATTTGTTCCAGATCTTTGGGATGTACTGAAGACTGTCAGTGAAAAAATAACAGTACATTTTTGTGTGACTAATAAATAGGCCTAAGGTAGCAGCACTCACTGATGGATGCTAATACAAACCAAGAAGCAGATGATAATGGAGGTCCTTCTTGTTAGAATTGAAAACCTGACTTTTACTTTGAGACCACAGAAGTCTTTGAAAGTCTTCATGCTACAAAAAACCTCATGGTATGATCCAGATTAGAGTATGTTCACTTATTTTTGCTGAGTAGAAGTGAGACTGGAAGCAGTGAGACACTTTCATTTTCACACATAATCAGCACAATGTAGGTGTAGAACCCTTAATATATTCAACAATATTTCATGAATACAGTGACTGTTTGAAAAAATGCAGTACTGGTATTAACGTGAGTTAAAAAGTCATATGCTGACCTCATAGATTAACATAAAGAATCCTACAGTGTCAGACTTGGGACTATAAGAAACAAAAAGAAGTACCACAACTTAATTTCCACACTTACTAGCTTCAAAGGCATAAGCTTTTCCTTCTAAAATTGCAGGGAAATGTTATGTAACCTCTGAAGGAAAAAGCAATTGTCTCAGTTGAATTATGAACTTATTTTTAGTGCTTCATATTTCAAGGATCTTCACTTTCCCATTTCACAACCATTATACAAATCAAAGGGCTTTTTATTTTTTACTTCAGCTCTGATAATTGGTCCTCTTAATATTCCTCTTCCCCAAGGAACCCTCAGCGCAATTGGGAGGCCTCTTCGAAATTAACACCACTAAAATCTAGTTTCAAGTAATCAATCAGATAATGCATCTGGAAATTACTGAGTGATCTGAAGAAGACAGTCAAATACCTCCCACCCTCTTCATCACTACAGGTGAAAAACTGGAACAAGAGACGCATTTTCTCTGCTGTCTGCACAAATGCTTTTCATATTCTGGTGGTGAGGAAGCTGGACCTGTGTCATAGGTATAGGGCTTCCACTTAGCACATGCAGGTCTTCAATCCCCATCACCACCACCACCACCACCACCACCACCACCACCACCACCAACAACAACAACAACAACAACAACAACAACATCAAATATAACACCAAATGAGTATTCATGCAAGAGTTTCACCCTTGAGAAGAACTTGAGTCGAAACTCTTTCCTTTGCACCCATTCAAGTGGCTTCTTCATCATTCTATGTACAGACTTCTAATATAAGGAAGGCCAACATCAAACATTGCACTTCACAGTTTCATGGAAAACTGGACTTCGTGAAAACATGTAGGAAATGGATTCAATGACTGAGTTCCAAGGCAGTCTCCTATGTACTGAGGGCAGGGAATGATAGATGGATATTGCAGAAAAACACTATCCAGCTTGTCATTACACTGGGAAGCAAATATATTAAGATTGAATAATACTACCAAAGTGAAATACTTTTAATGTACAGACATGGTTTACAGAGTGAAAACTTGACAGGGACTAAAAGATCCAGGACTGGAACAAGCATATGGAGTTGGGTGTTAACACTTTGAAGCTGTTTGTCTTCACAAAAGACATGAGTCACATGCAAATGTTTTCTCATCTATATGCCAAAGGTACAAAGATTTTAATATCAGGATCCACCTCATGTGATGATATGGTGGCTATGTGTGATGAACCAGCCAATGAAACATCTGAGTGTACTAAAATTTCAAAACTCTGATTTGTTCTAAATAACTACAGAAAACAGCTTCTTTACCAAAAGTCTCCTAGTTTTTATTTTCATAATGAGATGAAATTCATGCCACATAATTTGACCTAGGAAACTGTGGGATCAAGTAAGTTTTGTCTAAATTTTTACATAATGCTCCATTGTTTAAATCAATTGTCTACTCACTGTAAAACATATTTGTTAAGATGGTTTCCCAGTTGCCACCTTTTAGATTCTACCACCAGCCGTGGCAACCACTAAACTATTTTTTTATATAGCAAGTAGGCAAATCACTTACTGGATTGCCTGGCACAAATTAAGTGACCAAACTATTGCTATTAAAGTATAACAACTATATACTTACTTACAGTATGGCTATTGTGCAGTTGTCATATGTATTGACTGGTTTTCTGTGCCAACTTGACACAGGCTTGTGAAGAGAAAGAAGCTTCAGTTGGGGAAATGCCTCCATGAGATCCAACTGTGGGGCATTTTCTCTATTAGTGATCAAGGGGGAGGTCCCCTTGTGGGTGGTACCACCTCTGGGTTGGTATTCTTGTGATCTATAAGAAAGCAGGCTGAGCAAGCTAGGGGAAGCAAGCCAATTAGAAACATCCCTCCATGGCCTCTGCATCAGCTCCTGTTCCCTGACCTGCTTGAGTTCCAGTCTGGACTTCCTTTGGTGATAAACAGCAATTTGGAACTATAAGCTAAATAAACCCTTTCCTCCCCAACTTGCTTCTTGATCATGATGTTTGTGCAGGAATAGAAACCCTGACTAAGACAGCATACAATATTGCTTACATCTTTGCACATTTTATGCATAATTCTAGGACACTTTAGCTTTGAAAATAACCCACTGATCATTGTGATTCCAGATACTCATTTTAATAGAACTATAATTTGTGCACAATAAAACTCATGATTATAAATTGTAGCACTTGCTTTTAAAATTTTCTTTAGTTAGCTACGCATCTACTTACAGTGTATAATTCCAGAATGGTCATAAGACTCACTCATCAAGACTAAGTAATCACAGGTATACTTGCTATCTAAAAAGACCTACATTGTGGGTATTTTATATAAAGAGAATCATGTGTCTCTTTGTATTTACATTCTCTTACATAGTATTTTGTTTGCAGGGTACATCCTTTTCTGTCACATATCAATATCTTTTTCTTTTTATTGCTAAATATCTCTTTGAAACAAAAATCACTTTCTTGTAGGAAATGCCATGAGTAGTTCACTATATGTTATTCAGACATTTCATTTACCATTAATCAGTTGATAAACATTTACATTATTTTCAAGTCAGGAATACTAAGAGTTATGCATTTTAATCATTCATTTATAGGCTTTTGACTGATATACATTTTATATTACTCTGAGTATGTGCATAGAAGTGAAACATCTGGTTAACTTAATTCTATGCTTAAGATTTTCAAATTAACTACCAACGTAACTCTCCACTTTATATTTCATTTTTGCTACATACTTACTACCTGTCTACATTAAAATTGCTTTCTTCACCGTCTCTCATTGTCTTTTGATTTTCTTGAGAAGTTTCCACTTGTATGCCATTGGAGAACTTCCCATTCTAACCATTTTCCCATTTTTAATTAATTATCTTTCTAATTGATTCTTAATTCAATTTCATTATCAATAATTTTAGATCATTTTCCTCCTATTTCTTTTGTTATCATTGAACATGAAGAGGCAGATCAGCAAAGTATTTTACCAATAATTAGGGAAGTGTTGTTTTCTAGGAGTTTACTGTGGCCTACATAGAAATAAGTACTCATAATAGATACTAAGGTCTCATTCTTCAATTTTACTTTTAAATTATCAGTCTAATCTGAGTTTCAGTTCAATTCTTAATTTCATGTATGTTAAGAAAACAAACAGAACAACCTTTTACTTGCCTCAGAGAACCAATTGTAAAAAGGGTTATACTTATTTAAAAATGTTATGGCACTTAGAGGCTTGTAGTCCAATATAATAAGGTCTAATTGAAAACTAATTGCATGCATGGGAAAATGGAAAAATATGTTTCTTAATTCTCCTAGTTTAGCTATTCTAAGTCAAATATCTTCAGAACAAAGTTGAGCAAAATTCTGGAAGGCACTTAAAATCTAGAGAAAATGATTACTGTGGATGTTTTTGGAAGCTGGAGCTGTAGACTTTTGGTTTTTTTTTTTTTCACTCACATTCCCAAACAAGTGGAACAAGAAAGATTTGAATGGAATTCACATACATTTAGGGAATTTGAGAGAAGGGAGGATGCATGCTTTAACAGCTTATTAAGGTAAGGGCATTAAAGAAAAAATATTTTTATATAATTAAAATACTTTTTTTCTAAGTAGAACTAATGATACCAAATCTATAATTTTGGGTATATCCACAAGAGATAGTGATGATGACATTGGTGAGGTAAAACCATATGGTCCTGAGGAAGGTCTAATTGGAAAATTAAAATTGGATAAATAATTCAGTGATATTAGAGTTATAAATTTAAGTGAGGAGGCTGAATTCTGCTCATGTTCAACTTCTTTATGTTCAAGCTTACATCATTTGTCTAACTTGCAGAATAATATTATTTAGTCTCTATCATTGTGACAAGATACTTGGTATAATTTACATGTAAGACTTCAGTGTCTTTCATGTCCATATTTCACTCCAAGATCTCTTGGCTCTTTTTTCTCTTAGATTTTGTGTGAGGCATTATAACATATTATGAATATATAGCCAAAGAATCTATATTTCACAGCAGTAGGAAGAAAACAGATAGTGGAGGGGCCTTTGGTTTCTCATGAAACAGATTCCTGGTTATCTCAAGTCTCCCAGGAGACATTGTACCTTAAAGATCTTATCACCAACTTTCAACAGTAGCACAAGTTGGTAGCCAATCTTTTGATGGACATCTATAATAGAGATAACAGAAAGCGTTGTGATATGATTATTTATTTAGTTTGTTGTTTATTTTGTATGCCTTTAATCTATTGAGCAAGTCTCAAACCATGGAAGTAAATATCAAACCATTGTCATAATATTTTAAATTATGTTTTACAAAACATTTAACATGACAACAAGTATATAATATCTTGGGATGTATATCTTGAAATATGATAGGCTGGATATTTACTGTGGCAATACTATGTCCCTATACTTTGGCATTTGTAGCTCTAAGAGCCTTTGAAACTTTTTTAATACACTAGTAAAGATACTGAAAGATACTTATATGGGCATAGAAAAAACTGAGGAAAATAAAACTTGACAGATGAGAAAAAGAATAAAAACTGATTTTTAATTAGCAAAAAACTGTGTGGAAGTATATTCTTCACTTGCGTAAATGGGTGCATTTTATTATATGTAATAGAGATGTGGACATATAGAAGAAGTAATGAGATAGATAGTACTTGGTAGACTGTAGCTGGTCAGAGACTCAGCTTATCAGAAGGAATGCTAGATTATTACAGACTTCCGCTATGAATAAAATACCATAAAATCTCTAATAACTGAATTATCAGAGAATTTGGTAGTTTTCTCAATGAACCTGGGGTTGCTTCAGATGGAGGATGGGACTGAGAGGGTGTATCTCAGAAAAGTGTTTCACTAATATTTGATTAAATGTACAGTTAAGCTTTTCATGCCTGTGAGCCATGCAACCATGCATGCATGTGTGACTGCATATATATGTATATGTATTTATATATACACATATATATAACATGTTATATATAATATTTTGAATAAAGTATAACTTTACAGAAATTGTATAACCTTTTTTTTAAATATTAAAAATATATAGCATGACAATTTAAACAGAATTTATAGTCTAACACTCATTATGTTGAATTTAGATAACACTTAAAAGTATTTTAGATGATGTGGACAGATTTAAGATTTTATGCAAGGAGCTTGAAAATTCTTGGGATTTAGTATTTGTGGAGATTGGTCAGGTTCTGTATCCACTGTCCCATTCACATGGAGAAAGAACTGTATTTTAGTCTGTTAAGAGTGTTAAAGATGAGTTTCTAGTTGAATATCAGCATGTCATATGGCTAGAATAAATGGAGCTGTATAGCTTGTCAGAATATAACTGAATGAGACAGGATTACTGTCCCCAGGTAAGCTTACTTGAGTATTTTTAAAGGACCGGCTGGTAAAATACAAGTTTTACTTAAATGGTATGGTGCTGCGTAACTAGAAGCAAGTACAGAGGACAAGTCTTCCCTGAAGATTTTTGATTTAATAGCAACACACAAAATCAATTAAGATAATCCTGGTAGTCTGAAAGGCATGAAGTTGAGGCATCATGCTAAATAGGAGGCTGAGCAATGTGGAGTCTTTTTACTTCCCTCTGGCTCTGTATTGGAGTGATGAACCTAAGGTGAAGAATTTGTGCAAGTTGTTCTAGACAGGTACAATAATGCAAGGTGATGAGGGCCAAGAGAAAAGTAAACACACACAATCATAGAGACGATGTGAAAAAACAATACTCTCAAGGGAGAGAAGAAATCCTCAGAGAAAATGACTTGAAAAAACATTCTGAAGGCAGAAATCAAAAACACACTTCAGATATGGCTATAGGGCACCAAAAACTTGTTTAGGAAGCAGAAAACTAAGGCACTACACATAAGGTGGGATCGAGAATGCCATTTGTTAGGGGAGAAAAGGATTTCTCACGCTTGGATGATGTAGATATTTTGAAGGTTATTTTGTTTGTATTTAAATCTTTACCAGAAGCTTCTGTGATAAATGTTGAGTGTGACTTGAAGAAACTATGTAGCGATTGTTAAATTTATTCTCCTATAATTTAGTGCATACATACCATGCATTTTTTTATCAAATTTATCAAATCTACCAATTGCAACTCTTCCCAGAGTCCTATCTCATGTTCTTCCTGACTTCATTTTAATTAGGTATTTATCTGATCACAATTAGTTGTGTCTAGTTGTGTTTAAAGCTAGTATATCATTCATTAAGGCATGGATATACTAGCATTAGCTCTGAAACCAAAGTGACTTTCCTTCCCTAAATATCACTAAGCTGCCAATAGTTACCCAACTAGGGAGAGGGCATCAGAATTCCACCATCTCCATGCTTGGATTTTTAACTGGGTTGGCCTGGAACAAGTTTTGTGCAAGTAACTACTGATGCAGAGAAGTCACACATGCATATCCATAGGACAATATTTATCCCCATTTCCTGGCTCTTGATTCAATTTACCCATTTCTTTGATGTCCCCTGAATCCTAGAAGAAGGAATAGGTAGATATTCAGTCTATAGCTGAGCATTCACAGTTGCTTATTCTCATTTTTAAATGTCAACCTGTTATTTTTAGGTTGAGAATTTCATATGTAAATATTACATGTTTGATCAAACCCACTCAGTTTTCTCCCCTCTAACTACTTCTAAAGCACTCACCTTTTTTTTTTCTCTCAACTTCATGTACTCTTTTAAAAGCTCTTAGAGTCCACTTAGTAATGCCTGTATGTGACCATCTACTGGAAAATGGAACTGCATGAGAGCGAAACGGTATTACTGGGTTACTACCATGTTGGGACCACTTAATTGAATATTAAGTTGTCAAGATATATATTGAAGGTCATCAAGGGGAATGAGAAATTTTATGGTATATGCATGTTACAGAGTTTTAGAAATGGTCGTAATGGCTGTAAAACCCTGTGGACACAATCAATGGCATTGGACTATACAGGTGTTTTAGTTAAAATTGCAGTTTTTATTTTTAAACAAATTTTAAACATAAATATGATTTTTATCGATGAATGCATGGAACTCCTTTGACAGGTGAGCATGCACATTAAAGCATACAACAAATATGGAGAAGTTCCACACTGGACGCTGACAATGACCATAGTGCATGGAATTGCCTCTATATGTAGAAACTAAGACTCGGACATTTTAAGATTCTAAAAGGTGATGTTTATGCTAATGCTGAACCAGGAAAGAAGTTCAATCACTTAGCACTAAATTGAGAAGTATATTTACTTATAACTCAAACTCCTTTAACTCCCAGTTGCTCAATTTTGATGTTTAAATAAGTTTGCTCTCCATTTTGAAGACTCTGATATAAGTTGAATTTTTCTGCTAGGCATGAAAATTCCCATCAATAGAAATATTAAGCATTCTCTTAGTGTGACAGTGCAATTTTTCCATATATAGCAGCAATTGCAGAACATATGATAAAGTAGTCATCATATTGTGTGAATTTTCTGGCAAAGAAGGCAATTAAAATATTTTTCCATTTATGTCATAATTTTTAGTTACTCATTGCATTCCATATCAAATGGATGGATTTTGATGTTTGAGATTAAAATACCTTACATTGCATAAGTTCTAACAGATCTAAAAGATCTGCAATTTAAAAGAATGAGTATACTTTGTTGAATTCGTGTCAGGTTCATCATTCACTTTGAAAATTCTTAACAATAAGTAAAAGAATTCTCTCATCATTCCCTCTGCAAGCTCTTACACTAAGTAAGGAAAAGAATTCTTTGGTACTTAAAGCTCATGCTAGACTATCTGCAAAGATAAATATAATCAGAGGAAAAGTATATCAGAATTGAAGTACCCCTGACAATGGTCTAATCATGTTGGGCAATTGAACATGTTTGTCCAGAGAAAATGAATTTGAATGACTAAGATTGTGGTATTATAATAGAGATTCGCTAATCCCCTGATCAGTTAAAATGAAATTTTCTTGAATTCACAATAACAATTTCAATAATTGGTCCATGAAGATAGAATCAGAACAGTGTGTGTCTAGAGTAACCAGAATAGGAATTTGTGATATCTCCATGCTGCACGTGTTTCTTAACCTCTGAATGTCTGTTGGAAGCTTCAGTAATTTCATGTTTAGAATAATTATCAACCACATGAAGTGATCTGGTTTCATTTATAAGACAACCTTTTACTCCTGATATATTTCTAGTTAGGATCCAGCCACTAGTATCTATGTGTCTTTCTTTTCATTAACTCATAAGATTCTACATGGTAATATACTCTTTTCATCAGAATGGAGAATTCATTAATGAAAAAGCTGCCATTTCAGCATGGGGAATGTAGGGGAGATAATGTTGAAGTGGTAAAGATCCAGTTGTATAATTAATAATTCTATAAGCCAACCAAAGTCTTCAAACATTTTTTGATTTCAGATTCTTAATCTGTCAAAAAGGAAATATTCAGCTAAATTTGCAAGGCAGCTATGAGAAAGAAACCCAATTATCATTTAAGGTGATCAGCTAAGGTCCTATATCATAATATATTCCCTTTAACATTGATGGTTACTTTTGGTTTGGCCTAGGTTCACATTAGTGAGAATAACTGAATATGAATAGGAGTGTGTTCTAGATGCATAGCACATGTGTCACATTATTTTGAATTCATTGTGCATTTACATTTATTCCTGTTCTAATAGTTATCAGAACTTTCCTCTGAGACCAAAGTTTAGAAAATGCGAAAATATCATTAGATAATCTAACAATTCCCATTTTAACATTTTCTATTATATTGTAGAAAACCATTAGAAGCATTAGTTATCAAGATGATAAATACCAGCAGTAAATATGAATATGAATACAAATACAAATATAAATATAGATATAAAACATATACATGTATATACATATACATATACATATATTCACACTCATACACATATACTCCTTAAACTTCTGGAATAACCTTGAGAATTATGAAAAAATTGATTATATGTGTTTGTGAATAGTATGTGTTTGTGAATTCACATTTATTTAAGTATACATGTATGAATATAGACATGCACACATTCATGTGGGTACTGAAGGCTAATATTAAGTTCCTTTCTCTATTGCTCTCCACCTCCTATAACAACACATACTTTCTCACTTTGAC
The DNA here is from genome assembly GCA_964023405.1 of Apodemus agrarius. Taxonomy (NCBI): domain Eukaryota; kingdom Metazoa; phylum Chordata; class Mammalia; order Rodentia; family Muridae; genus Apodemus; species Apodemus agrarius. Next base: position 67,397,074 of record OZ030016.1, read on the forward strand.
TCAGAGCTCACTGGTTTTACTAGCTTAGTTCACAAGCACAACCTAGGAACCCCCTGTCTTTACCCCTCAAGGGCTAGGATTGCAGGTAGGCTACCCTATCATTCTAGCATTTGTGTGGCTGGGGGATCTGATTACAGGTCTTTATGTTTACATGTTTAGTAATTGCAGTCATCTCCCCAAACCAGGAGTTGTTACTTTTATTCCCAGTTTATATGGTAGGAAACCAATGTGAAAAGTTACTGAGTGAACCACATATGTCAGTAGCACAGCAGATTGTCCAGAACTGGCTTTTGCTACTGTCTCTTTAAACACTGGGTGTTTGACTACACAGAAGGAAAGAAATTCAGACAGCTGCCAATCAAGCATGGCAAGCAATTGGATGCTATTCAAAGTTGAATGGGAAGCTATTAGAAGGTTTTAAATAAGAAAGTGATGGAAATTTCATTATGCTTCCTAACTTCAACCTGTGAATTCACTTGTGAAGTGGGGAGAGACATTAGGACAGCTGAGGAATCTGAGTGTTTAGGTTAGAACGCAAGTTTTGAAAGTCTTACAGGAAAGATGACATTTGGAGAAACTGGTGATGTTGGCAGCAATGACAGCTTGTTGATAAGGGAACTGTTTGAATGTTTAGGACAGAGGACCTAGGAGAGGGATAAGATATGAAATGTGAGAAATGAGAAGAGGAAACCAATTTTGTTGTAGGATTAGTGAGTTTAGGATGCATTAATAACTCCCATAGACAAATGTCAAGTTCTGTGAAAAGACAGTGGTTGGTGAGAATTTCCATGTTGTCATAGCACGATGCTCATTTCCAAAATAGATCAAGACAGAACTTTTTAAGAACAAATTAAGTACCTGTATGGTAACTCCCATAGGGTCCACGGAGCCTCTCCCATCCCAGATCTCTAGCAAATCCCAGAGATGCCCTGAACAATCTCATTCTCAGACCCAGCACTTTCCGACCCCTCCCTACATCCAATTCCCATGTCCATTCCCTTCCTCATCCCCTCTCTCACCCAGTTCTCTGTCTCCATCTACCTCCTATGAATATTTTGTTTCCCCTTCTGAATGAGATTCATGTATCTTCTCTTGTGCTCACATTATTAGTTTCTTTTGGTGTGTGGCTTGTAGCATGGTTATTCTGCACTATACGGCTAATGTCCACTTATAATTGAGTACACAACATGCCTGTTTTTCTGGGTTGGGTCTGGGTTACCTCACTCAGGATGATATTCCATCCATTTGCCTGAAAATTTCACAATAACTTTGTTTTTAATACCTAGAACTCCTCACATTTGTAGCAGAAATGCAGCTTGACCTTCATGTGGGTCCTCTAACAATTTGAGCAGAGGCTGTCTCCGACTCTGTTGCCTGTCACTGGATCCCTGTCTCCTAACTGGACTGCCTGGTTGGGCCTCAGTCGAAGAGCATGTGCTTATTTCTGCTGAGACTAGATGTCCCAGGATGGGATGGTACCCAAGTAGGGCTTCCCCTTCTCTAAGTGGGAACAAGAGGAAATGATGATATGATTATATCTTAATTAAAATATAAAAATATTTTGAGGTAATATAATATATTTTTAATAAAAAGAAACATGAAGCAGTACCACAGGGATGTTCGGGAGATAGGAGTGCTTGCTATGAATGTATGAGAACCTGTGTTTGAGTTTACCACAATTATAGAAAGCCTAGTATGGATGCCTATACACTTGTAGCCCACATACTGTTCAGAATAAGGACAGCAGGATCACCAGGGCCAGTATAGCTTCAGGTACAGTGATAGCTCTTGTCTTGAAGGAACATGACAGAAAATATATACTAGGTTTGGAGATCATTAGCATACACAGGACATATGAACCAAGAGAGATAGCAATACTTTTTAGAAATAGGAAAATGATTCATAAAGTGAGTGCATTACCCTGTTTTCTTTGTCAGAAAGAATCATTTTTATTCAATGCTGTACTCCCTGACATAAGCACTGTTTATGAACAAGTTAGACTGCATTAGATGGAATTAGGCAAGCTTCTGTGACAGGTCCCTCCAAACCTTCTGAAAGGCTCCAATGTATGTTTCTTTTCATTTACATTTCATAGTTCAGAAAATTGATAAAAGCTTAGAATTGTTGCTGTTCTATTATATCTTTGCATCCAGTTCTCTCTTTATAAATGTTTAATTAAAAGTTTATGCTGAAGAGACTTAATCCAAATTTCTTTGAATAGGATTCTATATTTTGAACTTTTCTAGTTGCCATAAGATTAATATGTTGAAAAGACAACCGACTTCATTAATTCATTTGGAAGCACCAGAACTGGCCAAATGACAAGTTTAAGTCACAAAATTAGTGTGAAGCATCATGATCATGCTTACAGTCTCATATCCCCAATATAGGTTACTATTAGAATAGAGGTTTGCTAGAAATATGAAGAAATAATACATTAATAGATATAATTAATTTTAAGTTAATTTTTAAAAAAGATATTGATGACTATAATTATATAAGTTACTTGTAAGAAAATAATGAAAACTTCATTTGACATCAAATAGATGAACTCACACTTGTGGAGTTTCAGTATACTGTTTTCCTGTAATTCTTTTTAAATATATTAATATGAAAAAAGAATATAAACAGCTGCAATTAAAAATGAACCACAACCAAACACCAATATCATCTAATTTAGTCTGAAAACAAATTTTTAATGAACTCTGGTTGTGGTACCAACTTTAATAAATATCCTTTTATTTATTTTCCCAGTTCTGGGAAGGCTCAATTTAGAAACAATTAATTATAGTAATTAAGTAATACAATACAAGTAAGCAAACACTGTTGAAATAGTAAATAAAGAAGTTTGTAATCATTAACTATTCAATGATGTTAAGTGGTTTTCACATATAAGTTGCAACTTTTCATGGATAAACATATCATAAATAAAATAAAAGGAATGAATTTTTTAAACTAGAAGATATTTTAAATAGCATTATCAATGAAGCAATTAATTCATTGATTTCTGTAATATTTTTCACTAGAAAATTTACAAGGCACTTTAGATTAAGTCGTTCGTTTGTTATGATATGTCGGTGAGGCTGACCTTGAACTCATGATTCTCTTGTCTTTGCTTATAAGGTTGTGGAGAAACTGATGTGTGTCATTTTATACTCAGATGAACATATACTCTTGTATCTCACTATCATCTTCAAAGATAGAAGATGGCATAGGCAAAGCAGCTACTATGAATTGATTAGGTCTTTTTTTTTATCAACCTTGACTCTTGGTAAGGGTAGGGGCAGCTACGGTTGACATCAGCTTCATTCACCACAGGTAAAGGATTAGTAGAAGGACAAGGTAGACAGTTTCATTCCTTTGACAGAACAGCAACAACAACAACAAAACCAAAACAAAAAACCAAAACAAACAAAACCCCAGAAGTCAAGGGTGATCACCAGTTTTATGAAGCTTAAACATTCATATTTCAAGTCTTTGTGCATTCATAGAAAGTTATACAGAAATTATCAGAAAAGAATCTGTCAAGTCCTTAGTACTAGGGTCAGTTAAATAGATCCTTTTCAGAATTTTTTCACATCCAAAAAATGTAATGTTCTGCTTTTCAGGCCTACAAGATTACCGTTTTAGTGGTATATATCCAATCAGGAACTACTTATGTTCAGGAAAGAATTTGAACATGAGGAACATTCAAATGATGATTAGTGTAAATTGTTTAGAAAGAGTCTTGGTTCAGGTCTCACCACAACAGCATATGTTGAGTAACAAATGGACCATCATAGGTTTTACTGACTATACAATTAGTACAGGGTTGTATTCTCCTAATGTACAATTGTAGTACAGCCTCTTCAGGTTACTGCATTCTTTGGTTTAGTGGATACAACATAAAGTAAAGTATAGCTCTAGACAACCCCAAAGTCCTACCTTTCCCTTCATGTAAACCCCAATCAGACCCTCTGTCTTGTTATTAGCATTACATTTTAATTTTTTTCTATTTTATATATTCTAATGTTTGCTTGCATGCATATATATGTACTATGTACCTACAAAGGCTAAAAAAAGGTGTCAAATCTCCTAAAACTGGAGCTGTGGATGTATTTTGAGACACCCTATGGGTGCTAGGAACTGATTTTGTGTTCTTTCCAAGAGCAGCAAGTATTATTAACTGGGGAGTCATCTCCTAGACTTGACATAATTGCTTTTTTATATGTAATTACTTTTTAACAGCAAAACCTGTCTTATAGTACATTAGTCCTGTTAATTAGAATGAATGCCCTTTTAAATTCATCTCTCTTTTAGTGGGTGGCAATATTTTGAGTGAATTATGTATAGATGATTCACTAGGTTGCTAATTTAGAAAATAAATGCTAAGTTATTGCAAGTATGTAGAAACAGCTTTAAAAAATTGACACTTGTAAAGTTATGATTATTTTCATTATTACCTCAATTCATTAGTACTTTATGCAATTTATTTATTTTGTCTTTTGTCAGGGAGAGGAAACTGAAGTTTAGAGAAATTGAAGAACTTCATCAACATTAAATGGCGAGCCAAGAAATTGTTAAGGTGGGATTAAAACTCAGTTGTTCTTATAGCCCCTAATTTGCACATCTTAGTCTATTAAAAAAGAAGGAGTTTTTGGACACTAAATCAGAAGAACACAACACACAAAATCAACTAAATAGGACTTATAGAAACTTGCAGAGATCAGGGAACGTTCAGGACTCTGACTTAGATTCTCTGCCTACATATTATGGCTGAATATCTTGGTGTTCTTGAGGGGCTCCTAGCATTGGGAGATAGGGTGGCCACTGAATTTTTCTGTCTACTTTTGGGACCATTTTCCTGCTAATGGGTTGCCTGGTCCAGCGTTAATGTGATTGTGCATGTGTCTATTCTTACTGTATCATGTTGAGTCATGTTTGTGTTTGGTTGATATCCCTGGGAGGCCTACTCTTTTCTGAGGGGAGGCAGGGTGTGAGCCTGCAATAGAAGGAAGGGAGGGGAAACAGTAATTGGGATGTAATATATGAGAAAAGAACATATATATATATATATATATATATATATATATATATATATATAGTGTTGTACCTTACTTGTATTTTCCTTGGACCTGAAAGGCTAGTTACTCTTGGTTTTTTTCTTCTTTCCATTTTGTTTCAGAAATCAGTTAAAGAACCCCTTCACTTCTTCCATCTGCCACTTATATAATAAAACATTGAGTAATTTGGGGTTTTTTTGGATGGGCTCATTGGAAAGAATCCTGATTACCATATCCAATTATCCCATTAATTTGGAAAAAGTCAGAAAGGTCATTTTTCAAGCTCCCCAGGGATGGCTAGGGCTCCCTCCTCAGTGAAACAAATGATGAGAGTAGGAGTGAGACAGTTCCTAGGTAGTTTACAGTAAAAGGCCGTGAGCTTTTTTTTTGTTGTTTTGTTTTTGTTTTTTTTTATGGCTGAAAGCCAGAAACATCATTGGGTCTCTTGGCATTTTCATCCTTGCCACAGGGAAGAGACACCAGACCTGGTTGGGACCCCTAATCTCTCATCTGATTACTAAATGATTTTGGAGGGATCTCTTCAGAGAGAGTGACATCAGAGAAGCATTTAAGGCCTACTAGAGGAAAATTACTGGTTAGGAGTATAGAATACCTAGCCTTGATGAAGATCTAACAGTTTAATTGTCTGGATTCAATGACCTGGCTAAGGTCCCACCTCAAGGTAAGTTGACTCATCTTATATTGTGGTAGAGATTTAGGGCAAATAATTAGTTCTTTAAAGTGATCATGATTGCTTTTTCAGAAAAAAATTAAAGAAGAACTCAGAAGATGGGAAGATCTCCCATGCTCATGGATTAGAAGGATTAACATAGTAAAAATGGTCATCTTACCAAAAGCAATCTGCAGATTCAATGCGATCTCCATCAAAATTTCAACTCAGTTCTTCACAGAAATAGAAAGAGCAATTTTCAAATGCATTTAGAATAACAAAAAACCCAGGGTAGCAAAAACTATTCTCAACAATAAGAGAACTTCTCAGGGAATCATTATCTCTGTCCTCAAGCTGTATTTCAGAGCAATACTGATAAAAATACCACACGGTATTTGTTCAGAGATGCTCAGGTAGATTGATGGAGTAGAAATGATAATTAAATCCACACACCTACAGTTATCTGATCTTTGGCAAAGAAGCGAAAATCATCCAGTGGAAGAAAGACAACATATTCAACAAATAGTGCTGACTCGAGTGGCAGTCAACATATAGAGTAATGCAAATTGATCCATTATTATCCCCTTGTAGAAAGCTCAAGTCCAAGTGGATCAAGAACTTCCACATAAAACAGTGAATCTGATAGAATAGAAAGTGGGAAAGAGCCTGGAACACATCTGCACAGGTGAAAATTTCCTGAACAGAATGCCAATGGCCATGCCACTAAGATCAAGTATAGACAAATGGGATCTCATAAAGTTGAAAAACTTCTGTAAGACAAAGGACACTGTTATTAGGACAAAAAGGCAACATACATATTGGGAAAAGATCTTTGCCAATCTTACATATGATAAAGGGCTAATATCCAATATATACAATGAACTCCAGAGAACCAGATAGCCCTATTAAAAGTAGGATACAGAGCTAAATAAAGAATTCTCAACTGAGGAATCTCAAATGGCCAAGAAGCACATAAAGAAGTGTTCAACATCCTTAGTCATCACAGAAATGCAAATCAAAATAATCCTGAGATTGCACCTCACACCAGTCAGAATGTCTAAGATAATAAACTCAAGTTACAGCAGATGATGGCAAGGAAGTAGAGAAAGAGGAACACTCCTTGATTGCTGGTGGGATTGCAAGCTGGAACAACCACTCTAGGAACCAGTCTAGCAGTTCCTTAGAAAATTAGACATAGTACTACCTGATGGCCCAGCTATACCATTCCTGGGCATTATATCCACATGCTCCACTGTGTTCATGGAAGCCTTATTTAAAATGCCCAGAAGCTGGTAACAAACCAGACATTCCTCAACACTGGAATGGATATAGAAAATGTGGTACATTTGCACAGTGGAATACGACTCAGCTATTAAAAACAATTACTTCATGAAATTCTTAGACAAAAATGATGGGACTAGAAAATATCCTGAGTGAGGTAACATAGTCACAGACACAGACACATACGCAGACACAGACACACACACACACACACACACACACACACACACACACACTGATAAATGGATATTATGCAAAATTCTCAGAATACCCACAATACAACTCACAGACCACATAAAGCTCAGGAAGAAGGGAGACCAAAGAGTCTATACTTCAGTCATACTTAGAAGGCTAACAAAATATTAATGGGAGGTAGATGTTGGAAGGAACTTGGGAGAAAGAGAGGAGGGGAGGGGGAAAAAGGGAGTGAGGATCTAGTGTTAGAGGAGATAGGGGAGATGTACAGAGGATCAGGAAATTGAAGAAATGTGTGTAGCAATGGGGTATGAGGAACTGGGGATAGCCACCCAAAAGTTACAGATGCCAGGAAAGCAAAAGGTACCCAGGATGCAATGGAGATGACATTAGTTGAAATACCCAACAAAGGGGAGAGAGAAGCTGTAGAGACCATATCCAGAGGTCAAGCATGGCTCCCAGTTGAGGGATGGGGCCATTCACCTATCTCAAACATTTTAGCCCAGATTTGCCCCTGTCTAAAGGAAATACATGGACAAAGAGTGAAGCAGAGACCATTCAGAGACAGACCCACATGGGGATCCATCCCATACGCAGCTTCCAAAGCCAGACACTATTGCTGATACCAAGAAGCACTTGCAGAAAGGAACCTGGTATAACTGTTCCCTGAGAGGCTCTACCAGAGCCTCACTAAAACATGCAGATTCTTACAGCCAACCATCAGAATGAGCCCAGGGTCCTCAATGGAGAAGTTAGAGAAAGGACTGCAGGAGTTGAAGGAGCTTGCAGCCCCATAGGAGGAACAACAATATCAACTAGACAGACACCCCCAGAGTTCCCAGGGACTTAAACACCAACCAAAGAATACACAAGGAGGTATCCATGACTCCAGCTGCATATAGAGCAGAAGATGGCCTTACCTGGCATCAGTGGGAGGGGAGGCCCTTGGTCCTGTGAAGACTCTATGCCCCAGTGTAGAATAATGCGAAGGTGGTTAGGTGAGTCGAGGAGTGAGAATCAGGTGGAGGAAGAGGGGATAGAGAGTTTGTGTGTGCAGGAACTTGGAATGTGGATAACTTTTAATGTAAACAAAACATTAAAAATCTATAGGTTCCTCTTTCTACACATCCTCGCCAGCACTTGTTGTCTCTTGAGTTTTTAATCTTAGCCATTCTGACTGGTGTGAGGTGGAATCTCAGGGTTGTTTTGATTTGCATTTCCCTGATGACTAATGATGTTGAACATCTTTTAAGGTGTTTCTCGGCCATCCGAATTTCTTCTGGTGTAAATTCTTTGTTTAGCTCTGTGCTCCATTTTTTGATAGGGTTATTTGTTTCTTTGCGGTCTAACTTCTTGAGTTCTTTGTATATATTGGATATTAGCCCTCTGTCGGATGTGGAGTTGGTGAAGATCTTTTCCCACTTTGTTGGTGGGATTGCAAAATGGTAAAACCGCTCTGGAAATCAGTTTGGCGGTTCCTCAGAAAATTGGGCATGTTACTTCCAGAGGACCCTGGCATACCACTCCTGGGCATATACCCAGAGGATTCCCCTGCATGCAATAAGGACACATGCTCCACTATGTTTATAGCAGCCTTGTTTATAATAGCCAGAAATTGGAAGCAGCCCAAATATCCCTCAAAGGAGGAATGGATACAGAAAATGTGGTATATTTATACAATGGAATACTACTCAGCAATTAAAAATAATGAATTCATGCAATTTGTAGGTAAATGGTTAGACCTGGAAAATATCATCCTGAGTGAATTAACCCAATCACAAAAGAATGCACATGAAATGCAATCACTGATAAGTGGATATTAATGAGCCCAGAAGCCCTAAATACTCAAGACACAAATAGCAAGTCAAATGATTCCCAAGAAGAAGAAAGGAGAGGACCCTGGGCCTGTAAAGATTGCACCCAGTTTAGTAAAGAAACCGAGGGGGGAGGGGGAATTATTGGGGAACAGATGGGGGGGAGAGGAACTATGGGAACTATGGTGGGTGGGAACTGGGAAAGGGGAAAGCCTTTGGAATGTAAACATAGAGTATAGAAAATAAAATAATAATAATAAAAAAATCTATAGGTTCAAAATAAAAAAAATGATTACTTCTTCACAGAATTCTCATCCCTAGGATAGCAGCTTATCAGTCTAGAGCCATGCAGCTTCAGAATTCTGTCCATTTTCCTGAATTATTCAAGAACATTTACCATCACCTTTTCTTCTCTCTACCTCTTTTCTAAGCACACTTTCCCTTATACTGTGTATTTTCCCAACATTTTGGGCTTCTTTACTCTTTCTCTAACCTATTATTTCCAACCAAATGTTTGCTCATCCACCATGTGTTTGAATTCCATGCCAGCTCAAACACCACGATTTGTTTCCCCTGTACTTTCTTCTCTGGGTAACTTGCATGCCCTGAGAAATTTTCTTTTAAACTCTAATAAAAATGTCCTCAAGATAAAAAAATCAAACACCAATATTATTTTTTAATGTATATGAGAGTATATTCTAATTGTAAACTTGCAAATAAAATGGTCAGGTTTTGCATTCAAAATAATGTCATTAATACTGCAATGAAATCAGTCACTATAATTGCCACAAAGGTTCTCATTGAAAGATGAGGTTGATTATTTTATTTCTGTTTAACTGTTGGTTATTTCCCTCTAGTGGCAATGGGACATGCAATGAGTAGAATAGAAATTTGGACTAGAACATATTTGTCTGATGGTTCTATTAGCCCCTAGATGGGTAAGCTTTATTAAGATCTTCAACTTAAGTGCAGTAATGTATTCACTGGAAAGATAGAAATCCACATGATTTCACTACTGGGCAATAGAATTCAAACCTCAGCACAAAGTAAAATAAAATAAATATTGCTTAGAGTTTGCATAAGATGCTATTTCTTAAGCAATACATATAATTTAGCAAAATTAATTTGTTTATAAAGAAGAAGAATGCAAGTAGCACTGTGCTAATAAACTGGCTCCCTGGAAAGAAGAGAAAAACTTAGTTGGTAGTGTTTGCTGATTCCAGTAATACAAACGCTCCCTTGTATCCTATTTCAGTCAATCAACTATCCCCATTAAGTGCTTGAATCTTGGTAATGTGTTCTTCTCAGCCAATAGAAGCTCATTTCAGCCCCCCAATGAGTATTCAATGTATTGTCTTCCTTTCTAGTAACTTCCATGATCAAAAAGATTGAAGAAACACGTGTAAGTTGCCTACTAGAATTTTTCATTTGAAGGATAAATTTCCTATGAACAAAATTCCATTTTAGTATGTATTTCTACCAAAGGTGATACTTACCCTACTTAGTAGCATTATAAGCAATTCAAGATATGAAAACATGTTGTCTTAGGAATCTTTCAAAGATCTGGAGTCAGTTTGATACACAATATCACGTTGCTATTGTACATTAGGAATCACACTATAAATAGAATAGAATAGAATAGAATAGAATAGAATAGAATAGAATAGAATAGAATAGAATAGAACAGAATATCAATGTGTTTTTAAAAGTCCCAGGAGAAATAAAAACATAAGCTGTGATGAATACACAGACTAAAACAGTCAATCAACAGAGTGTTAATTTTCCAGTATGCTTCATGGTCTTCTTTTGAGGCTAAATAAAATCAACCATATTCCAAGACATCTTATTAAACATTTCACTTATCCTTTGCCATCTATGCTTTGTGGTTTTCACTTTTCCTTTTCAATATCCTTTTCAAATTCATTATAATGCCATTCTTTATATTTTCTTCTACCTTCTTTTAAGACACTGATTTTCAGTTTTACTCTTATATTAAATCTTCACCATTCTTTCTTTCAAGTCATTTCACTTCTGTTAATGCAATTTTATGCAACAGAAGCAGTTTTCTACTTTCTTATTTTGTTTTTAGGTCAGAGGCATTCCCAGAACAGATCTTAATACTTCAGCCTTATGAATACTAATAAATGAATACTGCGATATAAGTCACATCTTAATTACAAACAAGAATGTCTCCATCAAGTCAAAATGTTCCTCATGTGATTTTATTGCTTCTGAATTATACAAAAATTATTATTATGATTTAGTTCAATACAGATGAGTTCATTATATTTTTAAAAGCTTATCATATTATTGCAGCCAATCATTGAACTGAGCACAAGTTCCCCAATGGAGGATCTAAAGAAAGGACCCAAGGAGCTGATGAGGTTTGCAGCCCCATAAGAAGAAGAATAATATGTACCAACTGGTACCCCAGAGCTCCCAGGGGCTAAACCACCAAGCAAAGAGTACACATGGAGGAACCCATGCCTCCAACTTCATATGTAGCAGAGGATGGCCTTTTCAGACATCAAGTAGAGGAGAGGCCATCTGTCTTGTGAAGGCTTGATACTCCAGTGTAGGGGAATGCTAGGTCAGGAAAGTGGGAGGGGGCTTTGGTAAGCAGGGGAAGAGGGAATGGGATAGGGGTTTTTTGGAGGGTTAAGGAGGAAAGGGGATATCTTTGAAATGTTAATAAAGCAAATATCTATTAAAAGAAAAGAAAAAAGTTGCCTTGGCAATGGTGCCTTTTCCTGACAATAGAAAAGTAACAAAAGACATGCCTTCTGCCTATTTTTTTTCTTTTTGCATTTAGGGACCTGTGATGGTTTGTATATGATTGGCCCAGGAAGTGACCTCATTAGGAGGTGTGGCCTTGTTGGAGTAGGTGTGTCACTGTGGGTGTGGGCCTAAAACCCTCACCCTGGCTGCCTGGAAGTCAGTCTTCCACTAGCAGCCTTCAGATGAAGATGTAGAACTCTCAGCTCCTCCTGTACCATGCCTGCCTGGATGCTGCCATGTTTCTGCCTTGATGACAATGGACTGAACCTCTGAGCCTGTAAGCCAACCCCAATTAAATGTTGTCTTTTATAAAACTTGCATTGGTCATGGTGTCTGTTCACAGCAGTAAAACCCTAACTAAGACAGAAGTTGGTACCAGGAGTGGGGTATTGCTGTGATAGGCCTGACCATGTTTTTGTTCAGAAGAATGTGGATTTTGGGACTTTGGATTTGGAAAGCCACGGAATCCTTTAAGTGGGGCTGAATGGGCCAGACTAGTAGGACTATGGAAGACAGTGGTGCTGAGGGTCATTTGAACTGTGTAGGCCTGATGGCCCAAGAGGTTTCAGTGGAGAAGAACTTGAATATGTTGCTGAGAGACTGTTTTTGTGATGTTTTGGTGAAGAACATGGCTGCTTTTTGCCATTGTCTGAAGAGACTCCCTAGGGCTAAGGTAAAGAGATTTATATTAATTGCATCTGCAAGGGAAGTCTCAAAAAAGCCCAACAAAAACTTTGTTCTCTGGTTAAGTCTGATGAAGAGAATTTTGAACAAACATAGCAAGCTGAGAAAGGAAAAGTACAAAATATATAGTTTGAGTATTAAAGGGACTCCAGGAAGTGAAATGGAGCTGAATTCAAGGATATTAAACTGAATTAAAGGAGTGGTGACCTTGGGGGCAAGATTCACCCAGCTAAATTTAGGTCCAGGCTTGGTAGTACAAGCCTTTAACGCCAGGAGGCAAAGATAAGCAGATCTCTGAGTTCAAGGACAGCCTAGAACAGAGCAAATTCTAGGTGAAGAAAAACTTTAATCCAGGCTTGGTGGACCACAGCTTTAATCCCAGTTCTTAGGAAACAGGCATGCAGATCTCTTGAGTTCAAAGTCAGTCTAAGGAGCAAGATTCAGGACAGCCAACTTAGGCCGAAGGAGCTAGGAAAAAGGAAGCCAGTGATAACATAATAGAACAAGGGGGCCAAAGTTCCAGCTCCTGCAAGCAGCAAAACTCAGCAGCTTCAGCCATGTGTCTCTGGCTTTGTATTCAAGAGGAGAAGAAGACTACTGGGACAATTGATGCTGGTTAGCTGGAGCTAAGAAATTAGTGGTGATTAAGAAAAGACCAGCATTACTTAGGTGAAATATGGGAAGTGTTTTCTGAGAGCACAAAGAAGCTGTATTCCAGAGATAGCCAAGGTTGTACCTCATGCTGCAGCTGTACTTGGTAACTTGTAAGAATCATCCAGGTGGTCCTGGTTTTGAAGGCATGAAGGCATCATGAAGAATAGCTGAGGCTTGGTACTGTGAGAGGCCATGGATGGCCATTGGTAAAAGTGTACCCTCAGTTGTAATTGACAGCCCAGGACTGAAGGGATCATGCAAAGGAGTTGAGGCTTGGTACCATGAAGAGAGCCTATGAGAGGCTTTGGTGAAGCATAATTGCAGTGGAAGACCCTAGCATATTGGAGATGCCAGTACCATGGGATGACCACCAAGAACAAGAGTGGCAGCAGAGTGAATCAACCTGAACTTAGAGTGTTACAGAGGGCGGAGTTGGAGAAGTGGAGAGCTGACACCAACTCTTTGGAGATGCACAGAAGGTCATGCGTGGATCTCAGACATTGGAACAAGAAGCTATGAAGCTGAAATTGACTTGGGGTACCCAAGATTTTAAAGATGCCAGAGCCACAGGATGCCTGCCAAGGAAAGCTGCTAACAGGGAGTGGAACAAGCCCAGGATGAAGAACCTTGTTGAAGTCAACAAAGATGAAAAAGGAGTTGGATATCTGAAGACTGCTTTGCCATCAGACATGGAGATGCAGAGTTTGGACTTTGCCCAGCTGGTTTCCAGTCTTGCTTGGAGGATTACAGTTAAGTGATTGAATGAATCTCAGAAGAGACCTTGAACTTTGGACTTTTAACACTGTTGAGACTGCTATAGACTACAGGGACTTTTGAAGTTGTACTAATTGCATTTTGCATTATGCTATGTTTAAGTATGGCGCCCATAGACTCATGATTGAGCAAGCCTATGGGGGCCAGGGAGTGGGATGTGATGGTTTGTATATGATTGGCCCAGGAAGTGACCTCATTAGGAGGTTTGGCCTTGTTGGAGTAGGTGTGTCACTGTGGGTGTGGGCCTAAAACCCTCACCCTGGCTGCCTGGAAGTCAGTCTTCCACTAGCAGCCTTCAGATGAAGATGTAGAACTCTCAGCTCCTCCTGTACCATGCCTGCCTGGATGCTGCCATGTTTCTGCCTTGATGACAATGGACTGAACCTCTGAGCCTGTAAACCAACCCCAATTAAATGTTGTCTTTTATAAAACTTGCATTGGTCATGGTGTCTGTTCACAGCAGTAAAACCCTAACTAAGACAGGACCATTCCAATCCTATTACTGATGACCTTTGAGTATACATGCTTCGAATTAGTGATTACCAGAGGACACACTTTACAGCATTATCATTCTGTAAGAATAATTACTTAAAATTATATTCTGAACTTTCTTTTTCTATGAGGACTCAGTTTCACATGAAGAGTGTTTTATCAATGGGTATGCTATCACTCAAAGGGTACAGAATGGCTGTGCTCTGGTACCACATGTATTCCAACTGTAGTTTCCCAACATTGTGACCCCATAGTTTACATATTATACCATGTTTACTATCACCGAGACTTCTGTAATGTTAAACCTTTGCATCTTGGCGTTCATTCTGAAGGTATATTCATTGGGTAAATTTGATGGATTCTCCCCTTCTGTTCGCAATGATGTTTGTCATCAGGTCTACAGCATAGCAATAGTTCTATGGATCTTACAATTGTGGCATTTCTTTTTTTACAGCGTATGACAATCTGAACAGTCTAGTGATTTACACAGCTGTAGTAATAAGAAAAGAAGAAATGATAGATACCCATATAGAAAAGCTGCGATTTGCTGAGTCGTGTGCTTTGATGATTCAAACACCAAACCTGAAATGCAGTGGCTTTTTAAAAATTATACAGTATGAGTAAGTAGAGGAGGGTAAGCCAGTCTCAATAGGAGGACTCTATTGGGGAGCACTATTGATTTTTAGTCATCCAGTTGGAGAAAACACCACTTGATAGTTTCAAAATACAGTGTCATTGAGGATGGCAACACTGCAGTTGATAAGCCTTGCCTTGCTTGTGTCAACAAAATAGATTCCATCCAGACATCACCCAAACCCCACCATGCAGTTCATGCAGTCATAACTGGATGAGATGTCCCATTTTATCCTTAATCATCCTAGCCATAAATGACCACCAAAATTAAAATCTTTAAAATTTCACAGATTGCCCCAATGTGTTTGCAGTACTTTTAGTATCTTTTATGCCCCTTGATTACACTTCAAGAGTTAAATGACATTTTATAATTCATGAATATGCTAATCTATAGAGTGATCAAATGTTCTATGTATATGCTAATATCCCTAGTATCCCTGAAGCAGGAGTGAGAAAATCCCATTGTTATCTCCTTCCCAAGAACATATTTTCTTTCCTTCTGCTGTTCTTTAAAGAGGTTTTATTTTTACATCCCATAGCCAATTATTCCTATAATATGGCAGTTCTAAGTGAATCTATTCTTTCAGTGAAATTTTAAAATATTTTTTATCTCATTGCTATAGGGGCTGGAATGAAAAATATATGAACAGCTCTCTCTGATTTCTCTAAATAGCTGACACTGCCCCTAATATTTGCTACATTTGCTACAATTGCTATCTCATTGTTCCTACATAGCATGGATTATGACAATGTTTTCATTTACCTATTTTCCAACAAGGAAGAAGAGTGGCATCATAGGCTCATTGTAATATATCTCACTGTATAGATTAATATCTCTATAAGAAATAGCCTATTGGGAAATGATCAATAATTAAGAACATTTTTGGATCAGTAGTAACTGAATTTAGTGATGGCTCCATTTAATTTTAGGATTCATAAGTATATGACTCTACCAGAAGAGTCATGATAATGCCTATGCTTGCTTTAACAATGTCTTTTCAGACAGCCACTGTAGGTCCTTAAAATATCTGACTCTTTCTATCTGCCATGCAACTTTTTAAGTGAATACATGCAATTATTTTGTAAATAGGTTAAATTTGCTGCAATGCATATTTATTATGATGTTTTATAATTCTTTCTCCTAGGCAAGTTGACAGTTCTATGGTCAATAAGTGGCAGGTCTAGGAATATCACAATTAGTTATGAAGTTTTTATTGTTGTAAAATCTTTTAACCCTGTTATTGCTTATTCTTTTTCTATATGGGAAAATAACTTTATGTCTATGTGACAAATTCTCTCTCTCTCTCTCTCTCTCTCTATATATATATATATATATATATATATATATATATATATATATATATACCTTTTTATCACTTACATCAGCTATGCAATCTATACCCTGGTGATACTTTATAGCAACCCATCTTTCCATTGCTAGAGATAACATACTATGTTATCCAAAACATCCAAAGAAAAGACTGTCTATTTTGAAAGTCTCAATGCAGATGGCAATGCATTTATACCTGCATTATTATCTTCCTAAAAAATGGACATGACTCTTCCCCCAAGAACAATAGTATATATCCACATCTAGCACTGTAAATAACCAAAATTGGGAGACAGCTATTTAATTTTACTTTTCACTGTAAAACAAAATGGAATGGATGTTTGCAAATAGACACAATTTCCTAGTTTTATTTTCTTTTTTAAAAAATGTTTTTGAGAGTAATTCTTGAGGCTTTAACTTTACCTGCCCTTTAATATATGAATAAAGGTAGTTCTAATCATTTTACATTTTTTCATGATTTTTGTTTTCCTTATTTGTTTCTTTCTATGCTTTCCTTCTCTTTCTCCCTCTTCTCTTCCTGTTTTTGCCCTTCGTCCTTCCTCACTTCCTCAATGATTCCCTGCCTTCCTGTTTTCACACTCTCTTTTTTCACCTCTTCAGTGTTTAGTTCAGAGGTTTCTAGCAGTTGTGTACACATAGCCAAGAAATATTACATGCCCCAAGTTTCAATAAATCTCTTCTTTTTTATAATCAACTCTATCAATACTCTATCAATATCAATAATTATATATTTTATTTCTATAAGTTAACGTTTTCATATTTTATATGAAAGTAAGCTTTATTTGTACAACATTTTTAACAGAAATATTTTATGAAGTTCTTATTCTGAGGGAAACATTTTAAAACTATTTGCATTTTAATAGTAGGCCTGGGCTTCAATCCTTATCTCCAAAAATATTCTGATATTATATTCCTTTCAGACTCACTTGAGAAGAAAGTATTTCTTTTGTGATGACACAATATGTTTGGTGTATTTTTCTGGTCCTTAAAAAAACTGTTATATATGGAATTTTAGAGGTTTTTATTGTTTCAAAACTACATACATGTAAATGCTGTTTTTTTTGTTTTCTTTGTTTTTTTATTTTTATTTTCTATATTCTATGTTTACATTCCAAAGGCTTTCCCCTTTTCCAGTTCCCTCCCACCATACGTCCCATAATTCCTCTCCCCCCCCAATTATTCCCCAATCATTCCCCCTCCCCCCACGGTTTTCTCTACAAAACTGGATCCAATCTTTACAGGCCCAGGGTCCCCTCCTTTCTTCTTCTTGGGAATCATTTGACTTGCTAATTGTGCCTTGAGTAGTTAGGGCTTCTGGGCTCATTAATATCCACTTATCAGTGATTGCATTTCATGTGTATTCTTTTGTGATTGGGTTAACTCACTCAGGATGATATTTTCCAGGTCCATCCATTTACCTACAAGTTGCATGAATTCATTATTTTTAATTGCTGAGTAGTATTCCATTGTATAAATATACCACATTTTCTGTATCCATTCCTCCTTTGAGAGATATTTGCGCTCATTCCAATTTCTGGCTATTATAAACAAGGCTACTATAAACACAGTGGAGCATGTGTCTTTATTGTATGCAGGGGAATCCTCTGGGTATATGCCCAGGAGTGGTATGCCAGGGTCCTCTGGAAGTGACATGCCCAATTTTCTGAGGAACCACCAAACTGATTTCCAGAGCTGTTTTACCATTTTGCAATCCCACCAACAGTGGAGGAGTGTTCCTCTTTCTCCACATCCTCACCAGCACTTGTTGTCTCTTGAGTTTTTAATCTTAGCCATTCTGACTGGTGTGAAGTGGAATCTCAGGTTTGTTTTGATTTGCATGTTTCTGATGACTAATGATGTTGAACATCTCTTAACGTGTTTCTCGGCCATCCGAATTTCTTCTGGTGAAAATTCTTTGTTTAGCTCTGTATTATTTTTTGATAGGGTTATTTGGTTCTTTGCGGTCTATCTTCTTGAGTTCTTTGTATATATTGGACATTAGCCCTCTGTCGGTTGTGGGGTTGGTGAAGATCTTTTCCAACTTTGTTGGTTGCCGTTTTGTCCTTCTGACACTGTCCTTTGCCTTGCAGAAACTTTGTAATTTTATGGGGTCCCATTTGTCAATTCTTGATCTTAGTGCGTAAGCTATTGATGTTCTGTTCAGGAACTTTCCCCCTGTGCCCATGTCCTCAAGGGTCTTCCCAAGTTTCTTTTCTAATAGTTTCAGTGTGTCTGGTTTTATGTGGAGGTCCTTGATCCACTTGGAGTTGATCTTAGTGCAAAGAGATAAGAGTGGGTCAATTCGCATTCTTCTGCATGTTGACTTCCAGTTGAACCAGCACCATTTGTTGAAAAGGCTATCTTTTTTTCCACTGGATGGTTGTAGCTCCTTTATCAAAGATCAAGTAACCATAACTCTGTGGTTTCATTTCTGGGTCTTCAATTCTATTCCATTGATCTACTGCACTACCATGCAGTTTCTGTAAGGCAAAGGACACTATCAGAAGGACAAAATGGCAACCAACAAATTGGGAAAAGATCTTCACCAACCCCACATCTGACAGAGGGCTAATATCCAATATATACAAAGAACTCAAAAAGTTAGATCCAAAAAAACCAAAGAACCCTATTAAAAATGGGGTACAGATCTAAACAAAGGATTTTCACCTGAAGAAATTCAGATGGCCGAGAAGCATCTTAGATGTTCAACATCATTAGTCATCAGAAACATGCAAATCAAAACAATCCCGAGTTTCCACCTCACACCAGTCAGAATGGCTAAGATTAAAAATTCAAGAGACAACAGGTACTGGTGAGGATGTGGAAAAAGAGGAACACTCCTCCTTGACCAAGGTGTCATTGAGTAGAGTATTGTTCAGTTTCCATGTGTATGTGGGCTTTCTGTTGTTTTTGTTGCTATTGAAGACCACTCTTACTCTATGGTGATCTCATAGGAGGCATGGGATTAGCTCGATCTTCTTGTATTTGTTGACATCTGTCTTGTTACCAATTATACGATCAATTTTGGAGAAGGTACCATGCGGTGCTGAGAAAAAGGTATATTCTTTAGCTTTAGGATGAAATGTTATATATATATATATATATATATATATATATATATATATATATATATATCTGTTAAATCCAATTGGTCCAAAGTTTCAATTAGCTTTACTGTGTCCCTGTTTAGTTTCTGCTTTCCTGATCGGTCCATTGAGGAGAGTGGAGTGTTGAAGTCACCCACAATTATTATGTTAGGTGTAAGGTGTGCTTTATGCTTTAGTAAGGTTTCTTTTATGAATGAGGGTGCCCTTGCATTTGGAGCATAGATGTTCAGTATTGAGAGCTCTTCTTGGTGGATTTTCCCTTTGGCCAGCAAGAAGTGACCTTCTGAGTCTTTTTTGATGACTTTAGGTTGGAAGTCAATTTTATCTGATATTAGAATGGCTACTCCAGCTTGTTTCCTGAGACCATTTGCTTGTAAAATTGTCTTCCAGCCTTTTATTCTAAGGCAGTGTTTGTCTTTAACACTGAGATGTGTGTCCTGTATGCAGCAAAATGTAGGGTCCTGTTTCCGTATCCAGTCTGTTAATCTATGTCTTTTTATTGGGGAATTGAGTCCATTAATGTTAAGAGATATTAAGGAATAGTAATTATTACCTCCATACATTTTTGAAATTATTTGTATTTATTGATTGATTGATTGATTGATTGATGTTATATATGGAATTTTAGAGGTTTTTATTGTTTCAAAACTACATACATGTAAATACTGTTTTTTTGATAAAATCTTCACCCTCCTCTTGACTTTCTGCACTATATTCTACCACTATTAAGGTGTACATTATGACAAATCATACAACTCAATATGTGATATGATTTTTTCATATACTGTATAATACTCATATAAGATTAGATGCCCCCATCAAATTTTCTATCATTTTCTCTCACTTTCTTTCTTTCTTTTTTTCTTTCTTTCTTTCTTTCTTTCTTTCTTTCTTTCTTTCTCTCTTTCTTTCTTGCTTTCTTGCTTTCTTTTTCTTTCTTTCTTTTGTTATGCTTGACAGAGATGTATACATACAGGTCAGCATTTCCTCATACCATATGATTCTCTTTTTGTTGTCTAGTATCTGATGTCCTATTTTCTAATTTTATGATATTACCATTTTTAGTTTCCACATGTGATTTCTAAGATTTATTTGTCTTTATGGTCTTGGGGCCTCTTTTCAAATAGCAAGATGATCTTTGACTACATCTATTTTGTCACAAAGGGTGAAGGGTCATTTCTTTTAAGGTGAAGAGTATTCTACTGTGCATATGGGATTCTTCTTCACGACCAGTTTGTCAACTGATGTACACTTAGGTTGTTTCTCTTTCTTTGAAATGGTAAATAGCGCTTTAATGCTCCTGTAGATATTGGTATACCTATTTAGATATTTCATTTTAATTTTTTGAGGACACACGCAACAGTCCAAATTTCTAGATAGTATAATAATTCTACTTACATTTTTTGAGAAATTTTTCTACTGACTGTAGACACTTAAATTTTTGCTAAGACTATGCAATAGTCCCCTTTGTCTACCTTCCTGTCAAATCTTGAAATTATTAGATTTTTTTGGGGGGGTCATTCATTTTCTTTTTTTTATTGAAAATAGATATTTCTCTCATATAATATATCAAGTACACTGTTTACCCTCAGTGTACACCTTCTAACCACCTACACCCTATCCCACAGATTCACTGCTCCTCCATTTCCTCTTTAGAAAAGAGCAGGCATCCAAAAATTGTCAACAAAGCAGGACAATATAAGACTCAATAAGGCAGTACAAAATCCTTCATACTGAGGCTAGAAAAGACAACCCAATAGAACGAAAAGTGTCTTTTGTTGTTGTTGTTGTTGTTGTTTGTTTTTTGTTTTTTTGTTTTTTTAGACAGGGTTTCTCTGTGTAGCCCTGGCTGTCCTGGAACTCACTCTGTAGACCAGGCTGGCCCCAAACTCAGAAATCCGCCTGCCTCTGCCTCCTGAGTGCTGGGATTACAGGTGTGCGCCACCACACCTGGCACAAAAAGTGTCTTAAAAGCAGGCAAAAGTGTTAGAGATATATCAGCTCTTATTGTTAGAAGTCCCACCAGATCACCAAGCTAATACCATACAACAAAATCCTGATACAGACACATGCTGGCTCCATGCATGTCAATTTAGTCTCTGTGAGCCTATATGAGTTCTGATTAGTTGATGCCATGGTGTATGGACTCTGGGTGTCCTTCATACTCATGATTCCTAGAGTCTTTTCTCCCACTCTTCTGTGGGATTTCCTGATCTGTGAAGTGAGGGACCCAATGTAGATTTCCAATTGAGGCTCTGCAAGGTGTCTGGCTCTCGGTTTTTGCATCTGATCCCATCTGCACCAGAAGAAGCCTCTATGATGATGACTGGACAACACACCAATCTTTGAGTGTAGCAGAATATTATTAGGAAAGATTCCCTTGGTCTTTTAACCAGTCATATTTGGCGGTACTCTACATCTCTGAGTTATCCAGCCTCTTTTCTAGACATCCTAGCACTGTTGGGCTTGGATTTTCTCTTGTAGAGAGGGCCTCAGGTTAAATCAGACATTGGTTCGCCATCATTGCCACAATACACCTTTCAGGCAGACAGTAGGTGAAGTGTTTTGTGGCTCGACTGGTGTCTAGGTTTCTCTTTCTGTAGCATACAGAGAGTACAATTGTATACCAAAGAAACAAGAATACAGGGATAAAGGCTCCAAACCTATACCAGCTTGACCTCACTATGTTCAATGAGCTAAAGGGAAGTTGTCCTCTGCAATGGGAGTCCGATGTCAGTTTGCAGAAGTCAACTTTCTATTCTAGTATCAGCTTTGGTTGTTTAAGGATCTCCATGAAAACTCCTTAGTTAACACTCATCAGAGTGAAACACAAGACCCACCACCACTGGTAGCCTTAAATAGCTACAAAAGATGGCCAGTTCAGAGTCTGTATCCTCCATTACTAGGAGTCCTCACTAGGGTCATCCTCACAGATTTGAGGAAGTTTCTACTTAATGAGGTTTTGTACTGGCCCCCCAAATGTCCCCAATTCCTGTTGTTCTTTCCTGCACTTTTTCCTTATATCTTCCCCTCCTTATCTTTCCTGCTTCACTCCCAGAATTGATTCCATTACCCATTCCTTAGTAAGATACATGCTTACCCTCTATAAACCTCTTCTTTACCTAATCTCACTGGTTTTGTGGATCATAGCATGATTATCATTTACTTAAGTACTAATATCCACTTATAAGTAAGTACATATTATATATGTCTTTCTGGGTCTGGATTGCTTCACTCAATATGATTTTTTTCTAGTTTAATCCATTTGCCTGCAAATTTCATTTTTTCTAACCATAGAATAATACTACATTGTATACATTGTACAAATGTACCATGAAGGCATCCATTTTCAAATAGATGTGGGAATACTGTGGTTTTGTTTTACATTTTCTTAATAATCAGTGGTGCTGAATATTTTCACTTGAGGCCCTCTTATCTATCTATATAGTATATCTTCTTTGGAGAAATATATATGCAGAAATATTAACTTTTAAAGATCATATTATTTTGAATGTTGCTACAGAATTTTGTTGCTATTAATTATGTTCTCAAAATTACCTAATTATGTATACATATACTTCATATATGTTATTTTATAGGCTTTCTCTTTGCTTTGTGGTGATTTCATTTGTGATACTTAGGCATTTTAACAAGATTTAACCCTTTTTTTTTCTTGTGTCCAGTGTTTTGGTCATTTTAAAGTTTTGATACATTTTTTCATATCTTCTAGTATTTACATAATTTCAGCTATTACAGATAAATTTTCAGTACACTTCATTTGATTTTTTATTGCACATAGAGAAAGTTAACACTATTTATATGAACATCTAATATTCCCTTGATTGAAAAGGATTACAATTGACCTATTAACATGGAAGGGGATAATCCCATGGGGCCTATAAAGTATTATAGACTACTAAAAAATTCTGACAGTGTGAGAAATGGTATTGCCCAGAGAAACATTACTTAATTTTTATTCATTGTCAAGTGGTTTTACACTATAAAGACTAAGCTGGATATAATGTTGCTATCAACTTGAGAGGTCAGATATCTGACTCCATTGTGAGACTGATGGAACATACAATATTTTTTGTTTGTTTGTTTGAGACAGGGTTTCTGTGTAACTCTGGCTGTCCTGGAACTCACTCTAGACCAGGCTGGCCTCAAACTCAGAAATCCACTTGCTTCTCCCTCCCAAGTGCTGGGATTAAAGGCGTGCGCCACCACATGTTCCTTATTTAACAATATGTGCTACAGGAATGATGTACCTTCCTACTAATAACTTGAAATGATTTCCATCATTTTGTCTTTTTTAAGAATGATTATCATCATATCTAGAAAAAGATGAAGAATTTGCATGGAACACCTCCTGCATGAATCTCACACTTGTGAGAAGAGAAGGAACATTGAACAAAAAGAGAACTGAACTGCAGTTTCCAGATTGCATCATCTCAGATAAATGGAATGGCTCAAGGCAAAGTTAGCTTTACCTCTAGAAAAGTTGGTCTAGCTTTGGAAGCCACATTGCTTATTCCTTGTCTAGAAGCAGGCATGATGTGTACCTATAAGGGCAGAAACTAGAACTTTAATGCAATCAGCAGAAACTAAGCTGTATCAAGAACTTTTATAACCACTTCTTTGATATATGCTTTACTAAAACTATTTATGATTCTTCTCTGATGTTACATGTTTCAATAGTTGTTTCTGCTTATTGATGAATAAGACATAATTGCATGAATATACAACAGTTTATATATTTTCCTATACATAGAGAATCTTGTTATTTCTAATTCAAAGCTGTTATGAATAACACAGCTGTAAAATACTCTTGCATGAATATTTTATGGTCTTATGTTTTCAGTATTCTTATGAAATGACATAATTGTAAACTTTTAGGGTCAAGAGAGTTGTAGGGTGAGTTTTCCAAGAATTCACTACTGTGGTTTGAATAAGGTATCCTTATAAGCCTTGGGTATTTGATATTTTCTGTTGGTGACAATGTTTCAGGGGGTTTAGGGGGTAAAGCCTTTTTGTAGAAATGTCACTTTGAGACAAAATTTGAGAAATTAAAGGCTCATACTCTTCCCAGCCCTCCTCTTCTTCCTCCTCTGCTCCTGCTTAGGGCTCATGATGTGAGCTCTCAGATGTTCCAGCTTCTGTATGCTATGCTTTACCACTGTGATGGCAGCTGGTTCTCTGATCCTTCTATTATTATACACCCAAAATAAACTCTTCCTTCTGTAAGTTGCCTTGGTCATGATGACATTTCATAGCAATGGAAAAATAAACAATGTAATCAATAACAAATCTCTAAATGTTTACATTTTACACATAATATATGAATATCAAGTTGTCCTATACAGAACATTTGGATTTTTACTTTTAATTTTTCTTAAATTGGCTATTCATATGAATATGCACATTTATCTTAATATGGCTTTATAGTTAAATTTTCTGGTAATTATGTGGAAAGTATAAATATGTGGGTTGTTTATTCTTTGTAAATTAGCTTTCCAAGTGCTTTGTAAAGGTTAAATAGTTCATTATAGTCATACTTTAGAGTAAAGGTAGTTGCCTATTCATCTATTATTATTTCTTCCTTTAAAATAATACCATAATGTATGAAATAGGCAGGTATGGAGAGGGTTAAAAATGTAATAAGAGATTCTAGGAAGGATAAAACTTTGTCCAAATGAGCTTTAAAGAGCAAGGTAAGGAGGCTGGATGGAAGGAACAATGGCATTTTACAGGTGAAGCTTCTTAGAGATTTTTGTTGTTGTTTGTTTTTTCAAGACATGGTTTCTCTGTGTAGTCCTGGCTGTCCTGGAACTCTCTCTGTAGACCAGGCTGGCCTCCAACTCAGAAATCTGCCTGCCTCTGCCTCCCAACTGCTGGGATTACAGGTGTGCGCCACCACACCCGGCTTGATTTTTTTCTTTTTGTAACTATTTCTTGCTTTATTTTATGCTTTCCTAAGTCTGTGTACCATGTGTGTATTTAGTGGCTGAAGAGATCAGAAATTGGGTGTCAGATCCTCTGGGACTGGAGTAACAGGGTTTGAGGTTCCCTGTGTGTGCTGGGAATCAGTCTGGTGTTTGGAAGAAGAAACAGTACTTGTATCCTGAGATGCATGACTTCAGCACTGGTTTTATTGAAAGAAAGGATGGAGCTGGAGAACGTCATACTAAGTGAGGTTACCCAGTCTCAAAAGAATACCCATGGTATGCAGTTACTGATAAGTGGATATTAGCCTAGAATCTTGGAACACCAAAGACATAAATCACATACCAAGTGAGGTCTGACAAGAAGAAAGGAGTGGACACTGGAGCTAGAATGGACCAAAGCATCATTGTGGGGGAGTACAAGAACAGTGAGGTGGGAGGGGCTAGATGAGGGAGCAGGGGGAGGGAAAAGGGCATGTGGGACCCTTGGGGTGGGGAACCAGAAAAGGGGAAATGAATTGTAAATATAGAATATATCCAATAAAAAAAGAAAAAGAAAGAATGACTCATGAAATCAAATAGGGAATCACTAAAGCTTCTATTTACCTCCCACACATGCATTGAGCAATGTGGAAAGGGGGCTTTCTGATCTTTGAATCTATCACAGTTAAATAGGAAAAGCAATGAGACTCTCACATCTGTTTGCATTTTCTTTACTGAGTAGGATGAGATATTTATATGTCACAGGTAGTCACATTTTATCAGATATAACTGTAATGACAATGTTCTTAGTATCTGGCTTGACTATTTGGTTAAAAATATTTTCCAAGAGGCAAACTTACTTTAAATTTCAATGGAGGATATTATCACGTTCCTTTTAGTTTTGTGCCTGAGACGAGATTGTCCCATATTGATTTTGCCCTTCCAATGTTTATAATGGTGATATACATTTTATTTTTTTTCTCTCCCTCTTTCTGTCTCTATGTTTCCCTGTCCCCTATATCCCTTTGAAAAGGGAGCGAATGTAACCTAGTCTGGCCATGTAACTGAAGCTGCCCTTGAAGATTTGATGCTCCAGACTGTGGTTAAGAAGTGCTAGGATTGTAGTCATGTGCCAGTCCACCCAGTTTGTTGTGACTATAGATGGACCCATGAGTTCATGTAGATTGTAGAGGCATCAAACAAACTAAGCTTTATGCCTGATACCCCTTATTTTCATCTACAAAATTTTTGCTCTTGGGTTTTAGGTCATGGTAATACTCAGTTTATTGTTACCATTTTTATTGTTGTTATTATGAAATGAATGAATTTTAAGAGTTTTTCTCATTTTATCTTACAGATAGCGTCCTGTTTCAATCTTACAGATAGAAACATTTGTTTAAATACTGTTTTTATCATCTTGAGATGGTGTTATATCATGTTCTACATGATTGAATGTGTACTGACTGATGAGAATTTGGGACATTGCTCCATCCACTAACTTGTCCATTTTAGAGAAATCTACTATGTTATGTCTTGAAAACCATTCTTATTACCCTAAATGATCAAATCAAGAAATTAAAGATTTCAACATGTTTTGTCTGATATCCTAAGCTTTTTGTACGTCCATATAAATATAAGTTTTAGATTTTCTACTCCACCCAGAGGGGTTTGTCTAGTGTTTTAGAGACTTATGGATATAATAATTGATGTTTTGAAAATATGTAATAAAATTTTGAGCTTCTAACCCTTGAACATGGAATGGAGAGACAATACTCATATTACTTTGGCTGATAGGTACACATTTATGTTAAAATGGCTTTTGAGTTTTACAGCAACAAGAAATTGTGACACTAACTATTCAAGTCAAGTTATATAAGTCAAGTCAAGTGACATTTGTCACTCTAAAATGCAACACTACCATTTTTTCCAGCACTAGTAAGAGCTATCTTTTGGTTTATTATGTTGTGGTCGACCTCATAAGAGTTTCAGCCATATCAACACTCTGTGGTTAGAAAGGTGTATGGAGACTCCAATATTTGTTTAAATCTATAAGAGTTTACAGGTGAGAAATAAGCTACAGGCTTCCAGGCCATTTTGACTTAGTCTATGTTGTGAATTCTTTTCTGCTAAGGCGTAGATTCTGGGTAAACATGGCTTCAAAAGACAAAGACTTATTTTAGCTCAGGCTCAGAGGGTTCAGAAACAAGTCATTTGATTTTCCTTTTAAGGGGACCTGTGGTGAGACAAGGTCATTGTAGCAATGGCCATATATTTGAAAGAAATAGATCATCTCATGGTGCCTGGGAATTCATAGGTAAGTTTGCTCAGGCTCCTATCAAGCTGTTCAAGGACACACTTGTTATTAGTCTTTATCCTCCCTCAGTAGTCCCACTAAGAGGGGAGTCTACATAGTAAAAGTGGAATTGTCATCATATATCCATACAAAGGAACAAACTAGCTTATATTCATCCATAGAAAAATAGGAATTACATGCTATGTATGCTCTTATTTCTGTTCATGAGCACTTTCCCACTTGTAGCCTGTAATTTTCCAACTAATTCCTTCTTCAAACTGTTTATTTCGTTAGTCAGTGCTTTTATTTTTCATCTTTCCCATTTCCCTGCCATTATTTAACTATCATCAGTTAGACAACACTTTTACATCTATAATATGATTTTATTTTTGCTACAGTTCTACAAATTAGGCAGAACAGAAATTTATGCTAATGAAATTTGAAGAAACAGATTTCACTGTAAATGTTAAGCTATAACACCATGTAAATACCTTAGAAGTGAAATTATGTGGAAGTTTTATATATATATATATATATATATATATATACATATATATATATATATATATATATATTTCATATTTAACACTTTGTTTTGCTATTTGAGGAAACAAATCTTAAATTTAAATTTTACCTGCTATTTAACACTAAAAGACATAATTGCAGAACAACTCAAATGATTTCCCTGTTTTAAATATTGGGTAACTTGCCCTATGAGAAAAATGTTTTGTAAATTCTCATTTAAAATGCTACTCATTGTGTTCATAGTTTCTTAAAATTAAAAAGTAAGATCATTTGCCCAAAGTTGTTTAAAACAATACTGTGTAATGTGTCTACAAGTTATTCAACAACTTGTAAAATGTTAATTAAATATTCTTAGAATTTTATACCATGGAAATGGGATTTTATAAACTTGACTCTGAAGTTAGATCTTCAGGCATTGAAATACATTTCTAACGAGCTTATTAGTAAGCCAGATAGATAAAGTGTGAAAATAGGTATATAAAATAACCTGACAACAATATTTCTAATTTTCAAACTAGTTCAGTTTTTAGAAACTTGGGTGTTATCATAAATAAAGTATCATTCGGCTGCTGTTAAAATATACCCATTTGATTGAGTCTTGATGTTTGCCAGCATGCTATGTCTAGTATTCTAACTCTTCTGTGAAATCATCAAATATGGATTCTTTTGGTTGAATTATGCATCTCAGTGCTCACTTTTTTGACATGCCTTCCCCATCTACTGTTTTCTTGTACCTTCACAATTTCTGTACTGTGTTCCCTTTTGACATGTAAGTCACTGACAGCCAGAGGACCTCAGAAGCTTGCTGCCTGACTAAAACTGCCTTGGTGTATATAACCTTGTGGTGCTGAGCTCAGGGACAGCACAAAAAGGCATTCCAGTACATTAATATCTTACTGTATATTTGATACCAGCTATCCATCAATGGTCTCCAAGCAATAGGATGAGAGATACAGAAGGGGAAAGGAAGGAACATGAAAGAGATTGGGAAAAAATTTCAACATCAGTGTTGGTTCATGCAGTTTGATAATGGAAGTAAGAGCCCAGGAAGACATGAAAGAGAAGAGATAGGAGTAAAGGTTAAAAAAAAAGAAATAAAAGAAAGGCCCCCCCCAGCCAGGTTTATAAAAGAATGATTTTTTAAAAATGATCTTTGCCTTGGCACAATTATCAGGAATAATCAATGATTTTTTTTATAGTATTGGGTACTCTCTGTAAGGACAAGGGAAGCCATTACAAGCCTTGTCTCTTGTTAACCCTACTTTACAACTACTCTGTGATACAGCTGTGCTCAGTTATCTCCCTTTCTGGCTTCAGAAACAAAGATGTGGTATAACTATCAGCTTGAACAGAAGATGATACACACATAAAGTGAGGTTTGGGGTCACCATTCTCTCCTTCCAATTTTAAAAGATGAGGCATTTCTTCCTTAAGTGATATGAGAGAGGTGTCATTCACTGCCAACTCTCTGTCATTTTGATAGCAAAAATATCATCACATTCTTGTATCACATATATTACAGATCCAAAGGAAACAGGGTGTTGACAATTTTCACTCAAAAATATAGGATCAATTGTCTCCAACTTTAGTTTGTCTAAAAATACATATGAACAAGACACAGTGACTCCCTCACAAATGGCAGAGGCTGATTGAAAGATGGGACGATTTTAGAAATGCTTCCTGTGAGAAGTGCAGGCCACAAATATATTTAAAAAGCCCAATGATAGTCTTGGTTGTTTGGAATCAAACATGAAGAGGCTCAAGTAACTATCGTGGGTAACCTAGCTATGGATATAAATGTTATATCAGGAGGTTGTGTCAGGAGTCATCAAGGTTCTCTTTTCACATCCTAGAATAGCTTTCAGTTGGGGATGATTTTATTAGACTTGCAGAATTCTAGAAAACATGAATACTGCTTAAGATGTGTTCACTGGGGGTAGCTGAGAAGAGCACATCTGGCAACTGTCAAAAGTCAGCAATTCTGCCTTTTGTCCTCCATTCTGCTCAGTTTCCTTTGGAAGTTGAAGTTAAACTTCAAATTTCAGGACGTGAAGAAACCAGGAGACCTAACAGAGGCTAATTGTCATAGAGCATTGAGTGCTAAATGAAACTCAGGAACTATGACAGGAATTCTACCATTCTGGCTGTGACAAAAAATTTTCTCTAGGAGTATACCTGTCTTGACAATAACTTTTGGAAAGAGGATATAAAAATATGTAGGCTTAGAGTTTTTAATAAGGGTTCTCAACCATTTCCACTTTGCTTCTAGCCTACTGTCCAGAGATAGGGTAAAATATGATGATGGATAGGACACAAATTATGGGCCTGCTTAGAAGGAATTTGGGAGAGGGAACAATTCCAATCTCTATTGTCAGGATACCAATAGTCTAATTTAATAGTGTCAAGATTCCAAACATGAATCAGCAGCATCAGCATGATCCAGGAGAAACTACCAAGCCTCCGCTGAATCGACACTAGTCAGCAGGGGTGACCAGGTCCAGACAGAATATCATAAACAGATTTTTGTTGTGCCTTTCTCAATAAAGCAAGGATTAGTGAAGATATGAGACCAGGGAAGCATTGCAAGGGTATCTATGCAAGTGGTCTGCTGTCTGTTGAGTCCTATTTATTCTGTCTCCAAACATCACATGTCCTCCTTTGGATCTTGCTTCAGCAAGACACCATGTGAGTCTGCCTCAGCGTAATATCACATGAGTCTGCATCACATGACAGAGCCAGAAATTTCCACTTTGGGAATAGGGAATCTTTCTGGATATTAGTAACCTTTCTAACATAATACTGATTAAAAACTGAAATAGTGTCTGCTCCAGTCTTGTTTATGAAAGAAGGGACAAGCAATGGTATTTAAAAAGTAGTGCCCTGGAAATGAGTTGACTAAGTTGTCTGTTCAATGAGAACATTGAACAATAAGCTAGGGCAATATTTCCAAAGTAAATCTTCCTTGGAATTCTGTGTGTATTACATAATCAGTTAGTGAGAAGTAGTAACTGTTCATTTTTACTTACATTTTCATTTATTGTGGCAATATCAGAACACATTATTACACATGCATGTTAAGATTAAGCCCTTTAAAACAAATCTTTGCCTAAGGGTCTACTCACACCAACTTGGCTTTCTCCAAATAACCTTTTATTCTAGTGATAATTGTAAGTGCCACATCAGTTGACTTCATTTCCATTCCTTTCACAGTAATCCACGAAGTCTCCTCTCTGAGCACCTGAAAATGTACATATTTCTCTGCCAAATTCTGGACCAATTTTCTCATTTACTCTTTCTCACTTGCTCTTCAGCTCTCTGAAATGAGGATCCCTCTCTCTTCTTTATTTGATTTTTAAAAATCTCCTCTTCCTAAGATATGAGTTAACTCTTCAATAAATATTGTTCAAATAAAGCTAGCGAGCCTGTTCTTCCAGTCCAACAAAATGCTCAATGGGCTAAGGCATTTGCTATAGAATGTGACAGGCAAGATTTCACTCTATTCAACTTATGTGGTGGACTGGGAAACTCAAGCCGCACAAGTTGTCCTCTGTCCTCCATGTGTGCAGCATGGTTTATATGAAATCACAATACTAATTGTTAGGTAGTTTTGTGTTTTTCTGACTATATTTTTTCTCATTAGTTACTTTGGTATGTATTTTACTATATGAGCATACCTACTTCTACTGTCTACAGAGCAATGCTTTATTTCATGATGAGTACATTTATGCCCAACACAAATCTAAAGGACAATGATAAAAATAAAGGTTTGCTAAGCATGTTCTGTAAAATCCACATAGTTTCACCTCAGAGGATTAGGGAAGAGGACATGGGGGAAAGATGATAGGAGGGGTTTACTAGGAAGGGAGGAGTAAGTATGATGTAAAGTAAAAACGTAAAACAAACAAATAAATTTAATTAAAACAAAACAAAAAGCTTGTTTAAAGCATAAATATGTATAAACTTTGGAGGGCTACTGAAGATTATATACACTTGATTTTAATGTAATTTTAAATGCTACTTTGTGATTTTAAAACATAAAGTAATGCAGTTATTTTAGTAATGTAGACATAAAACTTACTAAAAAAATTAAGAGTACAATTGACAGGACAACATGGACTATTAATAATGCAGAGGACAAAGACTGTAGGAGAGGTATTCATGACAAGTCAGACTGTAGGACCACACAAGAGAGTGCAAAGAAAGCCACAGGAAATGCTATTGCTCTTGACAACATGTACTATGTTCAGTTCTATGACCACAGATAACCCCCATCACCTCTGAAGACCTTAGTCATTCTAATGTTGAGTTTTGTCTATACATTATGCCCATGAAGTCTTTCTTTTCTCCTCCCCATCTTCTTCTTCCTTTTTATTAATCTTTTTATTAATTTACATTTCAAATGATATCTCCCTTCTTAGGTACCCCTCCACAAACCTCCCCATCCCATCTTCCCTCTCTGCCCTCTACTTGCCTCTATGAAGGTGTTCTTTTACCTATTCACCCACTCCTGCCTCACCCCTCTAACATCCCCCTAATCTGGGGCATCATTCCTTTCTCCCCTCTCATTGATGTCAGGTAAAGCCATATTCTGCTACATATGTAACTGGAGTCCTGACTTCCTCCAAGTATACTCTTCTGTTGGTGGATTAGTCCATGGGAACTCTGGGTGATCCAGTTAGTTGATATTGTTCTTCTTAAGGGGTTGAAATCCCCTTCAGCTCCTTCAGTCTTTCCCCTAGCTCCTCCATTGAGGTCTCTGAGCTCAATCTGATGATTTACTGTGACTATCTGCATCTGTATTAGTCTGGTACTGGCACAACTTTTCAGGGGATAGCTACCAGGCAACTGTCAGCAAGCTCTTCTTGGCATCAGAAATAGTGTAGGGGTTTGGTGTCTGCAGATGGGATGGATCCCTAGGTCTGGTGGACTCTAGATGACCTTTCCTTCAGTCTCTGTTCTATTTTTTGTCCCTGCCTTTCCTTTGGATAGGAACATTTCTGGATTAGGAATTTTGAGATATATGGGATGGCCCCATCCCTCAGCTGGGGGCTGTGCCTATCTACTGGAGATGGTCTCTACAGGTTGCAGCTCCCTTTTGTTGGGTATTTGGGCTAAAGTCAACCCCATTAGCTGCTGGGAGTTTCCTGCTTCCCTGAAGTCTGGGACTTTCTAGTGGCTACCCTCAGTTCTCATCCAGCACCTCTACATATTTCTATTTAATTTCATGACACTCTGTGCTTCCCTCCTGTCCCTTCCAATACCTGTTCCTGCACCCACCCCCAGAGTTGACGGAGGCCAATGTTTTAGAGAATCCAGTGTTCAAACACATGCAAGAAGGAAGCTCTCTACTTTCTCCTAAAGACACTGTGTGCAGTGTCAGTCTCTTATAAGAGATGGCAGTCTTATGTCTGAATTCTCAACATTTCTCCCACAAAAATTGACCCTAAGAGGATATTGTAAGTGATGTGAAAATATCCTGGACTCTATCCTGTGAACCATGCTGGCTATGAGTCATTACAGAATGTTATCCTTTAAAACATTATTATCACAGCTGTCTGTGTTTGATTTATTCATTATCGTAAGAACAAACAAAAAAATTAAGCATAACTACAATTGCTATAGCAGCATGCAGTCATTTGTGCACTAGGATTTGAGTTGTATGGCTTCTCTTCAACTGGATTGATATTCTTAGTAAGTTAGTATGTGAGAATTTCCTTCTTAGGTTCTACAGAGGAGATATTGATCTATGAACTACTAACCTATGTAGGATAAGTCCATGTTATGGAGCAGTATTGCTCAGCTTAAAATCCAGACTAAAGTGAAAGGCTGTAAATCTGATTTAAATTGTCCTAACTGAGAGAAACTACTCACAAAGGAAACTTACATAGTTTCTATAGCCCAGAGATTTTCATCATGTCTAACATCATTTTCTTTCCATGAAGCAATTTCATTTCTTTGCGGACGACATTGGGTCAATTGAGAATTTACTTGTTTGTTTGTTTGTTTGTTTTGGTTTTTCAAGATAGGGTTTCTCTGCGTATCCCTGGCTGTCCTGGAACTCACTCTGTAGACCAGGCTGGCCTCAGAAATCTGCCTGCCTCTGTCTCCCAAGTGCTGGGATTAAAGGTATGTGACACAGCTGCCCAGCCAATTGAGAATTTATGACATAAAGGTATGTTAAAAAACAAATAAATACTTAATGCACATTGCAGTTTTATAAAGTTCACACATTGTTTCTTGTGCATTTATATTAGGAACAAAACAGCTTGGATGGAGAGGAAGACATGTACATCATTTGAATATCTAGTTTCAAGATACAGCAATGTATAAGATGATGGGTCACTTACTAAGGAGAGGGAGGCCTGCATAGAGGGAAACAGTGTTGTGATAATTGATGGTTATACATATGTGCAGGGACACTCCAAGGAGATCTTGGAATTTTGTTTGCATGCAAAGGAGACAAACAGAATTTTGAAGAACTGAACATCATAGCAATAAGAAAGAAAGTTTAGTACCTGTAGAGATGGATTGACTAGGCAGAGGTTAGATCCAAGAGTCATTCAGAAAATTAGTGTAGCAGTATCAATGAAAGACAGACGGATCTAACTATAGAAACATAACTGGGCCTAACTTAGCTTCACAGCAGAGTTCAGTGAACAGGTGTATGGGCACAGAAGTGGAACCAAAAATACTGCAAGAAAAGTCCACTTTTCTTCTTTGTGTCTGTGCTTTTGAATGTGTGTATGCATGCATGCACATCCCCATTAAAGCCCAGCCATCAGCATTAGGTGTGATTTCTTATAAATTGTATGTATAGATTTTTTGCTCATTCATCTGTAGCTGACTGCCTAGGATGAGCTTGCTGGTCAGAGAGTCCAGGTTTTTACTGCCTCTGTCTCTCCTGCATTGCAATTACAGAAAGTATCAGCATATCAGCTTTTTATATAGTTTGATAGGATTAAACTCAGGTTCTTCAGTGTGCAAGACAAATACTATATTGACCAAGGTATATCACTATTCTGGAAAAAAAGAGCAAAAACAAGTAAACTGAGCTTTCCTTACTGTGACTGATAAGGGAGGAGAAATTTTCCTTTTTACATATTAACTCCTAGCCTCCCAGGTAATCTTATGTGATCATCCCAAAGGACCAAACAAAGATGTTATGTCTTAGTATTTTGAAAAATATCAAAAAACTAAACAAACCAGAAAACAGGTCTAAGAAAGCCTTGGCAGGCTATTATATTTCTGCTCCAAATCCACTGTTATCATAGAGCATTCATGTTTGATACAGATATCCTACCAGTGCATGGACAGTAATTATTTCTCACAGGGGCACTGATATGTCATGCTTTTGAAAAGAATTTGGAAGTTTGAAGAAGGAAACTAGTTTTGCCATGATATATTTCATATTATAAGGTTGATTCATCTATACCTTATGCCTAATAGACTGTAATTCACAATGCAATCTTAGAGGTTTAGAAAGATACAGTTTACCAAATATTAGAATTAATGGAGGTACAGCTCGAACTAAATATATTAACTGACCACTGTGTGCCATCTCACACAAGGGAAGCTATTGGGAAGGAGAACAATTCTTCTGTTTATTAAAAAAAAACAGATTTATTTGTTGCTTTTATGTAAGTACACTGTCGCTGTCTTCAGACACACTGGAAGAGGACATCAGATTCCATTACAGATGGTTGTGAGCAATGATCTGGTTGCTGGGAATTGAACTTAGGACCTATGGAAGAGAAGTCAGTGCTCTTAACCTCTGAGCCATCCTTCCAGCCCTTAGAGCTGTTCTTGATGGAGAGAGCTCTGTCTAGTAGCAAAAGGAAGACTGAGTTTATAGTTACCAGAAATGGCTTCCATTTTTAATTACTAATAGGCATAAGCTACAAAAGACATTCTTTTATTAATTAATCTAGTACATTCCCCAATATCTAAGCCTCATGAAATTTAATAAAGTTTTCCATTGTGATTTCCAAAGTGGATGATGATGTGATAATCTTGGAAATAGTGATTATTCATTGGCTTCCCAAAATAATAAAGAGAGTCTGGGTAACTCTAGAGAAAAACTGATTAATGAGGTACTCAGTGGAAAAATAAGTGGAAAACTGGATTGGCTTCTTTTTTTATAAATTTGTAAAACATTCAAAATTTTATAAAATACCCAACTAGTTGAAAGCCTGGTTAAAACTGATAAAGGAAATTGAAGATATGTCTGCTGATTCTTTTATTCTTAGACTCACTTGGCTTAGACTGGTGTTCTGGTAAGAGAGTTTGTGCAGCAAGAAAGGTGACCTTGCAGGCAGAAGGATAATACCCCCCCCATAGGAAACCTCTGTAGGTGGTAATGAAGGCAGATTTCACAAAAGGAAATGCAAAACTCTCCAATGCACCATCTCACCAGATTCTCAAAGAAGGTTGTTGATAGCTGTTATATATTAAAGCAGCAGACAGGCATTTGCTTTCCTGCAGCCATAATTGCTTAGGAGCTGCCTGGGAGCTGTGATCATAGGAAGAGAAGCAATCGTTGGGAAGGAAATAACTGGAGTCTATCTGTTGCTTATCCTCTCCATAGCTGCAGGATGGATCTTTTCCAAGGTAGAGCAAATAAATCAGCTAACAGCCACCCTTTGGAGCAGTGCAGTCTCAGAGTAAGTAAGTACTCTTAGTCATCCCTGAGCAGTCAAAAGAATTGAACTAAACCTGAGCACAGTGCAATGATAACAGCAGTACCTTCCTTATCCTTATAGATGATCGTATTTCTGAAAAGCATGACTTTTCAAAAAGTATCTTTCAGCAAAGTTTGAAGTTCTGAAATCGAGAAAGCCCACAAAGGCAGATTCAAGGGACAGCTGACTCATTTTGTATGAGTTTGTAAAGGCACCAAGGGTAAGAATCATGTTGATATAATTTGATGGGAATTGATAACCCACATGAGAGACACAAAGAGTTCTATAAAAGATGGGAAGAGGCAATGCTGGTATAAAAAAGTCTGACAAATCTCCTCTCAGTTGCTATCAGAGTGTTGATTATTGTTGGGATGCACAGCACAAGGCATTGGTTTAATGCAAATAGGACACAAATTAAGTTGAATGAAGACAAAGTAGTTCCCGTTGATCAATGTGTTAGAAACCAAGGACCAGAAATATTCCTGAAAATGTCAGTAATACTAAATATCCAGAGAGACCAGACATACTGAAGAATAAAAAATTAATTAATTAATAGCTATCTGTAAAGACACGGGCTTGTCACCTTTTGTCATCTTGGGCCTCCGCCCCCTGCAGGCGGCGGTTCCGGAACTCTAGAGAAAAACACCCCCCACCTCCTCCTGGGACTCTTGAGAGAAAAACAACTCTCTTGAGGGAAACAGCTCCCGGAATAACCACAGGGGTCCCAACAGCCCCTATGGAATGTCCCAAAGCCCCAGGAATGTCACTTAATGTAACACATAGTAAATAGTAAATGTGTGACTTTAGACTTCCCCTATTTCCTCCCCAGTCGTCCCCCCTCTTTTATGGTTTTTGCCTTTATAAGCTTGTCACAAGTTCAGGTGGGGGTCGAACTCCTCTACCCCTGCGTGGTGTATGAGTCTCGACCCCAGCATGCTGGCCTGAGATCTCGTTTAATCCCATCTTCAATAAACTTCGTGTGATCACAACGAATTTGGTCTCAGTGCCTTACTGGGTGCGCGCTACTCCCGAGACTTGAGTGAGGGTCTCCCTTCGGGGGTCTTTCATTTGGGGGCTCGTCCGGGATTTTGCGCGACCACCCAGGGGATACTAGACCCACTTGGAGGTAAGAATTTCTGTTCTGGTATGACTCTGTGTCTGTGTTTGTGGCCTGTCCAGAAATCTGGTGCGATCGCAGTTTCGGTTTTGCAAACGCTCTATCGAGGCCGCTCTCCAGGAGGAGAACCGGAGTGGACGGGGATAGACGTGTCTGGGTGTCCACCGTTTGTTTCGCCCTGGGAGACATCCCAGGAGGACAGGAGGAGGACCAGGGACGCCTGGTGGACCTCCACGGGGAAAGTCGGGAGATAAATTTTCTCCTTGATGATCTGTGTCAGAGGGCCATTCCTCGGCCATCTGACTCCTTTCAGAACTTCTGGTCGACTTGAAGCCGACAACTGGTTTTGTTTTCTTGTCTTTCTGTCTTTGTGATTGTTTTTGTTGTGTGTATAGCAGAGGTAGACATGGGACAGGCCGCGACGACCCCACTAACAATGACTCTGGACCATTGGAAGGATGTTAAGATCAGGGCTCATAACCTTTCTGTCGAGGTCAAGAAAGGGCCTTGGCAAACTTTTTGTTCCTCCAAATGGCCCGCTTTCAATGTAGGATGGCCTTCGGGAGGAACTTTTAACCTACCTATCATTTTCGCTGTCAAGCGAGTTGTTTTTCAGGCCACCGGGGGATACCCTTATCAGGTTCCATACATTATCGTATGGCAAGATCTAGCCCAAAACCCGCCACCCTGGATGAAACATTGGACATCAGGAATGGAGACGGCAACGGTGGCCGTGGCCACAAAACCGAAAGTGCCTCCTTCAGATCTGCCGGCGCCTCCTGCAGATCCGCCGGCTCCTCCTGCAGATCCGCCGGCGCCTCCTGCAGATCCGCCGGTGCCTCCTGCAGATCTGCCAGCGCCTCCTGCAGATCCGCAAGCACCCGCTCCATCAGCCCCGCCACGGATCTATCCTGAAATTGATGATGTCTCCCTCCTTGACCCTCCTCCCCCATATCCTCAACCCGCTCCTCATGCAGCCCCCTCCCAGGTGTCGACCCCAACGGACTCCCGGACAACCTCTGAGATGGGGCCAGCAGCCGGGACTCGAAGCCGCCGGGGCCGCAGCCCAGAGGGATCTGGCGCAGGACCTGACTCAGCCATTGCCTTACCTTTATGGGCTTATGGACCCGCCCCAGCCCCAGGGGAATTAGTCCCATTGCAATATTGGCCATTTTCGTCAGCCGATATGTACAACTGGAAAAATAACCTCCCTTCTTTTTCAGAGAACCCCTCAGGTCTAACGGGGCTCCTCGAGTCCCTGATGTTTTCTCATCAGCCCACTTGGGACGATTGTCAGCAACTTTTGCAGGTCCTCTTTACAACTGAGGAGAGGGAAAGAATTCTCCTTGAAGCCAGAAGAAATGTTCCAGGACCAGACGGAACCTCCACTAATCTCCCTCACCTTATAGAAGCAGCTTTCCCCTTGGTCCGCCCTGAATGGGACTACAACTCCGTAGAAGGTAGGGGCGTCTCACGGTCTACCGCCGGGCTCTAGTGGCGGGTCTTAAGGGTGCCTCGCGGCGACCCATGAATTTGGCAAAGGTAAGGGAAGTCTTACAGGGACCAATGGAGCCACCCTCTGTCTTTTTAGAACGGTTGATGGAGGCCTATAGGAGATATACCCCTTTTGATCCCTCATCAGAGGGACAACAGGCAGCTGTAGCCATGGCTTTTATAGGGCAGTCGGCCTCTGATATCAAGAAAAAGTTACAAAGATTAGAGGGGCTCCAAGATTATACTTTACAGGATCTAGTAAAAGAGGCTGAGAAGGTGTATCATAAGAGAGAGACTGAGGAAGAGAAGCAAGAAAGAGAAAAAAAGGAGGCAGAAGAGAGGGAAAATCGGCGGGATCGCCGCCAAGAGAGGAATTTGACGAAGATTTTGGCAGCAGTAGTAGGTGGAGAAAGGTCAGAGAAAGGACAGTCAGGATACCTGGGCAACAGGGCAAGAAGACCCCCGGGAGGACAGCGACTACAACTGGAGAAAGACCAATGTGCTTACTGTAAAGAAAAAGGACATTGGGCCAGAGATTGCCCTCGAAAGAAACAAAAGGGCCCCAAGATACTGGCCCTCGAGGAAGATTAGGGGAGTCGGGGCTCGGTCCCCCTCCCCGAGCCTAGGGTAACTCTCTCCGTGGAGGGGAATCCCGTTAATTTCTTAGTAGATACAGGAGCTGAACACTCAGTTTTGACTAAACCATTAGGACGATTAGGATCAAAAAGAACTCTGGTTATGGGAGCCACTGGAAGTAAACTCTACCCTTGGACAACCGAAAGAAGTTTAGATATAGGAAAAAACCAAGTAACCCACTCTTTTCTTGTGATTCCTGAGTGCCCTGCGCCCCTTCTGGGGAGGGACTTGTTGACCAAACTAAAGGCTCAGATCCAGTTCACCCCGGAGGGACCAGATGTCACCTGGGGAAAGGCCCCTATAACATGCTTAGTTCTAAGTCTAGAAGAATATCGCCTCCATGAACCCAAGACTGGGGTTTTGCCCCCTAAAGAGTGGCTGACAGCTTTTCCAGAGGTCTGGGCAGAGCAGACTGGAATGGGACTGGCTAAACAAGTACCACCCATCGTGGTCGAGCTGAAAGCAGCTGCCACCCCCGTCTCGGTGAGACAGTACCCCCTGACTCAAGGGGCTAAAGAAGGCATCCGGCCGCATATCCAGAGACTGTTGCAGCAAGGTATATTGATCCCCTGCCGGTCCCCTTGGAATACCCCCCTCCTGCCAGTACGTAAGCCTGGAACCAATGATTATCGGCCTGTCCAGGACTTAAGAGAAGTTAATAAGCGGGTGCAGGACATTCACCCAACCGTGCCTAACCCTTACAACTTGCTGAGTTCTTTACCGCCTGAACGATCCTGGTACACTGTTCTAGATTTGAAAGATGCCTTTTTCTGTCTCAGGTTGCACCCAAGTAGCCAGCCTCTGTTCGCTT
Source organism: Apodemus agrarius (assembly GCA_964023405.1). Taxonomy (NCBI): domain Eukaryota; kingdom Metazoa; phylum Chordata; class Mammalia; order Rodentia; family Muridae; genus Apodemus; species Apodemus agrarius. The sequence goes on from OZ030016.1 coordinate 67,438,027, forward strand.
TTGAATGGCGAGATCCCGAAGGAGGACATACGGGTCAACTGACCTGGACTAGGTTGCCACAAGGATTCAAAAATTCACCAACTCTTTTTGATGAAGCGCTCCACCGTGACCTTGCGCCCTTCAGAGCACAGAACCCCCAAATTTCTCTCTTGCAGTACGTTGATGATTTGTTGATTGCAACATCGACCCAGGAACTGTGCCTCGATGGGACTAAAAAGCTCCTGAAGGAACTGGGTAAGTTGGGGTATCGGGTATCTGCCAAGAAGGCCCAATTATGCCGCTCAGAAGTGACCTACCTAGGATACACTCTCCGAGATGGGAAACGATGGCTCACTGAAGCACGAAAAAAGACAGTGATGCAGATCCCGACCCCCACCTCTCCGCGACAAGTACGTGAGTTTTTGGGAACTGCGGGCTTTTGTAGACTCTGGATACTGGGGTTCGCCACGCTGGCAGCCCCTCTGTACCCGCTCACAAAAGAAAAAGTTCCATTTACCTGGACAGAGGAGCACCAAAGAGCCTTTGATAATATAAAGACTGCCCTGCTCACAGCTCCTGCTTTGGCCCTGCCAGATCTAACTAAGCCTTTTACTTTATATGTTGATGAGCGGGCTGGAGTGGCCCGTGGAGTTCTGACTCAGACCCTGGGGCCTTGGAAACGGCCGGTAGCCTACCTATCTAAAAAGCTGGACCCCGTCGCCAGCGGGTGGCCCTCCTGCTTGAAAGCCATTGCTGCAGTAGCGCAACTTGTCAAAGACGCTGATAAGCTTACTCTGGGTCAACATGTGACTGTAATTGCTCCCCATGCTTTAGAAAGTATTGTGCGGCAGCCCCCCGACCGCTGGATGACAAACGCCCGGATGACACATTACCAGAGCTTGTTGTTAAATGATCGAATAACCTTTGCTCCTCCTGCTATTCTCAACCCGGCCACCCTGTTCCCCGAAGCAGATGACTCTACCCCGGTGCACCAGTGCACTGACATCCTGGCTGAAGAAACCGGGACCAGGAAAGACCTGACCGACCAACCGTGGCCAGGTGTGCCTAACTGGTATACGGACGGCAGCAGTTTTATGGTAGAAGGTAAACGAAGAGCGGGAGCAGCGGTGGTGGACAGAAAGCAGGTAATTTGGGCTGGCAGCCTCCCCGAAGGAACCTCCGCTCAAAGGGCTGAACTCCTGGCACTGACTCAAGCTCTGCGCCTGGCAGAAGGTAAGGCTATCAACATTTACACCGACAGCCGTTATGCTTTCGCCACAGCCCACATTCATGGGGCCATCTACAGACAGAGGGGCCTGCTCACCTCAGCAGGGAAAAACATTAAGAACAAAGAAGAAATCCTGGCTCTCCTAGAAGCCATACACCTTCAAAAGAAATTAGCCATAGTCCACTGCCTGGGACACCAGAAGGGGACAGACCCAGTCACAAAAGGAAACCGGATGGCTGATCTAACAGCCAAGCAAGCCGCCCAAGGAGCCACAGTGCTGGCGGAGGAAACTGGAACCCCGCCAGAGCCTCCACGAGCCATGGAGCCCAGCTTTAACTATCCTCATGAAGATTACTGACTGCTTGATCGAAGATATGGCTTGTACAGGAAAAGCCCAAATGTTCAGCTTCGGTGGATTGGCAAAAACTAAAGATGGGCGAATCATTCTGCCCTCCAAAGAAGGACGAGACTATGTAAAACGAATACACCAACTTACCCATCTTGGAGATGAGAAACTTAAGCAATTAATCAAAGGTTCTAAATATTATGTTCTGAAATTAAATACAGTGGTGAAACAGGTAGTAGGGTCGTGTCAAGCTTGCACCTTGACCAATGCTGCCCGACCGTTCAGAGAACTTGGAAAGAGGATGAGGGGAGACCGGCCGGGAGTTTATTGGGAGGTAGACTTCACCGAAATTAAGCCAGGAAAATATGGTAATAAGTACCTTCTAGTTTTTATAGATACTTTCTCAGGATGGGTGGAAGCCTTTCCCACCAAGTCTGAAACTGCTCAAGTGGTAACCAAGAAGATACTGGAAGAAATTCTACCCCGGTTCGGGATCCCCAAGGTAATCGGTTCGGACAACGGACCGGCTTTTGTTGCCCAGGTAAGTCAGGAATTGGCCATCCAACTGGGGACTAATTGGAAATTACATTGTGCTTACAGACCCCAGAGCTCAGGACAGGTAGAAAGAATGAATAGAACTCTAAAAGAGACCCTTACTAAATTAGCTATTGAGACCGGCGGGAAAGACTGGGTGACCCTCCTCCCCTTTGCGTTCCTTAGGGTCCGAAACACACCTGGACGTTTTGGCCTTACCCCTTATGAAATCCTGCATGGGGGACCGCCCCCCTTGACTGAGTCAGGCGGGATATTGGATCCTTGCACTGACTCTTCCTTTGCTCTGTTCACCCACTTAAAGGCCTTAGAGGTCGTTAAGACGCAGATCTGGAACCAGATCAAGGAAGCCTACGCTCCAGGGACTACCGCAGTGCCCCACGGGTTCCAGGTCGGAGACTCAGTCTTGGTCAGACGACATCGTGCTGGCACGCTTGAGCCTCGGTGGAAAGGACCCTATTTGGTGCTGCTAACTACCCCCACGGCAGTCAAGGTAGACGGGATCGCCGCCTGGATCCACGCCTCCCACGTCAAGAAGGCACCCAATCAAAATGAAGACAACCATGAAGATAAATGGACAGTGGCCGCTACTGACAATCCTCTTAAACTGCGCCTTCGCCGTCGCCCCAATCTTGGAGAATAACCCTCATGCCCCCAAAAAACTGACATGGGAAGTGCTTAATGAAGAAGGTAACATCGTGTGGTCAAAAACTGCAGTGCACCCCCCGTGGACTTGGTGGCCTGATCTTGCACCTGATGTCTGTAAGTTAGCTGCCAGTTCCCCGGCTTGGGATCTTTCTAATCATGACAATTTAGATAAACCACCCCCGGAGGAACAATGTGTCCCTCATGGTATAGGGAGCACATTGGGATGTTCTGGACAGTTTTTTCGAGCCAACCTCCAGGCGGCAGATTTCTACGTCTGCCCTGGGCAGGGACATAGCAGAGAGATGAAGAGACGATGTGGGGGGGGGCATCTGATTATTTCTGTGGTAAATGGGGATGTGAGACCACAGGAGAAGCTTACTGGAATCCTTCCTCCTCCTGGGATCTGATATTAGTAAAAAAAAGGTTGTAAGCCAGGAGAGTCAGGAGAAGGAGAAAGAGACCCATCTAAATATCCGTCTTATAGGACTGGATGTGCATCCGGGGCCTCGGGTGGCCCTCAGGGGCCATGCAAAGGCAGCTATTGCAACCCTCTGAATATTAGTTTCACAGCACAGGGAAAACAAGATCGCCAATGGGTAAAAGGCAACCGCTGGGGGTGGAGAGTCTATACTGGAACAGGAGACCCTGGGTTCGTCTTCGCTATCAGAATAAAGATAGAGAGTCCACCTGCACGACCTGTAGGCCCCAACCCGGTGCTTGATGACCCCCTACCCAGGCCGGGGAGACTTCCTAGTCTCACCCCATCACCGAAGGAAGGTTCCTCTTCTGGCCCTAATTCATACCCTCTCTTGACCACATCCTCCCACCTCCCTATGAGAACCGAGGATCGCCTGTTCAATCTGCTCGATAGTGCGTTCGTCGTTTTAAACCGCACAAACCCCACTGCTACCCAATCTTGCTGGCTGTGCTTTGCTTCTAATCCCCCTTATTATGAGGGAATAGCCCAGCTGAGGAGCTATAATGTTACTTCTGACCATTCACATTGCCCCTGGGGGAACCAACGAAAGTTGACCCTCTCAGCAGTATCAGGCACTGGACTATGCATAGGCAAAGTGCCTACCAGACACCAGCCCCTCTGTAACGAAACTATTGACACCCTGACAGAGGGCCCAAATCAATATCTAGTACCCCCCCAGACACTTGGTGGGCCTGTGGCACCGGCCTGACCCCCTGCCTGCATACTTCGCTTTTTAACAGTACTAGGGACTTTTGTATTTTGGTTCAGCTGGTACCTAGGGTCATCTATCATGATGAGAACTCATTTATAGATGAATTTGATCACCGTACTCGTTACAGGAGGGAACCTGTAACCCTGACCTTGGCTGTCTTGTTAGGACTAGGGGTAGCGGCAGGGATTGGAACTGGAGCAACTGCCCTTATCCAGCAACCCCACTACTATAATGAGCTTAGAGCAGCTATGGATGCAGACTTGGGAGCGTTGGAACAGTCCATAACTAAACTAGAAGAGTCATTAACTTCATTGTCAGAAGTAGTGCTGCAGAATAGAAGGGGATTAGACCTGCTTTTTCTTAAGGAGGGAGGGCTCTGCGCAGCCTTAAGGGAAGAATGTTGCTTTTATGTAGATCATTCTGGTGTCATCAGAGATTCCATGGCAAAGCTTAGAGAAAGGCTAGAGAACAGAAAAAAAGAAAGAGAAGCATACCAAGGATGGTATGAGAATTGGTTTAATCAGTCACCTTGGTTCTCTACTCTGGTCTCCACCTTGGCCGGGCCTTTAATCATTTTGCTACTAATCCTAACCTTCGGGCCATGTATTCTCAATAGGCTGGTGACATTTGTAAAAGAAAGGATAAGTGCTGTCCAGGTAATGGTCTTAAGACAGCAGTACCAGGTACTACAGGAAGCTGAGGGGTCGCTCTAAGATTAGAGCCATTTACAAGGAGAAGTAGGGAATGAAGAATAAAAAATTAATTAATTAATAGCTATCTGTAAAGACACGGGCTTGTCACCTTTTGTCATCTTGGGCCTCCGCCCCCTGCAGGCGGCGGTTCCGGAACTCTAGAGAAAAACACCCCCCACCTCCTCCTGGGACTCTTGAGAGAAAAACAACTCTCTTGAGGGAAACAGCTCCCGGAATAACCACAGGGGTCCCAACAGCCCCTATGGAATGTCCCAAAGCCCCAGGAATGTCACTTAATGTAACACATAGTAAATAGTAAATGTGTGACTTTAGACTTCCCCTATTTCCTCCCCAGTCGTCCCTCCTCTTTTATGGTTTTTGCCTTTATAAGCTTGTCACAAGTTCAGGTGGGGGTCGAACTCCTCTACCCCTGCGTGGTGTATGAGTCTCGACCCCAGCATGCTGGCCTGAGATCTCGTTTAATCCCATCTTCAATAAACTTCGTGTGATCACAACGAATTTGGTCTCAGTGCCTTACTGGGTGCGCGCTACTCCCGAGACTTGAGTGAGGGTCTCCCTTCGGGGGTCTTTCAATACAAAAGAGGTGACTCAGACCAGCTGCTAAAAAGGAATTTCAAGGTCAGAGTGGAAGGTACAAGCAGTCAGCACACTTGAAGCCTCTTGTACATTCAAGAGAAGTATTCCAATATTGCAAGGTTTTAGACAGTTTTCAAGATGCACATACAAAATTTGCATATATTTATATAACTTTCAGACATTCCATTCTTGGAGTTAAATGTTCATATTCATGAAATCAATATTTTAAAAGATATTTAGCCCCAACAAATTCATGAAGTACCAACAGAGGCCAGAAGAGGTAGTCAGAGCCCCTGGAAATGGAGATACAGATGACTTTGACCTACATGGATGCCAGAGACTAAATACAAATTCTTTGAAAAGAACACGAGCTACAAACACTCATAACTTATGCACAATCTCTCCAGCAGTCTTATTTTAAGGAAAGGGTCAAATAACATAAATCGGAAAACCACAGATGACTTAAGGTTGCTCTCTAATTTGCATCTCAGACAAAATTTCTCAGAAATTATAGGAGCTTGCACAGGGCTATCTCTGCCCATAATAAGTAAAGATGCAAGGTTTATGGAGTGATACACCTTACAGTTGAACTGTTACCTACAGTATGAATTTTGGGGAAGCAAGATTTAGTGTTCTCAGGTGTATTCCTGCTGTTTAACCCTACAGGTTCTAGGACATGGTTTACAATTCATAGTTACATTGATGACTTTGGTTAAACGTAGTGTAAAAAAAAATAGGAAAGAATGTGGGAAAGACATTTCTGGGGGAAAGGGATTGTGGAGCAAAGGTTAGAGTGAAAGTAATCTGTACATACAGTTTACATGTATTAAAATATCAAAGAGTACATTTAATTTGTTTAAAAAATGAGAAAAATAGTAAGATTTAATGTGGAAGCTAGAGTTTTAGAGATAGGTTCTTATGTCCCTCAGTGAACTAAGCATCGGCAGACAACAAAGAAAGAATTCTACTATTGGGGTCTGTCTTTTCACTGCAGGAATGTGATGAGTGAAACCTGCATGCAGACACCTTTCTTTCCAATATGGGCTAATTTAGATTCCCAGTTCTCAAGCACCATAGTTGGCTACACAGCTATATATTTTGCTGAAGAGTCTGGGACATTGAAATAGAAGGAACCATAGTTCCTTCTTCTAGTTCATTCTACTTTACCTGTTTGGCTCATCATATATTTTGAAGTTAGGTTCTTCCTTCTCAATGTCTAGTTGAAAGTCTGTTTCTTAGAATTGCTTTGTCAGATATTCTTAATATCTTTGTGGATACTTAAGCAGTATTATTTACTTTAAATTCCAACTAGATTCTGCCAATGCCTATTCTCTCTCTCTCTCTCTCTCTCTCTCTCTCTCTCTCTCTCTCTCTCTGTGTGTGTGTGTGTGTGTGTGTGTGTGTGTGTGTATGTGTGTGTGTACATGTGTATGGTTTATGTGCTACATACAGGTATGATTAGTATGTATGCCATCCTGACAATTAAATTGTCTCCTTTGGTATGAGAAAACAAACAGCATTTGGAGGTTAATCATTAGAAAATGTACTGTTTATACAGTAATCATACCATCAGTATCTCCATATGAATTCTGTATAGAATAGAACCAATAAATGAGATGACTTACAACACTGTAGAATTCCATTAATTTGAGTTAATAAGGTGTCATAGTCATTGTTTCTCTAACTCAATAGAAGCATCTGTTATTGTAGATAATGATATCAGAGTTTCTGAGAGATGACGAGTCATCACTTGGCCTATGCTATGGTTGATATTATGTAAGGTTGTCACTTGCCTCTTTGTACTCCAGTTGTATTTTGAAGGTAGTAGGTATTAGGTAATTCTTTTTTTTTTTAATTTTTTTTATTTTCTATATTCTATGTTTACATTCCAAAGGCTTTCCCCTTTCCCAGTTCCCACCCACCATAGTTCCCATAGTTCCTCTCCCCCCCAACTGTTCCCCAATCATTCCCCCTCCCCCCTCGGTTTCTTTACTAAACTGGATGCAATCTTTACAGGCCCAGGGTCCTCTCCTTTCTTCTTCTTGGGAATCATTTGACTTGCTATTTGTGTCTTGAGTATTTAGGGCTTCTGGGCTCATTAATATCCACTTATCAGTGATTGCATTTCATGTGCATTCCTTTGTGATTGGGTTAATTCACTCAGGATGATATTTTCCAGGTCTAACCATTTACCTACAAATTGCATGAATTCATTATTTTTAATTGCTGAGTAGTATTCCATTGTATAAATATACCACATTTTCTGTATCCAGGTATTAGGTAATTCTTGACACCCACTAGACTTCCAGTAATGACTCTGGTGAACTTATATATATATCCTTGTTTTGCAAAAGGCACAGGTGATTGTCTTGGTTTTGAACTTGACTGCATTTTGAAATTACTAGAACTTGTGCAACACAACCACAGCAAGCATATCAAGGGGGATTGATGTGTAGGAAAATTGACTTGAGGGAGAGTAGAGACCCTCTCTGTTGTGAATTGGTGTTAACTTCCCAATTTAAAATGAAGACAAAAAAGGCAGCACTGTTGCTGTTACTTCCAAATGCTTTTTTTTTTTCTAGGTGAGTATGTTTATCGGCTTTAATTTTAGGCTCCAGGCTCTTTACTCTTTCAGAATGGACTCAGTGCCAGTATGGCTCCTAGGATTTCTCAAACTTTCAGCACCAAAAAAGGGGATTTTATGATATCCTGAACTGTGGGTTGAGAGTCTAGCTATCTGACTATCCAGAGTATGGCCATTATTGAATTACCCAATACTTGTGGTGCACACAAGCTGATAAATATGGTTTTACTCTCTCTCTCTCTCTCTCTCTCTCTCTCTCTCTCTCTCTCACACACACACACACACACACACACACACACACACTTATATGGGGGCTTTCTCTGGAAAACTTTAACTAACACAATCCTGCGGAAACATCTTCAATATGCGCCATACTTTTCTTATAGCCATGTATTTGAAATACTATCCACGATCTTCCACCTGCAAAATAAACTCAATGAAAAAGCAAATGAAAAAACTAGGATAGAAGCTAGAAAAGGCTATCAAAATGACATATTATATGGGAGAATTACCCAAGGACTTTCATAAAATAATTTAGCTTCCAGAATTTCTTAGTGATGTGTAGTGTAATAAAATTTTTGAAAGCAGTGTCTTAACTGAGGAAAGGCCAGAGGATAAAAAGAGACAACGGTCACATTCATTTTCCAAACCTCTCACCTTGTCTGCATTTTTTTCTGAAATGAGCATGTGCTTGATTTAGAAATAAGCTACAAAGTCAGGTGAAGAAGAAATCACAATTTGAATACAGTACTATGGATTCTCACTGGTGATAGGACCTTCCAGGGCAAAGAACATTAAGTCTATAAGCAGAAAGCATAAACCTTCATGCAAATAGAGTCCCTTTGTGACAGACACATTTTTATGCATGGAAGATAAGCAAACCCTTCTTATTTAAGTAACTCAACAACAGCATGAAAAATTGCTAAAGAACTCCTAGCTTCAGTTCTGCTGAACAGGCTATGGTCAATTCTTTATGTAAAAGGTCAGTGACTTAATTCAAAGGAAATATAAATTCTGACTTCTGGAAAGAATGAACTTGGTGCACAGATGGCGTCAAGCACAGTCCACAGGTTGCTGTATGTAAAGCTTCCTGACTTTGTATAGCAATTTTATTGTAGATATATTCCTCATTATCACCTCTTCTAAGTAAACATTATAGTCCAGATATTACAGAAACAGAAATTGAATATGAAGAAGGCAAGTATATTAAAAAACTTCTTACATAACTTCAAACATGTATATTTAGGTACAATTTCTGCTGGTTTGTAGTTAGAAAAGTATGATCTATTTTCTAACATTTTGAATGATGGTATAATAAATTTTTAAAAATGAGTTGAAAGAAGTTTACATTTTCTGTGTTCTAGAAAATCAAAGATGTGAAATTGATATTATTTACTTGAGGAAATATTCATATACTAACCAACTTACTCTCTAAACCAAACCTTCTTGGAAGGCAGCTGTGTTCATCACAAGTGCATCTATTGCCTTCATAAGAGTAAGTGCCTGGACACCAAGGAGCTAATTGTTTTGATGGCTGTCTACCTAACATGTCTGTTATGTCATCCCTTGTCAGATCATTATTAGGCACATAAGTTGGTAAGCCTTTATAATGTAGCTTCTGACATTCCTAAGACGTACAGTCTCACAGGAAACTCTCCCATACTTTGTCTTACAATTTTCTGCCCCTCTTGCACAATATTGCCTGAATTATAAATGGAGACTGGGCTTGACATTTCTATGTTTTAAGTGGTTATGGTTTTCTATTGTGGTCGCCATTTGCTGCAAAGAGAAGTTTCCTTGATGGAGGGTGAGGACTACACTCATCTGTAGGTACAAGAACACATATTTAGAATGTAGTTGAGAAATACATTGATCTAGTCAAGCAGAGGTTGTAGGTTCTCCTCCAAGATGCATGACTTCACTAGCCTTAAGCAGTTGGTTAATAGTACTAGAACAATCCTTACATTATTGTTAGCAAGATTTAATGATGTATAACTAAAAATACTCAAACAGCTATAACAAATAGACATCCATCAGTGGCTCAAACAACATAAATTTGTAGTTTTAGAGGCCAAAAGTGGGAAATTTGTTTTACCAGAATAAAACTAAAGAGAGTTACAATTTTTCTTTCTGAAGGTGCTAATAAGAGTTTTGGATTTCTTGATGTTTCACCATCTAGGGAAGCTTCCTGCATCTCCTGGCCTGTAAGTCCATTCTCTGTAACAAAGGTTATGACTCCCATCCTTGCCTCCACCATCACAATTCTTTCTCCTCCAGCTTACTGTCATAGTATCAGGTCCACCCAGACTAAGATGCTTCATTTTATTTGCCATGCTTATTCTGAGACAAAACTTGACATTCCAGAGATTATGAGGTGACTTGATTTTAAGGATAGGAGTATGTTTTTTTTCAAAATTTTGACAATCTGAAAGTCAAAATTCTCTAGAATTTTGAATTCTAATTCATTCATCCTTTTCTCTATAAACCTCTTTTGCCCACTTTTAGAAAATTGTCTCCTAACTTTTCCTTGAAAGCTGTCAAGCTGTCTCAGAACACCAGTCACAGATCCCAATGATATATTTTTTAAAGTTTAAAATAATTTGGGATAACTCAGTACTCTCCAGTATATATAAATGCAGTAGTAGATAATATAATGCATATATATGTATATTTGTATATATACATATATATGTCTATATATGGAGAGAGAGAGAGAGAGAGAGAGAGAGAGAGAGAGAGAGAAGAGAGAATCTGTCTAAAAAGTAAATATTTAGTTGAATATATACCTTAAGTGAGGTGTCTTCCAAAATGAACTCCCTGGTTAGATCATGAAAACTATAAATAGGCATCGTATTAGCTGTAAAATTAGGAGTTTCCTCTCATACTATATTCTTTCATTCACAAATAGTTGCCACATAGCTGAGTGGCCTAGATTTTTTTCAGGAATTTTCAACCAGTGCATGAACATATTGGAAGGTCAGATGTTAGCTAAGCACTGAGCACAGTATGAAGCGGCACCATGGTATGGTCTGTGTGTGATAAAAGAAGGATGCTATAAAAGGAGTATATTTTTGTGTTCAGCTGCTTGTCTGATCTCTGATACTTTGTAAAGCTGACCTCCTTCACAATTTTTAGTGGGCTCAAGATGTAGATCAGGTAGAAGTATATTTTAATATATTTGACTAGCACTATTGACTTATTTTGGTTAATTAATAAATGTTTCTGCATGAGGCATTAGAGAATGTTTTATATAACTGTCTCATTCTTGCAACACAAATAAAGCAGCTGTTTTTTATTACTATACCAAAATAACTGAGAGAGGCTACTAGTAGGGAAAAGAGGTTACATTTAATCTGGGGTAAAAATCTTGCACTATAAACAACAAGGCACATAAACTTATTCATTCTGTACCCTAAACATATCACTATGGAGATTTAACTCGACATACATTCAAAGTGAAAAAAAATGTGTCATTGGAAAAACTACCCAACAGATCCGTCTTTTATTGTTACTTTATGTGCTTGCTGCAATCATTTTCAATTTTATTCATACAGTTATGAACTTTGAACTTGTTTGAATCACTGATGCTGGTGATGGTACAACATATTCACCCTTATAGGAATGCACACACAGCAGGACTTGCTGGTGAGCACTGACCACATGTGAAGTTACAATGAAACTATAGATGAAAACACTGGGAAAGTACAAAGAAAGACCTCTAAACAGACATCAAGTTATATAACTCTATTGGCAAAAGTGGATGAATAGAGGAAGAACTTTCTGGACCTTTGAATATATGACTAGGTCTCTCAACTCCAATGTCTAAAAGCTAACTACTATCTGAATATTAGTTTAAAGCATTCTGTAACTGTATGGGGGCTTGACCTAACCAACAGAAGCCTGAACTACTCAATAGAGTTCACAGAAGGATAGTCTATGGCCTATAAGAACAGTCTAGCTATCTATGAATTATGCATGGCTTAACACTGGTTCCTGACATTATCTCCAAGTCTGTCTATATCCTGCTGGACATATTTCTATTTTACTCAACCAGCAGACAGGAGGGCAGTATCTTTCAATATCTGGATAAGCTTACATGTATCTTCCTGTGTTAGTTTGTCTTCTGTTACTGTAAAGAAATCCAACTTAAAAGTAAAAAACTTATTTTCAGATGTTTCTAGAGATTCAGCTGGCTCTATTTTTTTCTGCTGTAGTGAATAGAGTGAGGTAAGCAACTTATCTTAAAAGATCTGGGAAGAGGGAAGGAAAAGAAAAGAAAGGAGAGAGAGACAGACAGACAGACAGAGAGAGAGAGAGAGAGAGAGAGAGAGAGAGAGAGAATATTAACATTATCAAATAGTTTTAAATTCTCCCCAATGATCTACATTTTATAAGTAGGTCTAATTTATCAGAGATTTACTCTATCAAAGTCATAGCATCCATGGCTCAATTACTAAAGACTCTACTTTGTAAGCAACACTTTAATACATGGCTTCCTAACATAGTATGCACTCACTGTTAAGTTGATATTAGTCCAGAAGCTAAGAATACCCAAGATGCAATTCACATATTAAATGATGTCCAAGAAGAAGGAAGGAGATTCCCCTGGTCCTAGAAAGGCTTGATGCAGCAATGTAGGGGAATACCAGGACAGGGAAGCAGCAGGGGGTTGATTGGAGAACAGGTGCAAGGGAAGAGGGCTTATGTGACTTTTGGGAGGGAGGAACCAGGAGAGGGGAAATCACTTGATATGTAAATAAAGAATATAGCTAATAAAAAAATACATGGCTTCCCAGAGATAATAATACTGTTGTCGATAAACTATGTTTTAAGTGTGGTCTCCATTGTTCAGCTGGGATGAATGTAGAACTAAACTCATCCTGTCTTGTAGATGCATATTTTATCTTAATAGGCTTCCTGTGAATAGATTTTCATCTATGTAGTAATCAATTTGGTGATTCATAACTATGTGCTTCAGTAGCCAAAAAAATCTCAATCTGTGAATGGGGAACCAAGAAAGTTTATTCAAAAGTTGCAAAACCTTGAGAATGTTCATTGTAGCTAATAAAAATGTTTATAAATTGTTTCTTCAAATGAATCACCAGCAGGAAATTGACATATTATTCATGATTGTATTTCATTATGAAAAAAAATCAGTCTTTTATCTAACTCTGTCATTTAATAGATCATTCGATATTTGAAGCAACAAATGCATTTTCAACCATTCTTAAAACTTCGAGTATCTGAGTGACATAGTCAAAGGATTTCAGAGGCATTATTATGCAGACAAAACCATAGCAACCCAGCAACAGTAAAACAAATGAAAGATTGTTATATTGGTTTAAATTGTTCAATTTCTTCTAGTCTTTAAATAGGAATTTTTTGTTTGTTTCAAGACAACAGTAGTTAAAAAAAAACCCTGAACAGGACTGGAGACAGATAGCTTCTGGGGATCTTCTTGCCTCTCTGGGCACTGCATTCAAGTGCCTATTCCCTCTTTCAGACACAAATATACATAATTTTAAAAACTAAGAATTATATTTACATGTTCAAAGACATCAGACTTTCTCAAAACAAAAAACCAGAGATATATAATTAAAATATTAAGCATCACATCTTATTTCAAACATTTATTATATTTGCATGGTATGGTCCTGAAATTGATTTAAAATACTACAAGAGAATGCAAAAATATTAACTAACTGTTGGTCCTATTGTATGATTTCTGAAGACTTTTTTTTCCTGTTTCTGGAAAGTTGTAAGGAGCCTGGCTCATTTTGCTTCCTACCATTTATCTTTTCTGTAGTAATGGAAAAATTTCCCCTTAGGCACAGCATGCTATTCTTGTCTTAGACGATTAGGCAGAAATAAAGGAGATCATAAAGGTGAGAGATTTCTCCACAAACAATACGATGCTTAGTACAGTAGCTTGCAGGATTCAAGCTGAGATTTTCGAGGTGAACTCAAGTGTGGCAAGGAGACCAATAGAAAACAAGTAACAAAGCTTGCATTCTCCACCATGCTGGGGGGCTCCTGGGAAGGCAGAGTTCAAATTTTGCAACTGCCTGTTTTCAAATGCTCAATGAGCTACCAAACAATGCAATGTAACTGGAGAATGTGAAAATCTTGATCCCAAATGCACTAAGGCTCTGAAAGCAGAGATGGAGTCATTGAAGGATACTGCATTTAAAATGGTAATAGCATTTTTTTTCTAAATCCATGAATGAAATCTTTGTTGAAGATTAGAGTTTATGTTTCAAATGTGGCTGGGACAAAGAAGGTTCATTCTCAGTGATGCCTCCTGCAGAAACACAGCTGTTAACTTCAATTTTGAGAAAGAATATGCATTTTACTCCTGGAAATTACCACCTATGTGAATGTACAGAGACAATTTCTCAGCCTATTTCTTTTTCTGGAAATGTAGTCATCAAATGGCTTGAACCACACTAAGATATTATTGGATCATTTTGGCCTACTAAAAAGCCAATAGTTCACAGAGCTCCCATGGAAACCTATGAGATAATGAGGGGAAATTGATAAACTCCTAAACGCCTCCTAATGTATTCCAATTCATTGTTTGTTTCTGAGCTCTTGGTCTCCCAGGATGTTTGAATTGGTCCCAGACACCTCTTTGAGAATAATGTCCCAGTGTTGATGGATGATGACGCTCAACAATCAACAGCTAGACAAGGGATTTTGTATGCAATTCAAGGAGCCACAGAGTGGGAGATTCTTCTATTCTTCCTAACTTGCAGAGGAGCAAATGGAGATTGCATGTTGGCAACTAGACTAAGGAAAGCTGTCTAAAAAAATCCATGATCTTAATCAGAATGATATAATATCTCATACACGAAGTTGTTTTCTGTATTTCCAAAACAACTTCCTTTGTAAAGCCTTTTTTAAAAAGGAGTCCTTAGTCCTTCATGATGCACAGTCATATAATGTTGAGATGTGTTTCAAGAATATATGATGAATACTACAAATACATTTATAGTAATCAGTTGTCAAATCCTTAATTCCTTAGTATATAGTCTTTTCATAGCTAACAAATGACATTATATTTCTTCATTACACTTTTTAAAATGACTAGATATATAGGTGACAGCTCACGAGCAAACCACAGGACTCATGCTAATTTCTTAATATAAATAACAATGTGAGATGACATTAACATTCATCTTGCAGAAAGTAAATATTAGATAAAAAATTATTAATTTAATATCTTATTTTAGCGTCTCAAAATCACCGCAATTTTAAACATTATTCTTAGCACCAGAATTATGCACCCTGCTCTGTATTTGTGGCTATATATCCTTCCTGAGACACAGAACTGTTGTTATTCCCCATCCTAGTTTTCTTCTAGAATTAAAGTCACAATTTCTACTATACTCAATAACATGTTTGTACATATCATCTCATGCCAACATATATATCACTATTGAACCCATGAACTGGATCTCATAATGTGCTATACAGAAATAGAGTATCAACATTTTTAACGATTCTGTCAAGAAACAACTAAGTATACGTTCAAAGAATTATTTTGAAAATCAGATAGTTTTCCTAATCCCCTTTTAATAACTTCACATTTCATGTATATGTTAAACACCAACATCATTTTAAAACATTTCCAAAATCTGAGGGCCATGATATACAACTTAGTTCCTTTTCTTGCTACTGTAATAAGATATCCTGGCAAAAACAACTTATGGAAGAAAGCATTTGTTTTGCTTTGTAATTAAGTAGAGTCCATCATGATGAGGAAGTCAAGTGAAGGGATTAGAGCAGCTTGCTACATTGCATCAGCAGTCAGAAAGGACAGGGTGATGAGTTCTGGTGCTCAGCTCTCAGCCTCATAGTTTATACAGGCTAGGACTCAAGCCTAGGGATAGATGTATTGTCGTCATTTAGGACAGGTATTCTCACTTCAATTGTCACAGACCTACCCAAAGGCTAATTAAATCTAAGTAACTCTTAGTTATACCTGAATGCTTATCTGGAGAGTGATGCCAGATCATGCCAAGTTGATATGACAATCAACCCCAACAAATACACTATGTTTTTCTATTCCTTTGTTTTCCCTAAAACACGTTTCTGAAACAAAAGTGAGCAACTCTCTGAACCTTTGAGTGGATCTGGGTTCCTTTCCATATAGCAAGGTAACTGATGCTTTGAGATATTTTTCCTGTATCCTTACTCACTTGATTTTCAGTTTTCCCATTAGGTATTGGGTTAAATACTCTATGAAGTTAGAGGGCATGAGAATGAATTCAGCCAAGAGTCATCATACATCATCTATTCCCAGAGCTCCAGGATAGGACAGCCCACCTTGAAAAGAAATTTAATAGGGCAAGCCTAGCCCTCCAGCCCTGTAATAAATGTCTCCAAGGAATAATAAACACAGCCTCCATAAGGCAGAGAGTCATTGTCCAGGGTCCTCCTGATGTCACAGATTGTGTTAATTATTATATCTCCATTCCTATCCCAGCTTGACCCTCTTGAGTAATGGAGACATTTTTTTTCTTTTCTTAGTAATATATCATCCATTCAGATGGATGGCAAAGAAACCTTCCCTATATAAGAGTTTTTGTCTTCAGATCATCGATAGATTTATTATTTAAAATCCAACATAATGTTGTGATGATTCCCCCATATGGATGGATATATGCTAGTTTATCTAATTAGAATGCATTTCTAAATCGTTTGCTACCCCCAGATGCCCTCTTTCTAAAATTAACCTTCAGTTTTGTGGGCAGTCACTTAAACTGCATCAAAATGGGATTAAATGCCATTGTTGAGACAGATGAATGAATAGATTTTGCATTTCCCTCTGAGGGTTTGCCTTCGAATAAAGGGATAGATGGAAAAATAGATAAGCTTTCTATTTTTAGGCTTGACAATGATTAAAGACCACATGTCCTGTGATAGCTGCATTCCTTTGTGATCTGCACTTCAGATGGCAGTTGTGTCATTTAAGAAATGGGAGACAGAGGAACTGGGATTACTGGAATACTATTAGGGCTTCCCTGAGAAATGAAAAGTCAGCTGCTATTGTGCTTCTCTTTCCCAGCTTACGGAATTAGTACAGTTCTTGCCAATAATGACATCTTAAATGTCAAAGAAATTGTCCATAGGAACAGAGCCACATCACAAAGCTTCTGTTTCTTGAGCAAAATATTTTTTAGAGGAAATAGTGGGGAAAAAAATCACAATATGACTGGACATGGCCATGGGAAGGGTTTTGTACTGTGATCAGGTCTAATTTGGTAATGAAAGGTATTGGATATTGTTATTAAATGTAAATTATACCTAGCAAGTTGTGGTTCTGCAAATGCCAAGTAAGATGATAGGAAGCCTAATCAGAGGGCAACTTAGGAGTATTAGAGTAATTAACCAAGCAAGGTAATGGACACTTGTTTAATTGGATTATAGATTTTCTTTTGAGTCCCCATTTAATTCCTCAATCCAAAACAGAAATGTAAATTGAGTTCATGGTGTTTGCATCAGACCCGTCTTCTGATTCATCAGCTAACTGGTAACTATTCCTGACTGCCGGGTGGACAGCTTTCCCTGATTGTACTTTCTGCTGTTTGTACAGGAATGCAAGGATACTTTGTAGTGGTACAAGCTATTGCCACAATTTCAGCCTCTCATTATCTGGATATGTGGAGGATGTGTGGTGGGGGAGAGAGTTGCCATTCTCTCATTTTTATCATAAGTAGTAAACTCAGATTGCTTGACTAGATAACTACAGAGGCACTTTTATAACTATATCCAGTGGGATCTGGGAAGATGTCTTACTTACATATGATGATACACACTTGTAATCCTAGAACAAGGGACATAGAGACAGGAAGATTCTTGGAACTGAATGGTTAGCAAACTAATCATCTATGACCCTCATATTGTAGTAAGCTGGGAAACTGCTGAAGAACAAACCTGATGTTGACCATGACATCCATGGGCATGCATGTGTGTGCCTGAGTTTTTTATCCCTCTCTCTTTATTGCTCTTCCTCACAAAGACACAGACACAGACACAGACACAGACACACAGACACACAACACACACACACACACACACACACACACACACAAATATGTACTCCACACCTAAATATGTAAAACCACTAAAAAATATATTCTATGAGTTTTTGAACTTATTTATAATCCACAAGTATAGAGCATCATATTTGAATTAGCAATCTGATCATAACCAGTTAAAAATGTTGAAGACTTACAAAATAATGAAAGAAACAGGATAAACCTAGGCAACATTTTTAAATGTCGAGCTATCAAGTTAATATGTGATCAAAAGGGAACTTTAAAATAGAGTAGTAATCTTCTGTATAAATGTTTTAGGCTGCTTCAAAATTTCTAGCTGAAGCAATTGTGCAGCAGTTAAAACCATTCTCTGCTCTTTCCAAGGATGTCAGATGGCTCACAGCTGTTTGTCACTCTAACTTCAGGGCATCTGACACCATCATCTGGCCTTTATAAACATTTCACTCACATGTGCACACTCATACACAGATACACACATAAACATGTTGTGGTGACCTCCAACGAAAGAATTATTTCATTGCTACTTCATAACTGTAAGTTTGCTACTGTTAAGAATCATAATGTAAATATCTGATATGTAGGATATGTGGCCCCTGTGGGAGTCATAATCCACAGGTTTAGAACAGCTGCAGTAAATAATATATCATTAAAGGAAGAATCACTAGTTTTATAATAAAAAATAAGTAAAAACCTAAATAAAATAAAATAAATCTTTTAAAAAGGGAAAACTAGGAAAAGTCTTTTCTGTCAAGGTTTTTGAAGTATCAGGTCAAATATTTCCAGGTACTTTCCGCCCCAGAACACAAATAATAAAAATTGCAATAATAGTAATTGTCATGTTAATAGTTGCTGTGTTTCCATGTTACAGATGATAGTTTCCACCTCTTTATACTGTTGTAATAAAGAACAAAAAAGACATGGGGATATCAGCTCAAGTAATTTTTATGGCTTTAATTTTGCCATCTGATAAGAACTCAAAAACTTCAGAAAACAAGGACAAATATTTTGTGAACTAATAGTCAATTTTAGCAAAAGCAAAATAAATAAAAACAAAAGAGTATTTTGACATCTTCACATATTGTTGTAGCATCTGTGTCAAGTCAGAAGGTGGATGAGGATGAATTGATTAATTTAATTAAATAACTAAAATACAATAAAATATGATTACATGGGCAATAGAGCAAGCAATATGAATGAAAATTGCTAGTGAAAAAAAATCTACAGGATAAAAAAAAGCAAGCACTAGAAAGAGACTATACTAAGGAGGGCAACAAATGCAGTGCATGGTTTGCATCATGGAAATCACGGAGGATAGTCATGGTCCAGAGAGAGATGCTTTGCATTTCAATGGTCCATAACCCTACATTCTTTCTGGGTGGTGTGATACGTATGGATTCCTATTATTCTAATTCAGGTTTGAACACAGGGTTAAATGGGCAAAAAGTGACAATTTCAGAAGGGTAGTTTCCATTATGCTAATGTTTTTATTAAAAGACTCAAACCAATTAAAACTATATTTCAGTAAGCTAAGATGTCCATGTTTCTGTACTTCTCCCTTGAAGGGATTTTGATGCTTTGGTGTTTCCACAGATAATGCTTCATATACTGAAGTTCCTTTTGTCTTTTTTACTCTGGTTCATATATAGTCTAACAAACATGACGCAAAGCTAAGTTTACATTAAAATTAAAAGTCATCTTAAAGGGTCATGGTGTTTGTCTCTTTCCTTGTACTTACTGATATGAGAATGAATGGCTAATAACATAATCACATTTAATGTGTTCAGTTGTAGCTCAAAAGTTTGACTTTCTGTACTCCTAGTGATGACAATTAAGCAAAACTCATAATACTGTAATTGAAATGTTAACAGATAATTGCCCATGTAATTATTCCAAGCCATTTTACTATCATTAGAGGAAGATAAAAGTCAATGATATAATTTAATATCAAATATTACTTGATTACCAAGATACACCTAATGTTAGTACATCTGTTTTATAACAACTTGGGCATTCTCATTTAGACAGTGGATAGTGGAAAGGCTGATTCTGTGCACAGAAAGCATTATGAAAAGGCAAGAATGAGATTCATTTATCAGAATTATTCCTTTTAATGTTAGTCCTAGTGCATTCTAGGCATGCAGAATTTGGTGAGAACTAGTGATTTTCTTCATAAAATTGGAATGGACTGCGAAGAAGCCTCATTTGCCTTATTTAGTTCATATATCCCTTTCCTTCCTGTGCCAACTCTATGTGTGTTTCCTTCTCAGAATTCAAGAGCTTTGTGTGAGCTCTCTTCCACCATTCTGATGCACAGCTGTTCCTCGTCTTTGCCTGGTTATCTTGCTATGTGTTTAAGAATCATTTGTATCCATTTTTTTTTTTGGTAAGCGTGGCTTTGTTATTATGACTTACCCTGACTCAATTCCTTCCGAATAAAATTCTAAAAAAGGTTTACACAAGTAAGCACCCTCTCTTTTACTTTGTTCAGTTCTAATGCCTTTTTAATATATTATTCACTAACTTTTCTGGTGCTATTTTTATAGAAAATGTTTGTCATTCCTGAATTAATTTGACTTGAAATATGATCCTTAGTGTGATGGCTAGAGTTGGTGGGACAGTGGAAAGTTCTACCTTTGGCTTACAAGGGATAAGAATAAGTATTCTTTTCAAGAATAAGAAAAGTATGCAAGTTGGTACAGCCACTCTGGAAATCAGTCTAGTGGTTCCTCAGAAAACTGGGCATGATACTTCTGGAGGACCCTGCTATACTACTCCTGGGCATATACCCAGAGGATTCACCAGCATGCAATAAAGACACATGCTTCTCTATGTTCATAGCAGCCTTATTTATAACAGCCAGAAACTGGAAAAAACACAGATGTCCCTCAATGGAGGAATGAATACAGAAAATGTGGTATATTTACACAATGGAATACTACTCAGCAATTAAAAACAATAAATTCATGAAATTCTTAGGCAAATGGTTGGATCTGGAAAATATCATCCTAAGTGAGGTAACCCAATCACAGAAGAACACACATGGAATGCAGTTACTGATAAGTGGATATTAGGCCAGAAGCTTTGAATACCCAAGACATAATTCACATATCAAATCATTCCAAGAAGGAAGGAAGGAGAGGGCCCTCGTCCTGGAAAGGCTTGATGAAGCAATGTAGGGGATTACCAAGACAGAGAAGTAGGAGGGGGTTGATTGATGAAAGGGCGAAGGAAAGAGGGCTTGTGGGACTTATGGGGAGGGGGAAACCGGGAAAGGGAAAGTCATTTGGAATATAAACAAAGAATATAGGGGGAAAAAGACTGTGAAATGAACCATCTGCCCTTCCATCACGTGAACTTGCAGTAAGAATGCATCAGACTGCAAACACAAGAGGGTTTTTATTGGAATCTACATAGGCTGCTACCTGATCACAGCCCAACAGTCCTGAGAATGTATACAAATAAGTGTCTGTAATATGTATGCTGCTCAGCCTAGCACACTTTGTTATGGCAACCTACACTGACTAAGCACATTCCCATTTTATTCTAGGCCTTCCATTAAATGGTTCCAGAAACTTCTAATGTATTTCCCATCTGGTGAAACTTTCAGTCATTGTTTACTCTGGGTTTACTGTTCTGGAATTGAAATTATGGTTTCTAAATTTAATACCAAAATTTTTTCAAGTAAGAGTTTCTAAGTCATTGGAATTGTCAGCATTGCAAATATTTTTCTGATTTTACTCAATTATAAAATAACTATGTAAATAATGTGTTGCTTAAGTAATTTCTAACTGTAAAACTTGAAAAAATACAAGTTGAATACTTTTGAAATTTATTTATTTATTTTTTACACTCCATATTTTATCTCCCTCCTCTACATGTTCTCTGCCTGTTCCACATCCTATATCGCCTCCCGTCCCCCTGTATCTATGGAGATGTCCCTACATACCATCCCACCTGACCTCTAAACTCCCTAGTGCCTCCAATCTCTTGAGGGTTAGGTGCATCATCTCTGAATGAACACAGACCCCGAAGTCCTCTACTATATGTGTGTTGTGGGCCTGACGTTAGCTGGTGTATGCTGCCTCTTTGGTGGTCCACTGTTTGAGGGATTTCATGGGTCCAGATTAAATGAGACTGCTGGTCTTCCTACAGGGTCACTCTTCTCCTCAGCTTCTTTCAGTCTTCCCTAGTTCTGCAACAGGGGTCAGCTGCTTCAGTCCATTGGTTGGGTGCAAATATCTGCATCTGAATCTTTCAGCTGCTTGTTGGGTCTTCCAGAGTGCTGTCATGCTAGGTCCCTTTTTGTGAGTGTTCCATAGCCTGAGTAAGAGTTTCAGACCTTGGGACCTCCCCTTGACCTGGATCCCACTTTGGGCCTGTTGCTGGACCTTCTTTTCCACAGGTTCCTCTCCATTTCCATCCCTATAATTCTTTCAGACAGGAACAATTTATGGGTCAGAGTTGTCAGAGTTGTGACTGTGGGATGATCCCATCTCCCTAAAAGAAAGAAAGAAAGAAAGAAAGAAAGAAAGAAAGAAAGAAAGAAAAAAGAAACCAAGAAACAAAGAAAAGAAAGAAAAGAAAAAAGGAAAAGGGCTTAAGCTTTTACTTTGGGGGTTTATTTTTCTGTTTTGAAACATGACATTTATTTACTAATTTATTAAATTAATGTTTAATAGGTGAATTTTGTTATTGTTTTTCTGTTTTTCTTGAGACAAGGTCTCACTATATAGCCTTGGTTGGCCTGGAACTTGCCATGGAAACCAGGCTGGCCACAGAGTTTGCCTATTTTACATTCCAAAGGCTGGAAATAAAAGTGGGAGCCACCATGCCAACATACTTGATGCCTTTTAAAGATATACTGAATGAAGTACTATAATGATTTTTTAATTGTAGAATAACATATGTAGATGTATTTTATTGTAGAAAATGCAATTAAAGCATATTATAGATATTTCTAACAGGAGGATATTTGATCAACCATTCATTTAATTTTATTATTTAATTTAAGTAAATCTAACAAATTTAACTAAATTTGATTTAGGTTTTCAGTATTATTCTTGGTACCTTATATTGTTTCTCATCATTTAAGATTGCAGTTCAAAGAACCCATCTTTGCTCTCTTATTTTGCCATTGATAAAAAAAAATTTCAAAATCAATTCTCTGGTGGGGTCTAGTTCAGCAGATAGAGTGCTTGCCTAACATTTGTGGAGCCGAATTTGATTCTCAGCACTGGAAGAAACAGGCCCATTGGTGAAGACATGTAATCTCTATACTTGGTAAAGAGACACGGTGGTCAGAAAATCAAGGCCATCTTCAAGTATCTCATGAGTTTTAGGTGAGCATATGATATCAAAGATGACCTCAAAATACAAAACCTAAATAAAATAAAATATGATGTTACTGATTCATTGCTTTATATTTTTGTCATTTAGTTTAGGTTATTACTTTGATTTTTTGAAATAAGTTAAGCACAGTAATGTATGCAAGGCTATCTTTTCTTTGTTAGTTTATGAAAAGATCTTTAGAAAAGAATGAAAAATACATTTCTAAATTTCTTTTGAGGAGCTAAATTTCAGTAAAAAGAGAGACAATGAACAGCACAACTAATTCCAAATGTTATCGAACATACATACTATTCAAATTTGTTTAGTTTTAATATAATACAAATTGTACAATTGTTCATTTCATTTTTGTTAGTGAAGTTCTTCTCAGTTTGAAAAGAACAGGTATATTCCTTTTAGCAGATTGAAAACTGTTCCAGACCCTCGGGTTACTTAATTGTCTGCTTGGCTTCATACAGGATGAAACTCATTTTCAATTCATCAGACAAAGCTTCTCTGATTGAACACATGGGCAGGTTTCCAGTTGACAGTCTTCATTGTTCAGGGCCAGTCAGGGTCAATACCCAACTATTACACAGTTGGTTATTTGCAAATGAAAATGAATGGATTTAAATTTGGTGTCTTTCCAAAATTCTACAACTTGGTTTGTTAGTTTAGCAGAAAGATATTGTCAGATCCCCATTAGTTCTGTGTTCAAATTTAGACACTAAAGAACAGTGAATTGTTAATGTTTTATCATAAAATGGTTGTTATTCATTTATCTAACATGAATAGACAGCTTTTACCAGAAATAAGGAGATGCCTTTTCTCTTGTATCTTCACCCTTATAAGTAAGCTTCTATATTTGAGTGAACACACATTCGTAAATTTTCATTTGCCTATATGCCCCATGTTTTCTCAGAAGAAACTTTTCTAGACTTGACTTGTGGAAATGAATTTGACACCCAGCCATTTCTATATTAAATACAGTCATAGTAACTTCACTTTATTATCACTTAAAGGTATCTTTTGGGAGTTAGGTTAGTGAATTGCTAATGATGCCCAGTTCTTCATGTGATAAGAGTTGTATCAGTATGAATTGTTTATTGGTGACATCTTAATTGCTATATTTTGAAATAAACAGATTGTTTGCATATTATGTAGAAATGCTTCCCACTCAAAATAAAGTATTCTTTTCATATTTTTCTTGAATCATGAAGCTTTCGAACGCCATATTTAATTCTTCTTCTATAGATACGCCTGCAGGTATAAAATCATTTTCCTTCCTCTTAAAATCTTCCACATAAAATCAAGATAGGACAGGTGATAAACTGCCTGAGACATATCAGAGTCTGAAACCAAAAGGAGGAGTAACGACTTAGATGTCAGAGCAAGTACCAGCTTCACAGAATTGCACTAGATTTCACTACATTTTTACATATAATATGTCAACACTGGAATGAGAAATTAACTGAGTAAAAGTAAAAATAATCCTTTCTTTGGTACCCATCTTGTCATCTTAAATACAAATTGAATTTTTAATTCAGCTATAGTGAAATTCTATAAAATTTCACTGTTGAGTACAAGTAATAAATGGTTACTAAAGGAAAAAGAGCCATCATATTAAAAAAAACTGATGCTTAAATTTTATTTCATTTTACTTCAAGTACACTAGAATACATAAATTTCAAATGAAGAAGTGTTAGATCCATTCTTGTGCTATTCATATCAGGGACCAGCTGTAGTACCACATCCCCTGTCTCCTCCCTCTCAGGGTGTCCAGACATTGCTGTTACCAGACTGAATGGGTAGAGTCTGCAGAAGACTGGTCTGGATGGGAGTAAGTTCCAGGTGTGTGTGTGTGTGTGTGTGTGTGTGTGTGTGTATGTGTGTGTTTGTGTGTGTGCTTGTGTATGTGTATGTGTGTGTGTTTTTATGTGTGAGTGGGTGGGGGTGGGGGTGGGGTTTCTTCTAGGATCTTAGTGCAACTGCTCTTTTAGAAGACCTTTTAGCTTGTGAGCATACCTTTATTTTGGGTGGGCTTGTATGCATACACTTTATTCATAGTAGAAAGAGCCTATATATATTGACCACAGAAAGAGGGAAGGAGTATTCAGGATAAATAAAAATCATTAGCTAAAGGTTAAAGTACTGTGAATGCCTCATTTGTTTGGAAAGGTATTCCTGGAACTTCAGATACTTACTGGGCATGTTCTTATCAGGAAAGTCAAGGTTTAGCTTGTACACCTGCCAAGCCCTATTCAACCTTCTCCAGGTAGAAGATGGAGACATTGGACTCCCCAGACAAGGTCAAAGAAGGGAAATCCCTGCTGGCAAAATAAAGCTGGCAAAATAAAGCCAGTCCTTTATTTTGCACTGAGCTCAGAGGAGATAATGGGTCATGGTAGACATTGTCCTTAATTAGCAGTGTATCTTCACAAGCCTCTTCCTCAAACACAATAGAAGCACAACATGTTTTTAGAGATGGAATCTGTATGTGAGGAGTGCAGTAATGTAACCATTGAATTGGCCTCTGCATACAACAGAGACATTTTTTAAGTGATGATGATGATGATGATGATGACGATGATAATGATGATGAAGAATAGGAGAGAAGACATCCAGAAGCACCTAAAGAAGTTCAGAGGAGAGGGAAAAAATAAACTCTACATGGGATGTGATGTGTGAAAAAGCCATGAGGATTAAAAAGAAGTTGAAGAGCTGTGGGTTAGGGGTGCTCTATGAGCTGGACCAGGCTTAGAACTTTAGGGTCAAGGAAGAGGTAAGAAGAGCTAGGATGTTAGAGTCATCTTTGACATGTATAATAGGTACATGTATACATGGGATGAGGGAATCTGGAGGCCACCATGAGCTTTGATATGCCTACACAAGTATATGACAATAGGGCTCCACATATCCCTTCTGCCAGAGTTAAGGCAAATGCCTCTTTTTGGTAGATGGGAACAAATTTCACAAGGTCCTGAGGGATGGTGGCCTTTTTTTAACCTCCAGAAATCCTTCTAAAGTCCAGCTTGAGGTCAGTTAAGACTGTCATCTTCAGACATATGTTCTGCCTGAGAACTAACAGATACTACTTATACACCCAGAATTTCCCTCATCAGATCATCCATGGGTATCTATCTGTTGGAAGATTCCTTGATTACAGGCTAATGTAAGAGAGCCCTACTCCCTGTGAACAGTGGTACCCCTGGGCAGGTAGACCTGGCCTCTATAGAAAATTCTGAAAAGAAAGCGGGGAAGAGCCTTGAGCACATGGGCATGGGGAAAATTTCCTGAACAGAACACCAATAGTGTTAGCAATTACTACTACCAATAGTAGTAATTTCACAAAAAGACTAAATATCTATAGCATGATTTTATATTATGCCACCTCCCCCAGTTTTTAAACTACCTTTAGAGATTTCCATGTATAAGCCATATCCATGCAATTTACACACCTATGGGGATAGAGAGGACAGTTTCTTAACCCACAATGTGGTATGGGTATGCTGCTATATAATACTGGTCACAGCAAGATGGTATCTTTTCAAAGTGAAACAATGGTGCTGCAAGTGAACTTGCGGCTCACAGCTCAAGATAGATGTGATCACACTTATTTCCTCAGTGTAAACTGTCAAAATAATATGAGAGAGAGAGAGAGAGAGAGAGAGAGAGAGAGAGAGAATATGTTAATGAGGCCATAATTGAAAATGAAATAATAAGGCCTAGAAAACCCACCAAATCCACCACTAGAGTATTGACATAAAATTAAAGTTAAAATAAAAAAGCCCAAATATCCCTCAAAGGAGGAATGGATACAGAAAATGTGGTATATTTATACAATGGAATACTACTCAGCAATTAAAAATAATGAATTCATGCAATTTGTAGGTAAATGGTTGGATCTGGAAAATACCATCCTGAGTGAGTTAACCCAATCACAAAAGAATACACATGAAATGCAATCACTGATAAGTGGATATTAATGAGCCCAGAAGCCCTAAATACTTAAGGCACAATTAGCAAGTCAAATGAGTCCCAAGAAGAAGAAAGGAGAGGACCCTGGGCCTGAAAAGATTGGATCCAGTTTTGTAGACCCAGAACAGAGAAATCGTGGGGGCGGGGATGTTTGGGGAATAGTTGGGGGGGAGAGGAATTATGGGACGTATGATGGGGGGGAACTGGGGAAGGGGAAAGCCTTTGGAATGTAAACAAAGAATATAGAAAATAAAAATTAAAAAAAAAGCCAACAATATGCACATACAAGCAGTACTGGTCCTGCCCATCCTTAACCCATGATTGTCTTGTCTTTAGCCTCATTTAGTAAAATGGTCTGGAAAAAATGTTATAACTGTGAGAAATCTCTGGAGGGTAAGATTCCATAGAGCTGGCAAATTTTTCCTTCTCCCACAGTGATGTTGCTGAAAAAAATTCTTATGTATTTGAGTCACCTGTTTTAATATCTTTTAGTCAGAATGAGAGATACAAATAGGTACTTAAGAATATCTTCATAATGGCCCAGCATGTTATAGTATAAAGAAAAGTGGTAGACTAGCAATAATGCATGTCGCCTTTTCAACTTTATAAGGGCTAAATATATCATTATATTTCTTGTTTTAATCTAGACAGAAGACTTTTGATTTTGTTGTCCTAAGTAATACAAGAATTACAATTTGAACAATTTTCTGAATTCATAATAGAAGTATTAGTATATGCTAAGGTGATCACTTCATTTAGAAGACTTTCAACTTAAGCATTTCAAATAAAATTTCATTGGGTCAGGGAAGAAGTAAAAAAATAAATTGAAGACTTTCTAAAGTTCAATGAAAATGAAGGCAATACATACCCAGATTTATGGGACACAATGAAACCACTGCTAAGAGGAAAGTTCATAGTAATGAGTGTCTTCATAAAGAAACTGGAGAGATTTTATATGAGCAATTTAACAGTACACCTGAAAGCTTAGATAAAATGAAGCAAACACAGCCAAGAGAAGTAGACTGCAGAAAATAATCAAACTCAGGACTAAAATCAAATCAATTAGAAACTGAGAAAAAAATACAAAGAATCAAAAAAACCAAGCACTTGTCCTTTGAGAAAATCAGCAAGATAGATAAACTATAGCCAAACTAACTAAAAGGCAGAGAGAGAGAGAGAGAGAGAGAGAGAGAGAGAGAGAGAGAGAGAGAGAGAATCTAAATTGCCAAATTCAGTAATGAAAATGGGGACATAATAACAAACACGGGGGAAATCTCAACAATCATTATTAGGACTTAATTCAAAAGTTCATGATCTACGAACTTGAAAATTCTAAAGAGAATGGGTGATTTAATGGATATATTCCATTCACCAAAGTTAAATCAAGATCATTTAAACAGTCTAAATAGTCCTATAAGTCTTAAGGAAATAGAAGCAGTTCTTAAAAGTCTCCCTACCAAAAAAAAGGCCCAAGTCTAGGTAGTGTTAGTGAAAATTTTCAGAGAAAAGATAATGCCAGTACTCCTCAAATTATTACACAAAATAGAAACAGAAGAAACACTGCCAAATTCATGGACTATAGTCGTCATGATACTTAAACCACAAAAGTACTCAAAAAAGGAAGAGAATTTCAGAACAATTTTATTTAAGAACATGGATGGAAAAATACTCAATAAAATATTTGCAAACCAAATCCAAGAACACATCACAAGTATCATCTATTCTGATGAAATAGGCTTCATCCCAAGAATGCAGTAATGGTCGATTATATGAAATTATGTCATATACCATATTTACAAACTGAAAGAAAAAACAACCAACATTTCATTAGGTACTCAAATAGCCTTTAAATTTGACCAGATTCAACACTCTTTTGTGTTAAATGTATCAGGGAGAGAGAGAGAGAGAACAGTGATACAAGGCACATATCTAAATACAATAAAGGCAATATCAAGCAACTTGACAGGCAACACCATATTAAATAGAGAGAAACTTAAAACATCCACCAAAATTATGAACCAGACAAAGGTGTCCACTTTCTTGGTATCTAATATAGTACTTGAAGTTGTAGCTAAGATAGGAAGACAGATAAAGGAGATTAAGTTAATACTAACTGCACAAAAATCAAGCCCAAGTAGGTCATAGACCTTAACACTTTATTGTAAACAATAAATCTAGTAGAAGAATTCAAAGTATTACTATTTGCAGATGATATGGTAGTACACATAAGTGACCCCTCCCCAAATTCTACCAGGGAACTCCTACAGATGATTCAAAAATGATGGTACAAAACCAACTAAAAACGTGGTAACCCTTTTTGATACAAAGAATAATTGAGCTGAGAAAGAAATTAGGAAAACAACACCTTTCACAATAGCCACCAATGATATAAAATACTGCGATGTAACTCTAACCAAGCAGGTGAAATACTTGTATGTCAAAAACTTCAAGTTTCTGAAAAAAAGAAAATGAAGATGATATCAGAAATTGGAAAGCAGCCGGGCGTGGTGGCGCACGCCTGTAATCCCAGCACTTGGGAGGCAGAGGCAGGCGGATTTCTGAGTTCGAGACCAGCCTGGTCTACAAAGTGAGTGCCAGGACAGCCAGTACTACACGGAGAAACCCTGTCTCAAAAAACCAAAAAACCAAAAAACCAAAAAAAAAAAAAAAAAAAAAAAAAAAAAAAAAAAAAACCAAAACAAAACAGAAATTGGAAAGCGCTCCCATGCTCATGGATCTTTAAGATTAACAGCAAAAATGGCCATGTTAACCAAAAGAAATCCGCTGATTCAATATGAATCCCATCAAAATTTCAACACAATTCTTCACAGACCTTGAAAGAGCAATTCTCAACTTCATATGGAGAAATAAAAATCCTAAGATAGCCAAAACCATTCTGAACAATAAAAGGACTTCTGAAAGTATCACCATTCCTGACTTCAAGCTGTACTACAGAGCAATAGAAATAAAAATGACAAGGGATTGGCATAAAACAGGCAGGCTGATCAATGGAATAAAATCAAAGACCCAGTAATAAATCCACAGACCCACAGACACTTGATTTTTGATAAAGAAGCCAAAACCATTCAATGGAAAAAAAGAAATCATCATCAACAAATGATGCTGGTTTAAATGGATGGTTACGTGAACAAAAGTGTAAATAGACCCATATGTATCATCCATAAAAATGAAGTTCAAGAAGATCAAAGACTTAAACATGATATTGCAAACAGTAAATCCAATAAAAGAGAAAGTGGGGAATAGCCGTGAATACATTGGTCCAGGAGACAACTTTCTGAACAGACTACCGTTAGTTCAGGTACAAAGATTAACAATTAATAATTGGCACATCCTGGAACTGAAAGCTACTACAAGACAAAGCATATTATCAATAGGACAAAAAAATCAGCCAACTAAGTGAGAAAAGATCTTCAAAAACTGTTAATCAGACAGAAGGCCAATAACCAAAATATATGAAGAACACAAGAAATTAAACACCAACAAACCCAATAACTCAATTAAAAATAGAATACAGTGTTAAACAGAGAATCTAAATGGAGGAATTACTAATGTCTGAGAAACAGTTAAAGAAACGTTCTATAACCTTAGTCTTCAAGGAATTGCAAATAAAAACGATTATGAGATTCCATCTTACTCCCATCAGAATGGCTAAGGTCTAAAACTCAAGTGACAGCACATGCTGGCAAGGATGTGCAGCAAGCATAACACTCCTCCATTGATGGTGGGAGTGCAAACTTGTACAATTATTTTGGAAATCTATTTGTATAGTTCTACCTCAAGAACCAGCTCTACCACACCTGTGTATATATCCAAAAGATTCTTTGCCATTCCACAAGAACACTTGTTCTATTATGTTCAAAGCAGCTTTATTCCTAATAGCCAGAAACTGGAAAAAAAAAAGAGATGTCCCTCAATCAAAGAATGGATAAAGAAAATGTGGTACGTTTACACAATGATATACTACTCGGTTATTAAAAACAAAGACATCATGAATGTTGCAGGCAAATAGGTGGAACTAGAAAATATCATCCTGAGTGTGGTTACCCAGACATGGAAAAACACACTTGGTATATACACTCATATAAGTAATATTAGCCATAAAGTACAGAATAACCAGGCTGCAATCCACATACCCAGAGATGCTAAGTAACAAGGAAAGCCCCCGGGAAGATATTTGAAATTCACTGAGAAGCAGAAGTAAAATAGACATCTGAAGTGGATGTAGAGAGGAAACTCTTTGGGAGAGAGGTAGGAGTGGAACAGGGTTGTGGGTCAATTATGGGGAAGGGAGGAAATCTAGCAGAATAAATGGAAATCACTGGGGGAGGGTGCATCTCTATGATATAGGCTTCTGGGAGTCTATGGGGTGATCTTAACTGAAACCTATACCAACAGAAGATATGGAGACTGAAGAGACTCCTGTAGATAGAAGGGACTTCTAGTGGAGGCAGTAGCACATGAAGCACTTACAAAATGTTCAACACAAAATTTGTTATGCCGACAAGAAGATGCAATGATAAAGATGGAGCAGAGATCAAGGGAACAGCAATCAGTGACTGGCTCAACTTGGGAACTAACCCATGGGAAAGAGTCAGAGCCTCTGATACTATTAATGATACTCTGCTATGCTTGCAGACAGGAGCTTAGCACAACTGTTTTCTGAGAGGCTTCATTCAGTAGCTGGTGGAAACAGATGTAGAGAACCACAGCAAAAAAGTAGAATGAGCTCTGGGAAGGATTTGGGGAGCCAGGGGGATCAAGAACATCACAAGAAGATCTACAGTGTAAATTAAGCTGGGCCTCAGAAAAACTGAACTACCAACCAAAGAACATCCACGGGCTAGGTCCCCTATGCAGATGTATCAGATGTGCAGCTTGTTCTTCATGTGTGTCCTCTAACAATTAGAATGAGAACTGTTTTTGGCTCTGTCGTCTCACTTTGGATTCCTTTCACATATCCGGGCTGCCTTGTCTGGCCTCAGTGGAAGAGGATGCACTTAGTTCTGCTGCAAGTATATGTAACAGGGTGGGTTGGTACTCATCGGAGGCACTCTTCTATGAAGAAAAGGGGATGGGGGAATGAGAATGGAGTGTGAGTGTGGGACTGGTAGGAGAGGATGAAGAGGACCATGATCAGTTTGTAAAGTGATAGATAGATAGATAGATAGATAGATAGATAGATAGATATCACTATGGGCATGGAAATATATCCTAACCAAGTCAAAATAAAGCATCCTCTCTCCTCCATTCAATAACTAATTGTACACATGTCTATTTATTATTATCAAAATGTAAGTAACCTTTATGGATAAAAGTTCATGCATGTGTGTGTAGATGTGTATGTGCATGTAGATAGATAGATAATATAGATAGATACATACATAGATACATAGATACATAGATAGATATCACTATGTGCATGGAAATATATACTAACCAAGCCAGAATGAAGCATCCTCTATTCTCCATTCAATAACTAATTGTACAAATGTCCATTTATTAACAAAGTGTAAGCAATCTTTATGCATAAATATTCATGCATATGTGTGTCTGTGTATAGATGTGTATGTGCATGTAGATAGATAGATAGATAGATAGATAGATAGATAGATGATATACAGATATTTTTTAAAAATTTTTATTTTCTACATTCTATGTTTACATTCCAAAGGCTTTCCCCTTTCCCAGTCCCCCCCCCACCATACGTCCCATAGTTCCTCTCCCCCCCCTACTATTTCCCAATCATTCCCCCTCCCCCCATGGTTTCTTTACAAAACTGGGTCCAATCTTTACAGGCCCAGGGTCCTCTCCTTTCTTCTTCTTGGGAATCATTTGACTTGCTAATTGTGCCTTGAGTATTTAGGGCTTCTGGGCTCATTAATATCCACTTATCAGTGATTGCATTTCATGTGTATTCTTTTGTGATTGGGTTAACTCACTCAGGATGATATTTTCCAGGTCTAACCATTTACCTACAAATTGCATGAATTCATTATTTTTAATTGCTGAGTAGTATTGCATTGATTTGAAAACTTTGGTTAAGGGAATTTGGAATATTTGGATTAGTGATATATATCCCTAAATGCATAAGTAGAATCTTCTCAGTCTATATAATGTTAATTGTATGTATATGCATTCAGGGATGACTATCTGTTACTACACAGCCAATACGTGTGCTCTTCCCTAGGAGAGAATATTTCACAAACTTTCAGCATTTTCTAGTACTACAGTCTTCTGGGTTTTTACCATTTTTTTGTTAGTGTGCCCATTGGTGTTGTCCTTGTTCAGTTCAAACTTAGTCATATCAGTGAGATTTTATGACTGTTGCTTTGGAAAGCCCTAGGTCACACAATCTCACAGCAAACTCCCTGTTGTTTCAGCTCTTACAATCGTTTTCTCTCTTTTCCACACTGATCCAGGAGCTTTTGGTATGAGAGTTGTATTGTCCATATATCATTTGGCATGGAGCTCCTTACTACCATATTTTGATTGGTTGCTGATGACAGTAATGGTCTGTGTTGCAAAAGTAAGTTTCCTTGATTAAGAGTGAAGACTACATTTACTTATAAGCATAAGGACAAATATGTAGAATGTAGTTAAGGATTATGGTATTTTAGTAAAGTGGTCTTAGTAAATTCTTCATGGAGACCCCATGAGTTGACTAACCTTCATTATTTGGCCACATTTCCAGTACCAGATATTATTTCCCTCTTGAGGAGCTGGTCTTCAGTGTAATTAGAGATTGTTGTTACCAACAAGTATGTGCCCATGACTGTATCCTTAGGAATCTCACACCATGCTGTTCACTATTGTGCATAGGCATCACATCAGGGTAAGACTATTGTTTATGTCCCTCTTTTGGAAAGCTAATCTGCCTGGAATAGACTTTCAGGTCAGTTCCACTTCAAGGGCCTTTTAGCCTTGTGTCTCAGGTTCACACGGACTTCAGAAACAGAAGCTTATCCTCCACCACTGTAGTGCAGCCAAGGGCAAAAGCAATAACCTATAATATTTTCTATATTTGGAAATCTTTTTGAATTTTGACCAATAAATCAATAGAGGTCATTTCATGGCCAGTGTTTAATTTTGCTTTTTTATATTTATTATTGTTGAATGGTCTTTAGATTTTGTAGGAAACATAATTTGCCACATCTTATTAGGAGATTATAAGATCAATATGGATCAATTCTCTTATGTAAATCTGTCTTCCGATATGAAGTATAGTTAAAACCTGTAGGAAAATAAATAAACAATGGATTGTCAAAAATAAGACAGGTTAAAAGATTATTGGCTTCTTGATTCAGCTTTCATTTCCTTGATATAAAAGGTTAGCAATACATTCATGAGGCATACTTTTTTTATTGGATATATTTATATTTACAATTCATTTCCCTTTTTCTGGTTCCCAACCCCCAAAGGTCCCACATGCCCTTTTCCCTCCCCCTGCTCCCTCATCCACCCCCTCTCACCTCACTGTTCTTGTACTCCCCCACGATGATGCTTTTGTCCATTCTAGCACCAGTGTCCACTCCTTTCTTCTTGTCAGACAACACTTGGTATGTGATTTATGTCTTTGGTGTTCCAAGATTCTAGGCTAATATCCATTTATCAGTGACTGCATACAATGGGTATTCTTTTGAGACTGGGTCACCTCACTTAGTGTAATGTTCTCCAGCTCCATCCATTTCTCTAAGAATTTCATGAATTCATTGTTTCTAATGGTTGAATAGTACTCCATTGTGTATATATACCACATTTTTTGTATCCATTCCTCCATTGAGGGACATCTTGGTTCTTTCCAGCTTCTGGCTATTATATATAAGGCTGCTATGAACATAGTGGAGCATGTATCCTTATTGCATGCTGGTGAATCTTCTGGGTATATTCCCAGGAGTGGTATGGCTGGGTCCTCCGGAAGTATCATGTCCAGTTTTCTGAGGAACCACCATACTGATTTCCAGAGTGGTTGTACCAGCTTGCATTCCCACCAGCAGTGGAGGAGTGTTCCTCTTTCTCCACATCCTCGCCAACACCTGATGTCTTCTGAGTTTTTAATCTTAGCCATTCTGACTGGTGTGAGGTGAAATCTCAGGGTTGTTTTGATTTGCATTTCCTTAATGACTAATGATGTTGAACATTTTTAAGGTGTTTCTTTGACAAAGGAGCTGAAAACATCCAGTGGAAAAAAGATAGGCTTTTCAACAAATGGTGCTGGCTCAACTGGAGGTCAACATGCAGAAGAATGAGAATTGATCCACTCTTATCTCCTTGCACTAAGCTCAACTCCAAGTGGATCAAGAACCTCCACATAAAACCAGACACACTAAAACTAATAGAAAAGAAACTGGGGAAGACCCTTGAGGACATTGGCTCAGGGGGAAAATTCCTGAACAGAAAACCAATTGCTTATGCTCTAAGAGCAAGAATAGACAAATGGGACCTCATAAAACTACAAAGTTTCTGTAAGGCAAAAGACACTGTCAAAAGGATAAATCCGCAACCAGCAAATCGGGAAAAGATCTTCACCAACCCCACATCCGACAGAGGGCTAATATCCAATGTATACAAAGAACTCAAGAGGTTAGACCCCAGAAAACCAAATAACCCTATCCAAAAATGGGGTACAGAGCTAAACAGAGACTTTCCACCTGAAGAAATTCATGAGGCATTCTAAAAGGAAATTTGCTGTAAAAGACATGTTTATATGCTTCCTTCTGTCTTGGAATTCAGAAATGGTAGTCAGACAGATTATGAAAATGATTATCTTGTTATATTGCAAGTGATTATAATATGTGCTTTCTTGAAGTTGTTCATGAAAGGCTTATGGCATAAAAAGCAGTGTGTAAAATAAGCTAGGACTGAAACGTAGGGAAGAGAGTGAAGTAAAAAAATTCAGAAATTATCATCTCAGTTACAGAAAATGAGGTTTACAAATACTAACTTGAAGTATCAGAGTTGGTTTTCATAACAGTGGAAATTAACAAAGGCTTTAAATGATTTGGGGGTTAGATCGGTGAACATTAGTGCTTGACAATCTTATCCTGTGGTGCTTCATTTTCTCCTTGATCCAGAATAACCTTGAAATCAGAGAGATCTACTATATAAAACTGTGATGTGAGAGTCACAGGAGGGGGAAAATCTTGTTTTAGAATTATG
Organism: Apodemus agrarius; assembly: GCA_964023405.1. Classification (NCBI taxonomy): domain Eukaryota; kingdom Metazoa; phylum Chordata; class Mammalia; order Rodentia; family Muridae; genus Apodemus; species Apodemus agrarius. The sequence continues at coordinate 67,474,387 of OZ030016.1, forward strand.
TTTCCAGAGAAGGTACATTATGGGCTCAATGTAGTCCTTGAAAGCCTCCCTATAACTTTATTCCAATTGATAGTTTCCCTAGTGCAAACATCTCTGGCCAGAAAACAATGAAAAGCAATTGAGACCATTGCTTCACAGTGGTCTGAAGCAGTGATCAGTACTTGAAATAGGTATACTAGCCAAGAGAGGGGTGAGGAGGAAAGGTTGAGAAGTAGAAGCATATAGAGACCTCTATACTCTTCAAAACTATCCCACATTTCTAAGAATCAAACAGGTCATTCCTTTGAACTTGCAGTATGACAAGAAGAGTGAGGCTTTCTGAATTCACAGCATAGTTAGGTACCACCTTTACCTGATGCTGATGCTGTTCAAGCAGAAAGATAAGCATGAGACATGATTTTTAGCACCACTGCTGAGTGGTTCATATATGTAATAATAACCCCACTAAGTCTATACTGAAAAGTTTGAGCTATAACAGTTCCAGTCCTTAAAAAGAAAAACAAGCTAAATGATGAGACCACTAAACATGGACTTCCTTATCGATAAAATACAGAAATATTATAGAAATATTTCAAGAAGTTTCTAATTAGCAAAACAAACAAAAACAACACAACTAAAATAGAACCAAAACAAATTTTTGAAATTGGTGTGTTGTCTCATTATAACATCACCATAACAGTTTCAATATTTTAGATGTGCCATTTACAAGCTGAGTATGCTGTCACATGCCATTCATGCCAGCAGTCATCTACCAAGTATCCTGAATAAAATCTCAAGATGAATTCTGCTCAACTTTGTACACAATAACTCTTTAAAAAGGCCCTATGTTTAGTCATGAACCAAGACCCAGTGAGATTAGAAGTCTGAAATGTTCAATGTACATTTACCCATGAAAATGTAATGTAATTACATGGGAACTCAGGAAATGTACAAAATTCATAACTAGGTAGAGATTAGGTTGCAGCCTCCTAGAAAATCAATGAATCGGAGGAAGTCTCAAGAAAAAAATAACTTGGCATGCAGGAAAACATGAAGTTGTCATATGAAAATAGTGATAAGAGAAAACAATGCTTTCAAGTGTCCACAATGAAAAGGATTCGGGACCTCAAGTATGCAACCTCCTCCTACTTTGTCCTAGGTCTGCAAAAAGAGGAAAATGAAGCAAAGAAAAACTTTAAGCAGAAGGTAATACACAGGGAATATCTAAGTAGAAATATGTCAAACCAAGAAGAAACAAAGCACAATTTTTTTAAACTCTGGAAAAAATAAGCAATATTGTCAGAATTTTTCAAGAATGACTAGAAGAAATAAAAGAAGTTTAATCACAAGATTCTGAGCAATGGGGCATGACCTTCATGTTCAGTAACTTAAATAAAATCTTTGTCTTAATATTTATGGAAAAGAAATGAAGAAATAAATTCAGTTTCAAGATAACAAAAAGATGTGATCTCTGATGTAAAGAAAATGTGACATTTTTAAAAGAAACTCCCCACAAATACACTGAGAAACTCACTGATTAAAGGTAAGTCCAGTAAAGTTTTAAGTTCAAGATCAATACAGAAAAATCAATTGAGCTTCTCTATATTAACAAAACAATCTTGAACTTGGTGCTACTTAAAGTTACATCTAAATAGCAAAATGTTTAGAAGTACATCTTTCTTTTAAAAAAGAATTAAAATATATATCGTCTTCTGAAAATTACAAATGTTGAAAGTTGACACTCAAAGAAATATAAGACCTTAGGCTGAAGAACTTGGTATAAAGATGGTAGCATTCAGGAAAAATGATCTATAGTTAAAAATAATCACAACCTAACTACCAATATCTGTTTGATTATGAAGCTATTAGAATTTACTTGAAACATTACAAGTACAGAATATTTAAATATTGAAAAAGAAGAAAACTGAGTGTAGAATTTCACTTTTTAACTCTAAAATATTACTGTGAAAGTTGCCATTTTAAAGGCTTTATGGTAGTTACCTAAACTTAAACATACAGTTCAGTGATATCAGTTTAATATTCCATGAGCTACTCTCTTCATATTTTAGGTTAAATTTCTTTGGACAAGCATGCCAGAACAATGTGATGCAAACAATAGTGCATGTAACATAAGACACTCAAAATTGAAGCTCTTCCATGTTCTGAGGTCTTCTTTGATATCTTTCTTCAGAGACTTGAAGTTCTTGTAACACAGATCTTTTCACTTGCTTGGACAGAGTTACACCAAGATATTTTATATTATTTGTGACTATTGTGAAGGGTGTTCTTTTCCTAATATATTTCTCAGCCCATTTATCCTTTGTGTAGAGGAAGGCAACTGATTTGTTTGAATTAATTTTATATACAGCCACTTTGCCAAAGAGTTTGTCAGGTTTGTTTATCAGGTTTAGGAGTTCTCTGGTAGTATTTTTGGGGTTGCTTATGTATACTATATCATCTGCAAATAGTGATACCCTGACTTCTTCTTTTCCAATTTGTAATCCTTGCCTTCCTTTTTTTGTCTAATTGTTCTAGCTAGAACTTTGAGTACTATATATTAAAAATGGTCATCTTACCAAAAGCAATCTACAGGTTCAATGCAATCCCATCAAAATCCCACTCAATTCTTCACAGAAATATAAAGAGAGATTACCAACTTCATCTGGAATAACAATAATAACAACGACAACAACAACAAAACCAGGATAGCAAAAAAAAAAATCTCAGCACTAAAATAACCTCTGGAAAAAATCATGATCCCTGATTTCAAGCTGTACTACAGAGAAATATTGATTTAAAAAAACCACATGGTATTAGAACAGAGAAAGATAGGCTGATTAATGGAATAGAACTGAAGAACCTGAAATAAACCCACATATCTATGATCACCTGACCTTTGATCAGGATGTCAAAAGCATCCAGAGGAAAAAAGAAAGCATTTTCAAAAAATGGGGCTGGTCTGCCGGGAGCTCTGTGTATAGAAGAGTAAGAATTGCTCCAAACGATTTCCCCTTTCTTGGCCCCACCCCCAAATCCCATAAACCATTTCCCTTTCCTCTGTTCCCCAATCAACTCCCTCCTGCTTCCCTGTCCTGGTATTCCCCAATACTGCTTCAGCAAATCTTTCCAGGACCAAGGGCCTCTCCTCCTTTTGATGTCCAACAAGCACATCCTCTGCTGTCTATGCATCTGGGACCATGGCTAACACCATGTGTACTATCTGGTTGATGGTTTTGTCCCTGGGAACTCTGGGAGTACTGGGTGCCTCATATCATTTTTCCTCCTACGGTGCTACAAAACCCTTCTGCTGATTGGGTCCTTTCTCTAACTTCTCCATTGGGGACCCTGTGCTCAGTTCAATCACTAGCTGAGAGTATATCCCTCTGTATTTGTCATGCACTAGCAGGGCCTCCCAAGTGCCAGCAATATCCGGCTCCAGTCAACAAGTACTTGTGGGCACTGGTAATAGTGACTGGGTTTTGCAACTGTATATGGGATGGATCACTAGGTGGGGTGATCTCTGTATGGTATTTCCCTCAGTCTCTCCTCCAAAATTTATCTCTGTATCTCCTTCTGTGTGTATTTTGTTCCCCCTTCTAAGAAGGACCAGAGTATCCATACTTTGTTCTTCCTTCTTCTTGGGCATCATTTGATATGTGAATTGTGTCTTCTTGGGGATTTCAAGCTTCTGGGCTAATATCTATTTATCAGTGAGTGCACACTATGTGTGTTCTTTTGTGATTGGGTTACTTCACTTAGGATGATGTTTTCTAGTTCCACCCATTTGCCTAAGATTTTCATAAATTCATTGGTTTAATAGCTGATTAGTATGCCATTGTATAAATAAACCACATTTTCTGTATCTATTCCTCCATTGAGAGATATCTGGGTTCTTTCCGGCTTCTGGATATTATAGATAGGTCTGTTATGAACATAGTGGAGCATGTGTCCTTATTACAAGCTGGGGAATCCTCTGGGTTTATGCTCAGGACTGGTATCAGGTGAAATCTCAGGGTTGTTTTGATTTGCATTTCTCTGATGACTAAGGATGTTGAATATTTCTTTGGGTACTTCTCAGTCATTAGATATTACTCGAGTGAAAATTCTTTCTTTAGCTCTGTATCCCATATTTTAATAAGGTTATTTGACTCTCTGGAGTCTACTTTCTTAAGTTCTTTGCATATATTGGATATTAGCCCTCTGTCAGAAGTAGGGATGGCAAAGATCTTTCCCCAATTTGTTCGTTGCTGTTTTGACCTATTGACAGTGTCCTTTGCTTTACAGAAACTTCATAATTTTATGAGGTCACATTTGTCAATTTTTGATCTTAGAGTATAAACTATTGGTATTCTGTTCAGGAAAATTTCCCCTGTACCCATGTGCTCAAGGCTCTTCCCCAGTTTCTTTTCTATTAGTTTCAGTGTGTCTGGTTTGATATGGAGGTCCTTGATCCACTTGGACTTGAGCTTAGTACAAGGAGATAGAATGGAGTGATTTGAATTCTTATGCATGCTGACCTCCAGTTGGACCACCAACATTTGATGAAAAGGCTATCTTTTTCTACTGGATGGTTTATCTCCTTTGTCAAAGAACAAGTGACCATAGGTGTGTGGGTTCATTTCTGGGTCTTCAGATCTATTCTATTGATCTACCTACCTGTCACTGTACCAATACCATGCAGTTTTTAACACTATTGCTCTGTAGTACTGCTTGAGTTCCAGGATACTGATTGCCCCAGAAGTTCTTTAACTGTTGACAATAGTTTCACATATTCTGATTTTTTTGTTTTTTGTTTTGTTATTCCAGATGAATTTGAGATTTACTCTTTCTAACTCTATGAAGAATTGAGTTGGAATTTTGATGGGAATTTCAATGAATCTGTATATTGCTTTTGGCAAGATGGCTATTTTTACTATATTAATCCTGCCAATCCAGGAACATGGGAGATCTTTCCATCTTCTGAGATCTTCTTCCATTTCTTTTTACAGAGACTTGAAATTCTTGTCATACAGATCTTTTACTTGTTTGGTAAGAGTCATACCAAGATACTTTATATTGTTTGTGAATATTGTGAAGGGTATTGTTTCCCTAATTTCTTTCTCAGCCTGTTTATACTTTGAGTGTAGGAAGGCTACTGATTTGCATGAGTTAAATTATATCCAGCCACTTTGCTGAAGTTGTTTATCAGCTATCAGAGATCTCTGGTGGAGTTTTTTGGGTCAGTTAAGTATATACTATCATATCATCTGCAAATAGTGACAATTTCATTTCTTCATCTCCAATTTGATACTTTGACCTCCTTTTTTTGTCTAATTGCTCTAGCTAGAACTTCAAGTACTATATTGAATAAATATGGAGAGAGAGGGCAGCCTTGTCTGATCCCAGATTTTAGTTGGACTGCTTCAAGTTGCTCTCCATTTACTTTGATGTTGGCTACTAGTCTGCTGTAAATTTCTTTTCCTATGTTTAGGTATGGGCCTTGAATTCCTGTTCTTTCCAAGACTTTTAGCATGAAAGGATGCTGAATTTTGTCAAATGCTTTTTCAGCATCCAATGAGATGACCATGTGGTTTTTTTCTTTGAGTTTGTTTATGTAGTGGATTACATTGATGGATTTCAGTAAACTGAACCATCCCTGCATCCCTGGGATGAAGCCAACTTGATCATGGTGAATGATCATTTTGATGTGTTCTTGGATTTGGTTGGCAATAATTTTATTATTTTTGCACCGATGTTCATAAGGGAGATTGGTCTGAAGTTACCTTTCTTAGTTGGATCTTTGTGTGGTTTGGGTATCAGGGTAATTGTGGCTTCATAGAATGAGTTGGGTAGTGTTCCTTCTGTTTCTATTTTGTGGAATAGTTTGAAGAGTATTGGTATTAGGTCTTCTTTGAAGGTCTGATAGAATTCTGCACTAAAACCATCTGGTCCTGTGCTTTTATTGGAAGGAAGACTTTCTATGACCCCTTCTATTTCTTTGGGGGTTATAGGTCTGTTTAGACGATCTATTTGATCCTGATTTAATTTTGGTATTTGATATCTGTCTAGGAAATTGTCCATTTCCTCCAGATTCTCCAGTTGTATTGAGTATAGGCTTTTGGAATAGGATCTGATGATTTTTTGAATGTCCTCAGTTTCTGTTGTTATATCTCCCTTTTCATTTCTAATTTTGTTAATTTGAATACTGTCTCTGTGCCCTTTGGTAAGTCTGGCAAGGGTGTATCTATCTTGGTAATTTTCTCAAAGAACCAGCTTCTGGTTTTGTTGATTCTTTGTATGGTTCTTTTTGTTTCAACTTGACTGATTTCAGCCCTGAGTTTGATGATTTCCTGTCTTCTACTCCTCCTGGGTAAAATAGCTTCTTTTTGTTCCAAGACTTTCAGGTGTGCAGTTAAATTGCTAGTATATGCTCTCTCCTGTTTCTTTTTGGAGGCACTCAGGGCTGTGAGTTTTCCTCTTAGCACTGCTTTCATTGTGTCCATACATTTGGGTATGTTGTGCCTTCATTTTCATTAAATTCTAGAAATTCTTTGATTTCTTTATTTCTTCCTTGACTAAGGTATCATTGAGTAGAATATTGTTCAGCCTCCATGTGTATGAAGATTTTCTGTTGTTTTTGTTGTTATTGAAGATCACTCTTACTCCATGGTGATCAGATAGCAGGCATGGGATTAGTTTGATCTTCTCATATTAGTTGGGGTCTGACTTGTGACCAATTATATGGTCAATTTTGGAGAAGGTACCATGAGGTGCTGAGAAAAAGGTATAGTCTTTTGCTTTAGGATGAAATGTTCTATATATACATGTTAAATCCAATTGGTCCAAAGTTTCGATGAGTTTCCCTGTGTCCCTGTTTAGTTTCTGTTTTCCTGATCGGTCCATTGAGGATATTGGAGTGTTGAGGTCCCCCACAATGATTGTGTTAGGTGCAAAATGTGCTTTGAGCTTTAGTAAAGTTTCTTTTAGGAATAAGGGTGCCCTTGCATTTGGAGCATAGATGTTTAGAATTGTGAGTTCTTCTTGGATTTTTCCTTTGACCAGCAGGAAGTGACCTTCTTGTGTCTCTTTTGATGACTTTAGGCTGAACGTCAATTTTATCTGATATTAGAATGGCTATTCCAGCTCACTTCCTGAGACCATTTGCTTGTAAAATTGTCTTCCAGCCTTTTACTCTAAGGTAGTGTATGTATTTGACCCTGAGGTGTGTTTCCTGTATGCAGCAAAATGTAGGGTCCTTTTTCCGTATCCCGTCTGTTAGTCTATGTCTTTTTATTGGGGAATTAAGTCCATTGATGTTAAGAGATATTAAGGAATAGTAATTATTTCTTCCTGTCATTTTTGATGTTATTTTTGTTTTTGAGTGGTTATCTTCTTTTGCGTTTGATGGCAGAAGGTTACTATCTTGCCTTTTCCAGGGTGAAGTTTCCCTCCTTGTATTGGAATTTTTCTCCTGTTATCCTTTGTAGGGCTGGGTTATTGCAAAGATATTGTGTAAATTTGGTCTTGTCATGGAATATTTTGATTTCTCCATCTATGTTGATTGAGAATTTTGCTCGGTATAGTAGTCTTGGCTGACATTTTTGTTCTCTTAGGGTCTGCATGAGATCTGCCCAGGATCTTCTAGCTTTCATGGTCCCTCATGAGAATTGTGGTGTGATTCTGATAGGTCTTCCTTTATATGTTACTTGGCCTTTTTTCTCTTACTGCCTTTAATATTCTTTCTTTGTTTAGTACGTTTGGAGTTTTGATTATGTGACGGGAGGTATTTCTGTTCTGGTCCAGTGTATTTGGAGTTCTGTAAGCTTTTGTATATTCATGGGCAGCTCTCTCTTTAGGTTAGGGAAGTTTTCTCCCATAATTTTCTTGAAGATATTTGCTGGCCCTTTAAATCGTAGATCTTCACTCTCATCTATCCCTATAATTCTTAGGTTTGGCCTCCTCATTGTGTCCTGGATTTCCTGGATGTTTTGGGTTACAAGCCTTTTGCATTTTGAATTTTCTTTGACTGTGGAGTCAATGGTTCCTAGGTATCTTCAGCATCTGAGATTCTTACTTCGATCTCATGTATTCTGTTGTTGATATTTGCATCTATGACCCCTGATTTCTTCCCAAGGTTTTCTATCTCCAAAGTTGTCTCCCTTTGTGATTTCTTAGTTTTTTCTACCTCTGTGTTTAGATCTTGGATGGTTTTGCTCAGTTCCTTCACTTGCTGTTTGTGTTTTCTTGCTATTCCTTAAGAGATTTTTGTGTTTCCTCTTTCATGACTTCAGCCTGTTGACTCAATTTCTCCTGCATTTGTTTAAGTGTTTTTTTTCATTTCTTCTTTATTGGCTTCTGTCTGTTGATCAAAATTCTCCTGGAATATTTTAAGTAATTTTTGTGTTTGCATTGTAAAGGCTTCTACTCTATTCATGTTCCCCTACATTTCTTTAAGAGATTTGTTTGTCTTTTTTGTGTTCCTCTAGCAGCAACATGACCAGTGCTTTTAAATCCAACTCTTGTTTTTCTGGTGTGTTGAGGTATCCAGGACTTGCTGTGGTTGGAGAATTGGGTTCAAATGTTGCCATATTGCCTTGATTTCTGTTTGTAATGTTCCTACGTTTGGCTTTTGCCATCTGTTTATCTCTGGAGTTAGTTGGTCTTGTTTTTACTGGTTCGTGTTTGAAGCTCCTGTGAGCCTGGGGTTTGGGGCTGCTGTCCTAGAGGGTGTCGGTGCTCCCAAGTTGGAGACCTGTAGGTTTCTGCTCCTGGGCTCAGAATTACCTCCTCAACTCTGGAGGAGCCTAGATGGTGGTGCTCCCAGTCCACAGGGCTCTGTCTGGTTAGCTATCTGTATTGCTTTGAGGCAAGATGTTCGCCTTTCGCTGTACTCCAGTCACAGACCCAAGAGCAATTTGTTGCCTGCTAGGGTGATGGAGAGACTGCCTGCTGAGCTGATCTGGCTCTGGGTGCAGGCAAGGGCCTGAAGGGGTAGATGATGTTAGGCTAAGACTCTATCCAAACACCTGGTCCCAGCTGCTAGCCGCCCGCAGTGCCCCAAGGCAAGATGGTGCCCTCCTCTGCAAGCTGATTGAGTTGGACCCCAGAGGTCAGCAAGATCAGAGCTGTTGGTGCACAGACCTTCTGTCCAGGGTGCAGGTGAGAGCCTGAAGGGGTAGTTGATGTTAGGCTAAGACTCGTTCTATGCACCTGGCCCCAGCTGTGAGCTGCCAGCAGTACCCTGAGGCAAGATGGCACTCTCCTCTGCCAAAAATTTCATTGAGTATTTTTAAATTGATATTCATAAAGGAAATTGATCTGAAGTTCTCTTTCTTTGTAGTATCTTTGTGTGGTTTTGGTATCAGCAAAATTGTGGCTTCATAGAATGAGATTGACAGTGTTCCTTCTGTTTCTATGTTGGGGAATAATTTGAAGAGTACTGCTGTTAGGTCTTCTTTGAATGTATGATAGAATTCTACACTTAAATCATCTGGTCTTTTGCTTTTTTTTTTTGTGGTTGGGAGACTTTCAATGACCACTTTTAATGGGACTGTTAAGATGATCTATTTGATTATTATGTGATGGGAGGTATTTCTGTTCTGGTCCAGTCTGTTTGGAGTTCTGTAGGCTTCTTGTATATTTGTGGGCATCTCTCTCTTTAGCTTAGGGAAGTTTTTTTTTCCATAATTTTGCTGAAAATATTTCCTGGCCCTTTAAGTTGTAAGTCTTCACTCTCATCTATACCCATAATCTTTAGGATTGGTCTTCTCATTGTGTCCTGGATTTCCTGGGTGTTTTGGGTTACAAGCTTTTTGCATTTTGCATTTTCTTTGACTGTTGAGTCAGTGGTTTCTCTGGTATCCTAGGTATCTGAGATTCTTTCTCCTATCTCTTGTTTTCTGTTGATATTTTACTTCACATAAGTCACAATAGCTAAGATTAAAAACTCAGGAGACAGCAGGTGTTGGTGAGGATGTGGAGAAAGAGGAACACTCCTTCACTGCTGATGGGATTGCAAGATGGTACAACCACTCTGGAAATCAGTCTGGTGGTTCCTCAGAAAACTGAACATGACACTTCTGGTGGACCCTGCTATACCACTCCTGGGCATATACCCAGAGCATTCCCCGGCATATGCTCCACTATATTCATAGCAGCCTTATGTATAATACCCAGAAGCTGGAATGATCCCAGATGTCCCTCAATGGAGGAATGAACAGAAAATGTGGTATATTTACACAATGAAATACTACTCAGCAATTAAAACAATGAGTTAATGAAATTCTTAGGCAAATATTTGGAACTGGAAAATATCATCCTAAGTGAGGTAACTAATTCACAAAAAAACACATATGGAATGCAGTCACTGATAAGTGGATATTAGCCCAGAAGTTTTGAATACCCAAGACACAATTCACATATCAAATCATTCCCAAGAAGAAGGAAGGAGAGGACCCTGGTACTGGAAAGGCTTGCTGCAGCATTGTAGGGGATTTTCAGGAGAGAGGAGTGGGAGGGGGTTGGTTGGGGGACTGGTGGAGGGAAGAGGGCTTATGGAACTTATGGGGAGGGGGGATCTGGGAAAGGGACAATCATTTGAAATGTAAATGAAGAATATAGAAAACAAAGATGGTATATTTGATCTGATTTAACTTTGGTATTTGGCATCTGTCTAGGAAATTGTCCCTTTCATCCAGATTTTCCATTTGTGTTGAGTATAGGCTTTTGTAATAGGATCTGATGACTTTTTGAATTTCTACATTTTCTGTAGTTATATATCCTTTTTCATTTCTGATTTTGTTAATTTGAATACTGTCTCTGTGTCCTCTGATTAATCTGGCTAAGGGTATATCTATCTTGTTGATTTTCTCAAAGAACCAGCTCCTGGGTTTGTTGATTCTTTGTATAGTTCTTTTCATTTCTACTTGGTTGATTTCAGTCCTGAGTTTGATGATTTCCTGCCTTCTACTCCTCTGGGGTGTGTTAGCTTCTTTCTGTTCTAAAGCTTTCAGGTATGCTGTTAAGCTGCTAGTGTATGCTCTCTTCAGCTCTTTTTAGAGGTGCTCAGAGCCTTGAGTTTTCCTCTTGGCACTGCTTTCATTGTGTCCCATAAATTGGGGTATGTTGTGCTTTCATTTTCATTAACTTATAAAAAGTCTTTGATTTGTTTCCTTATGTATTTCTTGACCAAGTTATCATTGAGTAGAACATTGTTCTGCTTCCATGTGTATGTGGGCTTTCTGTTGTTTTTGTTGCTATTGAAGACCACCCTTACCCCATAGTGATCTGGTAGCTGGCATGGGATTAGTTTGATCTTCTTATATATGTTGAGGTCTGTTTTGTGACCAATTATATGGTCAATTTTGGAGAAGGTACCATGAGTTGCTGAAAAGGTATATTCTTTTGATTTAGGATGAAATGTTCTATAGATATCTATTAAATTCATTTAGTCCACAACTTTTGTTAGTTTCACTGTGGCTCTGTTTAGTTTGTATTTCCCTGATCTGACCATTGAGAAGAGTGGTGTGTTGAAGTCAGCCACAATTGTTGTGTGGGGTGCGATGTGTGCTTCAAGCTTAGTAAAGTTTCTTTTACAAATGAGGGTGCCCTTGTATTTGGAGCATAGATAGTCAGAATTGAGAGTTCTTCCAGGTAGATTTTTCCTTTGATGAGTATAAAGTGTCCTTCCATCTCTCATTTTTTCCTTTCTCCCTTATACTTTCTTTTTTTAAATTTCTTTTCTTTTCTATATTATTTGTTTACATTCCAAAGGCTTTCCACTTTCCCAGTTGTCCCTCACCATATGTCCCATAAGTCCTCTTTCCCCCGCCCAATCCACAATCACTCCCCCACCATTTCTCTGTTTTAGTACTCTCCTACAAAATTGGAATCAATCTTTTCTGGACCAGGGTCCTCTCCTTCCGTTTTTTGGGAATCTTTTGATTTGATAATTGTCCCTTGAGTATTCAGAGCTTCTGGGCTCATTAATATCCACTTACAGTAATTGCATTTCATGTGTATTCTTTTGTGATTGGGTTAGCTCACTTAGGATGATATTTTCCAGATCCAATCATTTGCCTACTGTCTTAGTCAGGGTTTCTATTCCTGCACAAACATCATGACCAAGAAGCAAGTTGGGGAAGAAAGGGTTTATTGAGCTTACACTTCCACACAGCTGTTCATTACCAAAGGAAGTCAGGACTGGAACTCAAGCTGGTCGGAATCAGGAGCTGATGCAGAGGCCATGGAGGGATGTTCCTTACTGGCTTGCTTCCGCTGGCTTGCTCAGCCTGCTCTCTTATAGAACCCAAGAATACCAGCCCAGAGATGGTACCACCCACAAGGGGCTCTCCCCCACTTGATCACTAATTGATAAAATGCCCCACAGCTGGATCTCCTGGAGACACTTCCCCAACTGAAGCTCCTTTTCCTATGATAACTCTAGCCTGTGTCAAGTTGACACACAAAACTAGCCAGTACACCTACAAATTATATGAATTCATTATTTTTAATTGATGAGTAGTATTCCATTGTATAAATATACCACATTTTCTGTATCCATTCATCTTTTGAGGGACATCTGGGTTCCTTCCAACTTCTGGCTATTATAAATAAGGCTGCTATGAACATTGTAAAGCATGTGTCTTTATTGCATGCAGAGGAATCCTGTGGGTATATGCCCAGGAGTGGTATGACAGGGTCCTCTGGAAGTGTCATACCCAATTTTCTGAGGAATCGCCAGACTAATTTCCAGAGCAGTTGTACCATCTTGCAATCCCACCAACAGTGTAGGAGTGTTCCACTTTCTCCACATCCTCACCAGCACCTGTTGTCTCTTGAGTTTTTAATCTTAGCCATTCTGGCTGATGTGAGGTGGAATCTCAGGGTTGTTTTTATTTGCATTTCCTTGTTGTCTAATGTCTAATGTTAAACATCTCTTAAGGTGCTTCTCAGCCATCCGAATTTCTTCTGGTGAAAATTCCTTGTTTAGCTCTGTACCCCATTTTTAATAGGATTATTTGGTTCTTTGGGGTTTATTTTATGCTCTTGGATTGGCAGAATCAATATAGTAAAAATGGCCATCTTGCCAAAAGCAATATACAGATTCAAAGCAATCCCAATCCAAGTCCCAAATCAATTCTTCATAGATCTAGAAAGAGCAATTCTCAAATTCATCTGGAGTAACAAAAACCCAGGATAGCTAAAACTATTCTCAACAATAAAAGGACTTCTGGAGGAATCAATATCCCTGACCTCAAGCAGTACTACAGAGTAATTTTGTTAAAAACTACATGGTATTGGTACAGCAACAGGCAAGTAGATCAATGGAATAGAATTGAAGACCCAGAAATGAACCCACAGATTTATGGTCCCTTGATCTTTGATAAAGGAGCTACAACCCTCCAGTGGAAAAAAGATAGCGTTTTCAACAAATGGTGCTGTTTCAACTGGAGGTCAACATTCAGAAGAATGCGAATTGACCCACTCTTATCTCCTTGTACTAAGATCAACTCCAAGTGGATCAAGGACTTCCACATAAAACCAGACACACTGAAATCAATAGAAATGAAACTGGGGAAGACCCTGGAGGACAAGGGCACAGGGGGAAAGTTCCACTCTTATCTCCTTGTACTAAGATTAACTCCAAGTGGATCAAGGACTTCCACATAAAACCAGACACACTGAAATCAATAGAAATGAAACTGGGGAAGACCCTGGAGGACAAGGGCACAGGGGGAAAGTTCCTGAACAGAACACCAATAGCTTATGCTCTAAGATCAAGAATTGACAAATGGGACCTCATAAAATTACAAAGTTTCTGTAAGGCAAAGGACACCATCAGAAGGACAAAATGGCAACCAACAAATTGGGAAAAGATCTTCACCAACCCCACATCCGACAGAGGGCTAATATGCATCTCTTTTTTGAAGAATTTTGATCGCAATTTTATTTTATTGGATAATAGAATGTCTTCTCCAGCTTGTTTCCTGAGACCATTTGCCTGTAAAATTGGTTTTCAGCCTTTTACTCTAAAGTAGTGTTTGTCTTTGACACTGAGATGCATTTCCTGTATGCAGCAAAATGTTTGGTCTTGTTTATTTGTCCAATCTGTTAGTCTATGTCTTTTTATTGGTGAATTGATTCCATTGATGTTAAGAGAGGTTAAGGAATAGTGATTGTTGCATCCTGCTATTTTTGATGTAATTTTTATTTTTGTGTAGTTATCTCCCTTGGCCTTTTCTGAAAGATTAATTTCTTGCATTTTTACTGTGTAGGTTCCCTCCTTTTGTTGGTGTTTTCCATTCATTTTCCTTTGAAGGGCTGGATTTGTGGAAAGATATTGTGTAAATTTGTTTTTGTTATGGAATACCTTGGTTTCTCCATCTATGGTAATTGGGAGATTTGCTGGGTATAGTAGCCTGGGTTGGCATTTGTGTTCCCTAAGGGTCTGTATGACATCTGCCCTTGCTCTTCTGGCTTTCAGTTTCTGTTGAGAAGTCTGGTAGACTTCTGATAGGTCTACCTTTATATGTTACTTGACATTTTCCCTAACTGCTTTTTTTTTTATCATTTTTTTTTATTTTCTATATTCTTTGTTTACATTCCAAAGGCTTTCCCCTTTCCCAGGTACCCCCCACCATATGTCCCATAATTCCTCTCCCCCCATGCTATTCCCCACTCTTCCCCCCCCCCACGATTTCTCTGTTCTGGGTCTACAATACTGGATCCAATCTTTACAGGCCCAGGGTCCTCTCCTTTTTTTCTTCTTGAGAGTCATTTGACTTGCTAATTGTGCCTTGAGTATTTAGGGCTTCTGGGCTCATTAATATCCACTTATCAGTGATTGCATTTCGTGTGTATTCTTTTGTGATTGGGTTAGCTCACTTAGGATGATAGTTTCCAGATCTAACCATTTACCTACAAATTGCATAAATTCATTATTTTTAATTGCTGAGTAGTACTCCATTGTATAAATATACCACATTTTCTGTATCCATTCCTCCTTTGAGGGATATCTGGGCTCCTTCCAATTTCTGGCTATTATAAACAAGGCTGCTATAAACATAGTGGAGCATGTGTCTTTGTTGTATGCAGGGGAATCCTCTGGGTATATGCCCAGGAGTGGTATGCCAGGGTCCTCTGGGAGTGGCATGCCCAATTTTCTGAGGAACCGCCACACTGATTTCCAGAGTGGTTTTACCATTTTGCAATCCCACCAACAGTGGAGGAGTGTTCCTCTTTCTCCACATCCTCGCCAGCACTTGTTGTCTCTTGAGTTTTTAATCTTAGCCATTCTGACTGGAGTGAGGTGGAATCTCAGGGTTGTTTTGATTTGCATTTCCCTGATGACTAATGATGTTGAACATCTCTTAAGGTGTTTCTCGGCCATCCGAATTTCTTCTGGTGAAAATTCTTTGTTTAGCTCTGTACCCCATTTTTTGATAGGGTTATTTGTTTCTTTGGGGTCTAACTTCTTGAGTTCTTTGTATATATTGGATATTAGCCCTCTGTCGGATGTGGGGTTGGTGAAGATCATTTCCCACGTTGTTGGTTGCCGTTTTGTCTTTCTGACAGTGTCCTTTGCCTTACAGAAACTTTGTAATTTTATGAGGTCCCATTTGTCAATTCTTGATCTTAGAGCATAAGCTATTGGTGTTCTGTTCAGGAACTTTACCCCTGTGCCCATGTCCTCCAGGGTCTTCCCAAGTTTCTTTTCTAATAGTTTCAGTGTGTCTGGTTTTATGTGGAGGTCCTTGATCCACTTGGAGTTGATCTTAGTACAAGGAGATAAGAGTGGGTCAATTCGCATTCTTCTGCATGTTGACCTCCAGTTGAACCAGCACCATTTGTTGAAAAGGCTATCTTTTTTCCACCGGATGGTTGTGGCTCCTTTATCAAAGATCAAGTGACCATAAGTCTGTGGGTTAATTTCTGGGTCTTGAATCCTATTCCATTGATCTACCTGCCTGTTGCTGTACCAATACCATGCAGTTTTTAACACAATTGATCTTAGAGCATAAGCTATTGGTGTTCTGTTCAGGAACTTTACCCCTGTGCCTTGAGGTCAGGGATATTGATTCCCCCAGAAGTCCTTTTATTGTTGAGAATAGTTTTAGCTGTCCTGGGTTTTTTGTTGCTCCAGATGAATTTGAGAATTGCTCTTTCTAGATCTATGAAGAATTGATTTGGGATTTTGATGGGGATTGCATTGAATCTGTAGATTGCTTTTGGCAAGATGGCCATTTTTACTATATTGATCCTGCCAATCCAGGAGCAAGAAATATTTTTCCATCTCCTGAGGTCTTCTTCGATTTCTTTCTTCAGGGACTTGAAGTTCCTGTCATACAGATCTTTCACTTGTTTGGTTAGAGTTACGCCAAGGTACTTTATGTTGTTTGTGGCTATTGTGAAGGGTGTTATTTCCCTAACTTCTTTCTCAGCCTGCTTGTCCTTTGAGTACAAGAAGGCTACTGATTTGCTTGAGTTAATTTTATAACCAGCCACGTTGCTGAAGTTGTTTATCAGCTGTAGAAGTTCTCTGGTGGAGTTTTTTGGATCGCTTAAGTAGACTATCATATCATCTGCAAATAATGATACTTTGACTTCTTCCTTTCCAATTTGTATCCCTTTGACTTCCTTATGTTGTCTTATTGCTCTCGCTAGAACTTCAAGTACTATATTGAAAAGATATGGAGAGAGAGGACAGCCTTGTCTAGTCCCTGATTTTAGTGGAATTGCTTCAAGTTTCTCTCCATTTATTTTGATGTTGGCTACTGGTTTGCTGTAGATTGCTTTTACTATGTTTAGGTATGGGCCTTGAATTCCTGCTCTTTCCAAGAGTTTTAGCATGAAAGGATGCTGAATTTTGTCAAATGCTTTTTCAGCATCTAATGAGATGACCATGTGGTTTTTTTCTTTTAGTTTGTTTATGTAGTGGATTACATTGATGGATTTCCGTATATTGAACCATCCCTGCATTCCTGGAATGAAGCCTACTTGATCATGGTGAATGATCGTTTTGATATGCTCTTGGATTCGGTTGGCAAGAATTTTATTTAGTATTTTTGCATCTATATTCATAAGAGAAATTGGCCTGTAGTTCTCTTTCTTTGTTGGATCTTTTTGTGGTTTAGGTATCAGCGTAATTGTGGTTTCGAAGAACGAGTTGGGCAGTGTCCCTTCTGTCTCTATTTTGTGGAATAGTTTGAAGAGTATTGGTGTTAAGTCTTCTTTGAAGGTCTGGTAGAATTCTGCACTAAAACCATCTGGTCCCGTACTTTTTTTGGTTGGGAGGCTTTCTATAACCCCTTCTATTTCTTTAAGGGTTATGGGACTGTTTAGCTGGTCTACTTGATGCTGATTTAATTTTGGTATTTGGTATCTGTCTAGGAAATTGTCCATTTCCTCCAGATTCTCCAGTTGTTTTGAGTATAGGCCTTTGTAGTAGGATCTGATGATCTTTTGAATTTCCTCTGTTTCTGTTGTTATATCCCCCTTTTCATTTTTAATTTTGTTAATTTGGATACTATCTCTGTGCCCTTTGGTTAGTCTAGCTAAGGGTTTATCTATCTTGTTGATTTTCTCGAAGAACCAGCTCTTGGTTTTGTTGATTCTTTGTATGGTTCTCTTTGTTTCTGCTTGATTGATTTCAGCCCTTAGTTTGATGATTTCCTCTCTTCTACTCCTCCTGGGTGAGTTAGCTTCTTTTTGTTCCAGCGCCTTCAGGTGTGCTGTTAAGTTGCTAGTGTATGCTCTTTCCAGTTTCTTTTTGGAGGCACTCAGGGCTATGAGTTTTCCTCTTAGCACTGCTTTCATTGTATCCCAGAGATTTGGGTAGGTCGTACCTTCATTTTCATTGAAGTCTAAAAAGTCTTTGATTTCTTTCTTTATTTCTTCCTTGACCAGGGTGTCATTGAGTACAGTATTGTTCAGTTTCCATGTGTATGTGGGCTTTCTGTTGTTCTTCTTGCTATTGAAGACCACTTTTCCTCCATAGTGATCCGATAGGAGACATGGGATTAGTTCGGTCTTCTTGTATTTGTTGAGGTCTGTCTTGTGACCAATTATATGATCAATTTTTGAGAAGGTACCGTGCGGTGCTGAGAAAAAGGTATACTCTTTTGTTTTAGGATGGAATGTTCTATATATATCTGTTAAATCCAATTGGTCCAAAGCTTCAATTAGTTTCACTGTGTCCCTGTTTAGTTTCTGCTTTCCTGATCGGTCCATTGAGGAGAGTGGAGTGTTGAAGTCACCTACAATCATTGTGTTAGGTGCGATGTGTGCTTTAAGCTTTAGTAAAGTTTCTTTTACGAATGAGGGTGCCCTTGCATTTGGTGCATAGATGTTCAGTATTGAGAATTCTTCTTGGTCGATTTTCCCTTTGACAAGCAGGAAGTGACCTTCTGTGTCTCTTTTGATGACTTTAGGTTGAAAGTCGATTTTATCTGATATTAGAATGGCTACTCCAGCTTGTTTCCTGGGACCATTTGCTTGTAGAACTGTCTTCCAGCCTTTTACTCTAAGGTGGTGTTTGTCTTTGACACTGAGATGTGTTTCCTGTATGCAGCAAAATGTAGGGTCCTGTTTCTGTATCCAGTCTGTTAGTCTGTGTCTTTTGATTGGGGAATTGAGTCCATTGATATTAAGAGATATTAAGGAATAGTAATTATTACTTCCTGACATTTTGGGAATTGTTATTATTATTTGTATTTGAGTGGTTCTCTTCTTTTGGGTTGGATGAGATGGGGTTTCTATCTTGTTTCTTCTGGGGTGTTGTTTCCCCCCTTGTGTTGGTATTTTTCCCCTATTATCCTTTGTAGGGCTGGGTTTGTAGATAAGTATCTTGCAAATTTGGTTTTGTCCTGGAATATCTTGGTTTCCCCATCTATGGCAATTGAGAGTTTTGCTGGGTATAGTAGTCTTGGCTGAAGTTTGTGTTCTCTTAGGGTCTGCATGAGGTCTGCCCAGGATCTTCTAGCTTTCATGGTCTCAGGTGAGAAGTCTGGTGTAATTCTGATAGGTCTTCCTTTATATGTTACTTGTCCTTTTTCTCTTGCTGCCTTTAATATTCTTTCTTTGTTTAGTACATTTGGGGTTTTGATTATTATGTGACGGGAAGTATTTCTGTTCTGGTCCAGTCTATTTGGGGTTCTATAGGCTTCTTGTATATTCATGGGCATCTCTCTCTTTAGGTTGGGGAAATTTTCTTCCATAATTTTGTAGAAGATATTTGCTGGCCCTTTAAGTTGTAGATCTTCATTCTCATCTATCCCTATAATCCTTAGGTTTGGTCTTCTAATTGTGTCCTGGATTTCCTGAATGTTTTGGGTTACCAGCTTTTTGCATTTTGCATTTTCTTTAATTGTTGAATCCATGGTTCCTATGGTATCTTCAGCATCTGAGATTCTGTCTTCTATCTCTTGTATTCTATTGTTGATATTTGCATCTATGACTCCTGATTTCTTCCCAAGGTTTTCTATCTCCAACATTGTCTCCCTTTGCGATTGCTTAGTTGTTTCTACTTCTGTTTTTAGATTTTGTATGGTTTTGCTCAGATCTTTCAGTTGCTTGTTTGTGTTTTCCTGTAATTCTTTAAGGGATTTTTGTGTTTCCTTCTTTATGACTTCTACTCGTTGACCCATGTTCTCTTGTATTTCTTTGGGTGATTTTTGTTTCTCCCCCTTATTGGGATTCACTTTTTGCTCTATATTCTCCTGGATTTCTTTAAGTGATTTTTGTGTCTGCCTTGTATGGGCTTCTAGTTTTTGATCTATTTTCTCCTCTATTACTTTAAGAAATTTATCTAAGTGATCCTCAATCTGCATCTTTACCAGTGATTTTAGATCTGAGTCTTGTTTTTCTGGTGTGTTGAGATATCTGGGATTTAATTGTGTTTGTCTTGCAATGGCTTCTAGCTTTTGATCTATTTTCTCATGTATTACTTTAAGAGATTTATCTAAGTGTTCCTCTATCAGCATCCTGACCAGTGATTTTAGATCTGAGTCTTGTTTTTCTGGTGTTTCGGGGTATCCAATATTTATTGCTGTTGGGGAACTGGGTTCGGATGCCGCCATATTGCCTTGATTTTTGTTAGTAGCGATCTTACGTTTGCCTTTTGCCATCTGGTTAACTCTGGTGTTAGTTGGTCCTGTAGATACTAGCTGGTGCTTGACCCTCCTGTGGGGTTGTAAGGCTATTTCCCAGTGACTGGGATACTTGAATCACTGTCCTGCGGGGGTCTTGCTCACAGATTGCTGACAGGTGGCCTGAGTCCCCCGAGGTCTTAACCTCAGGATATCCCAGGTATTTGGTTCCGCCTGTTGGGCGGCTGCTCTGCACTGCTCCTGCTCAGGGTTCGCTGTCTGATATCCTGTTTCCCCAGGGGTCTTAAAGTTGGGATATCTCAGTTATCTGGTTCCGCCTGCTGGTCCCAAGCTGCTGGGAAGCTGGCTGGGTCCGGTTTCCAGCTTCCCTGCCACTGGCTGGATGGGAGGCTGGTTCGGCCTCCGGCTGGGTCTGGGCACCTGGCACACTGGCTGACTCTGGCTTCCTCACCACCAGCTGGACGGGAAGCTGGTTCTGCTGCCGCCGCCGGATGGTTCTGAGCACCTGGCACGCTGGGTGACCCTCCGGCTTCCCCACCACCAGCTGGGCGGGAAGCTGCAGGCAATATCCTAACTGCTTTTAATATTCTTTCTTTGTTTAGTACATTTGCCATTTTAATTATTGTGTGATTGGAGGAATTTCTTTTCTGCTCAAATCTATTTGGAGTTCTGTAGGCTTCTTGTATGTTCATGGACATCTCTTTAGATTAGGGAAGTTTTCTTCTATAATTTTGTTGAAGATGTTTACTGTCCCTTTAAGTTGGAAATCTTCACTCTCTTCTATATCTGTAATTCTCAGTTTTGGTCTTCTCGTTTTATCCTGGATTTCCTGGAAGTTTTGGGTCAGGAGCTTTTTGCATTTTGAATTTTCTTTGACTTATGTGTCAGTGCTTTCTATGGTATCTTCTGCATCTGAGATTCTCTTTTCTATCTCTTGTATTCTGTTGTTGATGCTTGGATCCATGACTCCTGACTTCTTTTCTAGGTTTTCTGTGTCCAGAGTTGTTTCACTTTGTGATTTCTTTATTGTTTCTACCTCTGTTTTTATTTCCTAGATTGTTTTGTTCAATTCCTTTTCCTGTTTTGTTGGTTTTGGTAGTTATTTAAGTGCTTCTCCCTCTTTACTTGTGTTCTCCTGCATTTCTTTAAGGGAGTTATTTATGTCCTTCTTGAAGTCCTCTATCAGCATAATGAGCTGTGACTTTAAATCTAAATCTTTTTTTTCTGGTGTGTTGGGGTATCCAAGACTTGCTGTTTTGCAAGAATTGGTTTCAGATGATGCCATGTTGCTTTGATTTCTATTAGTAACATTTCTATATTTGCCTTTTGCCATCTGGTTATCTCTGGTGTTAGTTGGTCCTGCTGTCTCTGGCTGGTGCTTGTCCCTCCTATATGCCTGCAAGCCTATTTCAGCACTCCTGAGTGACCAGCTCTTCCCTGGAACAGAGTGCTGTGGCGCTACCCAGTTCCTGGGTTCAGGTGTGGTCCTGGTGTACCAAATCCCAAGTGATCTTACACTGGAGTGTTCCTGGAATTCCTGGCTCTAACCATCTGCTCAGTTGCAGGAGTGAAGATGGTGGCCTCACCTATAACTGAGGGACTCCCTGCAGGGCAGATGTCCACTGGCGGGATAGGTACACAGAAGGCTGTGGCACTGTCCAGCTCCAGGGTGCAGGTGGGGCCCTGCTGGACTGGACTGAGTCCCAAGTGATCTTACACTTAGATGTTCTCTGTGTTCCTGACTGTAACTTTTTTCCCTAAGTTTTTCGAGACTGGCTTTCTCTCTTTAGCCCTGGCTGTTCTGAAACTCACTCTATATACCAGGCTGGCCTCGAACTCAGAAATCCGCCTGCCTCTGCCTCCCAAGCACCGGGATTAAATTCATGCACCACCACTGTCCAGTGAATTGGTCCATTTTTATTTCCTTGTACAAAGCTCACGTTCAAGTGGATCAAGGATGTCCACATAAATCCAGATAAGCTGAATTAAATAGAAGAGAGTGCGGGAAAGAATCTTGAGCACACCAGCACAGGGGAACTTTCCTGAAGAGAATACCAGTGGCTTAGGCTCTAAGATCAACAATTAACAAATGGGACCTCATGACACTGTCAAAAGTACAAAATGGGAATCTACAGTTTTGAGAAAGATCTTTACTATCCCTACATCTGACACTTTCCCTTTGAGATAAATAACAAGGAGGAAAAAGATTTATTACTCTATACAAAGTTGTCCATTAATGTTCCTTTTTACAGTATTTTTTATAGCCTATATGTGGAAACCACCCATGTAGATACAATGTGATTAATGTGAAAATATGATCATATATAGAACATGAAATATTATTTGGAAAATAAAATAAATTATGAATTCATGATGAAGCATATACAAACCTTGGAAATATTAAGATGAAGCACACTTAAAACCCTCCAAATTCCACTTGTATATAATATACAAAATAGATCTATTATGCCATAATACAGATTGACAGTCAGCAGAGGGTGGAGAGAGAAGATGATAAATTATGAATGCAATCGGTAACAGGCATCTATGTGATGTTAACACATTCTGGGATTATGCAATGGTAGTTTAACATAACATATCAAATATAATACAGGTGTTGAATTATATAACTTATCAGGTAGATGATTACAGCATTAATGAAAATCCAGTTCATTTGAAACCAAAACTGCCCATGATCATGATGATGTGTTGAGAAATCCTGCTACTTAATGTTTACAGAAGGAGTCTGGACTCCCGAGAGTGAGGAAACCCAGGATGTAGAACCACAGGAGGAACCCCAGCATACATAACACAACATGAGTTAAATAAGACATCAAGTGTAAGCAAAACAGAGTGAGATCCCATGGTCCTGAGCAGCCACACAGGCATCAGCTCAGTGGCCCAAGCCTCCACACCCTGAGAGAAGGCATTCTTATCTTTTCCTACTTTGATTTTGGTTGGATCCATTGAGTGGATTCAGATACAGGGAAAAAACATCTGATGCTTTCCAGCCAGGGCACACTTTGGTTGTTGGCATTAGGTCCCTAAACCTCTGAAACACACAAAGTTCATATAATATAGCTTCTTTCTGCCTGAAAAAGAGAGCAGTTTCATTAAAAATTATCAGAGAAGGCCTTCTCTCCCCCACAACCCTAGTCCCCAACTCCCAGTTGGACCAGCATCCTGAAGACCCCACCAATTCTGGACCCTGATTTATCCTTTCAGACCAGTGTGCAGCTGCATCTGGATAGCATGAGAGGGAGGAAGTGGAGGACATAGAACCACAACTGTTTCTCAGCAGATATCCAAGTGCATATACCACAATGATAAATAACTAAGCTCCCCAATCAAAGCTTGCTAGAAGCACATACACACAAAGCACACACAGAGGCAGGAGGATGATATGAATCTGGGGATGATTGTTGGAGCTGAGTTGAGAGTGTTTCTCACTGACTACAGTTGTCCTAGTGAGTAATCATTTAACTCTTTTCCCAATGTCTCATAAGTACTTCACTGCCTGTTTTATCTAGTCCTCACAACTTTCTGTTATGATTTATTAAATTTCCAATTTTACAGATGTTAAAACCAAAACACTAATGACTATGAAATTAGTCCAAAATCTTTCCCTGAGTCCATAGCTATCTGATCCTAGACTTACCTGACGGTAATACTTACTGCAGCATAGACTTTATGTAATATATCCTGAAACGGATGGGCCTTTCACTAACTCCTTGACTCACCAGTAGATTTATTGTATCATTCATTGAGTGTGTTTCTTAGAAAAACAATTCTACCATGGCCTTTTATTAAAAGTAGGCAAGACAGCACCAAGGTATCAGAAAGATGAGTGAGGTCACCAAGCTAGAGTAGGGAGAGAAAGAGCAACAACAACTCAATAGGAGGAAGGTCTCTGATGAATCAAATGTGGGGTCATGATGAGAGATGATCATCATAGGGGATCCAGAAAGAAGACAGTCTACAAGCCACAAGGTAGCACAGGAGAAGGCCTTGGACCCAGGGGAAGGTAAACAATTTTGCATTAAGAACATGCTTGGACAGGAAGACAGCAAGGCATAACTGCAGTATCATAATGAGGTATGGAGGTAAGATGAGTTCTGCATGTCAAGTAGGCCCTATGTGTTACAGGTCTTTAGAGACATGAGTATTGGGTAGAAAGAAGGAACAGAATTGTTGTTATGGTGATATTAATGAGGGTGCCAGCAAAAAGTAAAACCTACAAGTGTGAGTGACTTATGCTGGTTTCGTCTGGTCTTTTGTCTATTGCTCATCATCCTTAAATGCTATATTAACTAGGAAAAGTGTCAGTCAAATAAAACAGGCTGTGACATTAGCTCACTGCCCCCTGCTTATACTTCTTGGACTGGGGTATAGCCCAGTTGCTGAACATTTGTCTAGTATGCACAAGGTTCTGAGGCTTATCTCAAGTCTTACAAAATGGTATGAATGAATGAAAGATCATGCCCCTTCCTGAAAAGTCAGGAAAGAGTAGGAATCCATGAGACTTTGAATATTTGTTTGAAAGATTTGGCTTCTGTCAAAAAGGACATTCTGTAACAACAAATTTTATATATGATCACTTAACATTAGGGTTTTCATATGAATCAACTGGTGAGAAGTATGTTCAGTAGATATTTCCAGGGTGTGCCCTGTACCCATTATGGTTATAATAATTATTGAAATGTTGATGTTCAATATTATTTTCTATGCAGGTCCAAGAGGACCAACATTGTGATAATATATTTTAAAGATAAATCTCTAGCTTTATTTCTGGGTCAGAACACTTGGGAATATTTAAAAAATAGAACATATATACCAGGGAGAAAACCACCCAATCTCCTGGGAAAACTTGCTTATGTGAGTCAGAGTCAGAAGCAGAATTACCCTGTCAGGTATTAAGGAGGGCATGCTAAATAAGCAGGCAAGTTCTTGTTATTTTGACACATAGTTACAGAAAAAGAGCTGGCAGCCCCCAGAGCACAAAATGAAATGTCACAGGATCCATAGATATGCCATTGTCCATGAATGCCATCAGCAGCTGTCTGGGAAAACAGCCACATTTGCAGGAACTTGACCAAGTTGTAAACAGGATTGACAAGTAGAACTTTTTTCATGTTTTGTCCCTTCGGAGAAATTTAAGAAAGGCAAAGTAACCATTTTTAATACTTCTTTTCAAGGTTATCGCTTAGAAGGAAAATGGGTCTGAGTGGCAGCAGGAAGTCCACATATTTTCTAAGGATGAATGAGTCTGTGTACATTCCCTCTGGGAGCCACTAAGAAGCAGCAAGAGCAGAGAAAAATCTTACCATCCCCCTTTTAGCAGGAAGTTTTGGCTCCATGCATTATTAATGGAAAACTCAATACCTGATAACTAGCCAAAATAAACTTCCCCATAAATAACCTAATTATAATGATATAACCAGCATAATTAATATAATAACTGACGTAGTTATAATCAGATTATCTGTTTCCAGAACATGAAGAGATGTTTTCCATGGAAGGAATACATGTCTATTTCTCTAGAAACTGAGTCCCAACTACTTTACTTTGCCCTGCTTGAATACTAATGGAAAACTTTGAGATCCTAACAAAGCTATGAACTCATTTCTTTTATTTTTCTTTTTCATGCCAGCTCATAGTACTTCAGTTTTTTAACATTTTTCCAATCATCAAGAAGAAATTTGCACTCAGGTTTATCTCTATAATCCAGAGCCATCCCTAGCTATAATACTAGCTCAGGAAAATCAGTGATTTCTCATCCAGCCTATACATTTAAATTATACTAGGAACCCCAAGAAGTAATAAATAAGCAAATGATCAAGTTACTTAATAAGTCATCTTGGAAAGACTACAGCAAACAATACTTGGGTAGGTTTTTGCCAACCTTTACAATAGAGTTATGGCTTACATATAGCTTTTGCAATTTCTTTAGATGAAATTGCTCAACCTTTTATTTGCCCTGGAGGGAAAGGCCAATTTAGCAACATTTGTCTTCTAGGTAAATTTGAAAGTGTGTTTCAGGTGTTATAATTTATAATATGGTTTTCAGCATAATAAGGGAGTGAGAAATAGCTATGTTTTGCCCAGATTTTCCAAATCTTATATTAAGCTTTCAAAGGTGAGGCAGATGATATATGTTCCAGTTAGCCCACAAATGAACAACTTCGCATAGATACAGAATTTCCTCTCAAATCTTGCTGTATATATTTGCATCTGTCTACAGATCTGAAAAGTGACCAGGGAGGGATATTAAAGGAGGGTCTTGGCCCCGTGGAGTTACTAGGTTGATAGACTAGTTTTTAACTGATTACCTAGTAGGGGAAATAGTATAGGAATGACCCACTAAATGAGCAAAACAACTTTCAACCTTAAGTCAAATCTTTTAGTGCCCAAGAGAAGAATTAAGGAGGAGGTGCCTGCTTCTCTGCTGGTGGCATAAGCTCCAGCCATCCTTTGATTTCCCTAGTTTCCCTGTGATATTTGGTCAATCAACCTGCTCCAGTACCATGGAGGACCTAATGGGCTATTGATTGGCATGTTAGCTAAGCAGGCAAACAAATAACATCCAATGAAGCTGTGAGGTCAAACCGGCATCCTCCAATCAGATATTCTGTCATAGTTTCGGAGTCCCCTCAGTTTTTAACTAGTTTCTACACAATGAGAAATGACTCCATTCTAATCATGATCCTATACTTTTGACACAGCTTATTTATTTAAATAAACTTCTATTTTAAAAATGCTAAAACTTGGGAGTCAAAGATAAAGAATGAAAACAAATTATAACTCATTTTTGAGTATATATTCTGCCAGAGATTATGAATATCAATGAGTGTCTCATACCTTTTGATAACCATGACATTTTATAATTGTTATAATCATGAATTAAAGGTGAGGATATGTCCATTAAAAAGTTTTCAAAATACATAATCATGAATTATCAGCATCCTCCTTTTTGGCGAAGAAAGAGCATAAATGAAAAGCCAGCAGTACCCTTGATGGTAGCAATTCACAGGAGCCTTATCATGTTGGGCCTCTTCAAGTTATCTTCTAGTACTCAGTCAACAAACAGTATACTGGGGTGTAGCACCTGGCAAATAATGAAGCCAAAGCAGCACTGAGCAGGAATAGCACAGATACAAGTATGAGGAGGAGAGGCCACCATTTTCTACCTAATCAGAGGAAAGTTTCAGACCTATGATTGTTTTCTTTTAAGATTGTCACCTGTTAATTGTATAAAATAAAGATTCTTGCTATGACATATCTGCATACATACGTACAATAAATCTATCATATCTACCGGCCCTATTAGTTATTATCCATATTTCTGCATTAAATTTCTACATAACTAAGTGCCTATTTTATCTTCACATGCTTTCATTTCCTCTTAGATTCTACATATAGAATAAAAAAACATGTTACTTGTCTTTCTGAGTTTGACACATTTAACTTAACATAAAAAATTCCAGTTTTACCAATTTTCCCACAAATGGTATGATTTCTTTGTTTGAAAAGTGCCTGTGTCTCTAAGAAGTAGCTTAAGATAAAAACAGGATGGAGTTTATAGGGAAGATTCCAGATTAGCTAAGGAAATATCACAGACACATTCTGAATAACTGAGTCCTCCTAGCCACAAAAGTTCAATACTTAGATAATATATTTTCAAGTACTAGAGACTGTCCAAATCACCAGGTTTCTTTCAGAAAATACAGGTCAAAACATCACACTATAAATATAAAACTGGAATCCCTGATGAGATATATAAAGAGTCTGCACTTTAAAGAAGACACCCAAGTCTCTAGGGCATCCTGGCCCTGATTTTTGAGTCTTTATATAGCCAAAATATTTCTTTGAAGCCTATTCTTAGTATCACAGTGATCTGACTGACCTGATACTTCTTCAGTCTAGACCATAACTCTGGGAACTGTAGCTATTGTTTGCTGAGCAAAGTATCTTATCTTTGACTGTGAGCCTATGTATCTTGGGCACGTACTTTTATAGGTCAAGGTCTCTACTGAGTTATTGAAGAATGGAGCTTGGGCCATAGAAGCCAAGTTTTCCTGCAAAGTGATAAAGTTGGCCTCTGGGTGTGGGCGGTCTTAGGTTAGCCACATACGAACATGCTTTGAACAAGTAATCTTGCTCAGCTGTGAATCTGTGAATATGGTCTGTGCTGATACTGTGAAAGGCACTAGAGACATATGAAAAGAGGTCTATGGGCAAAAGCTAACCACATCTCTTATTTGACAGTGATTCTTTGAGCAATCTATTTAACCTTCTTCCTTGTTTTCTGGTGTACTTTGGACTGACTGACTTCTTGGCTCTGAAGCTCAACTCTGTTGTTCTTTTGAAGTTACCCTTTCTTTAAAAAGAGTTCCTTTTCTTTCTTCCAACACTGATCCTAAAATATGGTTTAGTTATTTCTTCTCTCTACACACAAAACCAAAAGACTGTCGAATGTTCCTACTGCATCTCTATGATAATAAAACCCAATAAAGATAGTTGGAGCATAAATTATTCTTTTAAAAATATATAATTGATTGCTCCAGTTTTGTACATATCTTAGAAGGCACACCCCAAATTTGGTGACTTAAAATAAAAACAGTTTTGTCACTCATAGTTCAGGTAGGGCTTCACTAGAAAAGCTCATCTCTGTTCCTTCTTCCATTGCCTTGAACAATCCCCAAGTGAGGTAGGAATCACAGATACTCACTCTGTCACATGTCTGATAATGAACACAGCTGCCAAGCTGGAACTGGGAGAACCCATGTGCTTGTGGGCCCCTCACAGCCACAGCAAGACAGCTGTATTCACCCCCCTTTTATAACAGGATGAGTTTTCCTCAATGAAAAATATGGCAAGGAAAGAATTCAAATTTAACAAATATCATCGCCTACCAGTATTTGCAAAACATATAACTTAATGAGGTAAAGGAGAAGGGAGAGAAGGTATTCTTATTACAGCATTAAAATGTTTGCTCTAGAGTGAATATCTAGAATCCAAGAGTACTTCATTTAGGGATTTTTCTGGCAGTAAAGGAAAGTGCCGGATATTATTTATGATAGGACCAGGAACAAATTGGATTGTTTGCTGTTGCTTTTTTTCCAGTTGATCAAGGCCATATTTCTATTAACTGCAAGTACTATCATCTGGAGGTAGAACCTGTATTAGAATCTCAGCTCTTATGTAACACAACCTACAGCAACTGCATGGCATTAAACTTGGAAAGAGTCCCAAGGACATTTCCATGATTCCAAAAGTAATCATGTCACTATGTTGGTGACATGATATGAGATGTGGGTGACAACAAACTTAACTGCAAAGCCCTTTATTAATAGGAATTAATTGTCTGTTGACATCTTCCACCACTCCTTATGAACAAGGGAAATAGCAAATATTTAAGTCCTGAAAAGTACACTTGTCTTATTTATGTTCTGAGCTGAAGAAATGGCTCAGTGGCTCAAGGGCTTGCTTAGAAACATTGATGTCCCATGTTTGGACCACTAAATCGCATATAAAGCTAGAGACATTGGTGTAATTGTACTCTCTCTCCCTTTATAGAAAACTGGACATGAGTACCTCAGAAACATCTGATCTTAAGGGCCAGGCTGGTCTCAAAGAGAAATGAGAAGGGCACTCATTTTTCTCTGGCCTACATTAGCATCTAATGATCTCTCTCTCTCTCTCTCTCTCTCTCCCTCTCTCTCTCTCTCTCTCTCTTTCCCTCAGCTATGATTATACGCAGTGCTTGACAGATAAGAATTAAAAGAGGGAAAAAAAAGAATTATTTAAGCAGTGAAGTATCATCTCCATAGCCATCAAGTCTAATCTTCCACATTTTTGAGCGTCTATCATAGCCAAAAGGAATGAAGTCTCTTTTATTCTTTAAAAGCATATTTATGTGTTGTTTGTTTATTTATTTTATTGTATATATGTACTTAGGTGTTTGTGTATCGCATGGATGAGTCAGCTAGAAGCAGCATCGGTTGCCTTAGAACTGGCTTTACAAGCAGTAGTGAGCTGTGTGTTTGTGGCTGCTGGAAACAGAACCTGGCTCCTTTGCAAAAGAAACAAATCCTTTTAGCCACCAAGGCATTTCCCCAGATCCCCATTTTTACTTTTTGAAAGCAGACACATCACCTGGATCTTCTCTTTCTGGAGATTAGTATGTATTTATTGCTTTAAAATTTATTTTATTTCCTGACCTCAAAAGCCTTGCTAGGAGATAGCAAAAAATAGAATTTTGTCTTTCCAAACATGGTAGAAAATGTTCCTTTGCCTTATTAATATTGAAAAGACGATTTAAAGGTCTCTTAGAAAGAAAACTGGTATCTTAATGGAAGAACAGAGCGATTATGGTGAGAATTTTTCAATCTGCTTGTATTTTCTTGCTTCCCCCACGTTGATGCATTGCCCTTTATTTCAGCACAACATGAACTTGGAAACAACAGGGATTTCAGTAACCAAATACATCCTGAACAATTGCCAGTCAAGGGGCATGAATCTATTTACAATTCCAAATGCATAAAGTGCTAGTATTGCCACTGACCCCAGGAGTTGCTGGGGAGATTTGGAGTGAAGTAAAAGGATATTAGGATGGGAAGCTAGGAAACCACCCTGTAGTGCATTCTGGCAAGCCTGATGTTTTCCCTTTGGGCTTCACTGCATCGCACATGGTAGATGATTTCATTCCTAGTAAGATCTCAGCTAATTTGCACTCACTGTCTGTTCTCTACATTTTGTCCTTAAGACCTTAAATAGCTTGTTAGCTGTAAGCAGCCCAAACTAGCTGTGTGCTTCTGGGAAAATCACTCTGTTGATACTGTGCTTCTGTAAAAAGACGGTATCTTCCCATTGGAAGTGTTGTGGTCATTAGGTGGTAAATGTTAGGTTACCATGAAAATGGCACATGCAGAGTTTGCATCTAAAACCAGTATATCTATATCACGAATTACTTTCCCCTCATGTTTATTAGGTCCAATTACTGTAAACTTTCACTTTCTCCCTCACTTAGGATGATTTTTCCAGATCCAACTATTTGCCTAAGAATTTCATGAATTCATTGTTTTTAATTGCTGAGTAGTATTCCATTGTGTAAATATACCACATTTTCTGTATACATTCCTCCATTGAGGGACATCTGGGTTCTTTCCATCTTCTGGCTATTATAAATAAGACTGCTATGAACATAGTGGAACATGTGTCCTTATTCCATGCCAGGGAATTCTCTGGGTTTATGCCCAGTAGTGGTATAGCAGAGTCCTCTGGAAGTGTGATGGCCAGTTTTCTGAGGAACCGCCAGACTGATTTCCAGAGTGGTTGTACCAATTTGCATTCCCGCCAGCAGTGGAGGAGTATTCATCTTTCTCCACATCCTTGCCAACATCTGCTGTCTCCTGAGTTTTTAATCTTACTCATTCTGACTGATGTGAGGTGAAATCTCAGAGTTCTTTTGATTTGCATTTCCCTAATGACTAATGATGCTGAACATTTCTTAAGGTGCTTCTCAGCCATTTGAAGTTCTTCAGGTGAAAATTATTGTTAGCGCTGTACTGCATTTTTAAATAGGGTTATTTGGCTCTCTGGAATCTAACTTCTTGAGTTCTTTGTATATATTGGATATTAGCCCTTTGTCAGATATAGGGTTGGTGAAGATCTTTCATGCTAAAAGTCTTGGAAAGAACAGGATTCAAGGCCCATACCTAAACATAGTAAAAGCAATATACAGCAAACCAGTAGCCAACATCAAACTAAATGGAGAGAAACTTGAAGCAATCCCACTAAAATCATGGACTAGGCAACGCTGCCCCCTCTCTCCGTATCTTTTCAATATAGTGCTCGAAGTTCTAGCTATAACAATTCAACAACAAAAGGAGGTCAAAGGAATACAAATTGGAAAGGAAGAAGTTAAACTATCACTATTTGCAGATAATATGATAGTATACTTAAGTAACCCAAAAACCTCCACCAGAGAACACCTAGAGCTGATAAACAACTTCAACAACGTGGATGGTTATAAAATCAACTCAAG
The DNA here is from genome assembly GCA_964023405.1 of Apodemus agrarius. Taxonomy (NCBI): domain Eukaryota; kingdom Metazoa; phylum Chordata; class Mammalia; order Rodentia; family Muridae; genus Apodemus; species Apodemus agrarius. Next base: position 67,506,499 of record OZ030016.1, read on the forward strand.
CAAGTCAGTAGCCTTTCTATACTCAAAGGATAAACAGGCTGACAAAGAAGTTAGGGAAATGAGAGGTTTCACAATAGCCACAAACAATATAAAGTATCTTGGGGTGACTCTAACCAAACAAGTGAAAGATATGTATGACAAGAACTTCAGGCCTGTGAAGAAGGAAATTGAAGAAGACTTCAGGAAATGGGAAAATCTCCCATGCTTGTAGATTGGCAGGATTAATATAGTAAAAATGGCCATCTTGCCAAAAGCAATATACAGATTCAATGAAATCCCCATCAAAATCCCAACTCGGTTTTTCATAGAGTTAGAAAGAGCAAGTCTCAAATTCATCTCTGCAATAACAAAAAAACCAGGAAAGCTAAAATGATTCTCAACAGTAAAAGAACTTCTGGGGGAATCAGTATACATGACCTCAAGCAGTACTACAGAGAAATATTAATAAAAACTGCATGGTACTGGTACAGTGACAGGCAGGTGGATCAATGGAATAAGATTGAAGACCCAGAAATGAACCACACACCTATGGACAAAGGAGCTGAAAACATCCAGTGGAAAAGAGATAGTCTTTTCAATAAAAGGTGCTGGCTCAACTGGAGGTCAGCATGCAGAAGAATGCGAATTGATCCATTCTTATATCCCTGTACTTAGCTCAACTCCAAGTGGATCAAGGACATCCACATAAAACCAGACACACTGAAACTAATAGAAAAGAAACTGCGGAAGACCCTTGAGGACATGGGCACAAGGGGAAATTTCCTGAACAGAACACCAATAGCTTATTCTCTAAGATCAAGAATTGACAAATGGGACCTCATAAAATTACAAAGTTTCTGTAAGGCAAAGGACACTGTCAAACGGACAATATGGATACCATCAAATTGGGAAAAGATCTTCTCCAACCCTACATCTGACAGAGGGCTAATGAAATATTATTAAAAATAAAATTCCTTAACCATACAAGGGTTAATTTATACACAGACAATATATAGGTGCATGAATGTCTACATGAATGAATATAAGACAGAAAAGAACTCCATAAAATTTAAAAAAAACGTGATTCTTGCATTGGTGCAAAGACAATTCTTTCAGAATTACTTAGAGCATATAATTTCAAAGTTTAAAAGTTAAAAACAGGAAGTGATCAAGTGGCTAAATGAATTGAAAGAATATGATTTTCATAAACTAAAAGGAGTGACAGACTATCTGAAATTAATTGCAAACATTTTAATAAGAAACTTAAGGAGATATCATACACTAAAACTGATCAGCTGAAACCTGAAGTGGATTTAAGAGGAGAAAAATACTCATAAAAGTCATGTTAGAAAGGAGGTATATGTGAAAATGAATGATTAAATTTCATTCTTGAGCTAAAGTAACACATTAAATTTTATTGTAAATAAACTCACAATAATTTTTGTAATTAGTATTAATAGAAAAAAAACTTAAAACAAAAATTATAACCACATTAAATATTACAAGCAAATAACTATATATCTGTTAAAGAAATTTAGTTTGTCAAAGGACTCGTGAGGCATCTGATTTGATGTAATGAGCAGCTATGTTCTTTTCTGACTCATCATTATGCAAACTGCAGGGCAGTAGTGATGCAAGCCTTGAATCCCAGCACTTGGGAGGCAGAGGCAGGTGGATTTCTGAGTTCAAGGCCGGCCTGGTCTACAGAGTAAGTACCAGGACAGCCAGGGCTAAACAGAGAATCCCTATCTCAAAAAACCACACACACATGAAAAAAACCAACAAATAACCTTTGCTGGGTGAGAGGCTACCAGGCAAGTCAACCTAAAATATTCAATTTTATAAAATATACATATTCTCTGGGTTCTTTTCCATCTACAGAATCCTGCCTAATATAACATGGCATTACAATGTGCTCAGAGCATTACTGTAAATTATAGTCAAATATTTCTCATTAATAGAAATATAACTATTCCAAGCAAAACCAAATATAACCATAAAAATAGGATTAATCCAATAATATGGAAAAAGTTTTTACATTAACCATAGTGGTTAGCCATTTAATAGACAATATATAGCATTTAATAATGTATGAAGGAAAATATTTTTGATAAAATTTAAAATATTTTCATAAAGAATTGCAAAATTAAAATAGATAGGAGGTTAAGTAGAAACTCTTATACTTTAATTTTACTTTACATTTCAATTGGCCAGAATTGACATATTTCTAGGATTTAGTGCTTAGCATCATTTCATAGTTATGTCTTATAATGAATATAACAAGATAATTAACATATGTATTATCTTACATATCATTGAGGTTTCTAGAATGAAATATGTAAAATCCCTTGTTTCAGTAATTCTGACATAGACAATAGTTTTCCCCTCAATGGTAGCATGAACCTGGGATTATTATCTGACAATCCCTACCATAGCCATGTTTTTTTTTTTTTTAAATCTTCCTGCTTAGTTGATCTTTATCAAAGGTCTTCCTAGGTCTTTATCAATGAGAAAGCCTCTTGTGCTGACAAGTTTTGAAACTGCTCCAGGGATATTGATAGTAACAATGTTGAGAACCTCTTAAATATATGCCCAAAATAGAACATGTGAAAAACTGTAGTAACTTTTGCATTGAAGTACCATTTATCAAAGAAAAAAAAATAAATGAAACCACACACACACACACACACACACACACACACACAGAATGACCAACAACACGAAACAAAAGAAACAAAAGAGTGAGGTGGGACAGTTCCAGCCAACCATTGAACTGAGCACAGGGTCCCCAATGGAGGAGCCAGAGAAAGGACCCAAGGAGCTGAAGGAGTTTGCAGCCCCTTGGAGAAACAATATGAACCAACCACCAACTAAACTACCAACCAAAGAGTACACATGGAGGGACCCATGGCTCCAGATGCATATATAGCACAGGATGGTTTTGTTGGACAACAAAGGGAGGATAGGCCCTTGGTCTTGAGAAGGTTTGATGCCCCAGTATAGGGGAATGCCAGGACAGGGAAGCAGGAGCAAGTGGGTAGATGAGCAGGGTGAGGGGGGTGGGTTAGGGATTTTTAGGGGAAAAAACAAGAAAGGGGATAACATTTGAAATATAAATAAAGAACATATCTAAATAGAAAAAAAGAAAAAGAAAATTCATACTAAACAAAATGATTTTGACAAACCCAAGCTATAAAGCATTGAGCAAGATTAAATTGACGTGGTGTTTCTGGGTATGTGATCAAATGCATATACATCTATGATGGAAGCACCAGAAATCGAAGAAATGTTTCCACCTAACACACCCTTTGTAACACAAATGCAGCTGCAACACTAAGGCACCTGCCCCAGTATGAGGGATGACTCATTAAATCTGTACCATTGCCAGGTATCAAGTAGAAGTGAGTATTACCATGCTTGCCTTTCTGGATCTGATTTTTTAAATTTTAGGATCTTTCAGGATCTTTTTTATTTTATTTTTTTCTTTTCTAGTATTATCCTTTGTCTGCAAATTTCATGATGTTATTGCTTTTAATAGCTGAATAATATTCAACTCTTCAAATGTGCCATGTCTTCTTTTTCCATTCTTCAGTTGAAGGACATCAAGGTTGTTTCCAGTTTCCAGTTTACATGTAAATAAAGCTGTTATGACCATAGTTGAGCAAGCGTCCTTGTGGGATGGTGGAGTACCTTTTGAGTTTATGTCCAGGAGTGATATAGTTGGCTGTTGAGATAGAACTATTCCAAATTTTCTGAGAAAGTGCCAAACTGATTTTCAAAGTGGTTGTATCTGCTTGCTCCCTCACCATCAATGGAGAAGTATTCCCCAGGCTCCACATTGTTGCCAACATGAACAGTTACTTTTGATCTTAGCTATTCTGAAGGGCATACAGTGGATCTCAGGCTTGTTTTTATTTGCATTTCCCTGATGGCTAAGGATGTTGAACATTTCTTTAAGTGCTGTTTGGTCATTAACGTTTCCTTTGTTGAGAATTCTATGTTAAGCTCTGTACTCCATTTTTTAATTGGGTTACTTGGTTTGTTTTTCTCTAATTTCTTGCATTTCTTATACATTTTGGATACCAACCCTCTGCCAGTTGTAAGGTTGATGATCTTTTCCCACTGAATAGGCTGTCATTTGTCGTTTTGATGGTATTTGCCTTACAGAAGTTTGACAGTTTCATAAGGTGTCATTTATCAATTATTGATCTTAGTACCTGAACTGTTGGTGTTCTGTTTAGGAAGTCATCTCTTGTGCCAATTAGTTCAAAGCACTTTTTCTTCTATCTGATTTAGTATGCCGTGTTTTATGTTGATGTCCATGTTGAGATTTTTTTGTTGATCCACTTGGATTTGTGTTTTGTACAGGGTGATAGATATGGATCTATTTGTGTTCTTCTAAATGCAGGCATGATAATCATGCAACAATCTACAAACCCAAAGAAGTTATGTAGTGAGTAAAGTTGAAGGGAGGATGCTTGAATCTCATGGAGAAGAGGAAATAAAGTAGACATCTGGGTGGAGGGAGGAAGGGAACTGAATAGGAGAGAGGGTGAGGAGGGGATAGGGAGCAGTCAATTGAAGGGAGTATAAAATGACAGAGAGAACTGAAATCACTGTGTATGGAGGGGTGCTGAGGGGTTCTGGGACAAGCTAGAAATCTGGGAAAATGGAAAGTCCCAGGAATCTGTGAGGATGATACTAACTAAGACTTCTAGCAATAGGTGGTATGGAACATGAAATGTTATCCTTCTGTAACCAGGAGATACTTCTAATGGATAGATGGGACTACCAACCTAACCACAAAAATTTGTACCTACAATTTTTCCTGCCTATAAGAGGTGCATAGATACAGAGAGAGCAGAGACTGAGGGAATGACCAATCAATGACTAGCCCAACCTGAGTCCCATTGAGAGAGGGGGAGGAGAGAGAGCCCACCACTGACACTATTAATATTCTATTATTTTTGCAAACAAGCATACTAGTCATTTGAGTAACTTTATCCAACAGCTGATGAAAACCCACAGGCAGAGACCCATAGCCAACAATGAGGTAGAACATGGGGAATCTTGTGGAAGTGGGGAGGAAGAATTGAAAGAGCCAAAAAGGACAAGGAAACCACAATAAAAACTAATGTGAATACATAGGAGCTGACAGAGGTCAAACCACCAACTAGAAAGCATACATTGGACGGACCTAGGCCCCCTACACAAAAGTAACAGATGTACATCTTGGTCCTCATCTGAGACCTCTAACAGCAGGAGCAAACTCTGACTAAGCTATCTGCCTTTGGATCCTTTTCTCCTAACTTAATGGCCTTGTGTTACCTCAATAGAAGATGTGCCCAGTCCTACTAAAACTTGATGTGTCAAGCCAGCCTTGTTAATATTCATGGGATGTCTCCCCTTCTCTGAGGAAAAAAAAAAGAGGGGCCTGTTGAGGAATGGGTGGTAAGAATGAAGGACTAGGAGGAAAGGATGGAGGGAAAGCTCTGAAAGAGCTGTAAATAGATTGATACATAAATAAATAAATAAATAAATAAACACATAAATACATAAATACATATTTTAAAAGATGTATTTATTTACTTTCTGCATACGAGTACATTGTTGCTGGATTTAGACACAGGAGAGCAGGGCATTAGATTCCCATTACAAATGGCTTTCAGCCACCATGTGGTTGCTGGGAATTGAACTCAGGACTGGAAGAGAAGTCGGTGCTCTTAATCGCTGAGCTATTTCTCGAGTCCTAAATTTTTAAAAGAAAGAAAACTGTTACAAAATTTCTGTAAGGCAAAAGACACTGTCAAAAGGACAAATCGGCAACCAACAAATTGGGAAAAAATCTTCACCAACCCCACATCCGACAGAGGGCTAATATCCAATATATACAAAGAAATCAAGAAGTTAGACCCCAGAAAACCAAATAACCCTATCCAAAAATGGGGTACAGAGCTAAACAAAGACTTTTCACCTGAAGAAATTCGGATGGCTGAGAAACACCTTAAAAAATGTTCAACATCATTAGTCATTAGAGAAATGCAAATCAAAACAACCCTGAGATTTCACCTCACACCTGTCAGAATGGCTAGGATTAAAAACTCAGAAGACACCAGATGTTGGCAAGGATGTGGAGAAAGAGGAACACTCCTCCACTGCTGGTGGGACTGCAAGGTGGTACAACCACTCTGGAAATCAGTCTGTCGGTTCCTCAGAAAACTGGACATGATACTTCCGGAGGATCCAGCCATGCCACTCCTGGGAATATGCCCAGAAGACTCCCCAGCATGCAATAAGGATACATGCTCCACTATGTTCATAGCTGCCTTATTTATAATAGCCAGAAGCTGGAAAGAACCCAGATGTCCCTCAACGGAGGAATGGATAAAAAAAAATGTGTTATATATACACAATGGAATACTATTCAGCCATTAGAAACAATAAATTCATGAAATTCTTAGAGAAATGGATGGAGCTGGAGAACATCATACTAAGTGTGGTAACCTAGTCTCAAAAGAATACCCATGGTATGCATTCACTGATAAGTGGATATTAGCCTAGAATCTTGGGACACCAAAGACACAATTCATATACCAAATGATGTCTGACAAGAAGAAAGGAATGGACACTAGTGCTGGAAAGGATCAAAGCATCAGTGTAGGAGAATACCAGAACAGGAAAGTGAAAAGGGGTGGATGAGGGATCAGGGGGAGGGAAAAGGGCATGTGGGATCTTAGGGGTGTGGGGAAACAAAAAAGGGAAATGAAATGTAAATATAGAATATATCCAATAAAAAATTATGGAAAAAAGAAAGAAAACTGTACTCTAGGAGCTTGCATGTAGTTAGACTGTGAATCAGTCCCCTCTTCCCAGAGATTTTGTTACAAGCCTTGCAAGGCTTGTAACTTCCTGAGGCTACTGAAGCTTGTACATTGCATGAGATTCTCTGCTCCTACCAGAAGAATGTTTCAATAAAATAATGGCTGTTCAACAAAATAGGCATGAGTATCTAAAAAGAAAATAAGTGGACAGAATAAGACATCAGATTCTATAGGGATGTTCAGATTACAGAATGTGCAGTCCTTAGAAATACTAGAAATGTTCTTATTTTTAAATCTTAAAAAGTATTTACTGTGTAGTTGTATGTATATACATATATGCATATGTCTGAGTGTATCTTAATGTACCACATACATGCAGAGCCTACGAAGGTCAAAAGAAACACTCAAATGCCTAGAACTGGAGTTACAGAAACAGTTACAAAACTGTGAGCAGCCCTGTAGGCACTAGAAACTATACCTGAGTCTTCTACAAGAGTAGTAAATGCTCTTAACTGCCCCACAGTCCCTACATTTTTTTTTTTAAGTTTGGAGCATAGTCACATGTTTGAGATAATTTTGTGAAAAAATGAAGATGTAAGCTTAAAATTATAGTTTATCAAATATATATTTTTATTTGATGCCATCTTGTATAATAGAACATGACTCTCCTTAGGTCTTTGTTTTTGCCTGACTCCCTTTCAAATATTTCACCATCTGAAAAAGAGTCTGTTTAGTATGTGAATAATGTCTTCTTTTATTCCACTCTACTGGCTGCTTTTGTGTGTCAACTTGACACAAGCAGGAGTTATCTCAGAGAAAGGATCCACTCTTGAGGAAATGTCTCTATGAGATCAAGCTGTAAGGCATTTCCTCAATTAGTGATCAAGTGGGGAGGGCCCATTGTGGCTGGTGTCATCCCTGAGCTGGTAAGTCCTGGATTCTATAAGAAAGCAAGTTGAGCAAGCCAGGGGAAGCCAGCCAGTAAATCAAGCCATAACTTCTTTCTATGGCCTCTGCATCAGCTCCTACTTCCTGACCTGCTTGAGTTCAAGTTCTGACTTCCTTTGGTGATAAACAGCAATGTTGACATGTAAGCTGAATAAGCCTTTTCCTCCTCAACTTGTTTCTTGGTCAAGATGTATGTGCAGGGATAGCAACCTTGACTAAGACACCCACTTATAGCTCTGTTTAGAATTAATATTCTACCTATGTCTCCTGGCTCCATGAAGTCTATCTCCACACTCCATTGTAGTCTGTAGGATGTGTCTACCCCACACATATGGCCAATTTCTAGCCATTAAGTCCATGACATATATATATATTTGAAAACAAAGAGACATTTTGGCCAATAATGTGATTTTTCCCTGAACTTCTGATGATTTATCAGACTGACTCCCTTAACTTCAAGTCTCTCAAGAAAAAAAATTGAAGACCTCAGAAAATGGAGAAATCTCCCATTCTCATGGATTGGCAGAATTAACATAGTAATAATGGGCATCCTACCAAAGGCAAACTATAGATTCAATGCAATTCCCATCAAAATCCCAACACAATTTTTCAAAGACATGAAAGTGAAATTCGCAAATTCATCTGGAAAGGCAAAAAACCCAGAATAGCAAAATCAATTCTTAACAATAAAAGAACTTCAGGGGGAATCACTATCCTTGACCTCAAGCTTTACTACAAAGCAATAGTGATAAAAACTGCATGGCATTGGTACAGAGACAGACACATGGATCAATGGAATAGAGTTGAAGACCCAGAAATAAAACTAGACACTTATGGACACTTGATCTTTGACAAAGAAGCCAAAAATATACAAGGGAATAAAGAAATCATCTATAATAAATGGTGCTGTTAGAACTGGCTGTCTGTATATAGAAAAATTATAATAGACCCACATTTGTCATCTTGCACAAAGTTGAAGTCTAAGTGGAACAAGGACCTCAACATAAAACTAGATTTACTGAACCTAATAGAAGAGAAAGTCAGAAAGAGCCTTGAACTCATTGGTACAGGGGGAAATTGCATAATGAGTACTTAACAGTTCACACTCTAATATCAAAAAATGATAAATAGGACCTCATGATATTGCAAAGCTTCTGTAAGGCAAAGGACATGGTCATTAAGACAAATCAGCAACCTACAGATTGGGAAAATGTCTTCACTAACCCCACATTCAATAGAGGTCTAATATCAAAAATATATAAAGAACTCAAGATATTGGCAGAGTCTCTCAGGAGACATCTATATCAGGCTTCTGTTGGCAAGCACTTGCTGGCATCTACATTAGTGTCTGGGTTTGGTGACAGTATATGGGATGAGTTCACAGGAGGGGGAGTCCCTGGATGGTCTTTTCTTCAGGCTCTGTCCCACACTTTTTCTCTGTATCTCCTCCCATGGGTATTTTATTCCCCTTTCTAAGAAGGACCATACTCAATCATTGGGCTGAGCACAAAGTTGATGATGGTGCTAGAGAAAGGACACAAGAAGCTGAAGGAGCTTTTAGGACCATAGAAGGAACAACAATATGAACCAACCAGTATCCCCAGAGCTCCCAGGGACTGAACTACCAACCAAAGAGTATACATGGAGGGACCCATAGCTCCAGCTGCCTATGTAGTGGAGGATGGCCTTTTTGGTCATAAAAGAAAGGAGAGGCCCTTGGTCCTGAGAAGGCTCAATGCTCTAGTATAGAGGAATACCTGGACAGGGAAGCAGGAGTGGGTAGGTTGGTGAGCACAGGGAGGGGGGAATGGGATAGAGTGTTTTCAGAGGGGGAAACAAGAAAGAGGATAACATTTGAAATGCAAATAAAGACAGTATCTAATAAAAAAATGAAAAAACCAAGATGTGACAGCTGAAGTTCAAAAATATACAAAAATTTAAAAAATTTTAAAAAATTAAAAAAATTAAAAAAATAAAGAACTCAAGAAACTAATCACCAAAAATCCAAGCAGCCCAATGAAAAAATGGGGTTTAGAACTAAACTGAGATTTCACAACTGAGGAATCTCGATTGGCTGAGAAGCATGTAAAGAAATGTTCAAAGTCCTTAGTGATCAGACAAATGAAAATCAAAATGACCCTGAGATTCCACCTCACACCAATTAGAATGGCCAAGCTCAAAACCACAGGTGACAACACATGTTACAGAGGATGTGGAGAAAGAGGAACACTCCTCCATTTCAGATGGGATTGCAAACTGGTACAACCACTCTAAAAATAAATCTAGATGTTTCTCAGAAAATTGGAAATAGATCACCTGAAGACCCAGCTGTACCACTCTTGGGAATATACCCAAAAGATGCCCCACCATGCCACAGGGGCATGTGTTACACTGTGTTCATAGCAGCCTTATTTGTGATGGCCAGAAGCTGGAAACAACCTAGATGTCCCACAACAGAAGAATGGATACAGAAAATGTGGTTCATTTACACAATGGAATACTACTTGGCTATTAAGAAGAGGGCATCCTGATTTTTGCAGTCAAACAGATGGAACTAGAAAATATCATCCTGAGCAAGGTAACTTAGATCCAGATGTTCATGCATGGTAATATTAGCAAAAAAAGTGTATAGAATACTGAAGATACAATCCACAGAATTCAAAGATGTCAACAAGCTGAAGTATCCAAGTGAGGATGCCTCAGTCCCACTTGGGATGGAGAAGAAAGCAATCACAAATGGGTAGGGAGGAAGGTGCCTGGGAGTTGGGGGGCATGGAGAGGAACCTGATCTGGTATTGGGTGAGAGAAAAGGACAAGCTCTGAGGGCCAGCAGAAATAATGGAAACAGGCAACCTTGGGAGATAGGAGGTTGGGGGAGCCCTCCAGAATGCACCAGAGACCTGGGAGGTGACAGACTCTCAGGACTCAAAGGGAGGGACCTAAGACGATATCCCTGAGAGTAGGGATAGGGAACTTATAGAACCCACCTCCAGCAGGAAGACAGGGCATCAAATGAGGGAGAGGAAGGCCATTCCACAGTCACAACTCTGATCCATAATTATTCCTCTCTGAAAAAATTACAAAATGGAAATGGAGAGAAGCCTGAAGAAAAGAAGGTCCATTGACAGACTTAAAGTGGAGTTCAGCTAAAGGGGAGGTCCCAAGGCCTGAAACTATTGCTGAGGCTATGGAGCACTCACAAAAGGGGACCTAACATGATTACACTCTGGAAGACCCATAAAGCAGCTGAAAGAGTCAAATACAGATATTTGTACCCAATAGATGAACAGAAGCTGCTGACCCCTGTCGTTGAATTAGGGAAGGCTTAAAGAAGTTGAGGAGAAGGGCAATCCTATAGGAGGTCTAGAAGTCTCAATTAATCTGGACCCCTGAGATCTTTCAGACACTGTACTACCAACCAAGCAGAATACACCAGCTGTCACAAGGCCTCTAGCACATATACAATAGAGAACTGTCAGGTCTGTGTTCATTCAGAGATGATGTATCTAACCCTCAAGAGGCCCCAGGGAGGTTAGAAGACAGGTGAGGTTGGGGATGGAGACATCCACATGGAGACAGGGCTTGGGAAGGAGGTATGGGATATCGAACAGTTGGATGTTGGACAGGGATGGGGGGAATAAAATATTGAGGTTAAAAATTAATTAATTAATTTAGAGAAGCTTGTTTCAAAAAATTTACTTTTTTTCTATAATTTTCTCTCCTTTTCTTCCCCATATTGCTTTATTTAAATTATCTTCAATTTGTCAACTACTAGACAATACTGAAAATTTTCTATAGTTATACTATTATGTGTTGGTGTTTATAATCTCAGCTCTCTTTGGACAGAGAGTGCACTTAAGAGCATCAGGAAAGCTCTAAGCATCCTCACCATATTCATAATCATCAGCCTTACCTCCTGGGGGTGTCTAAGGTGATGTGAAATGTGTTCTGACAAAATTAGCAGGAACTTAATGAAAAGCCTTTTATAGATATTTATTAATAGGAGAGTAAAATCTTAACAAACAGACTCATGACATGTATTTTGAAAGGCCTTGTTAAAGAAATAACCCAAAATGAGAAATTATTCTGTCCAAATAAAGTTAATGTGATTATTTAGAAAATGAACAAAATTGAAAAAAAAAACTTAAATGGCCAAATATATTGGAATGATTGAATATATCATGCTGTGTGCACTCAATATAGTATTATACAGCATCTAAACTGAAATTCTGTGTAGAAGCTGCTATAAATATATTCGGTTCCCTTATTAAGGAAAGCAGAAAGATAACTACTAAATGTAAAGTTATGATAACCATTTTAAAATTCTTTAAAAATAAAGCTAAAAAGCTATATTGGTACTTTTGAATTTAGAGTGTAGAGGAAGTTCTCTACCCCTGTTTTTATTAACTTTATTAATTACTTAAATTGATTGCAATAATAATGTTGAAAAAAGAAGGTTTTGGATGAAGTGGGTTTGAAAATTTTGAAGGCTGGCACTTTTTACTTAATCTTCTTTTAAGAGTCATACTGTGAACATACAGCTTGATGCATAAAACTCTGAGAAGGATGTTTTGAACTGAGAAGAGAGAGAGTTATACTCTGGAAAGCACTCTGTGTTCCACCATGGAGCACCAAGTGAGGCATGCAGGCATGAGGTGGTTAAATTCAAAGTGGTACCCATTCTGACAGAGTAGCCAAGATGATCAAGAACTAAGGTAATTGAATCCACATAAGACTCAAGGGTGGATATAGCTGTGAAATTTGGGAGAGCTTTCCTGCAATGTTAAGGACTTTTATGTTTAGATGGGAAAGTCAGCCTAAGTACTTTCTTGGAATATTTGTCTTCTATGGAGCAAAGCTTTTGCAACTGCTGACATAAATGTCTACTTATGTACCTACCAGGTTCAGTTGGAATGAGTGAAGAACCATCATGCTGTGCATAATAAACATGAAGACATGCCTTCAAGCAAAAAGGGGGCAACAAACTGGAACAGGAAAGGGAGTAAATATGTTTCTCTTTTGGTAATATACACCTTGTTATAAGAAACCTGTATAACAGCTATATGGAATCCACATTCTGTTGGGAAGCCTGACATTATTTGAGTGCAGTGGGAGTAAGTGTTAACACAAAGGCATCAGTACAAACACATACAGGCAAAGATATTGGGTAAAATTTGCATCACAGCTGTGTAAACAGGGACTGATTTACCTCATGAAACATTTCCTTTCCTCTTCACATTTTCCTCTCTCAGAATCTGTAGAAAATAATCTTGGTAGAGAGAACCCTAGCAGTTCTTTTACTGTGGAGAGTCCTTCAGCTGGTAGTCTGTGGAGGCACAGGACAAGATCCCAGAAGAAGGCAGGAGTAACCAGACTTCTTTTACAGAGAAAAAAGCAACTTTTAGATCAGTTTGTTTTAGTATTCCTCTATACTTTATGTGGACAGAGTTAATCCTAAGGAAACGTAGTATTTTCACATCTGTATTTTAGTAACTCTAATAAACCATATATATGGTTCTGCAGTAAAAATTTTATTCTTCAAAATAATTATTACAGAAACACAGTAAATAAAATTTAGTTTTTCTACTTTGTAGACTAGAAGAAAGGTTTGAGAAACAGAACAATATACTTCAGATAAAAGAGCAAATAAGTTGTGCACACAAAAAGAATGTCTCTGATGCCCCCACCAAAGCTTCTCTGTTTACACAAGGGGTATGCTGTTTCTCAATTCACACACGTGTACAGACTATGTGAATTTTCTCCTTTAGAACATTTTGGCGGATTTAATAATTTGAACCCAAATATTATTTCTTATTGCTACTTTTAATTTTTGCTAGGTGTTTTATTGGATATTTTTTAAATTTACGTTTCTTTTTTTTCACAATTTTTTTATTTTCTATATTCTTTGTTTACATTCCGAAGGCTTTCCCCTTTCCCCGTTCCCCCCACACCATATGTCCCATATGAAATGTTAACCTCTTACCTGGTTCCCCACCCGGCAGAAACCCACTATCCCCTTCCCCTTCCCCCTGCTTCTATGAGGGTGTTTCTCCCCCCACCACCTATTCCTGCCTCCCCACCCTAGCATTCCCCAACACTGGGACATTGAGCTTTCTCAGGACCAAGGGCCTCTCCTCTCTTTGATGTCCAACAAGGCCATCCTCTGCTACACATGCAGCTGGAGCCCTGGGTCCCTCCATGTGTACTCTTTGGTTGGTGGTTTAGTCCTGGGGAGTCTGTGGGTATCTGGAAAATTAATATTGGTGTTCTTTCTATGGGCTTGCAAATTCCTCCAGCTCCTTCATTCCTTCCCCCAACTCCTCCATTAGGGTCCCCTTGCTCAAATGTGATGGTTGGCTGCAAGCATCTGCATCTGTATTGGTCAGGTTCTGACAGATCCTATCAGGCAACAGCTATCAGGATGCTGTCAGCAAGCACTTTTTAGCATAAGCAATAGTCTCTGGGTTTGGTGGCTGCATATGGGATGGTTACCCAGATGTGGCAGTCTCTGGATGGCTTTTCCTTCAATCTCTGCTCCACTCTTTGTCCCTGTATTTTCTTTAGATAGGAGCAGTTTTGGGTTAAAACTTTTGAGATGGGTAGGTGGCACCATCCCTGAACTGGGGTTGGGTGTAACCTCTGGATATGGTCTCTACATGGTCTTTCTCCCCTTTGTTGGATATTTCTGTTAATGTCATCCCCATTGTTCCTGGGAGTCTCTTGCTTTCCTGCCATCTGGGACTTTCTGGGAGCTACCCCAGGATCAATAAGTCTCACCTTCAAATTGGGTGTTACCTGGTGAGCACTCAGATGGAAGAATATCCAGAAAATCTCCAAGAATTCTCTAGATTTTCTTAACACAAGATTGAGACTACTAAGAGATTCATCCTCACAGATAGAGCAATTACTGCATTCTTGAAACAGCTCTTGATAGACTATCTGGACAATATCCTATAAGCCAACATAATATATCCCTTATATATTTATATTTGTTATAGCATTTAAAGAAACAAACTGATGGAGCTATTGACATAGCATATAATTTTGATGTCAAAGGATATAAGGGAATCTTTTCCTCTGGAACCAAAAATGTGAGTGACCCAGAAGTAGTTTACGTTATCTCACATTTCATTTTCCGATGTGGTAATTGTTTGATAGAAATTTTGTTGTTTAGATTTTAGGCATCACATGAGCAAAGTCAATATTTTAAGAACTATTCAAATACACAGGTAGAAACATTAATAATACAAGTTAAATGAAGTGGGGAAGTCTCTGCTATCAGCCTTGGAGGCTGGTGGATAATACTTTATAAAGCCTTTTGGTTTGTACAAGCTGGAGGTCTCATCACTTAATGCCCTCTAAAAGCTTGGATCTTTTGTTCATAAAGATGTTAATTCAGACAGAGAGGTAAGTAAAACAGGGCTAGTAAGGTGTGCCTGAATAAAAATGTTCCCCACAGAGGCAGTGGCACTTATGAGGTATGGCTTTGTTAAAGTAGGCATGCTCTTGTTAGAGCAAGTATATCTCAGTTTCTTCCTGCAGCCTGCAGATACAAATGTGGAAATCTCAGCTTTCTCTCTAGCTCCATGTCTGCCTGCATGCTACCATGCTTTCTGCAATGAGGATAATGGACTAAAACTAGGAAACTATAAAACACCTTCAATTAAATGTTTTCTTTTTATAATAGTTGGCATGGTCATGGTGTTACCTCACAATAAAAAAATCTAAGACAGAAGTTGGTACTCGAGTTTAGGGTATTGCTGTGATAGTTCTGACCATGCTTTTGTTTGGAGGAATGTGGACTTTGGAACTTTGGATTAGGCAAACAGTTGAACAATTTAACTGGAGCTTAATGAGCCACCCTGGAGGGAACATGGAAATGGTGCTAAGGGTGATATGAACTGTGGGGCTTGCCTCAGGAAGCTTCAGACAAGAAGAATGTTTGTATGTAGGCTAGAAGCTGTTCTTGTGATGGTTTGAGATAGAATTTGGCTGCCCAAAAAGTCTGCCTGAGGCTAGAGTGAAGAGTTTTGGATTAATTCCCTTGGAAAAGGAAATTTTGAAACAGCATAGTATTGACTATCCTGTGATGTTATTAGTGTTCAGTCTTATAAAGATCTGTCATGAAAAGGACCAAGCTTAACAAGAAAAATACAAAATGCACAGTTCAAGGGGGAAGGGGTACCAGGATATAGAATGGAGCTGAGTCCTCTGTACAAGCAGATACATAGACTAAAGAAAATCATGATGTTACATGGAGTAAAGGAGATGGTGATCTTAGGGCAATTCCCTACCCATCTAAGCTCCCATCTTTTGAAAAGAAATTAAAGAAAAGTTTAGAGTAACATGTGGTTGCACGTGTCTTTAATATCAGTAGTCTTGAGACAGAGGCAGATAGATCTGTAACTTCTAGGCTACCCAGGTCTATAGATCAAGTTCCAGGATAACCAAGCTTAGGCAATGAAGGAAACTATCAAAAAGAGAAAGCTGCTAAATATGTAATTGATCTAGGGGGTTATGTTCTAACCCCAGGAAGCTACAAAATCTTGTCAGCTTCATCCAAGTGATACTAGCTTCAGAATCAAGATTAGAAGAATAAGATTATGGAATGTCCCTCCACACTAAAGGAAAGCCATTAATGCCAGGCATGTATCAGGTGTGGCCCTGCATGGAGGCCTAGAAAGGCCATTGTGTTAAGCTGTGAAGATGTAGTCTGGGTTGCCTTCAAGACCCCAAAATCGTGGAGACTTCAGAGCTCTGGGATGCCTGCTCTGGAGAGCTCCTAACATAGAGTGGATCTAGACCAACAGTGTGTTCAGGTCAACAAGACTGAAGGAATTAGAGATCTGAAGATGGTTTTGACATCAGATATTGAGGTCACCCATTTGGTTTTCAGTCTTGCTTTGGTTCAGTATTTCTGCACTATCTTCCCTTTCATTCATTTTGGAATGGTAAGAATCTCATTCTTATCTCATTAAGATAAGATTTTATTTTACAGTCACTTGCATTACAGTCCTAATACCTAAAAAAGAAGGAACTTGAATTCCTTAGGCCTAATATAGTTCAATCTCAATTTTTGTCTTAGAATGAAGAAAATTGAATAAACAATGTGACTAAGTTTCTAACACTTATATCCCACAAAATGTGATTTATTTCCTTCTTGGTAAACATTTGAATTATATTGACTTCCGATTAATAAAGTTCAAGTCAGCAAACCCTACCATGGAGGGGAGAGGAGACATGCCCCAGTGGGTGTTCACATGATTCTTTCTTTCTCTTCTTTCCTCTCCTTCTAGTCTTCCTATACCCTTTTATCTTCCTCTGTGTAACTCTCTTGTCTCCCCTTTCATTTTTGTCCTCCCCCACCTTCTAGACTTTCTCCCCCTTCCCTTGACTCTCCTTCTCTTTCTTCTCCTCATATTTATTCCTGTACCAAGGTCTGCAAACCTACTAAACAATTGTTCCCTCATGTAACCACAAACTGCCAGTCCTAACAGGCTATTTTCTTTTCTTTTCTTTTCTTTTCTTTTCTTTTCTTTTCTTTTCTTTTCTTTTCTTTTCTTTTCTTTTCTTTTCTTCTTTTCTTGTCTTGTCTTGTCTTGTCTTGTCTTGTCTTGTCTTGTCTTGTCTTGTCTTGTCTTGCTTGTCTTGTCTTGTCCTGTCTTTTCTTTTTCTTTTCTTTTCTTTTCTTTTCTTTTCTTTTCTTTTCTTTTCTTTTCTTTTCTTTTCTTTTCTTTTCTCCCTTATAACTTTATTTATTATTCTTTTAACTTGGAGATCTGTTCTTGTTGTATAAAAGGATTTTCATTTCTTGTTTTCTTTCTCTTTTTCTTCTCTTCTTCTTTTTGTTGTTGTTTGTCCTATGGTTGCAAACCCATTTAGCACTTTCAATCTTTTCTTTAAGTCCTCCACTGGGGGACCCATGCTAAGTCCCATGGTTCACTGCAAGCATCCACCTCTGCATTTATCAAAGACCCTATAAAGAAAGAGGGTGGGGATTTGGGGACATCTACATGGAGACAGGGGTTAGGGAGGAGGTATGGGATGTGGAAAAGTCAGAGGGCTTAATGCTGGGGGAATACAATATGGAATATATATATATATATATATATATATATATATATATATATATATATATTCTTTGTTTACATTCCAAATGATTTCCCCTTTTCTGGTCCCCCCCCCTCGCCATAAGTCCCATAAGCCCTCTTCCCTCCGCCCATTCTCCAATCAACCCCCTCCCACTTCTCTGTCCTGGTAACCCCCTACATTGCTTCATCAAGCTTTTCCAGGACCAGGGCCCTCTTCTTCATTCTTCTTGGGACTCATTTGATATGCAAATTGTTTCTTGGGTATTCAGAGCTTCTGGGCTAATATCCACTTATCAGTGACTGCATTCCACGTGTGTTCTTTTGTGATTGGGTTACCTCACTTAGGATGATATTTTCCAGTTCCAACCATTTGCCTAAGAACTTCATGAATTCATTGTTTTTAATTACTGAGTAGTATTCCATTGTGTAAATATACCACATTTTCTGTATCCATTCCTCCATTGAGGGATATCTGGGTTCTTTCCATCTTCTGGCTATTATAAATAAGGCTGCTATGAACATAGTGAAGCATATGTCCCTATTGCATGCCAGGGAATCCTCTGGGTATATTCCCAGGAGTGGTAAAGCAGGGTCCTCAGGAACTATCATGCCCAGTTTTCTGAGAAACAACCAGACTGATTTCCAGAGTGGTTGTACAAACTTGCATTCCCACCAGTAGTGGAGGAGTGTTCCTTTTTCTCCACATCCTCTCCAACACCTGTTGTTTCCTGAGTTTTTAACCTTAGCCATTCTTACTGTTGTGAGGTGAAATCTCAGGGTTTTTTTGATTTGCATTTCCCTAATCACTAATGATGCTCAATGTTTCTTAAGGTGCTTGTTAGCCATTCAAAGTTCTTCAGGTGAAAATTCTTTGTTTAGCTCTGTGCCCCATTTTTAATAGGGTAATTTGGCTCTTTGGAGTCTACCTTCTTACGTTCTTTGCATATATTAGATATTTGCCCTCTGTTGGATGCAGGGTTCGTGAAGATCTTTTCCCAATTTGTTGGTTGCCATTTTGTCCTTTTGACAGTGTCATTTACCTTACAGAAACTTTAATTTTATGATGTATCATTTGTCAATTCTTGGTCTTAGAGCAAAAGCTATTGGTGTTCTGTTCAGGAAATTGTCCCCTGTGCCCATGTGCTCAAGTCTCTTCCCCAGTTTCTTTTCTATTAGTTTCAGTGTGTCTGATTTAAATATTTTTTTAAAAAAAGAAAGGCAATTTCAGACCAATTTTCCTTATGAATATCATTGCAAAAATACTCAATAAAATTCTCCCAATTCAAAGGGATACAAATTGGAAAGGAAGAAGGCAAAATATCACTATTTTCAAATGTTACAATAGTATATGTAAGTGACCCCAAAAATTCCACCAGAAAACTCCTAAACCTGATAAACAACTTCAGCAAAGTGGCCAGATATAAAATTAACTCAAAAAAATCCATAGCCTTCCTATACTCAAGGGATAAACAGGCTGAGAAAGAAATCAGGAAAATGACACCCTTCACAATAGTCACAAACTCATAAAATACCTTGGTGTGACACTAATAGGCTATTTCTAACCACACAGTTAACACAATGCAATGCGTTACTTGGACTTAGAATCAATACTCTCTATTTTATACTGATTCATAATATATACCATGTTTGAACATATACTCAATAAGAAACTGCTAATTTTCTTGCCCAGTGTTCTCTTCTATTTCCTTGTTGCTATCAGGATTATACAGTAAAGACAGCTCTATCTTCATTGCCAAAGGACTTTTTTTGTTTTGTTTTGTTTTTTTACTTTTTACTTATTATAAAACATGGGCAGCTTACATATATATTCAGCTTTCAAATAATTGTGTCCTTTTCCTGAATTGACTGTGACTGATGTAGTGGTCTTTCACTTGCCTTGTCTCTTCTGATGCAACATTTCTCTCTCTTCCTGTAGACATCCTACTTCCCTCATTTTCCCAACCAGTCTGCAAAAAGAGTAATCTACTAACCGTTCTTAAGGGTATTCTGATTTGAAGTGTTCCCAAATTCTTCCATCACACCCAAGTGGTAGAGTAGTAAGGGAAGAAGAAAATGTTCTTCAAGATGAGGTCAGTAGGGCTGACACCAAGAAGCTAGTTCCCCTTTGAACCATCTTACCATGGGTATTCATTTGTACAACATAAAATATTTGTTCTCCATATCAACTGTGAATCAAAAATATGACTATGAAAAATCCTCCAGTGACATAGGCTAAGTTGAATGACTGGGAGCTTTTAGCTTCAAGTCTGAATCCATTGCCTTCATTATTTCATTGAATCTCAAAGGCAAACTGGCTACATAGGAACAGACAGAAAAGTTGAATTTCAAGGAGGGCTTCAATGTGAGCCAAGCCTGTTAATACTTAGTTATCTGACAATGGTACTACAGCATGTTTAAAAATGTATTACTCTCTTATTGCTTATTTGTGACAATGCATTTCAATGACTAAAGTCTAGATTATGGGGTAAGAATTTTATAAAAGCTGCTGTAATAGGACATGCTTATCAACTCAATATTTAGGAGAGTAAAGCAGGAGGACTAAGAGTTTGGGATCAATCTGGGTTTCACGACAAATGTAAAGCCAGCCACCAGAGCAAGCAGAGACGGTCTATAAAAAGAAAATTACAGGAAATGCTGAATGCATCTTCTTGTATCATGCATGATCAGCATAACATTAGACTAGGCATCATTTTAGTGAACATATCAAGTAAAAAAATATAATCAGATCATGAGAGGTAAAAAATTTTCATTGTCAGAGACATATAAAGCATGCCAGTCCTACGATGATACCCAGTGCTTTGAGTAATGGTAACTCAGTTAACCTTACATTCTTACTATTATTGATAATAAATAATCTCCATTACTAATTTATAGATTTAAACCTTTAAAATAGTACTTTATAAAATCAAGTGTACTCGAGTTTGCCTCAAAGATGACTCATTTTTATATCTGAATTAGAACAATAAGTAATCTCATATGAATTAAATTTATAAATTTAAAGTATAAATTCACAATAAGGGTATGCTGTATCTTAAAACACATTGTAAACACTGAGGTTCTTAATTAAAAAAGGAATCACTATTTGTCACCTTGAGTGAGGCCTTTCTTTATAGAAACATTTTTTTTTTCAGAAATTTTTGCAAAGTTATTTCATTCTCTAGTGATGTGGCATCTCTATAACTCATATATATGTATGTACGTACATACATACATACATATGTATATATGTTTCTATAGTCTGTAAACTATATAGAATTAGAAGAATGTCAATAATATTCCCCCACTTTGTTCGTAATAAGTATTGATGGGAGTGCCATGTGATTAGTGATTCCACCAAAATCCCCAGATGTTACTCCTCCTTTGAGTAAAATATTCCTCATAAGCTAAGGATTTTCACATGCTTCAACTTAATTTTGACTCAGCAGGGAATTTTGTGCAACTTGAGTATTGAACACAGGAGAAAAAAGCACACAAGAGGATTTTTTTTGTTCCCTAATCCTTTAACCTCACAGATAAGACAAACCACTATGTTACAGACCAGGAAGAAAGGGATGAATATCTATGGCAGGGGTGGTATTGGGACTTGCATTCGATGAGGAAAAGGGCTTACTCCTATGCAAAGAGCAGGAAAGAAAGACATGTCAGTAAATTATCTCACCTGACTTGCCCTTTAAGACTACAGTATCAGAGGACCTTATGATTGATCGATCAATCAGATACTCTTTGTCCTAGAAAAGCTTGAATAACAAGTTTTACAGGGCATCTCACCTTCATTCATGAATGGTCACCCCCTCCAATTCCTAACATTGCTTTTTTGTTTCTTCTTTTTGGGATCTACCTAGTGGTTGGTTCAAGTCGTACCCCTTATTTACCAGTGCTAAGTAAAACAGAATGGTTTTTAATTAGCTCGCAAGCTATCCACCACCCTGAAGCTTCAAGAATATTCTTAGTTATATGATGCCCTTTAGGATAATACTTCTGTAATTATTTTACTGCAAGCCAAGACTATTGGTGCATACCTACAATTACAGGAAGGCTGATTCAGAGAAATGAATGAAATCATACAAGGAATTATTTCAGCATCTTTTTACTTCTAAATGAGTTTCTTTAGCCACTAAAATCCAAACTCCATTTGGAGGAAAGGACTACCTTCTATGAACACATTTCTTTCATCAGCTGGCCTGTTTCCATTTTCTTCTAAAGAAAAGAACTGGACACGTTGGACTACACACTGCTAAACCATAGTCAAGGAAAACATACAAAAACATAGTAACTGCATATGACATATTGAAGGTACTCTATACAAATATTTCAAAAAATACGATACTTTTAATTTTTCACGTAAACACAGTTCTACTTACAAAGTCTCAGAGCTTAAGGGCTCTAATCACTTCAGCTTTTAGGTTAAATTCCTAATTCCTAATATTATTCTTTATCTAGTACTTATCAATTACAGTCTTCGCCAAAACCACCAATTGGAAAGTTGTCCCTCAGTGTCTAAAAGCGCATAAGTCACTCAGAAATTACGGTTAGTATCTCATTTTGAGGATTCAAATGCTAAAGAACATTCTAGGCTTCTTCATGTCCAGCTCCAGACATTCTCTATTGACCAACATTTATCATAAGTATGTAATGGTTACCGTAGCCAGATTCAGTATCAGGGATTAGGGGAATAGAAATAAATAAAGCCAAAATATGCTTTTTTTTACTTTGTGAAAGAAAACCTGCTTTTATGCCTGTCTGGTATGTAAGATAGCATCCTCTCTCTTTGATATGAACTTAGACATGTACATTTTACCTGAATTATTTTCTAACAGATGCAACCAACTATTTTGACATCTTGTTACTTTATTTCACGTGTGTGTACTTATCATCTGTGACAGGACCAGATTTAAAGTCCAGGGTATCAACTTCCTAGGCATGCCTGTGAGGGATTTGCTAAACTGGGATAATAGAAAAGGAAGATCCATGGGCAGAGTCAATAAAAAGTAGAACTGAGCAATAGGAGTTTCTCTCTCTCTCTCTCTCTCTCTCTCTCTCTCTCTCTCTCTCTCTCTCTTTCTCTCTCTCTCTCTCACACACACACACACACATCTCTGTTTATAATGTCACCAGATACCATCCTGTTTGTCTTGACTTCCCGCCTATTATGGACTGTTCCCTCAAAATGTGAGTGACAGTAAGCTAATGCTCCTTTAGGTCCCTGTTGCCTGGTTTCCCAAATCAGCCCCACGAAAAAATACTATAGAACCTCAATCCTTTAAAAATCTACTCCTTCATGAGATCCTTGAACCACAGTCACAATTTTATAACCCAATGTCTTTATTTGTGGTGTGCCTCTGTTGGGCAATTTATGGTGAACCTAGAGGTATGTACATACATGATTACCTCCTGTGAGTATTGTGATGGCCACACAAAAATGACAGAGGGGTCCTGAATCAAGCCTACTATGAATTTTGAGGCCCATTGTTACACGTACTAAAGATTTTCTCTTCCTAATCAGTCAGATTGTAATGTGAAAATATAGGCCCGGAGTGGTTTTCTTATTTTTCTCTACTGGAATTTAGGGTAGGATATAAAAGTTTTCACCTTTAGTCCTACCCTAGACCTTCCCTAGGCGCTTACTCTGCTTTAATTTCCCCACACACGGAAGATTGTTGTTTGATCTCCAAATAGCTTTACAAAGAATTTTCAGTCCCTTGCTCTTTCGGGGTCATAGCAACTGCATCACCCTCAAGACTGCATGGTACCAACCGGTCTACTGAGGCTTCTAATTCAGACACAACTGATTTTAAGTCACAGGTGCTCACTTTATCAGCTCCACTCCATTGTGTGTCAGAATGTTTCTTACTTTTACTCATATTGCAAATTTAAAATCCTATCTCTGTATTTAACAGACTTTGCATGAGAGTTACATTAGATAATAAAGGTTAAAAACATCTTACACAGTAGCCACAAAACTATTATAAGTTTTTATGAATGTGAGCAGTGAGAAATGATGTTATAAAAACCAGACCCAGGAATTTTTAAACTCTGACTCACCCACAGTGCTATTACTCTTCTGAGTGAATGTCTAAAGCAGACCTTCCTGAATGGAGAAGGATAAGCAGCGAAGGACTGAACCCATTCCTTACATTCTATCCCCTTCTATCCCCCCTCTCTCCATGTGTTCTACCTTCCTCTCCCTCCCTCCCTTCCTCCCCCTCTCTCCCCACCCCTCTCTCCCTCTTTCTCTCTCCCTCTTTCTCTATGTATTAAGCAAAATCTCTTTCCACTTCAACTTTCAGTGCTCAGCTGCAAAGAAGACATTCTGTACTTCCTCATGCCCAGCTCCACACATTACTTACTGATCCATATAAGATGATAGGTGAATGCTGATTCTATGACAAAGGTTAGAAATGCACCTTTGGGTAAACCAGAAGGATGCTCATACTTTATGAAAATTAAGCCCTCTTTTAGTTCTTATTGGGATACCAG
Organism: Apodemus agrarius; assembly: GCA_964023405.1. Classification (NCBI taxonomy): domain Eukaryota; kingdom Metazoa; phylum Chordata; class Mammalia; order Rodentia; family Muridae; genus Apodemus; species Apodemus agrarius. The sequence continues at coordinate 67,530,836 of OZ030016.1, forward strand.
GCAACATAAGTTCTGATATCTGTGAATACAAACACAGGCGCACACACAGACACACATGCGCACACATAAGCTGAGTGTTTTTACTTCTCAGAGGTTTGTTAGAGAAGAACAATAACCTGGTATCTTAATATGGTTGGCCTTTCTATTATTGCGAAGGCTTTTGTTTCTCAAGTCAAATTTTGGAATTCGGTATGATTTTGTGTGAGTTTTCAACTCATGTCTTATGAACCCAGTCAATATGAACCCTCCCTTGGGGTTTTGCTTGTTGAGTGTAGCAGATGTTATAAATCAGCTAGAAGATGCTGGTGTATATAGGTAGTATAAGTTCCATTCAAAGACTATACAGTCTTGAGAGCATTCTGCTTTTTTTAGGAGAAGGTGTGATTGGCTAGGATAATGGGAGATGCTGAGTAAGAAGTACAAGCCTGTCTACAAATCTGTACATATACTGTTAATGGCTTTAGTAGTCAACTGAGGCTTGGCTTATTTTTTCTGCATAGTGAGAAGTGTCAAACATCTCTGTAATATAATAACTATGACAATAACAATAACATTTTGGTATATTTTAGGCTTTGTAGGCTACCTGATTTAATTAGCCACTGTTTTATTCTTACCTGTTAAACTAAAAACAGTACTGATGTTATGTCTGCCAAAGAATATAACAGCATTAGTGAAATATTATTCCTTAAATCATAGCCATCTACCTTAACTATTGGGGTGATTGATGGTTCTTCCATTAAATGATTTCAAAGGCCAAGTCTTTTTAACATTGCCACTGTTGTGTGACAAGACTTCCTGAGGAGAAGCTACATACATAATCTTCTACTCACTACAGACAGCGAGCCCATGACAGAACAAAGTACAGATACCACCAAAGTCCAACCCATTGAACCAGGGAATTTTACTGCGGTTACTTACAGAATGAGTAAGGAGTTACTTATAGAGGTAGAAATGACTTAAAAGGAGCTGTGTCACCAAAGCCCACCACAGCATGCATGACACAAAAGCCAGGCTGGAGCACACTGCTCAGCCTGTAGGCAGCCTAACCATTTGGAGAGTGATAATTCTGAGTCGCTCAGCCCAGTCCAGTGAGCTTCTGCTTCTTCCAGGTCTAGACTCAGGTTCTTCTCTGAAGCTTTGTTTATTTTAGACTCTGTTTTGCAGCTTGGCTTGACTGAGATTCTTCTTTGAAGCTTGGCTCCCTTGGTCTCAGAGAACTTCGACTGCTTAAGCTTGCAGGGAGGGGCCTACTAAACTTGATAAGTTTCAGGGAAATCCTGAAGTTATTTTGAGTTGTTTAACTTCTTATTCAGGGTGCTTCCCTATAAATGGAATGTTTCAATTTCTTAAATACAAACAAACAAACAAACAAAATGTAACTCGATAGTCATTTGGTCCTAAAAGCAGATATACACTCTCTACTATAGCAAAATTCTCAACATAATTTTAAAACTAGAGATTATACTTTACTTGCAATTGAGTTGTCTTTTGCATATTTTCATGATTCTTATGTTCTACTCTACTCTTTGTCACTTCTATTCTAAGCCTGATCACATATTTGAATTTGTAGTTTTTTAAATTTTGTTTGAGTACATTGTTGCTGTCTTCAGATATACCAGAGGAGGGCATCAGATCCTTTCACAGATGGTTAGGAGCCACCATGTGGTCATCAGGAATTGAACTCAAGACCTTTAGCAAAGCAGTCAGTGCTCTTAATCACTGAGCCATCTCTCCAGCCCTCTAAGCCTGATCAAACTCACATAAAACTGCACATATACCTGCACATACATGTACACATGTATATACAGATAAATGCACACATACACTTACACTCATAAGTACACATTCACCCATATACACATACACACAAATACACACAGAGAAACATACATATACACATCTATATACATATCCTCACATTTGAATATACATCCACATGCACATATATATGCACAAATATATATATGCAAATGCATCATTCATACATATATCCATCCCCCTACGTGCATGTACACACACACACACACACACACACACACACACACACATATATATATATATATACACATATAAACATATGTGCACACACATGTGCATAGGAACACACATATGTACTCACATATAATCATACGCATAATTATACACACAGTCACATAAACATACAATTCCAGCCCCTCCCCCCTCACACAAACACAAACACATTTCTGTTGAACACTTTTGTCACTGGAAACTAGTGTCTTTAACACACGTAAACTTAGAGGCCATTTCCATAACATCTGCACATAGACATGTCCCTAACAAGCTGCCCATTAATATTTATGAAACATTTATTACACAGTTCACACTGTACTTATCACTGTGGGACACAACAGTGACATCTATGGCCTGTGGTCAAAGCAGTGCATTGTAATCTGGTTGACATGTTAGAGCTATACTTGCTTAGTAAGATATTAATGTAGCATTAAAATCTACAGGAAGGTAATTTGAGTTCTAGTCTTGATTTCCCTCTTGGATGAAACTGATTTGGTGCTTTAAAATTTATTAGCTTCACACTCCTCAGGTGCAAAATAAAGATAGTTATGTACTTCAAGGGCATTTGAAATATGGAAAATGGTTTATACAGCATGTTATCTATAAGCCACAAACTTTGTATATGCATAACATATTACTGCGAAAGCAAAATTTGTTACCCAAAGCTATTTGTTTAGGGTTTTCATGTTTTTTCTTCCAGATTTATTTTACAAAATATATCAAATGTTTCTTTCCTTACTATTGTTAGCTTTAGTTATTAAATTCACTATTTACATTTCAGTAATATAGTAGGACTAGATATTTTTGAGGTTAGTTTTCTTTTTTTAAATAAATCATTAAACTTTCTTTTAACTGACCGATAAAATTTGAAGACAGAGCCTTATGGGTGTTATACAAGTTACTGAGAGTAAGTCATATATGCCATCCCCTCAAGGAATCTGGAAACATTGTAGAAGAGGGAATAGAAAGATCCAGAAGTTTGAGTGAAAGCAACCTTGGGAAATGTGACCTTCTGGACTATACCCATACATGGTGCCCTTGAAGTCTTGACAAGCATAGATGCTGTATCAAGCTTGCATAGAAATACTCTAATCAATGTGGCAATGGGGGAAGGTCTTGGGGGTCCTGACCCTTCAGGTTTATGTGTTCTTTAGGGACAGATTAATGTGAATGCTGAGTCTGTTCCTTCTGATGCGGAGTAACTAGAGACACCGATGTTGTGGGGATAGCCCTGATTAAACTAAACAGTTTTCACAACAAAATTAAAAGTCATGAATCTGGGAAAAGAGCACACTGGAGGGAAGGGGCTGTTAGGTATGGAAAGGAGACCAGAGAGGATGTAGGAGGGAGAACACCCAGAATGTATCATATATATGTATGCCATTGTCAAGGATCTCACTGAATAAAATAAAATTATATATACCTATGGGTCATCACATACTGTATCATTTTTCTTTGTACTGGGTAATGTGTAAACCAGCATAAACATAGCTGTGCCCCATAATTTGTACTTGTGGTAAAAATATGAATATTCTTTCTTCCCAGATCTTATTGGAGTGCACAGTGAATTCATGCCACTGCCAGTCACAACAGAGAATCAAAATCCCATAACTTCTTATTCCATTTTTTATTCTTCTCTTATATATTATATTCTGACTGCAGTTTCTCTTTGCCCTTCTCCTTCCATTCTCTATCACCACACCCACTTTGCCTCAGTTTTTCAGAAAAGAGCAGGCTGTCCATGGATGCAAACCAAACATAACATATATAGTTGCAGTGACACTAGTCACATTCCATCCCATTGTATTAAGGTTGGATGAGGCTACCCAGTACAGGGACATAGATTCAAAAGCAGGGAAAACAGTCATAGACAGCCTCTGCTCCCAGTGTTAAGAGTCCAAGAGGACCACAAGAGGACCAAGTTACACAATGGTAACATATATGCACAGGTGCTAAGTCAGACCCACTAATGCTTCCAAGTCATTGGTACTGTCTCTGTGAGCCACTATGAGCCCAGTTTAGTTGATTCTGTTGTGTATTTTTGTGGTGCCTTTAACCCTTTGGCTTCACAATTGCTCCTCCCACTCTTCTGCAAGATACAATAAGATCAGAGATGTTTTTATGTGGGTATTCATATCTTTTTCCAACAGTTTCTACATGAAGCTTCTCGGATGACAATTGCGTTAGACAGAAATTTCTGAGTATAGCAGAATAATGTTAGAAAAATTTAATTGATTTCGACTCAGTTATACCACTCTTGGGTATAAACCCAAAGGACGCTACATTGTAATACAAGGATACTTGCTTAAATATGTTCATAGCAGCTTTATTCATAATGGCCAGAAACTGGAGAACTTAGATGTTCTTTAAGTGAAGAATGGATAAAGAACATGTGATGGTTTGTTCTTAGTCTAGGGAGTGGCACTATCAGGAGTTGTTACCTTATTGGGTTAGGTGTGTCACTTTGGATGTGGACTTTAATACTCTAGTCCTAGCTTCCTGAAAGTGAGTATTATGCTAGCAGGCTTAACATGAAGATGTAGAACTCTCCGCTCCTCCTGCACCATGCCTGGCTGGGTGCTTGCTATATTCCTGACTTGATGATAATGGACTGAACCTCTGAACCTATAAGCTATCCCCAGTTAAATGTTGTCCTTATAAGAGTTTCCTTGGTCATGGTTTCTGTTCACAGCAGTAAAACTCTAAGACAGAACACATTTACACAATAGTGTATTACACAACTGCTAAAAAAATAATAACATGGAATCTGAACACAAATCAATGGAGCTAAAATAGTTCATCCTTATAAGTAGCTATTAGCTATTAATTAATGGATAATCATCTCACAATACAAAGACTCCGATTAGCTAAGTAACAAGGAGAGATGCATGAATCTCCCTGGGAAGGGGAAAATAGATTAGATATCTAGGTGGAAGTACAGGGCCTGGGGAGATGGGAACAGGAGGGATAGTTAGAGAGAGGATGAAGGGACAGAGTACTGAGAGAGACAACCAGAACTGAAAGGCATCTTAGGGACTCGCTAGAAATCCAGTGCAGTAAAAACTCCTAGAAATCATTGAGGGTGACCCTAGCTGACTCCTAACAGTGGAGGATCCAAATCTGGAACTGGCTATCTCTTGTAAACAGGCAAGACTTCCAATGGAGGTATTGGGACACCAATCCTGCCACTCAGTCTTCAGCCTGCTGGGGTAAAGGTGGTACAGACATTGCAGGGGTGGCCAACCAATGACTTTAGACCCATGCCAGAAGAAGGAGCCACACCTGAAATTACCTATAGGGCCAGGACCCAGAAAAATCTGGTGTGTGTGTGTGTGTGTGTGTGTGTGTGTGTGTGTGTGGTGGTGATTTCTTACTCTTAGCTGTGACTTTGCATCTACAGATCCCTCTGCACACACAGTGATTCCAAACTCTTGCTGGTTTCTAGACTGCCACTCTTTTCTGACTTCTGTGACTTCTAAAGGGATTTCTAGTTCTGTCCAAGTTTCCACACTGACAAAAATTAATCTCTTATTATATTACATCAAAACATCATTCCATTATGTATTTGTGTTTTATTTTCTTCATGTGTTGACTGAAGAATACAGAGGTTGTCTCCAGGTATTATGATTAATGCATCAATAAACACAACTCTCTAAATCTCTTTGGAACATTGATTTTACTTTCTTAGGATGTAAGTACACTAGTAGATTCCAGCTTTATATGGTAGTTCTATTTTTTTTAAGTAACCCATGTTGTTTTCTTTAGATTAATAATGGTTTATATGATCACTGGGAATGTTGTCTTCTCTCCTCATTCCCATCAGAACTTGTCTGTCTTTTTGACCATAGCTGCTGTATCTCACTGGAGACTTGATTTGCATTTTCCTAATAATCAATGGTATCAGACACCATGAGATATATAAGCTGGCTATTTAAGGGTCTTCTTCCGAAAAAATGCCTTTTATGATAGGGCCCCTCATTAGAGAGATTGTACCATTTGTACTTTCATATTGAGACATTTTTCCAGCTTCATGTGTATTACAGATATTAACATTTTATAAGATAACAAAAATGAAAATATTTTATCTTGTTCTGTTTTCTGCTTCACTCTTTCGATTCTGTCATTCTCTATGCAAGAGCTTTTTATGATGATGCATCCCATTTAGCTATGAGGATTTTATTCTCTATTCTTTTTGGTCTTGTGAAAAGATAGCTTACCCATTAAAGTATCTGGAGACATTTCTTCTATTTTTTATTAGCATCAGTTTTAGGTCTTAATTCTAGATGAATGGCTTGGAGATCCCTCATTAGGTGATCCCTTTAATGCAGCTGTGGTAGAAATAGCACACAGACCATGGCTCCCTTACAACTCAATTTGCATTTTAGTTTTTCTCACTCACTTGTCCTCTTTGACTTTCTGTCCTCAACTGAAGGCAAAAAACAAGAGCCATCACCACTGACAGCAATGGGTGTGATCTCAAATTAATTAGTTGAAGTAATAATAGGGAAATATGTCAAGTGTTATTTGCTGGGCACTCATGTTCCAGAGTACATAGTATTATTGTATTTCTTATTATTCAGTTTTAAATATTCTATCCCTTTTAAATTGTCACATATCAGCAAACAGGTGTATGAGCATCTAACTTCAAGTTTATCCGACTTTACAACACCTGCTTCAAATTGTCAAATATACTGACCCCCTCTTCCCATTGCTCCTTGCTGCCCGCTGGACAAGGAACTTCTATAGGACTCAGCGTGCTCTGGTCCCATCACCATTCCCAGTATTATCTCATTTACTTTTCAACCTTCTCTGCTACAGCTGCTGGGAGGTCTTCCACTTCCTGTCTGGATGTGACATGAATTTGGAATTAGATTTCCTGACCTACATACAAATGACCTAAGAGTCAGCCTAGGTCCATTTTCCAGTCACCATGCAGTATGTAGAAGGCATCCATATTTTCTTCAGTTTACTTTTTCTCTGTCTGAAAAGGCAGTTTTCTGTGTTGGATGGGTTCTGTTTGGCCTCTTAGGACAAGAGTCCTAAGCTTCAATTATTTAGTCAAGCAAATACAGAAATGAGACAACCTGACCAAGCTGTGTCACTGAGATACAGTCACCTAGAAGCCTAGAAAGTTGTCATCAGCTTGGTGATTTTTCTTTGTAAGAGTTATGTATGTGTATGTACGATGTGTATCTATGCAATGTATGTGTAGGTTCATTTGTGTGCATGTAGGTGTCTGTGAAGACCAAAAAGACATATTAAATCCTTGACGCTAGAATTATAAGTGGTCATGAACCTTCCAATGAGGTGACTTCTGTGAACAAAATTTCAAGTTCATTACAAGAACAGCCAGGACTTTGTATTTCCTTTGCTATCTAAAAAAATCCTCTCCTGCAATATACTCTCACCACAGTTTCTTCTCCCTCTGCTGCTTCCAGCTCACTCCACCTCCCCTATTCCCCAGATCCACTTTCCCTCAATTTCACTTCAGAATATAACATGCCTCCAAGAGACAACAACAAAATTGGACAAAAGCTTCTTCTCAGGGCTGAACAATACAATGCAAAGAGGAAAAGAGTCCCAACAGCAGGAAAAAGAGTCAGAGACACACCCTGTCTCACTGTTAGGCAAAACAAAAACAAACAAACAAAGAAAAAAACCACTAACCTAATACCCATAACATATATACAGAAGGCCTAGTGCAGAACCATGTAGACCCCATAAAGACAAATTGCTCTAGCCCTTAAGTTGGTCATATTTTTTTAATTGCATTAGTTATTGATCTTTATGGCACTTTGTCAGGGAGGAACTTGATGGCTGTTTGGAATCTTCCAAATGAAATAAGATGAAGATAGTTAAAAATTCCATTATGCTTGAATTGTCAGTATCAAATTAACTGCTTGGCTCATGTCTTTCATTATCCATCTACTAGTAATTAATTTACCCAAGGTAATCAACAAATAATAAAGTACTGTACTGAACTGGAATTTAAGCAGTTTCCAAAATTATTGTAAGAATAACAAACAGTGTATTAAAGGTGTAATATCTTGAGCTTAGCTCTGCAGGAGATCCGGGCACAGAAAGCTCAGCTGCAGGTGCAGACTACCAGCCGGGACCAGCTCTCTGAGCAGACTAGCAGCAAGGGGCCACCGGGCCGCCTCAGGACACAGCTCGGCACTCTAGCAGCTGGAGTCAGGGGCCTGGACTCAGAGCGAGCATAGTCCAGCACAGACAACGCAGCCAGAAGGGAGCAGCAGAGCCGGGTACGAGCAGCTCAGCCAAGGCCACGCGGTACTTTCAGCAGGGGCAGCCATCTTGCCCCAGACCCCCGCGCACAAACAGCGGGCACACTGGACGCAGTGAGCAGCTGGAATCAGGTGCGTGGCCAGAGTTATAGCTTAGCTTAGCTCTGCAGGAGATCCGGACACAGAAAGCTCAGCTGCAGGTGCAGACTACCGGCCGGGACCAGCTCTCTGAGCGGACTAGCAGCAAGGGGCCACCGGGCCGCCTGGGGCACAGCTCAGAACTCTAGCAGCTGGAGTCAGGGACCTGGACTCAGAGCGAGCATAGTCCAGCACAGACAAGCTGCCAGAAGGGATCTGTCTCCTGGGGACAGGCGTGCTGTGCTTTCAGCAGGGTGCCATCTACAATAAGACCAACTAACGCCAGAGATAAAGAGATGGCAAAAGGCAAACGTAGGAACGTTATTAACAGAAATCAAGGCAATATGGCACCATCTGAACCCAATTCGCCAACCACAGCAAGTCCAGGATACCCCAGCACACCAGAAAAACAAGAGTTAGATATAAAAGCACAGGTCATGATGCTCCTAGAGGAACACAAAAAAGACATAAACAAATCTCTTAAAGAAATGCAGGGGAACATCAATAGAGTAGAAGCTCTTACAATCCAAACACAAAAAACACTTAAAGAACTCCAGGAGAATATGGGCCATCAGACAGAAACCAATAAAGAGGAAGTGAGAAAATCAGTTAAAGAAATGCAGGAGAACTTGAAACAACAGGCAGAAGTCATGAAAGAGGGAGCACAAAAATATATTAAAGAATTACATGAAAACATAAACAAACAAATGATGGAACTGAGCAAAACCATCCAAGATCTGAACACAGAGGTAGAAACAACTAAGAAATCACAAAAGGAGGCAACCTTAGAGATAGAAAACCTTGGGAAGAAAACAGGGGTCATAGATGCAAACATAAACAACAGAATACAAGAGATAGAAATAAGAATCTCCGATGCTGAAGATAACATAGTAACCATTGACTCCACAGTCAAAGAAAACGCAAAATCCAAAAGGCTTGTAACCCAAAACATCCAGGAAATCCAGGACACAATGAGAAGACCAAACCTAAGGATTATAGGGATAGATGAGAGTGAAGATCTACAACTTAAAGGGCCAGCAAATATCTTTAACAAAATTATGGAAGAAAACTTTCCTAACTTAAAGAGAGAGATGCCCATGAATGTACAAGAAGCCTACAGAACTCCAAACAGACTGGACCAGAACAGAAACACCTCCTGTCACATAATAATCAAAACCCCAAATGTACTAAACAAAGAAAGAATATTAAAGGCAGTAAGAGAAAAGGGCCAAGTAACATATAAAGGAAGACCTATCAGAATCACACCAGACTTCTCTCCAGAAACCATGAAAGCTAGAAGATCCTGGGCAGACCTCATGCAGACCCTAAGAGAAAACAAATGTCAGCCAAGACTACTATACCCAGCAAAACTCTCAATCAACATAGATGGAGAAATCAAAATATTCCATGACAGGACCAAATTTACACAATATCTTTCCACTAACCCAGCTCTACAAAGGATAATAGGAGGAAAACTCCAACACAAGGAAGGAAATGGCACCCAAGAAAAAGCAAGACAGTAAACTTCTTCCATCAAACTCAAAGGAAGATAACTACTCAAAAACAAAAATAACATCAAAAATGTCAGGAAGTAATAATCTCTATTCCTTAATATCTCTTAACATCAATGGACTCAACTCCCCAACAAAAAGATATAGACTAACAGACTGGATACGGAAACAGGACCCTACATTTTGCTGCTTACAGGAAACACACCTCAGAGTCAAAGACAAACACTACCTTAGAGTAAAAGGATGGAAGACAATTTTGCAAGCAAATGGTCACAGGAAGCAAGCTGGAGTAGCCATTTTAATATCAGATAAAATTGACTTTCAAGCCAAAGTCATCAAAAGAGACACAGAAGGTCACTTCCTGCTAGTCAAAGGAAGAATCCACCAAGAGGAACTCACAATTCTAAACATCTACGCTCCAAATGTAAGGGCACCCTCATTTGTAAAAGAAACCTTACTAAAGCTCAAAGCACACATTGCACCTAACACAATGATTGTGGGGGACCTCAATACTCCACTATCTACAGTGGACCGACCAGGAAAACAGAAACTAAACAGAGACACGGAGAAACTCATCGAAACTTTGGAGCAATTGGATTTAACAGATATATATAGAACATTTCACCCTAAAGCAAAAGACTATACCTTTTTCTCAGCCCCTCATGGTACCTTCTCCAAAATCGACCATATAATTGGACACAAGACAGATCTCAACAAATATAAAAAGATCGAACTAATCCCATGCCTCTTATCAGATCACCATGGAGTAAGAGTGTTCTTCAATAGCAACAAAAACAACAGAAAATCCCCATACGCTTGGAGGCTGAACAATATTCTACTCAATGATACCTTAGTCCAGGAAGAAATAAAGAAAGAAATCAAAGAATTCTTAGAACTTAATGAAAATGAAGGCACAACATACCCAAATCTATGGGACACAATGAAAGCAGTGCTTAGAGGAAAACTCATAGCCCTGAGTGTCTCCAAAAAGAAACAGGAGAGAGCATATACTAGCAACTTAATGGTGCACTTGAAAGCTCTGGAACAAAAAGAAGCAATTTCACCCAGGAGGAGTAGAAGACAGGAAATCATCAAATTCAGGGCTGAAATCAACCAAGTTGAAACAAAGAGAACCATACAACGAATCAACAAAACCAGGAGCTGGTTCTTTGAGAAGATCAACAAGATAGATAAACCCCTAGCCAGACTTACTAAAGGGCACAGAGACAGTATTCAAATTAACAAAATTAGAAATGAAAAGGGAGATATAACAACAGAAACTGAGGAAATTCAAAAAATCATCAGATCCTACTACAAAAACCTATACTCAACACAACTTGAGAATCTGGAGGAAATGGACAATTTCCTCGACAGTTACCAAATACCAAAATTAAACCAGGATCAAATAGATCGTCTAAACAGACCCATAACCCCCAAAGAAATAGAAGGGGTCATAGACAGTCTTCCAACCAAAAAGAGCACAGGACCAGACGGTTTTAGTGCAGAATTCTATCAGACCTTCAAAGAAGTCCTGATACCAATACTCTTCAAATTATTCCACAAAATAGAAACAGAAGGAACACTACCCAACTCATTCTATGAAGCCACAATTACCCTGATACCAAAACCACACAAAGATCCAACTAAGAAAGAGAACTACAGGCCAATTTCTCTTATGAATATTGATGCAAAAATACTAAACAAAATACTTGCCAACCGAATCCAAGAACACATCAAAACGATCATTCACCATGATCAAGTTGGCTTCATCCCAGGGATGCAGGGATGGTTCAATATACGGAAATCCATCAACGTAATCCACTACATAAACAAACTCAAAGAAAAAAACCACATGGTCATCTCATTGGATGCTGAAAAAGCATTTGACAAAATTCAGCATCCTTTCATGCTAAAGGTCCTAGAAAGAACAGGAATTCAAGGCCCATATCTAAACATAGTAAAAGCAATATACAGCAGACCAGTAGCCAACATCAAGGTAAACGGAGAAAAACTCGAAGCAATCCCTCTAAAATCAGGGACTAGACAAGGCTGTCCCCTCTCGCCATATCTCTTCAATATAGTACTTGAGGTACTAGCTAGAGCAATTCGACAACAGAGGGAAGTCAAAGGGATACAAATCGGAAAGGAAGAAGTCAAACTATCACTATTTGCAGATGATATGATAGTTTACTTAATTGACCCAAAAACCTCCACCAGAGAACTCCTGCAACTGATAAACAACTTCAGCAAAGTAGCTGGCTATAAAATCAACTCAAGTAAATCAGTAGCCTTCCTATACGCGAAGGATAAGCAGGCCGAGAAAGAAATTAGGGAAATGACACCCTTCACAATAGCCACAAATGATATAAAGTATCTTGGAGTGACGCTAACCAAACATGTGAAAGATTTATACGACAAAAACTTCAGGTCTCTGAAGAGGGAAATTGAAGAAGACATCAGAAAATGGGAAAATCTTCCATGCTCGTGGGTTGGCAGGACTAATATAGTCAAAATGGCAATCTTGCCCAAAGCAATATACAGATTCAATGCAATTCCCATCAAAATCCCAACTCAGTTCTTCATAGAGCTAGAAAGAGCAATTCTCAAATTCATCTGGAATAACAAAAAACCCAGGATAGCTAAAACTATCATCAACAGCAAAAGAACTTCTGGGGGAATCAATATCCCGGACCTCAAGCAATATTACAGAGCAGTGGTATTAAAAACTGCATGGTATTGGTTCAGTTACAGGGAAGCGGATCAATGGAATAGGATCGAAGACCCAGAATTGAACCCACACATCTATGGCCAATTGATCTTCGACAAAGGAGCTGAAAACATCCAGTGGAAAAAAGATAGCCTTTTCAACAGATGGTGCTGGCTCAACTGGAGGTCAACATGCAGAAGAATGAGAATTGATCCACTCTTATCTCCTTGCACTAAGCTCAACTCCAAGTGGATCAAAGACCTCCACATAAAACCAGACACACTAAAACTAATAGAAAAGAAACTGGGGAAGACCCTTGAGGACATTGGCTCAGGGGAAAAATTCCTGAACAGAACACCAATTGCTTATGCTCTAAGAGCAAGAATAGACAAATGGGACCTCATAAAACTACAAAGTTTCTGTAAGGCAAAAGACACTTTCAAAAGGATAAAGAGGCAACCAACAAATTGGGAAAAAATCTTCACCAACCCCACATTCGACAGAGGGCTAATCTCCAATGTATACAAAGAACTCAAGAGGTTAGACCCCAGAAAACCAAATAACCCTATCCAAAAATGGGGTACAGAGCTAAACAGAGTCTTTTCACCTGAAGAAATTCGGATGGCTGAGAAACACCTTAAAAAAATGTTCAACATCACTAGTCATTAGGGAAATGCAAATTAAAACAACCCTGAGATTTCGTCTCACACCAGTCAGAATGGCTAAGATTAAAAACTCAGAAGACATCAGGTGTTGGCAAGGATGTGGAGAAAGAGGAACACTCCTCCACTGCTGGTGGGAATGCAAGCTGGTACAACCACTCTAGAAATCAGTATGGCGGTTCCTCAGAAAACTGGGCGTGATACTTCCGGAGGACCCAGCCATACCACTCCTGGGAATATACCCAGAAGATTCACCAGCATGCAATAAGGATACATGCTCCACTATGTTCATAGCAGCTTTATATATAATAGCCAGAAGCTGGAAAGAACCCAGATGTCCCTCAACAGAGGAATGGATACAAAAAATGTGGTATATATACACAATGGAGTACTATACAACCATTAGAAACAATGAATTCATGAAATTCTTAGAGAAATGGATGGAGCTGGAGAATGTCATACTAAGTGAGGTGACCCAGTCTCAAAAGAATACCCATGGTATACAGTCACTGATAAGTGGATATTAGCCTAGAAGCTTGGAACACCAAAGACACAAATCACATATCAAGTGATGTCTCACAAGAAGAAAGGAGTGGACACTGGTGCTAGAATGGACCAAAACATCATTGTGGGAGAGTACAAGAACAGTAAAGTGGGAGGGGGTGGATGCGGGAGCAGGGGGAGGGAAAAGGACATGTGGGACCTTTGGGGGTGGGGAACCAGAAAAAGGGAAATGAATTGTAAATATAGAATATATACAATAAAAAAATCAAAAAAAAGGTGTAATATCTTTCCAGAGGACTACATCTATATTAGTCAGGGTTCTTCAGAGTAAAGCAAAGTATAGGATGGATGGAGAGTGAGAAGTTGATGTGAAAAAGACAAACAGATAGTTAGACAGTAGATGGACAACAGTTAGATAGTAGCAAATTATAAATGATGAATAAATAAATGATAAATAATTGGGATAGATTATAGATAGGTAGATGATAGTGGTTAATATATTAGGGGGGATTACTTATATAGTTATGGAACTTTAGAAGTTATATAAAAGTGTGACTTGGTTTCAAAGCTGTGACTTTCCAAAACTTTTGGAAATGCCATAACTTCCCATCACCTTCCAAAATTGGGATTTTAATTTCTTCATTAATACATTACTCAGAAGATATGATGATACAATATAAGCAATTTGAAGTGAAAAAAATATTTTTAACAGTGCTTGCCATATTATCTAGGTAATTAAAATAACATATATAACAAATATATAATTACATATTATTATTATTATCATCATCATCATTATCATTACCATTATTATTATTCCTAGGATGAGACAGAATAGTACATGCAAAACGTTATGAAGGCTGCAAGCTATTACTATCATTGCCCCTTTAGTCATTTCTTTTTTTGTTTGTTTTTTTCAAGACAGGGTTTCTCCAGTGTAGCCCTGGCTGTCCTGGAAGTCACTCTGTAGACCAGGCTGGCCTTGAACTCAGAAATCTGCCTGCCTCTGCCTCCCAAGTGCTGGCATTAAAGGCATGTGTCACCACTGCCAGGCTCCTTTAGTCATTTCTAATGAGACTATTTCTTAGTAGTAATATGTGCAAAAATAAGGTAGAAGAGAGAAGCTATTTTTTTTTCAAGACAGGGTTTCTTTGTGTGGTCCTGGCTGTTCTGGAGCTCACTCTATAGACCAGGCTGGCCTTGAACTCAGAAATCCTCCTGCCTCTGCCTCCCAAGTGCTGGGATTACAGGCGTGCGCCACCATGCCCGGCTGAGAGAAGCTATTTTAATGCTTAGATATTAGTGCATAATACTTTGTTCTTACCTTTTTCTTGTAGATTTTCTCTGTGGGACTGAGAGGGTGAACCTTTCTGAACACACTGCACCATATAGAACAGCATTAGCACAGAAACAAATGGCTTGCTCAGTTTATTTCTTCTTCAACTCGTTCCAGCTAGGCCCTTGGTACATTTTGGATGGTTCTCAATGAATTCACAAACGTCATTCCTCATCATTCATGGTCTCATTCACTGTGCCAATAGTCTCCATAAACTTCCTATCAGACACAGGTTGCTATCACTTAATCTAAGCAAGTTAACTATTCTGACCAATACGCTATCTCTTAAATTTATCCCCTAATCTAATCAAGTTGACAATCAAGAGGGATTTATCACAAAGATACTCAAAACCAAATAAAAACATTCTGAGTAAAGAATATGTCTTACTTTTCCCCCCACCATTTTGGCCAAATGAAATGAAATTAGGTATTCCCCTGTATACACACACACACACACACACACACACACACACACACGGAAAGAATAATTTCTGTGGCTTTTGTTCTTGGTCACACTCCTGCCTTTTCACAGAATGTTTTGTCCAGAGACATTGGGAGAGCCCAGGTTTTGTTGCTTTTGGTGAGAAGGCACAGAGAAGGGAGTTGAGCAAGTGGCCAGAGTTGACATATGGCCATGAAGATAAAGAGCAGTTATCTCAACTCATCCCATTTCTGAATGCCCATCACTTTCCCTCCCCAGTAGTGCCATTATATTATGAATCCATCAAGGGAATAATCCATTCATTAGTGTGTAGCTCTCAGGATCAAATTGTTTCTGTAAACTCCATCACAGACACAGCCAGAGGTGTGCTTCACTAACCTCATAGGCATTCTTAATTCAATCAAAATGACACTCAAAGTTAACCTCCACAGAGTTCATTTCCTGAGCACAAATGGCACAGGAAATGAATGTAGAAGGAAGAACATGTTCCTTTGGAAATGGAACATCCTGATTCTTACTTTTTATTCTGGGAAGTTAAAGTAGATCACTGGAATCAGTCATGTATGTATACATGTGGATAAAATGTTTACACCCTAACACTTTCCAGCCACCTACAACTAGCTAACTGGAGCCACACTGAATAATTTCAGGCTGAATGTATCAGTATCATATGACAGCTGAGGCTTAATATTAGACCTAAGCTGTGTTCTTGATGTTTCTTCTTATGTGTATGACCTTGTCTAAGATTCTCAGGACCCACTGAGAAAGGGACAGCAGGATCAATTACTGTGTTATTTTTTTTTCTTTTTCAGAGAAACTGTCCCCAGCAGTGGGATTCAGCATCACCTGTGCTGCTGTGAATGTGTTTAAGCCAGTTGGCTTGGCTCTTCTGTGATTTTTGTGATTGATGAGTTATTCTATTTCTGTGACAGAGTTTCTTTGGGAGAAGCAACCTGTACTGGGGCAGATTGCTAACAATATCATTATGATTTTATTATTGTCTTGGTCCTGGAAATCTATAACTTGGTTTTATATTAGCACATTACTCAAGTGAGACAGTGGGAAGCAAACACTTCTGTTGTGAGGCAGCATGTGCCACCTGGCTTTTGGAAACTGCCTGTGCTGGTGCTTTGGAAATGAGAGAGCAAGTGGGGTGAGAGTCATGAGAGGTAGGCTTCCTTCCTTGTCCATCTGCATCCTGACTGTGAGGTCATCGTTTCCCAAAACGGGAGACACATAAGTCCTGCTAGCATTTGGAGAATGAATTCAGACTCACCAAGTAGTAAATATGGCTATTAAAGGTAGAAGCATGCATCAATTTCATTGGCAATCGCATACCAGATAACTCTAATGCTATTAGGACCGAAACATCCAAGTAGGGACTGAAATGGATAGGTTTAATTTAAGAAACATTAAAAAGAAATCATGGAATTTTAGAACAATCAAGAAAAATTGGCATAGAAATCTCAATAAAATATAAGTTTTCTGGTAATGGGATTCCAAGATTATGAAGGCCCAGGAAGAAATGGAATTGGACAACTTGCATCCTGAATGACAGATTGAAATGTGATACCCTGTAGTATATATTAAATTATACTCTGGTGTAGATGTTTAGGAATGCTGAGATGATGTTATTTTTTATGGTAACTTGAGATATAAATATGAAAATTCTCAGTGCTGAAGAAACCCCAATATCATGGTGCCTTTCTGGTTGATTATTTCAGAGACCACTTCCATTGTCCCATGGACAGCCATCTTTCCAAGCTCCACACAAAACCCTCTGGATGAGCCTGCTTTACTCTCAACTGTACTTGTTGTAAGGCTATCTTCTTCTTCTTCTTCTTCTTCTTCTTCTTCTTCTTCTTCTTCTTCCTCCTCCTCCTCCTCCTCCTCCTCCTCCTCCTCCTCCTCCTCCTCCTCCTCCTTCTTTTTACTAATTTCCTACCTTAATAAACTTTTCCCAAAACTCTGTGGTTGCTGTTCGAGGTTCAATGTATGTCTGTTAAGGACACATGGAATTTACCCAGACCAGTTAAACAGTAGTTATCATGTTGGAGAGATGGCTCAGAGGTTAAGAGCACAGACTGCTCTTCCGTAGTTCCTGAGTCCAATCCCCAGTAACCACATGGTGGCTCACAACTATCTGTAATGGAATCTGCTGCCTTCTTCTGATGTGTCTGAAATATAGTGACAATGTATTCACATACATAAAATTAAGAAATTAAAAAAAACTTTAAAAAAAGTAGTTTTCTTAGCCCAATTTTTCCAGAACAAAGAAAAGAAATGAAAATTTGGAAAGGCCAAAAGCAGTTCCATCTAATCCATGAAAAACTGGAAGCTGAGTGAGCAAAACAGAGATTGCTTCCACCTCCTCCAACATCTAGGTTCATGAGAACTGGATAGGGTGGAGGAAAGGACACAAATATCCAAAAGCTGCCTTTAGGATTCATCAATATTCAGAGACACTGGAACTTCAAGAACAAATGTCTGGCAAGAGAACCATTCCTCTACTCCTTGAGAAAAGCTCTCCAGTCATTGATCTTAAAGTAGATGCATTACTGACTAAAATATTTGGTTAAATTATTATTAAATTTTTTACCCTTAAAAAATGTCAAGATATTTGTAGTATAGCATAAGAATGAACATGCATCCTTCTTTAAAAGGTACACTTAAAATATTTTCAAATTCATGAGATTTAATACTTCACTATATGCTTCGCCGAATTCTAATGCAAGAATCCTTATTTCCATATGTATTCAGCTGTGACAAATCTAAAGGAATTTATGCTAATGTCTATCAAGTCAGACATTCTGGCTATAGTTTCTTCAAGGTAAATACATAAATATAATATTACTTTGTCCAAATGAAGACATAGTGCATTCAAAATCATACCTGTCGATCCAGCCACCATTTTTAGAAGGTTCAGAGTGGCCAAAAGAGAACAAAGACCCACATAAGCTATAATTGTGGAACCCTGCATTCTCAGCAGCTCAGCCAACAAGTCTCATTCCCTGACACAGTTCTGCACAGCTTTCTATGCACTCTAAATGCCCTGGGCTTGTGCTATGAGAAAACCATGCCAGGCTATGGGTGAGTACAGAAATGCTAAGCAGTACTTCAAGCTTCCCAGGGCAAACATATCACTAGATGCTAATTTTCACAAGCTCAATTCACCTCTGGCCTTGAATCTTTCTATCATGATCCTCCAAATCAAGTAGAAAAACAAAACACCCCAGCATGAACAATCTGAATTCTTGGCCTGCTATACTCACAGATACAATTAAACTGACACTGTAAACTGCTGACTTTTAAAGCAGTTTGTTATATGGAGGCTATATTATCAGACTATAATTTGATAGCAAATGAGTTTGTTATCATATCAAATTGTAAAGTATCAGCACTAGTTGTATCTGAGTGGGCAAACTCTAAGGGCTTGAAGCAAATATATGGATGCCTGGGAAGTTTTAGAGGATATTACAGTAGAATGCTAGAAAGAAGGTAATTGCTGTTTAGTAGCAATCAGTTTTGGCCACACTATTATCTGTAATGACCTACAACATGCAAAAATGTTGTTGGGCATAGTGGTACAAGTGTTTATGGCCAACACTGAGGAGACTGAGGCAGGCATATTTCTGAGTTGGAGGCCAATCTGGTTTATAGAGTGAGTTCCAGGATAGCCAGGTCTGCACAGAGAAATCTTGCCTGGAAAAATAAAACCAAAACAAAAAACAGGTAAAATATTTTGTTTAAAATCTTATAGACTTTAAATAGTTACATTGGCTAATATAAGGGTACAAAAAATAAGTTAATAAGAACCTGTAGATTTTAAGCATTCTTTATAGGGGTGCAAGGGCTCAGTGGGTAGAGGACTTGCCTAGCACAGGTGAAGCTCTTGATCTGCAATACTGAGTAAACAGAATGTAGAGACAGTACTTGGGAGATGGAGGCAAATGATCAGACCATGAAGGCCAGCCTGGATTACATAGTTTCTTTGAATAACAGCATGAGGTAATGAGACCTTGACACAGAAAGAAACACACAAACAAAACCCAGGACAAAAAGTGCAAACTACATCATTTGTAGGAAAGATAAAGGAACCAAGATTGTCTACATTATAGAACTGGTAAAATCCAAACTAAAACTAAGCCCCAAACCAAGTGATAAGGAGACACAGAAAGGGGGAAAAACACTACAAGACAACCCCAGGACAAATATCAGAACACTGATATTTTTAAAATAGTATATAAGGATTTCAGAAGTAGCTAAATGCCTTACAGACCCATCCACAGACAGAGTCCTTCACAAATCTTCAGTGGTATGCCTCAATGACACTCTCTACTAAACTCTAAAACATCTATGAATCTTAAAATGTGGGCCAGACACCTAAGAAGGAGACCAGAAAAAGGTTTCCTGCTAGGAAG
The DNA here is from genome assembly GCA_964023405.1 of Apodemus agrarius. Classification (NCBI taxonomy): domain Eukaryota; kingdom Metazoa; phylum Chordata; class Mammalia; order Rodentia; family Muridae; genus Apodemus; species Apodemus agrarius. The sequence goes on from OZ030016.1 coordinate 67,550,833, forward strand.
ACTTATAAATGTTCTGTTTTATTTAATGAAATTAATTATTGGTATGGGAGAAACTCCCAACAATTTTAGAGTAATAAAATTGAACAGATGTTTCTCAGCCATTCGAATTTCTTCTGGTGAAAATTCTTTGTTTAGCTCTGTGCCCGATTTTTTTGATAGGGTTATTTGGTTCTTTGGGGTCTAACTTCTTGAGTTCTTTGTATATATTGGATATTAGCCCTCTGTCGGATGTGGAGTTGGTAAAGATTTCCCACTTTGTCGGTTGCTGTTTTGTCCTTCTGACAGTGTCCTTTGCCTTACAGAAACTTTGTAATTTTAAGAGGTCCCATTTGTCAATTCTTGATCTTAGAGCATAAGCTATTGGTGTTCTGTTCAGGAACTTTCCCCCTGTGCCCATGTCCTCCAGGGTCTTCCCAAGTTTCTTTTGTAATAGTTTCAGTGTGTCTGGTTTTATGTGGAGGTCCTTGATCCACTTGGAGTTGATCTTAGTACAAGGAGATAAGAATGGGTCGATTCGCATTCTTCTGCGTGTTGACCTCCAATTGAACCAGCACCAGATGTTGAAAAGGCTATCTTTTTTTCCACTGGATGGTTGTGGCTCCTTTATGAAAGATCAAGTGACCATAAGTCTGTGGGTTCATTTCTGGGTCTTCAATCCTATTCCATTGATCTACTTGCCTGTTGCTGTAACAATACCATGCAGTTTTTAACACAATTGCTCTGTAGTACTGCTTGAGGTCAGGGATATTGATTCCCCCAGAAGTCCTTTTGTTGTTGAGAATAATTTTTAGCTATCCTGGGTTTTTTGTTGCTCTAGATGAATTTAAGAATTGCTCTTTCTAGATCTATGAAGAATTGATTTGGGATTTTGATGGGGATTGCATTGAATCTGTAGATTGCTTTTGGCAAGATGGCCATTTTTACTATATTGATCCTGCCAATCCAGGAGCAAGAATTTTCACTAGAAGAAATTCGAATGGCTGAGAAGCACCTTAAGAGATGTTCAACATCATTAGTCATCAGGGAAATGTGAATCAAAACAACCCTGAGATTCCACCTCACACCAGTCAGAATGGCTAAGATTAAAAACTCAAGAGACAACAGGTTTTAGCGAGGATGTGGAGAAAGAGAAACACTCCTCCACTGTTGGTGGGATTGCAAAATGGTAAAACTGCTCTGGAAATCAGTTTGGTGGTTCCTCAGAAAATTGGGCATGTCCTTTCCAGAGGACCCTGGCATAGCACTCCTGGGCATATACCCAGAGGATTCCCCTGCATCCAATAAAGACACATGCTCCACAATGTTCATAGCAGCCTTGTTTATAATAGTCAGAAGTTGGAAGGAGCCCAGATATCCCTCAAAGGAGGAATGGATACAGAAAATGTGGTATATTTATACAATGGAATACTACTCAGCAATTAAAAATAATGAATTCATGCAATTTGTAGGCAAATGTTTAGATCTGGAAAATATTATCCTAAGTGAGTTAACCCAATCACAAAAGAATACACAAGAAATGCAATCACTGATAAGTGGATATTAATGAGCTCAGAAGCCCTAAACTCTCAAGGTACAATTAGCAAGTCAAATGATTCCCAAGAAGAAGAAAGGAGAGGACCCTGGGCCTAAAAAGATTGTATCCAGTTTTGTAGATCCAGAACAGATAAATGGGGGAGGTGTTATTGTGGAATAGTTGGGGGGAGAGGACTTATAGGATGTATGGTGTGGGGGAACTGGGAAAGGGGAAAGCCTTTGGAATGTAAACAAAGAATACAGAAAATACAAAAAAAGAAAAAAATACCACAATAAAAAAAATTGAACAGAATAAGAAACAAAGAGAAAATGAATTTTTGACAATTATTTTTTTTCTTTAGGAAGAATGAAGTTTGTGGCAACTTCTTACTAATAAATGTGAACCAATTTTTATAGAAAAATATTATTTATATGGATGAATTCAAAACAGACCAGATTCAAAAACCCAGGATAATTTTGAGCAAGAGTAATCTCCTCTTGAGTTTAATTTGAAGATTTTCAAATTGATAGAAATCTCATTCTCAAGGACATTCTTTTAAATTACACTCTGTTTTGCTATTTGATTCTGGGGGTGGGGAGCATGGGAGATAAAGGTTAGAGCTTCAGTGCATCTCATTACTTGAGTGGACATAAAGTGTCACCAACAGAATATCTACTATGGTATTCATGGCTTTTCTCTTTCTGGAGAGACAAATATTTGAACAAAAGCAACTAAGGTAACAAAGATTCCTTCTCACTGTCGAAGAGGGTCTAGTCTTTCATGGCAGGAAGTGGGTGGTGGAATTACTGGTAGCAGAACCATGCAGCTGATGTGCCTCAAATCTAGGAAGAAAAGGAACCAGGAGAGAGAATGCAGGCACTCAGCTAAGTTTCTCTGGTACCCTAGTCTATGTAACAGTACCACTCACATTCAAGGAGGTGTTTAGCTCTTCAGTCCAATCCTCAAGATGTGTGTCTCCCAAGTCCACCCAAGTTGATATTTAAGTTTGTTCATCACAACTGTTAAATTGTACTTTCAAAAGACACCCGTGATATAGATTTTCATTTACACTTTAAATTTTCTTTCTGTGTTCAATGTGTTTGGTACTAGTTACCTTCTCAATGTGGTAAGGTACATGAGGTAGGCAATGTATAAAGCAGAACCATTTGTTTGTATTTGTCGCGTTAGAAGTCTCAGTTCACAGTCAGTTGTCTCCTTTGCTTTTGAGGTTCTGATGAGATAGAGCATTATGGCATGAAGTATAGCAAAGCTGTAAACCATATCACATCTGGGAAGAAAACAGAGAGGAAGCAATTGGGCTTTAGTCCCTTGAGGCCTTTCGAAGGAAATGTTACCAATAAAATCCACCTTCTCTCTACTATGTCCCATTAAAAACAATAAAAATCAAAACAAAAATCTTTCACCCTCCCCAGCTTTCTCAGGCTAATGCCGTTGCACATGGACTGTTGGGAGCCATTTGAGAACCAAACTACTAGCCTATGGAGAGAAGAGTCTAAAGAGAGGATTAGGGCTGATTTCCATAACATGGAAATTGCATTTTAACATTATTATGCTTGAAACTGCAGTGTAACAGAGTTGAGAGTTTATCCACAGATTGTTTCAATATATAGCTACCATGTAGTTAGCACAACTACCCACAGCTTGCCATGCTGTGAAAATCCAACAACATTGTGAGTTTCCATGTACATACTGCAATTAGCAATCACTTTGTCTTCAATTTAGCCCATACCAGCCACCACACACACCAATGAAAGGGATTTAAATGATTATAGCTACTGGCCACCAAGTTATGGCCAATGTATAATGTATTTATGAGAAAGCCTTGGGCACCTTAGGGTATTCAGCACACATAAGCACCAAACACACTCTATGGGGCTGCACATCAGACTGTGGTAGTTTAATGAGAACTATTGCCTCAAGCCTGTAAGCTCAGTGTCAACTGTGATAGAATATAGTGATATAAGCACTGAATTCACATAGATCCTTGATATAAGTGCTTCAAACCCATATCCACACAAATATGCAATTCCATATACACCTTGGAGTTCATGTCAAAGTTAAGACCCCCTTTATATATACATTCAAAGCACTCCCCTCTGCAATAGTTATGTCTACTTTATACTACGTATACATTCATAATGATATTTGTTATATTTATGTACTTTATAGATATTCATTACTGACATAATTTGAGAACAGAGGAGTGTTCATTTTATTCTTTTAACTTCTTAATTTCTAAAATCTTTTCTAATTTAACTGATCACTTTGGAAATTTAAGCACTGTAGTATTTACGGTTATGAACTACTTGCATTATAGCAGTAACAATCATTGAGCCACCCTTTAAGAACTCATTAGTATCACAAAAAAAGAATATAGCTTAGAATGATTATCATATAACAATAATTTTCAATCTCATTGTATTATATAACTGTAAAAGAAATTAAATTGAAATAATTTGCATGGGCTCTGGGAACTTAGTCTGAGCCTCCTAGGGAAGTTGTCTCTGATCACAAAGTATCCAGTCTATAGATACTGAAAATTTATTAAGAGTTTTCTACTGACAAACTTTTCTGATGCTTTTTTTTGTGGAAATACTTTTCACTATTTGAAAAGTTCTGAGAATACCAGGCATGTTTTATTATATTTAGACACAAAAATATATAACATCCTGAACATACCCGGATAATAACAATTTGTTAATCTGTTTCTTTAAATTTAGGTGTGTGTGTGTGTGTGTGTGTGTGTGTGTAAATTTGAGTGTGCCAGATTTTGGTGCATATATGTAAGACAGTAATGTCTTCTTGGTTAACTTTCCTTGATTATAATGCCGTTTCCTTTTTTATCTGCCTAATTTGTTTTCATTTAAATTCTGTCAAATACTGGAATGGCAATGTCTATTTGCTTCCCAGTCCTTCTTGCTTGAAATACTTTTGTCTGTATTTTTACTTTAAGGCAATATCTATCTCAAAAACTAACTTGTATTTCTTATAGACAACATATATATTAATAATACATTTCCTACCGCTATGACACGGGGATCATTGTAAGAGGGAGGAGAAAGAGTTTTAGAGCCAGTGCGACATGTGAGTTGCTGAGACTGTGCTTCCTAGAAATACATAAAGCTACATGCAAAGTTTCACCAACATGAGTGTCTAAACATGAACTGATCAAGGACAACAATAGTAGATATGTTTATGTGAATGGAAAAAAGCCCAAGAGGACTCAATTCTACACTAAGAATGACAGGAATGAGGAAAGCGAGAAGCATAATTTTCACCATGGAAGCACATACTAATTGGCTATCTAATATCAAATGCTCAGCCCCCAATATACACATACAAAGAACAGTATACAAACTGAACCGGCAGTACTTATATATTGGTGAATATAATAAAAGCAATTAATGAAGAAAGAGACAAGGTATTTTAAAGAGAACAAAAAGGGATGCCTGGGAGTGTTTGTAGGAAAGAAGGGGAAGGGCAAATGATGCAATCATAGTTTCCAAAACTATTTTTAAAAAGTTTTCATTGACTCCTGGGTATATCCTCATAGGATTCTATACCCAAATATGGAGACACATGCACAGCCATGTTTATTGATAAACTTTTCACAATAGCAAGTCAATTGAATCAGCACAGATGGTTACCAACGAATAAATGGATAATAAAAATATGGAACCTATCTACTGTGGAATTTCATTCAGCCATAAAGAAAAATGAAGTTAGGAGATTTGCAGGAAAATTGATACTTGGAAACACCATTTTTAATGTGATAATCCAAGCTTAGAGAAAAATACTGTATATTCTTTTTCATTTATGAGTTCTGGCCTCTATCTGCTATATAGATATATCCAAGTGAAAATAAATATGAGCAAAGGACAGGAAACTGGACTGAGGCATATGAGCATGAAAAGAGGGGCTATAAGGTGAGGGGAACAATGGTATGTACTTTAAAGGAAAGAGGAGGAGTAAATAATAGAACAAACTAGGAATGAAAAATAGTGGGGATGAATGGTAAAATAATCAGGGACGAGGTGACAGAGAAATAAGGTAGGAGTAAGGTGTTAAAAATCAAACACAATGAAATTTACATAAAAACTTCACAAGGAAACTTATTACCTTGCTAGTGAGTTTTAAAATAAACTTAGGAGTGAAAAAATTACATTTTCAAGGTGTTTTAAAATATCCTCAAATTGCATTCTAAAATTCCTAAGGCAATTCATAATATTTTCAAAATGTGCAAGAGCACATTTTCAAACTTATACAAAGCATAGCATCATGTCAGCTGTTATGTATAGTATAATACTATGTTTGCAAAGCACTTAAGAAAACTTGTGTTACATGTGTGATCATCTATATACATGTAAATAAAACACGTTTTAGGACCTGAATATTCTGGCTTAGCTTGATGCTGAGGAATCGAAGAGAGAGCATAAAAAGCAAAATAAAAGATTTTTAATTTAATAAATTCAGTAATATAAACAACTATTTTAAAACACTTTGTTTAGAATAGGGTTATAAAGCAAGTATTATATGATGGAGTAGAACATTGAACATATATTAGCACAAAGCTCTAGTTGATTGCCATCCAATGATCTGTTGGATCATAAGGTCTTTCATGGGCTATTCTTAGAACTTCAGCCCACCTTTCTTACATCCTTGACTATATCCCCGCTTCTCTTTTCTTTTTCTGACTTGAGTCCTTCCAGGGAGGGCAGTGCTGTATGTTAGGTGTGTAACTTTTATTTCTGCATGCCTTATTTTTAATGATGATTCTTAAAAGCTTTAACTTCCTTTTTAGTCCACCTCCCACTGAAGAGGTGAAAGCAACTGGCAGACTCCATCTTTTCCTCCAAACTCTATTCTAAGGTGCCTGTCCTTAGAATAACATGGTCCCCACCCTTGGGCTCTGGAAAATGGACCAAAAAGCATTCTCAGCATTTGGAAATAGACATACCAGCTGTTTCCAACTTGCAATAACAGGAAAACTTGGTCACAACAATAGGATAAATTAAGAAAACATGAATCAAGATACCCCTTTTAGATGTATGGCTCCTCCTTGTGGTTTGAACAAATACTATGAATCAATCAGTTTAAAGGTTAACATTTCTTTACCCACTTATCCAATCATGGCCAAGGCCAATTTTTCCCCATATAAACTCTAAGGCCCTAAACCCAAGTCACATCATTTTCCTAATCTGTTCCATCAGGAAGGATTGTGGCCTGAGTCCAAACTTGAATAAAGACTCTCATGTGCTTCAGAGGAGTTGTGACCCCTGGTGGTCTTTTGGTGGTCTAACGATCTGGGCATATTACTACCAGAGGTAGTCTGAAAGAAAGGACACAGGGAAGTGGACCTGTTTAGAAAGGGTCATTGAAGTAAATCCCATCTGTGTTGCCTGTAAATTGGCAGTTCACTTCACAGGTGAGTGGTAGCAGCTTAATCCTCTAGCAAACACTTCACAGATATACGAACAGTCCAGTCGTGTCCGCATAGCAAACTTGAATCAGCACTGGTGGTATTAAGTAGCAGGAACAGTCAGGTCTTATTCTGGCTTCAAGTCAGCAGGAGGGACCAGGGAGGAACAGCAGGAGCATGATCAACAAACCTTTCATAGCTCTATAAGAAAGACTAGCTCAGCCTCCCTCATTGTTTAGTTGAGACCTATTTATAACCTCCAAACATCACATGTCCTCCACAGGTCTTGCCTCAGCATATGTATTACTTCAGCTGACATCACTCTCCCAACTATCCCTAGTCCAAGAAGTAGCAAGAAACTGCAGCACACCAACAGAAGCTTAGCAATGTAATGCAGACCAATACATGCATGTTAACAAAGAATCTTTCATCACACCCTTTTCCTCTCCAATGTCTACTTCAGTGAAAAATTCCTTCACAAGGCTACCTTAATTTTTCACCTGTGTTCACTTCAGCTCAACTTTCCTTCATGCGTTTGCCCCAGGAAAACACCAACCAACACAACGGACTTTCCAAAGAACCTTTAAGTTTCTACATCACAGGTCAGTCTGTGCAATGTTGTATTTGAATCTCATAGTTGACACAAAGACAAACAAACAAATAAACAGACAAGCAAACAAAGACTTCACTATATCTACTGATTTGAGTTGTATGAGTGTCTATTGCTTAAGTTATATCTAACAGAAATGGACAATCTGAAAATAAATGGAGGCTCTACTTTGAAGGGGTGTGAAGGCAAGATTTGTTATATTTAGAGGCTTTCACAGACAGTGCAGTAATTTTAGTATTATTATAAAATCCCCAAACTAGCACCATCCACTTTTCTCTTTGACAGATTTTTGTTGAGCTATCATGGGAGAAAGTGATTCACTGGTGTCTTTATCACTATTTGGACAACATATACACTTAGCATTTGGAGTATTCTAATGATATTATTTTCAGGTTGTATTTCATGAGCCTCTCAATTCTTTCCACAATAATAAATAATATGAAACAGCAGATTCTGGCCTGTATCTAAGATAACATACACACAACATTTTGGGGATACTGTTGTAAAATTTTTGAGGTCTCATAGTCCTCAGATCACCTAAATCAGAAAAAAACCCACATATATGGAGGGCTTCAATGGGGCCAAGGAACATCATAAAAACAAAATCAAGGCTGTGCTACTTTTTTTTGGATTTACTATTTACGTTCTTACTGCTTTGCTCTCTTCCCCACCCCTCTTTTCTCATTCTTCCCTCCCTCCTTTTTACCTCCTTTACTTAGATTCTCCATTCCCTCCTTTCTCCCCCTTCTCTTTGTTCCTTCTTCTCTCCATTTTTAGTTACTTTTCTCTATCTTCCATCTTTCATTTTTCCCTTTTCCTTTTAACTTCCAGCAGCAAAAAGTTTGATCACAGTCTTATTTGAAAAGAAGACATAAATGTAAGACTTTACTTGGCATTCTAAAACAGATCTCTATAAGTGCGTACTGTGCTAGAAATAGTTACTCAGTAAGCATTGTAAGTGAAACTAGAGAAACGTTTCGTGTATTTCAGCTAATTACTATTTTTATATATGAAAAAGCTGAGATATAAATAGGCAAATGACTTGCCCAAGACAGCACTAGCTATAAGTAGAAAACCCAATGAAAGAAGTCAGCATTTTTTACCACCTAGAATATTTCAGAATACTGTTGCATTTTTCCAATTATTCCCAACTCATTAAAGACACATGTGTGCCTGTGTCCATAGCTGTATACAATTGGCTAGTCATTCATCACATCTTCTGACCATTCTTAAATGCCATGATAATAGAATCTATGTGTCAATGGGTGTGATGAATATATCATTTTACATAATTTTTGGTATTTGTCTTCAGGAATTGTCTTTAAAGGGCATGTCTTCCCAGAATCTTCCATTTAAATTTTGACTGTTTCACTTGCAAAATATTTCATCATTTTTCTTGCTCACATACCTACATGGGTTTAGATTGACAAGTGACTTCTTAGCAAGTGTCACTTTCCTGGATTCATCAGCTCTACTGTATTGTTTCCAATTACATTTGACAGTGTCCTTATAAAACTATGTTGACAATGTAGTTTAGTTTGTCATATATGAAATACACTGTTCTTGTCAAGTCTTCCTAGAATAGATATCAGGCACAAACAAAGGACAAAATGGAGGAGAGAGATGTCAGAAGACCATTCTGTGAGTGATTAAAAAATCACTCACTCTTGGATGAGGAAAAAATAATTAAGGAGAGAGGGCTGATCAAATTCACTGGCAGGAGACAATAGGAAGTGTCATTGAGTGTGATGGCTCTGAATGGCATACAGGAAGACTGCAGTCATACATTAATTCAGAATGTCCACCTCCTGAAGATGAAGGAACCTGCCTGAATAATATCTGAGAAGTTGTCAATGCTCACTGAACTTGCTAGAAGAAGAGAAAAGTACCCAAAGCTCTAAAGGTGAAAAAGGGTGCTCTTAAATGCAAAGAAGATCTCTTCTGGATTACACAGATCATCTCCTCCCATCTTCCTTTCCCAAAGCCTTTGTTTTATTCCTATCTCTAATTTCAGCAGGCGTCCACTGAGAACCCAGAAACCACTCTGGCCAGCGAAACAGTTGGTCTAACTGTGGATCTTTCCTTAACTCTTGTCTTTTAAATCCAATACACCAACTTCCTCCCATCTCTGTAGCAACCACTTACTGTGGCTTTCCTTCCATTTCTTTTTGCCCCCTTTTCTAGTGCAGCTTTTCTCCTATAGCATTGCACATCAATCATTCTGTTATCCCAAATACTAACTCTAGCATGCTTTTTCTTGTATCCTGCCAGACTAGCATTAATGAGAAGCAAGTAGGTCAGCAAATGAAGCAGATGAGCTTCAGATCTTTACTTTCCTTCTTGTCCTCCATATCCATTGCCCAGTTTCCTCCACAGCTCTGGAGCAGACTATCTTTCAAGAGTACTCTTCACTCTGCCACTATTTCCAGAGAATGAAGAAGATTCTGGTGAAATACTCTGCTTCCCTTGTTCTTGTGCTCCCTGTCAGCAAACCCCAAGGATATCCCTATTCTTAAGTGTCATCTCCCAATACCTACAAATACATTTCACTGGAAAACTGAGTAACCACAGCTACCCCAAAAGAATTTCTTACCAGTCATCACATAGCTATCTCACTCTCCTAAGAAACAAAGAGGTCAGATGCCCAGATGTCAATGTAAAACATTTCTATAAAGCAAAGGACAATGTCAATAGTACAAATTCACAACCTGCAGATTGGGAAAACTCTTCACTAACCCCACATCCAATAGAGGGCTAATATCCAAAATATATAAAGAACTCAAGAAGCTAACCTCCAAAACCACCAAACAACCCTATCAAAAAGTGGGGTACCGAACCAGAGAATTCACAACAGAGTAATCTCAAATGGCTGAGAAGCATTTAAAGAAATGCTCAACATACTTATTCATTAGGGAAATGCATATCAAAAGGACCTTGAGATTCTACCTTACACCAGTCAGAAAGGTTAAGATCAAAAACTCAGGGAACCGCAAGTGTTGGTAAGAATATGGAGAAAGAGGGACACTCCTCCATTGCTGGTGGGATTGAAAATTGGTAAAACAACTCTGAAAATGAATCTGGAGATTCCTCAGAAAATTAGAACTAGATCTACCTGAAGATTCTGCTATACCATTCTTGAGAATATGCCCAAAAGAAGCCACAGGGGCAGGTGTTTCACTATATTCGTAGTGGCCTTATTTGTGATAGCCAGAAGCTGTTCCACAATGGAAAAATGGATACAGAAAATGTGGTTCACTTACAGAATAGAATACTATTCAGCTGTTAAGAATGAGGACATCCTGAGTTTTGTGGGCTAATAGACAGATAAAGAAAATATCATCCTTAGTGAGGTAATTCAGACCTAAAAGGAAATACATGGTATATAATCACTAATAAGTGGATATTAGCCAAAAATATAGAATACCTAGGATGCAATTCAAAGAGCTCAAGAAGGTTAATAAGCAGAAGGGCCCAAGTAAGGATGCTTCAGACCCTCTTGGGAGGGTAAAGAAAGCAACCCCAAGTTCTAGGGAGAGGGAGGGAGGGACTTGGGCTGGAGAGGGAAGAGGGACAGTAAACTGGGAATATGATCAGGTATTAGGGTGGGATAGGAGTGAAGCCATGAGGGTTAGCAGAATGAATGTAAACATGCAACCTTGGGAGCTGGGAGGAGGAAGAACCCTCTAGAATATACCAGAGACCTGGGAGGTGACTGAAAGGAAGGGACATTTGATGAAATGCCCAACAGTAGGGAAAGGGAACTTGTAGAGTCCACCTCTAGTAGAAAGGCAGGGCATCAAGTAGAAAGATGGTGTGGCCATCCCAAAGTCAAAACCCTAACTAAGGATTGTTCCTGTCTAAAGAACTATTGGGACATAAATAGATAAGAGACTGAGCAATAGGTCCAAATTGGGATCCAGCTCAAGGGGAGGCTCCAGCGCCTGACACAATTACTGATGCTATGGTGTGTTTAGAGATATAAACCTAGTATGGATACCCCCAAGAGGCCCAACAAGCAGATAAAAGAGTCAGATGCAGATACTTACACCCAACCAATGGACAGAAGCCACTGAGCCTATGGTTGAATGAGGGAAAAGCTGGAAGAAGTTGAGGAGGTCTAGCCCATAGGAAGACCAACAGTCTCAACTAACCTGAACCCCTGAGAGCTTTCAGACACTGAGCCACCAAACAGGTAGCATAAACTTGCTGGTAAGAGGACCCCTGACACATATACAGCATAGGACTGCCTAATGTGGGCTCAGTGAAAGAAGATACACCTAACCTTAGAGAGAGGCTCCAGGGAGTGGGGCACAAGGAGGGATGGTGGGTGGTTTTGGGAATGGAGATAGTCTCTTCGAGACATGGGAGGAGGAATGGGGTGACAAACTGTGGGAGGGTGGAGGAGAAAGGGGATAAAGTCGGTTGTAAAAAAAAAGATTAAAAATGAAAAAACAAACAAACAAAAAAGCCAAAGCAAAAAACAAAAACCAAAACAACACAACCACAATCAATAATAACCAGCCCAATATGTCTCCAACACAGTCATGCAACTCTACCACAGAAGGCCCTGAGTAATGCAACAGAGCTGAAGCACAAGATAAAGCCCTTGAAATAGCCTTTAGGAGTTTTCTAAACTTTTTTTTTATCATTCATGCATATATTTATTCACTTTACATCCTAATATCATCTCCCACTCCTCTCAGAACTCCTACATACAGCTCCTGCTCCATTTCCTGCTCCACTTTTCTTTTTCTTTCTTTTCAATAAATATATTGTTCATTTACATTTCAAATGTTATACTCTTTCCTGGTTTCCCCCCCTCTATGAAAACCCCCAACCCATCCTCCCACCCCCTGCCTCCAAGAGTATGGCCCTCCACCCAACCAACTCCCACCTACCCCCCCCCCCAATTTCCCTAAGCTGGGGCATCTATCGAGCCTTCATACAACCAAGAACCTCTCCTCCCACTGATGCCCAACAAGGCATTCCTCTGCCACACCTTAGGCTGGAACCATGTGTACCCCTTGGTTGATGACTTAGTCCCTGGGGTATCTGGTTGGCCGGACATCATCATTCTTCCCATGGGGCTTCAAACCATCATTTACTCCAGTCTACCCTCCAACTCCTCCATTGGGGACTACGTGCTCAGTCCAAAAGTTGGCTGCTAGCATCTGCCTCTGTATCTGCAAGGCTCTGGAAGAGCCCCTCCAGAGACAACCATAGCAGGCTCGTTTAGGCATGCACTTTTTGTCATGCATAATAGTGTCAGGGTTTGGTAACTGTCTATAGGATGAATTCCCAGGTAGGACAGTCTCTGGGTGGCCTTTCTTTCAGTCTCTGCTCCACACTTTGTCTTGATAATTGTTCCTGTATTTTGTTCACTTTCTCAGAGAAACCAAAGCACCCCCACTTTGGTCTTCCTCTTGAGCTTCCTGTGGTCTGTGAATTGTAACTTGTTTATTTTGAGCTTTTGGGCTAGTATCCACTTATCAGTGAGTGCATACAATGTGTGTTCCTTTGTGTTTGGGTTACCTCATTCAGGATGACACTTTCTATTTCCATCCATTTGCCTAAGAAATTCATGAATTCATTGCTTTTAACAGCTAAATAGTACTCCATTGTGTAGATATACCACAATTTCTATATCCATTCCTCTGTTTAAGGACATCTTGTTTCTTTTCAGCTTCTGGCTATTTATTATAAATAAAGCTGCTATGAACATGCTAGAACATGTGTCCTTATTACATGTTGGAGTATCTTCTGGGTATATGCCCAGGAGTGGTATAGCTGGGTCCTCAGCTAGTACTATATCTAATTTTCTGAGGAGCCACCAAAATGATTTGGAGTGGTTTCACCAGCTTGTACTCCCACCAGCAATGGAGAGTATTCCTCTTTCTCCACATCCTTTCTAGCATCTGCTGTCTTCTGAGTTGTTTTTTTTTTTTTATCTTAGCCATTCTGACTGGTGTGAGGTAGAATCTCAGGGTTGTTTTGATTTGAATTTTCCTGATAACTATGGATGCTGAACATATTTTTAGGTGCTTCAGAGCCATTTGAGATTCCTCAGCTGAGAATTCTCTGTTTAGCTCTGTACCCCATTTTTAATAGGGTTACTGGACTCTCTGGAGTTCTTTATATACATTGGATATTAGCCCTCTATTTGATGTAGGATTGGTAACGATCTTTTTCCAATCTGTTGGTTGCCATTTTGCCCTATTGACAGTGTCCTTTGCCTCACAGAATCTTTGCAGTTTTATGAGGTTCCATTTGGCAATTCTTGTTCTTAGAGCAAAAGCTATTGGTGTTCTATTTAGGAAATTTTCCCCTGTGCCCATGTGTTCAAGGGTCTTCCCCACTTTCTCTTCTATAAGCCTCAGTGTATCTGGTTTTATATGTAGGTCCTTGACCCATATGGACTTGAGCTTTGTATAAGGAGATAAGAATGGGTCTATTTGCCTTTTCTCCATGCTGACTTCCAGTTGATCCAGCACTATTTGTTAAAAATGCTATCTTTTTTCCACTGGATGTTTTTAACTCCTTTGTCAAATATCAAATAATCACAAGTGTGTGGGTTCATTTCTGGTTGTTCAGTTCTATTCCATTCATCTTCCTGCCTGTCTCCATAATAGTACCATACAGTTTTTTTTTATCACCAGTGCTCTGTAGTACTGCTTGAGGTCCTGGATTCTGATTCCCCCAGGAGATGTTTTGTTGTGCAGAATAGTTTTTAACATATTGGGTTTTTTGTTGTTATTGTTATTCTAAATGAATTTGCAGACTGCTCTTTCTAGCTGTATGAAGCATTGAATTGCAATGTTGATGTGGATTGCATTGAATCTGTAGATTTTTTTTTTGGTAAGTTGGCCATTTTTACTATATTAATCCTGCCAATCCTTGAGCATGGGATATCATTGCATCTTCTGAGATATTCTTCAATTTCTTTCTTCAGATGCTTGAAGTTCATGTCATACAGATCTTTCACTTGCTTGGTTAGAGTTACACTAAGGTATGTAATATTATTTGTGACTATTGGGAAGGGTGTCATTTCCCTAATTTCTTTCTCAGCTTGTTTATCTTTTGAGTAGAGGAAGGCTACTGATTTGCTTGAGTTAATTTTATATTCAGCCAATTTGCTGAAGTTGTTTATCAGCTTTAGGGGTTTTCTGGTGGTATTTTTGGGCTCACCTAAGTATACTATAATATCTGCAAAAAGTCATATTTTGACTTCTTCCTTTCCAATTTGTATATCTTTGACCTCCTTTTGTTGTCTAATTGCTCTGGCTAGGACATCAAGTACTGTATTGAATAGATAGGGAGAGAGTATTCAAGCTTGTCTCATCCCTGATTTTAGTGGAATTGCTTCAAGTTTCTCTCCATTTAGTTTGATGTTGGCTACCAGTAGCTTTTACTGTGTTTGTGTATGGGCCTTGAATTCCTGATCTCTCCAAGACTTTTATCATGAAGGGATACTGAATTTGGTCCAAAGCTTTTTCAGCATCTAATGAAATGACTTTGTGTTTTTTTTCTTTAAGTTTGTTTATATAATGGATTACATTGATGGATTTCCATATATGGAACCATCCTTGCATCCTTGGTATGAAGCCTACTTGATTGTGGTGAATGAATGTTTTGATGCATTCATGGATTCTGTGGGCCAGAATTTTGTTGAGTATTTTTGCATCAATGTTCATAAGAGAAATTGGTGTGAAGTTTCCTTTTCTTCTTTGGTCTTTGTTTGGGTTATGTATAAGTGTTGTTGTGGCTTCCTAGAATGAGTTGGGTAGTTTCTATTTGGTGGAATTATTTGAAGTGAATCTGTATTAGCTCTTCTTTGAAGATCTGAAAGAATTCCCCACTAAACCCATCTAGTCCTGGGCTTTTTTGGTTGGGAGACTATTATCTTCTGCTTCTATTTCCTCTGGACTTCTGGGATTATTAAATGGTTTACCTGATCCTGTTTTAACATTATCACTTGGTATATATCTAGAAAATTGTCTATTTAATACAGATTTTCCAAATTTTATCGAGTATAAGTTCTTGTAGTAGGTTCTGATGATATTTTTGAAAATCTACAGTTTCTGTTGTTATGTCTCCCTTTTCATTTCTGATTTTATTAATTTGGGAAGTATCTCTGTGCCGTCTGGTTAGTCTGTCTAAAGATTTATCTATCTTCCTGATTTTTTTCAAAGAACTAGCTCCTGGTTTTGTTGATTCTTTGTATAGTTCTTTTTGTTTCTCTTTGGTTGATTTCAGCCCTGAGTTTGATGATTTCCAGCTGTCTACTCATCTTGGGTGTATTCGCTTCTTTTTGTTCTAGAGCTTTCAGGTGTGTTGTCAAGCTGCTAGCGTAAACTCTCTCAATTTTATTTTTGGATTTTTTTCTTTTAGCAATGCTTTCATTGTTTCCCATAAGTTTTGCTATGATGTGTCCTCATTTTCATTAAATTCTAAAAAGTCTTTAATTTCTTTCTTTATTTCTTCCTTAACCAAGCTATCATTGAGTAGAACATTGCTCAATGTCCATGTGTATGTGTGTTTTCCTTTATTTTTGTTTGAACTTAAGACAAACCTTAGGCCTTGGTGATCTGATAGGGTGCATGGAATAATTTCAATATTCCTGCATCTCTTGAGGACTGTTCTATGACAAATTATATGGTCAATATTGGAGAAGATTCCATGAGGTGCTAAAGAGTTATATTATTTTGGTTTAGGATGGAATTTTCTGTAAATATCTGTTAGATCCATTTGGTCCATAACTTCAGTTAGTTTCACTGTGTCTCTTTTTAGTTTCTGTTTCCATGATTTGTCCATTGTTGAGAGTGGGTGTTGAAGTCTCTCACTATTATTGTGTGGGGTGCAATGTGTGCTTTGAGCTTTAGTAAAGTTTCTTTTATGATTGTGGGTGCCCTTGCATTTGGACCATAGATGTTCAGAATTGAGAGTTCATCTTGGCTACCCCTACCTCCTCCCCCATCACCTACCAGATGTGGTAGACCTGTACCACATCTGGCAGGGAGAGTATCCTACTTCCTGATACTCTCTAGGGAACTGACAGGAGCAGGGCATTTGGTAAGATTCATCGCCAACCCCTAGAGGCCCAGAGCTGCTCTAATCTGGGACTCACTACCCACCAACCTCCAGATCACCACTCCCCTTCCGTCCTTTCTACCCCTCTCCCCTCCCCTGTTACTGTCTCTTCCTGTCAGATGTTGGTAGACCTGTGCCACATCTGGCATGGAGAGGATCCTACTTCCTGATACACTCTAGAGAACTGACAGGAGCAGGGCATTCGAGAATTGTCAGGAGCAGGTCATTTGAGGACTGGCAGCAACAGGGCATTTGAACAGGCAGAAGCTGGCATTCAAGAACCAGCATCAACAGGGTATTTGAGGTCAATTGACAGTAGATCATTTGATAAGTAGCATCTTGCAGGGCATTCAACCCTTGTCAAGTCTGCCAGAGGGGAGACCCCATCACCTGATACTTCCTGGAGAATCAGCTGTTTGCAGGGCATTGGACAGAAAGAGAATCCCAGGAGTACAGGAACACAGGCCTGCAGGACAGAGAAGATAGAGACAGCAAGACCAACTAACACCAGAGATAAGGAGCTAGCCAAAGGCAAACACAAGATCATTATCAACAGAAACCAAGGAAACATGCCACCATCAGAACCCAGTTCTCCCACAACAGCAAATCCTGGATACTCGATCACATCAGAAAAGCAAGAGCTAGATTTAAAATCACATCTCATATTGCTGATGGAGGACTTCAAGAAGGACATAAATAATTCCCTTAAAGAAATACAGGAGAACATGGTTCAACAGGTAGAAGCTGTTAAGAGGAAGCACACAAATACCTTAAAGAAATACAAGAGAATATGGATCCAAAGGTAGATCCTTTTTTTCCTTCCTTAAGGAGGAAATACAAAAATCCCATAAAGAAATAAGGGAGAACATATGTCAAGAGTTAAAAGCCCTTAAAGAGGAAACACAAAAATTCCATAGGGAATTATGGGAGAACATGGGTCAAGAGTTAGAAGCCCTTGAAGAGGAATCACAAAAATTCCTAAAAGGAACACAGGAGAACATGGGTCAACAGGTAGAAACACTTAAAGAGGAAACACAAAATTCCTCAAAGAATTTCAGGAAAAAAACAAACAAGTGAAGGAACTAAACAATGCTATCCAGAATCTAAAAATGGAAATGGAAACAATAAAGAAATCGCAAAGTGAGACATCTCAGATTGAAAACCTTGGAAAAAATTCAGGAGGCATAGATGCAAGCATCAACAACAGAATACAAGAGATAGAAGAAAGAATCTCAGATGCTGAAGATTTCACAGAAAACATTGACTCAACACTCAAAGAAAATACAAAATGAAAAACTTTTGTAAGTAACCCAAAACATCCAGGAAATCCAGGACACAATGAGAAGACCAAACCTATTATAGTTATAGACAAGAGAAGGATTTACATCTTAAGGGCCCAGTAAATATCTTCAACAAACTTATAGATGTAAACTTCCCTAACCTAAGAAAGAGATGCCCATAAACATACAAGAAGCCTACAGAACTCCAAACAGATTGGATCAGAACAGAAATTCTTCCCATCACATAATAATCAAAACGCCAAATGCACTAAACAAAGAAAGAATACTAAAAGCAGTAAGAGAAAAAAGTCAAGTAACATATAAAGGCAGACCTATCAGAATTGTACCAGACATCTCACCAGAGACTATGAAAGCCAGAAGATCCTGGGCAGATGTCATATAGACCCTAAGAGAACATAAATGTCAGCCCAGACTACTATACCCAGCAAAACTTTCAATTACCATAGATGGAAAAAACAAGACATTCCATGATAAAAGCAAATTTACACAATATCTTTCCACAAATCCAGCTCTGTAAAGGATAATGAGTGGAAAGTACCAACAGAAGGCAGCAAATCACACCTAGAAAAATCAATAAGGTAATCTTTCAGCAAACCCAATAGAAGATAGATACACAACCAGAGTTTCACCTTTAACTAAGAAGATAACAGTAAGTAACAATCACTTTTTCCTTAATATCTCTTAATATCAATAGTGTCAATTCCCCAATAAAAAGACATAGACTAATAGACTGGATATGTAAACAGGAACCAACATATTTGCTGCATACAAGAAACCCACCTCAGTGACAAAGACAGTCACTATTTAAGAATCAAAGATTAGAAAACAATTTTCCAAGAAAATAGTCCCAAGAAAAAAGCTGGAGTGGCCATTCTTATATCAGATAAAATTGACTTTCAACCAAAAGTTGTCAAAAAAGATAAGGAGGGACACTTCATACTGGTCAAAGGAAAAGTCTACCAGGATGAACTCTCAAATCTGAACATCTATGCTCCAAACGCAAGGGCATCCACATTCATAAAAGAAACTTTACAAAAGCTCAAAGCACACATTGGACACCACACAATAATAGTGGGAGACTTCAACACCCCATTCTCAACAATGGACAAATCATGGAATCAGAAGCTAAACAGAGATACAGTGAAACTAACTGAAGTTATGGTCCAAATGGATCTAACAGATATTTATAGAATATTCCACCCTAAAGCAAAGAAATATACCTTCTTCTTACCACCTCATGGTACCTTCTCAAAAATTGATCATATAATTGGTCACAAAATGGGCCTCAACAGATAAATAAATATTTAAATTATTCCATGTATCTTATCAGATCACCATGGCCTAAGGCTGGTCTTAAGCTCAAACAAAAGCAATGGAAAACAAACAAACACATGGACTTTGAACAATGCTCTTCTCAACGATAGCTTGGTCAAGGAAGAAACAAAGAAAGAAATTAAAGACTTTTTAGAATTTAATGAAAATGAAGACACATCATACCAAAATTTATGGGACACAGTAAAAGCAGGGCTAAGAGAAAAACTCATAGCTCTGAGTGCCTCCAAAAAGAGAATGGAGAGAGCTTATGCTACCAGCTTGACAGTGTACTTGAAAGCTCTAGAACAAAAGGAAGCAAATACCCCCAAGAAGAGTAGACAGCAGTAAATAATAACACTTAGGGCCGAAATCAACCAACCAAACAAAGAAACAAACAAACAAACAAACAAAAACTAAACAAAGAATCAACAAAACAAGGAACTTGCTTGGTTTCTAATGAGAGGCAGAAGTGGGTAGATCCAGATGGGAGGGGAACTTGTGAGGTGCTAAGGGAATAGAGGAGGCAAAACTTTAATTACCATATAATATGTGATAAAAATAAACTATTTGTAATAAAAGAGAAAGAATCAAATGTAACAAATGAAAACAAAATGCAGCCTTGTGATAATTCCTACGACTGTCCCAAATCAGCAATTCTATTGACTTAATCTGCTGTTTCTATTTTCTCTTAAGGTAAAATTAAAGAAAAGGGAAAAGTCTAAAAGATTTATCTTAAAGGGAAGCAAATTTAAAAAGCAGTTATTCATAGATGCTAAAAGTGATGAGCACCAATAAATTAGCTTATCTGATAAATCAGGTTCTTAAATGCAATGGGTGAAATTTCATTCATAAATATATCTTCCAGTTCTCCTTACTTCCACTTCAGTGACCTGCATTTTCCAACAGTTTCTGTTCAGCAAGACACAGAAAAGACAGGCTGTAAGGATTCAGGAATCCCTAAGAAAAATTCAGAAATATCTGGGGTATTGACAGGACCACAAACTCTCTTTAAATAACATGTATATAGTTCAAAACAGGCCAGTATGAATCTAGTATCCTTAATAATTACACATATAACTTTTAGAGAGTGGAACCTAGAATGAGACACAAAATTATACACTGTATTACAGTTATTCTACTCTCCTATATCAATATCTTTCAACAAAGAATGTGCATGAAACTATTAATACTTAGATATTTTATAAAGAATATAACAGATATTGCCTGCAGCTTCCCGCCCAGCTGGTGGTGGGGAAGCCGGAGGGTCACCCAGCGTGCCAGGTGCTCAGAACCATCCGGCGGCGGCGCGGCGGCAGAACCAGGTACCCGAGACAGCCCAAGCTTAAGACCTTCGGGGACTCAGGCCTGGAGTGGGAATTGGGCACAGAATAGCGGGTGCACTCTGCACTCGCGCGCGGGGCTGACCCCGAGCTCCCTGCAGGCAGCTGCCATATTGCCTGCAGCTTCCCGCCCAGCTGGTGGTGGGGAAGCCGGAGGGTCACCCAGTGTGCCAGGTGCTCAGAACCATCCGGCGGCGGCGGCGGCAGAACCAGGTACCCGAGACAGCCCAAGCTTAAGACCTTCGGGGACTCAGGCCTGGAGTGGGAGTTGGGCACAGAATAGCGGGTGCACTCTGCACTCGCGCGCGGGGCTGACCCCGAGCTCCCTGCAGGCAGCTGCCATATTGCCTGCAGCTTCCCGCCCAGCTGGTGGTGGGGAAGCCGGAGGGTCACCCAGTGTGCCAGGAGCTCAGAACCATCCGGCGGCGGCGGCAGAACCAGGTACCCGAGACAGCCAGAGCTTAAGACCTTCGGGGACTCAGGCCTGGAGTGGGAATTGGGCACAAAATAGCGGGTGCACTCTGCACTGGCGCGCGGGGCGGACCCCGAGCTCCCTGCAGGCAGCTGCCATATTGCCTGCAGCTTCCCGTCCAGCTGGTGGTGAGGAAGCCAGAGTCAGCCAGTGTGCCAGGTACCCAGACCCAGCCTGAGGCCGAATCAGCCTCCCATCCAGCCAGTGGCAGGGAAGCTGGAAACCGGACCCAGCCAGCTTCCCAGCAGCTTGGGACCAGCAGGCGGAACCAGATAACTGAGATATCCCAACTTTAAGACCCCTGGGGAAACAGGATATCAGACAGCGAACCCTGAGCAGGAGCAGTACAGAGCAGCCGCCCAACAGGCAGAACCAAATACCTGGGATATCCTGAGGTTAAGACCTCGGGGGACTCAGGCCACCTGTCAGAAATCTGTGAGCAAGACCCCCGCAGGACAGTGATTCAGGTATCCCAGTCACTGGGAAATAGCCTTACAACCCCACAGGAGGGTCAAGCACCAGCTAGTATCTACAGGACCAACTAACACCAGAGTTAACCAGATGGCAAAAGGCAAACGTAAGATCGCTACTAACAAAAATCAAGGCAATATGGCGGCATCCGAACCCAGTTCCCCAACAGCAATAAATATTGGATACCCCGAAACACCAGAAAAACAAGACTCAGATCTAAAATCACTGGTCAGGATGCTGATAGAGGAACACTTAGATAAATCTCTTAAAGTAATACATGAGAAAATAGATCAAAAGCTAGAAGCCATTGCAAGACAAACACAATTAAATCCCAGATATCTCAACACACCAGAAAAACAAGACTCAGATCTAAAATCACTGGTAAAGATGCAGATTGAGGATCACTTAGATAAATTTCTTAAAGTAATAGAGGAGAAAATAGATCAAAAACTAGAAGCCCATACAAGGCAGACACAAAAATCACTTAAAGAAATCCAGGAGAATATAGAGCAAAAAGTGAATCCCAATAAGGGGGAGAAACAAAAATCACCCAAAGAAATACAAGAGAACATGGGTCAACGAGTAGAAGTCATAAAGGAGGAAACACAAAAATCCCTTAAAGAATTACAGGAAAACACAAACAAGCAACTGAAAGATCTGAGCAAAACCATACAAAATCTAAAAACAGAAGTAGAAACAACTAAGCAATCGCAAAGGGAGACAATGTTGGAGATAGAAAACCTTGGGAAGAAATCAGGAGTCATAGATGCAAATATCAACAATAGAATACAAGAGATAGAAGACAGAATCTCAGATGCTGAAGATACCATAGGAACCATGGATTCAACAATTAAAGAAAATGCAAAATGCAAAAAGCTGGTAACCCAAAACATTCAGGAAATCCAGGACACAATGAGAAGACCAAACCTAAGGATTATAGGGATAGATGAGAATGAAGATCTACAACTTAAAGGGCCAGCAAATATCTTCTACAAAATTATGGAAGAAAATTTCCCCAACCTAAAGAGAGAGATGCCCATGAATATACAAGAAGCCTATAGAACACCAAATAGACTGGACCAGAACAGAAATACTTCCCATCACATAATAATCAAAACCCCAAATGTACTAAACAAAGAAAGAATATTAAAGGCAGTAAGAGAAAAAGGACAAGTAACATATAAAGGAAGACCTATCAGAATTACACCAGACTTCTCACCTGAGACCATGAAAGCTAGAAGATCCTGGGCAGACCTCATGCAGACCCTAAGAGAACACAAACTTCAGCCAAGACTACTATACCCAGCAAAACTCTCAATTGCCATAGATGGGGAAACCAAGATATTCCACGACAAAATCAAATTTGCAAGATACTTATCTACAAACCCAGCCCTACAAAGGATAATAGGGGAAAAATACCAACACAAGGGGGGAAACAACACCCCAGAAGAATCAAGATAGAAACCCCATCTCATCCAACCCAAAAGAAGAGAACCACTCAAATACAAATAATAATAACAATTCCCAAAATGTCAGGAAGTAATAATTACTATTCCTTAATATCTCTTAATATCAATGGACTCAATTCCCCAATCAAAAGACACAGACTAACAGACTGGATACGGAAACAGGACCCTACATTTTGCTGCATACAGGAAACACATCTCAGTGTCAAAGACAAACACCACCTTAGAGTAAAAGGCTGGAAGACAGTTCTACAAGCAAATGGTCCCAGGAAACAAGCTGGAGTAGCCATTCTAATATCAGATAAAATCGACTTTCAACCTAAAGTCATCAAAAGAGACACAGAAGGTCACTTCCTGCTTGTCAAAGGGAAAATCCACCAAGAAGAATTCTCAATACTGAACATCTATGCACCAAATGCAAGGGCACCCTCATTCCTAAAAGAAACTTTACTAAAGCTTAAAGCACACATCGCACCTAACACAATGATTGTAGGTGACTTCAACACTCCACTCTCCTCAATGGACCGATCAGGAAACCAGAAACTAAACAGGGACACAGTGAAACTAATTGAAGCTTTGGACCAATTGGATTTAACAGATATATATAGAACATTCCATCCTAAAACAAAAGAGTATACCTTTTTCTCAGCACCGCACGGTACCTTCTCAAAAATTGATCATATAATTGGTCACAAGACAGACCTCAACAAATACAAGAAGACCGAACTAATCCCATGTCTCCTATCGGATCACTATGGAGTAAAAGTGGACTTCAATAGCAAGAAGAACTACAGAAAGCCCACATACACATGGAAACTGAACAATACTCTACTCAATGACACCCTGGTCAAGGAAGAAATAAAGAAAGAAATCAAAGACTTTTTAGACTTCAATGAAAATGAAGGTACGACCTACCCAAATCTCTGGGATACAATGAAAGCAGTGCTAAGAGGAAAACTCATAGCCCTGAGTGCCTCCAAAAAGAAACTGGAAAGAGCATACACTAGCAACTTAACAGCACACCTGAAGGCGCTGGAACAAAAAGAAGCTAACTCACCCAGGAGGAGTAGAAGAGAGGAAATCATCAAACTAAGGGCTGAAATCAATCAAGCAGAAACAAAGAGAACCATACAAAGAATCAACAAAACCAAGAGCTGGTTCTTCGAGAAAATCAACAAGATAGATAAACCCTTAGCTAGACTAACCAAAGGGCACAGAGATAGTATCCAAATTAACAAAATTAAAAATGAAAAGGGGGATATAACAACAGAAACAGAGGAAATTCAAAAGATCATCAGATCCTACTACAAAGGCCTATACTCAAAACAACTGGAGAATCTGGAGGAAATGGACAATTTCCTAGACAGATACCAAATACCAAAATTAAATCAGCATCAAGTAGACCAGCTAAACAGTCCCATAACCCTTAAAGAAATAGAAGGGGTTATAGAAAGCCTCCCAACCAAAAAAAGTACGGGACCAGATGGTTTTAGTGCAGAATTCTACCAGACCTTCAAAGAAGACTTAACACCAATACTCTTCAAACTATTCCACAAAATAGAGACAGAAGGGACACTGCCCAACTCATTCTTTGAAACCACAATTATGCTGATACCTAAACCACAAAAAGATCCAACAAAGAAAGAGAACTACAGGCCAATTTCTCTTATGAATATAGATGCAAAAATACTAAATAAAATTCTTGCCAACCGAATCCAAGACGATCATTC
This sequence comes from Apodemus agrarius, assembly GCA_964023405.1. Classification (NCBI taxonomy): domain Eukaryota; kingdom Metazoa; phylum Chordata; class Mammalia; order Rodentia; family Muridae; genus Apodemus; species Apodemus agrarius. The sequence goes on from OZ030016.1 coordinate 67,575,577, forward strand.
ACCATGATCAAGTAGGCTTCATTCCAGGAATGCAGGGATGGTTCAATATACGGAAATCCATCAATGTAATCCACTACATAAACAAACTGAAAGAAAAAAACCACATGGTCATCTCATTAGATGCTGAAAAAGCATTTGACAAAATTCAGCATCCTTTCATGCTAAAAGTCTTGGAAAGAGCAGGAATTCAAGGCCCATACCTAAACATAGTAAAAGCAATCTACAGCAAACCAGTAGCCAACATCAAAATAAATGGAGAGAAACTTGAAGCAATTCCACTAAAATCAGGGACTAGACAAGGCTGTCCTCTCTCTCCATATCTTTTCAATATAGTACTTGAAGTTCTAGCGAGAGCAATCAGACAACATAAGGAAGTCAAAGGGATACAAATTGGAAAGGAAGAAGTCAAAGTATCATTATTTGCAGATGATATGATAGTCTACTTAAGCGATCCAAAAAACTCCACCAGAGAACTTCTACAGCTGATAAACAACTTCAGCAACGTGGCTGGTTATAAAATTAACTCAAGCAAATCAGTAGCCTTCTTGTACTCAAAGGACAAGCAGGCTGAGAAAGAAGTTAGGGAAATAACACCCTTCACAATAGCCACAAACAACATAAAGTACCTTGGCGTAACTCTAACCAAACAAGTGAAAGATCTGTATGACAGGAACTTCAAGTCCCTGAAGAAAGAAATCGAAGAAGACCTCAGGAGATGGAAAAATATTTCTTGCTCCTGGATTGGCAGGATCAATATAGTAAAAATGGCCATCTTGCCAAAAGCAATCTACAGATTCAATGCAATCCCCATCAAAATCCCAAATCAATTCTTCATAGATCTAGAAAGAGCAATTCTCAAATTCATCTGGAGCAACAAAAAACACAGGATAGCTAAAACTATTCTCAACAATAAAAGGACTTCTGGGGGAATCAATATCCCTGACCTCAAGCAGTACTACAGAGCAATTGTGTTAAAAACTGCATGGTATTGGTACAGCAACAGGCAGGTAGATCAATGGAATAGGATTGAAGACCCAGAAATTAACCCACAGACTTATGGTCACTTGATCTTTGATAAAGGAGCCACAACCATCCGGTGGAAAAAAGATAGCCTTTTCAACAAATGGTGCTGGTTCAACTGGAGGTCAACATGCAGAAGAATGCGAATTGACCCACTCTTATCTCCTTGTACTAAGATCAACTCCAAGTGGATCAAGGACCTCCACATAAAACCAGACACACTGAAACTATTAGAAAAGAAACTTGGGAAGACCCTGGAGGACATGGGCACAGGGGTAAAGTTCCTGAACAGAACACCAATAGCTTATGCTCTAAGATCAAGAATGGACAAATGGGACCTCATAAAATTACAAAGTTTCTGTAAGGCAAAGGACACTGTTAGAAAGACAAAATGGCAACCAACAACGTGGGAAATGATCTTCACCAACCCCACATCCGACAGAGGGCTAATATCCAATATATACAAAGAACTCAAGAAGTTAGACCCCAAAGAACCAAATAACCCTATCAAAAAATGGGGCACAGAGCTAAACAAAGAATTTTCACCAGAAGAAATTCGGATGGCCGAGAAACACCTTAAGAGATGTTCAACATCATTAGTCATCAGGGAAATGCAAATCAAACAACCCTGAGATTCCACCTCACTCCAGTCAGAATGGCTAAGATTAAAAACTCGAGAGACAACAAGTGCTGGCGAGGATGTGGAGAAAGAGGAACACTCCTCCACTGTTGGTGGGATTGCAAAATGGTAAAACCACTCTGGAAATCAGTGTGGCGGTTCCTCAGAAAATTGGGCATGCCACTCCCAGAGGACCCTGTCATACCACTCCTGGGCATATACCCAGAGGATTCCCCTGCATACAACAAAGACACATGCTCCACTATGTTTATAGCAGCCTTGTTTATAATAGCCAGAAATTGGAAGGAGCCCAGATATCCCTCAAAGGAGGAATGGATACAGAAAATGTGGTATATTTATACAATGGAGTACTACTCAGCAATTAAAAATAATGAATTCATGCAATTTGTAGGTAAATGGTTAGATCTGGAAACTATCATCCTAAGTGAGCTAACCCAATCACAAAAGAATACACACGAAATGCAATCACTGATAAGTGGATATTAATGAGCCCAGAAGCCCTAAATACTCAAGGCACAATTAGCAAGTCAAATGACTCTCAAGAAGAAAAAAAGGAGAGGACCCTGGGCCTGTAAAGATTGGATCCAGTATTGTAGACCCAGAACAGAGAAATCGTGGGGGGGGGGAAAGAGTGGGGAATAGCATGGGGGGGGAGAGGAATTATGGCACATATGGTGGGGGGTACCTGGGAAAGGGGAAAGCCTTTGGAATGTAAACAAAGAATATAGAAAATAAAAAAAATGATAAAATAAAAAAAAAAGAATATAACAAACCTTATCAAAAGTTCAAAGGATTTCATAATTATAAATATTTTATTTATATCAAAATTTCTTTTTAAAATTAATCATTACATTCATTTACATCTTAAATATATCAAAAATTCTAATTACTAGACAGTTATTTTATGTCAAACATTTAGATAACATTTCTCACAATATATTTTCCAATAAGTATATTTGAAAGCAAAATAACCTGCAAGTTTTCTATTTAGCATGAAATACAATTATCATGAATAACTGTGATTATTTTGTTAAGGAGTATTACCTACAAAATACATTTATATTATAAACACAAAATTATTGCAATATTTATTGGTCCAAATTACATTCTGAATGAAGAAAAATTAAGAGATTTCAATATATCATGTTATAGGATCCATCTAACACACTCTTGTTGCTGAGCATTCAGAGTTAAAAAAAATTATCCTAATAAAGTTTGATTTAATTATTTATAACATAGGCACCACAATAATAGCCATTGTAAAAATCAGGTCACTCAGTTCATATAAAGTTCTCTATACATCACCAAACAAGTAATAATATCTGTGCAGGTTATTCACTATAGTTGTGATAACCACGGTTCATTCATATATTATGACTAAGCATCTATTATGTCTTGAGCACTTCACAAGGCTGTAAAGTATTGGGGTACTAATTTGTTTTATGGTATATCCAAATCATTATGGGATAACTGGAATTAGAACCAACTGTCTGTGCATTGGCAATTATTGACATAACGTGTCTAGGGAGACAGAGGAAAAAGAATCAGTTTTGACAAACATGGTAAGGCTTTTCTGAGGAAACACATTCTACCTGAGTTCTTGACAGATGAGACATTTTAGAATACAGAGAAGTAGGATGCCATCATTTGAAGAGACATAGAGTGAGGTATCTGATTCAAAATTAAATGTAGCCCTCTACATTTGAAACACAGTGTGCATCGATTTCAGGTCTGGCTAAAAGCGAACATCATTGTTGTCCATGAGAGTAGAGAAAGAATTGTCTAAGACATCTTTCTTCCTTCTGAAAATGAGAAACCTGGGAAATAATGAGATGCTTCAAAAGAAAGACTGTTAATCACCTATAAAACAGAAGTGTGGCCTCTTTCTCTACGGAATCGCCATGGCAACTGGGACCCTGTACACATGCCCTGAAAACTGGAGGGTGTTCAAGACTCTCTTTGCTGCTCAGGACAGCGGGGCTCAGGTCCATGTGATCTCCGCATCACCCCACTTTCACTTTGGCCAAAGCAATTGCACCCCTGAATTTCTCCGGAAATTCCCTGCCTGCAAGTTTCCAGCATATGAGGGAGATGATGGAGTCTGTGTGTTTGAGAGCAATGCCATCTCCTATTATCTAAGCAGCTGAGGGGAACTATGCCAGAGGAGGCAGCTCAGATGGTGCAGTGGGCAAGCTTTGCTGACAATGACATCATTCCTTCAGCTAGGATCTGGGTGTTCCCCACATTTGGCATTGTGCACCCCAACAGACAGGCTACTGAAAATGCAAAAAATGGGGCTGCTGGGCACTCACTTTAAGACACAGACTTTTCTGGTGGGTAAGTGAGTGACATTGGCTGATATCACAGTTGTCTGTACTCTGTTGTGGCTATAAACAGGTCTTACAGCCTTCTTTTCACCAGGTCTTCCCCAATAAAAATGGATGGTTCCTTACCTGCATTAACCAGCCCCAGTTCAGGGCTATCTTGGGGGAGGTGAAGCTGTGTGAGAAGATAGCCCAGATTGATGCTAAGAAGTTTCCGGAGAGCCAGCCTAAAAAGGATACCCCAAGGAAAGAGAAAGGTTCATGAGAAGAGAAACAGAAGTCCCAGGCTGAGCGCAAAGAGAAAAAAAAGGCAGCTGCCCCAGTTCCTAAGGAAGAGATGGATGAGTGTGAGCTGGTATTGACTGCTGAGCCCAAGGCAAAGAACCTTTCGCTCACCTGCCCAAGAGAACCTTTGTGTTGGATGTGTTTAAGCATAAGTACTCCAATGAGGACACCCAGTCTGTGGCACTGCCATATTTTGGGAGCGCTTTGATAAAGAAGCTGGTCCCTTTGGTATGATGAGTACCACTTCCCTGAAGAACTCACCCAACCCTTCATGAGTTGCAGCCTCATCGCTGGAATGTTTCAGAAATTGGGACAAACTGAAGACGAATGCCTTTGCTAGTGTTATCCTCTTTGGAACCAAAAACAGCAGCTCTATTTCTGGTGTTTGGGTTATTTGAGGCATAGATCTTGCCTTTCCACTGAGTCCAGATTGTCAGGTGGTCTATGACTTGTATGCATGGTAGAAACTAGATCCTGGTAGCAAGGAGATCCAGACCCTGGTCGGAGAGTACTTTTGCAGGGAGGGGGCCTTCCAGCACGTGAGTAAAGCCATCAATCAAGGCAAGATCTTCAAGTGAACATGTCTTGCCAGTCACCTAGCTGCCTGTACCTACTCTTCAAGGGAGATGGGAATCCTTAAAGCAAACTGAACATTGAAAAACAAAAACAAAAACATGAAAACAGAAGTGAGAGAAAAATTCCAGATCCCAAATTAAGAAGTCATGGTAGAAGATTTTTTTAGAAATTGAGAGACTAATACTGGACTATCTGTATACTGAGACAAAATGAAATTATTGTGATCAGAAAAGCTAACTACAATTGGCCACATTTTACATGCTCTGATATAAATCAAGTCATATTTATGATGCATCAAATAAAAAAATTGGGACAGATGATAAAATGGGTTGTGTTGTGTTTTATAAAAAGGAAAAGAAGCCAAAGACATGTTTGGTAGAGGTACTACAACATTTGGTGTGGAGAAGCCAAGGGTCTGTTTGGTGTGGGGGAATGGGTGTTTCTGCAGAACCATGCTGAGGCATCTCTTCCACCTAAGGTACCAGGCATAGGATAGTATAGTATAAAATGAAGTTTATTTAGGGCATGGGGAGGGGATTTGGGGGGATAGTAGACATAAAGAGAGAGAGAGAGAGAGAGAGAGAGAGAGAGAGAGAGAGAGAGAGACAGAGAGAGAGACAGAGAGACAGAGAGAGAGACAGAGACAGAGAGAGACAGAGAGAGACAGAGAGAGACAGAGAGAGAGACAGAGAGACAGAGAGAGAGACAGAGACAGAGAGAGACAGAGAGAGACAGAGAGAGACAGAGAGAGACAGAGAGAGACAGAAACAGAGAAGAAGAGGAGGAGGAGGAAGAGGAGGAGGAGGAGAGAGAGTAGAGGCCAACCATGAGCACATGGAGATAGGGGGAGGGGAATGGGGATAGAAGGGACAGGGACAGAGAGGGGAGTTAGAAGAGCAAGAATGAAAGGAGCTAGAGAAGAGAGGACTAGGACAGGGCTAGCAGCCCCTTCTATAGTGAGTCAGGCACACCTGGGTGTTGCCAGGTGACTGTGTGTCAGAGCCTAGATGAAGTACCGACAGTGAGTATGAGGGAGACATTTGGGTGACTGACAGATACTCACTTTTCAGGTGACTTCCAACATGAGGAAGAATGGAAAATAACTATTTTATGCAGATATAGAAATTCAATCTCAGAGAAGTAAAAAGCAAAACAAAATGAAACAAAACACAAGGTCATAGTCAAAAGCTTCTTAAGAATGTTAGGTTACTCCCTGTAGCCCTACAAGTTTTCTATTAATTGATCTATTGTTGATTGATAGTACGGATGAACCCAAGGAGTTACTATTTTGCCTCTGGGCTAATAACACCCTAGTGGATATTCTTACTCTCAGAGTTTCAGAATCATTTTCACCTGCTTCCATTGCTTCATTTCTCAGAAAAAAGTAAAATCCACATATATGAATGTCCCCTTCTTTGCTACCAATATAAATTATAAGTGCACGTTAAAATTTAAATGGACAGTTGAGATATAATGAATCTGGTCCTCCTCCACATCAGGTAAAGCATTTGTATCCCAAGGAAGCAAGCATAGTGCAGTCTCTGTTCTCAACTATGTCATGCACATTTAATTAGTAGCAAAAATAGAAATACAAATTTAGCTCCATATTCAGCATGAAATAGAAAGACACCAGATTATAGCACAGCAGAATACAAAGATTGACATTTTGACAAAGCCTTCCTTCAGAAATGAACACCCGGGTATGATGACTTGAGCTAGTCATCTGTTAATTGCTGACCAGTTTTTAACTAGGTCAGCTCCAAATAAGGATATGGATTAAATGTGATGGTATAAATATGCTTGTTACCTGATTTGGTATAGATGAATTTGGCAGAATCAGGGGCAAATGCCAAGAGGCATTTGTGGTGGGGTAGTCATAGACTTATAGTGACTTAAGTTATTAAGAAGCATTTAAAACAACGTTTTATTGAAGGAAAAACAAGTGTTTTCTTAATTTTCTTAATTTTCTATGCATATAGTTTGGTATTATTTTTATAGTTAAATAAGACAAAATTATCATTTTTCTGTCTTCATACTAAAGATAGACATTATATTAGAGTACTGTACTCTTATATCACAAAGGAGCTCTAACAGACCTGCTGTTTATTTGGTAGATACTTATCTATTTTTTAGATTGTCTTTGTCAGAGCCTGAGATCTGAGAGATCAGTCACTCAGTATTCACCATTAAATGTCAATAATGCAACAAATTTCTTCTTTATATAAATAAAAGAACTTTTCTATTACATAGTATTTACTTGCCTGCTTTCTTTACCCTCTAGATTTTCTTTTATATGTTTCAGCTAAGTCGAGTTCACACAAGAAAATATATACAAATAAATTAAAGTCAGTTAATAATGATCTATAATATCATCCTTTAAAAACCTTTATACATGAAATGAAGATGCAGAGAAAGACAAGCACGCCTACACCAAGTCATTTACCCACAGTCTCTATACAAGGTATGTATAAGCTATTTGTTCTGAATCGAAGCTTCAACAGAAGGTGAGGCAGGGAGTGTATGTGCCTTCACATGTAAATTGCTTTTATTCTTTGTTTGTTTAGTTCTTGGATTTGAACTTTGGGTCATTTGTGCATCCTAGACCAGCACTGTCCAATTGAACCACATCCCCAGGCACGTGTGTATGACTACTCAATATTCATACCTCCACAACTTTTAGGATTGAAGGCTTGAGTTCTTTATGGGTAACAAGAATGAAGGTTGAAATTCTTCATGGTAGAAGATAGTAGATATATTAGTTATCTCTTCTAATACTGACAGAAATATTAACAAAGAAACACTGAATTACAATATTTTAAAAATGTGCTTCAGAAAATAAGACAGGGATGAAAGAACTGAAGGGGTAACAATGTAAAGTAAGGAGAAAATTCAGAAGTAGATTGTCTCTTAAAGTCCTCCTTCCTCTAATGCTAATGGTTGAATAAAGGAAGCACTGGTAAAATACTGAGAAGTGTCCTGTAGCTTTCAAGTGAAGCTAAACAGTTTAATTTCTACAATTTATAAGTTGAAATCCTGACCCATGAAGACATATAGTGACTGAAGTAAATCACTTGTTAGGTTCTATGAGATAGGCCTCAAGATAAGACAATATGATTAGTTCTCTTATAAAGTCTTTTGAGATTTCTCTTCCACAGGCTTAACAAAATGTACAGACACACCAACCTGTGAATTGTGTCTTTTTCAGACACAATCAGATGGACTTTTATCACTCTCCCCCTCATTATTGTACCTAATTTCTATTTACTGGGTAATTCTATATCAAAGAGCAACCATAAAGCAAAGCACAACTTATGCGTAAAATACTTGTATAGAGTATAAAGTTTTCAGATAAGTTAAGTAAATTATAATGGGTAAGAAATATCAATACTATAATATGTGCACACACAATATTGTAATAGCTAAACCAGAAATTGAAAAGACTGACTATACAGTCAAGGACTCAACACAGACTCAATATAGTACTGATTAGATATATCTAGCTAAAATAGGGCCAAAAGAAAATAGATGAAATCATGAAAAGAATTGTTTCTAATAATAATGGAGAAAAATGGTTTTAGGAAAAGTTTTCTGATGTACAAGAAATTCTGTTTCAAAAGAAGGACATAAGAGGAAAGAAATAGTTGAAGAATGTTTGCACAAGTCTTTAGAAGCTAGCAAAAAACATTATGTATTAAGAATCAGGAGGCAGTACAAAACACACAAGGAGATTGTGTTTTGTGAAAAACAAGGCAAGTTTAAGGAGAAAACAAATTAGTGGTGTGTGTGAGAGAGAGAGAGAGAGAGAGAGAGAGAGAGCATGAGAGAGAGAGGGGGAGAGAGAGAGAGAGAGAGAGAGAGAGAGAGAGAGAGAGAGAGAGAGAATAATTAAAGAAGTAGTCAATAATTTGAGAAAATGTGGGGGTGGGACACAGGAGAGCTGGATGGTTGAGAGGCAGGTGGGAAGATGATATAAACACAGTAATGTGTATTAAGTTGTCAAAAATAAACTAAAAGTGCAGAAAGATTTTTACTAATTCTCATTAAAAGAAACAATAAAGACTCACTTTTGGGCAAAACTCAAGAGATTCTTAAATAGGTGGCTGAATATGAAGGCAAATTTAAGAACAAGGACAGAAGAGACAGTTGAACATCTTCAAATGAACACTGGCTGAATAATAATGCCCATGTACTTTCAGATCTCTGTGGAATTAAATTATATGATAACAGATATGATTCAAAGCGGCTTATGAAGCTAATATGTTTCTTATATTTCTTTTATTCTTTTTATTGGCCTTATAATATATGAAGGACTTATGTGATGATTTTTTGCATAAGTTCTTAGGTGAGATGAAAATTAATAAGTTTAGGAGAAAATGGAAAAATAAAAAATTACTTAAAAGTAGACTTATATTCCCACAATGTGGCCCAGGACAGAAGTGGTACTCCAGACACCCGTCCAACCCCAGAGACAGCTTGACTTCCAGGAGGTCCAAGAAAACCAGGTTCACAGGCTCACAGGAGGGACAGGATCCTGTCAGAGACAGAAAAAACTGGTTACCACCTGAAATAACCTGATAGGAAGAGGCAAGCACAAGAACATTAGCAACAGAGACCAATGGCATTAGTCATCATCAGAACCCAGTGTTTCTCCCACAACAAGGCCTGAATACCCTAACACACATAAAAAGAGATAAAATGACCTAAAATTCCATTTCAGGATGATGATAGAGGACCTTAAGGAGGACATAAATAACTACCTTAAAGAGGACATAAATGTAACTACCTTAAAGAAATATAAGAAAGCACCATGAAGCAGGTGAAGGAATTAAAAAAAAAATAATCCAGGATCTAAAAATGGAAATGGAAACAATAAAGAAATAACAGAGGGAGGCAACCCTGGGGATGAAAACCTAGAAAAGAGATTAGGAGTTACAGATACAAGAATCACCTACAGAATACAAGCAATACAAGAGAGAATCTCAGGTATAGAAGATACCATAGAAGATATTGGCAAACCAGTCAAAATACAAAGTACAAAAAGCTCCTAACCCAAAATATACAGGAAAATCAAAACCTACAGGAAATGAAAAGACCTAACCTAAGAATAATAGGAATAGAGGAGAGAGATTTCCAATGCAAATGGTCAGGAAACATTGGGAAAAAAATGATAGAAGGAAACTTCCCTAACATAAAGGGAGAGAGATTGCCATAACTGTACGGAAAGCCTACAGAACACCAAATGTTTGGCCAGAAAGGAAATTCCTCCTATCATATAATAATCAAAACACTACATGAAAAAAGAAACACAGAATGAAACACATAACAAAAATGGATATTAAAATAGAGAACATATAAAGGTAGACATTAGAATTACAGCAGACTTCTCAGCAGCAACTCTAAAAGCCAGATGAACACTTAACCAAACTACCTAAAGGACACAGAATCAGTATCCAAATTATCAAAATCAGAAATGAAAAGGGAGACATAACAACAAAAACTGAAGAAATTAAAAAAATCATCCAATCCTACTACAAAAGACTATACTCAACAAAACTGGAAAGTCTAATTCAGCCATTAGAAACAATGAATTCATGAAATTCTTAGAGAAATGGATGGAGCTGGAGAACATCATACTAAGTGAGGTGACCCAGTCTCAAAAGAATACCCATGGTATGCAGTCACTGATAAGTGGATATTAGCCTAGAATCTTGGAACACCAAAGACATAAATCACATACCAAGTGATGTCTCACAAGAAGAAAGGAGTGGACACTGGTGCTAGAATGGACCAAAGCATCATTGTGGGGGAGTACAAGAACAGGGAGTTGGGAGGGGGTGGATGAGGCAGCAGGGGGAGGGAAAAGGGTATGTGGGACCTTTGGGGGTGGGGAACCAGAAAAAGGGAAATGAATTGTAAATATAGAATATAACCAAAAAAAAAAAAAAAAAAGCCAGGCGGTGGTGGCGCACGCCTGTAATCCCAGCACTTGGGAGGCAGAGGCAGGCGGATTTCTGAGTTCGAGGCCAGCCTGGTCTACATGGTGAGTTCCAGGACAGCCAGGGCTGCACAGAGAAACCCTGTCTCAAAAAACAAAAAACAACAACAAAAAAACCAAAAAAACAAAAACAAAACAAAACAAAAACCTGGAAAGTCTACATGAAATGGATGATTTTCTGGGTAAATACCACTTACTAAAGTTAAATCAAGACCAGATAAACTATCTAAATAGTCTCCTATAAGGAAATAGAAGCATTTTTTTAAAGTCTCAAAAAAAAAAAAAAAAAAAGCCCAGGACTAGACAGTCTTAGTGTAGAATTCTATCAGAACTTCAATAAAGACCTAATACCTCTCAAATTATTCCACAAAATAGCAACAGAAGGAATACTGCCTTATTCATTCTGCGAAGGCACAATTATACTGATACCTAAGACACACAAAGACCCTCCAATGAAAGAGAACCTCAGACCAATTTCACCTTGAATATTGATGGAAGAATTCTCAATTAAATTCTTGCAAACTGAATTTAAGAACACATTAAAAGTCTCATTCACCATAATCAGTAAGGTTTTGTCCCAGTGATTCAGGTATATTTCAATATATAGAAATCCATCAACTCAATACACTACATAAACAAATGCAAAAAAATCATATGATCATCTCATCAGATACTGAAAAAGCCTTTGGCAAAATACTACACTTCTTCTTGTTAACATTAAAAAACTCAGGAATTCAAAATATATACCTAGAGGAGTGTGGAGAGACCTGCCTACACAGGTAGAACCAATCCCTTTGCTCAGAAGATCACACCTGGAACCCTCTGGCGGAAGCCCTCTGGTTCCTGTCTTCAGCTTGGGGCCATTCTCTGGCACAACATGCCATACCCAAGTGGCACGGGAGGTAGCTTAACCACCCAGCAGTGCGGAGAGACCTGCCTGCACAAGTAGAACCACCCCCCACTGCTCAGAGGATCACACCCAGAACCCTCTGGCAGAAGCCCTCTGGTTTCTGTCTCCAGCTTGAGACCATCCTCTGCCACCACACACCATATCTAAGTGACACAATGAGGTAGCTAACCACTCAGGAGTGCAGAGAGACCATACAGCACAAATAGAATCACCCCTGCTGCTCAGAGGAAACAGCCAGAAACCCTGAGGCCATAAGAGCCTAGGAACAGCCTGTAACAGGAGTCTTATGATTTCTGCCTGCACCCAGAGTTGATGGGGCCACAGAACTATATACCCATATAAAACCAGAAGAGAACAGGTGTCACAGGAGTACCAACATACTTGGGTACACAGAGAAAATAGGTCTCCCAGGAGCACAGATACAAAGGCTTACATGACAGATATGTCACAGTCAAAGAAAGCAACACCAGCAAACACAAGATATAACCAGATGGCAAAAGGCAAACACAAGAATATTAGCAACAGAAACCAAGGGAACATGGTAGCATCTGAACCAAGTTCTCCCACAACTGCAAGTCCTGGATTCCTCCGAAAAAAAACAGAAAAGCAAGATCTGGATTTAAAATCACATCTCATGATGCTGATAGAGGATTTCAAGAAGGATATAAATAACTCCCTTAATAAAATACAGGAGAACATGGGTAAACAGGTAGAAGACCATAAAGAGGAAACACAAAAATTACTTAAAGAAATACAGGAGAACATGGGACAACAGGAAGAAGACCCTAAAGAGGAAACACAAAAATCCCTTAAAGAATTATAGGAAAACATAAACAAACAAGTGTATGTTTAGTGGTGAACTAAACAAAACCATCCAGGATCAAAAAATGGAAGTAGAAACAATCAAAAAATCACAAAGGGAGACAACTTTGGAGATAGAAAACCTTGGGAAGAAATCAGGAGTCATAGATGCAAACATCAACAACAGCATACAAGAGATAGAAGAAAGAATCTCAGATGCTGAAGATATCATAGAAAGCATTGACTCAACATTCAAAGAAAATGCAAAATGCGGAAAGCTCCTGACCTAAACATCCAAGAAATCCAGGACAAAATGAGAAGACCAAATCAAAGTATTATAGGTATAGAAGAGAGCAGAGATTTACAACTTAAAGAGCCAGTAAATATCTTCAAAAAAATTAGATATTTGAACAAAATAGAAGAAAATTTTCCTAACCTAAAGAGAGAAATGCCCATGAACATACAAATGCCCATGAAGCCTACAGAACTCCAAACAGAATGGACCAGAACATAAATTCCTCCTGTCACATAATAATCAAAACACCAAATGTACAAAACTCAGAAAGAATATTAAAAGCAGTAGGAGAAAAAGGCCAACTTACATAAAAAGGAAGACCTATCAGAATTACTCCAGACTTCTCACAAGAGACCATGAAAGCAAGAAGATCCTGGGTAGATCTCATACATATCCTATGAGAACACAAATGTCAGCCCAGACTACTATACCTAGAAAAACTCTCAATCTCCATAGATGGAGAAACCAAGATATTCCATTATAAAACCAAATTTACACAATATTACTCCACAAATCCAGCCCTACAAATAATAGATGGAAAATGCCAATATAAGGAGGGAAACTACACCCTAAAAATCAAAGACTTTACAAACCCAAAAGAAGATAGCCACACAAACATAAAATTAACAACAAAAATAACAGGAAGCAACAACACTAATAATTAATATCTTAAAATCAGTGGACTCAATTCCCCAATAAAAAGACATGGACTAATAGACTGGATACTTAAACTGAACCCAGCATTTTGCTGCATACAGAAAACACACCTCAGGGTCAAAGACAAACACTACCTCAGAATAAAAAGCTGGAAAACAAATTTCCAAACAAATGGCCTTAGGAAACAAGCTGGAGTAGCCATTCTAATATTGGATAAAATTGACTTTCAACCAAAAGTCATCAATAAAGATACAGAAGGACACTTCATACTCATCAAAGGAAACATCTACTAAGAAGAACTGTCAATTCTGAACATCTAAGCTCCAAATGCAAGGAAATCCTCATTCATAAAAGAAACTTTACTAAAGCTCAAACAAACATTGTACCTTATAAAATAATTGTGGGTGACTTCAATACCCTTCTCTCCTCAATGGACAGACAGATAAGGGAAACACAAACTGAACAGAGACACAGTGAAACTAAGTGAAGATTTGGAACAAGTGGATTTAACAGATATCTATAGAACATTTCATCCTAAATCAAAAGAATATACCTTCTCAGCATCTCATGGTATTTTCTTCAAAATTTTCCATATAATTGGTCACAAAACCATATAAGATCTAACTAATCCCATGCCTTCTATCAGATCACTACTGATTAAGGGTGGTCTTCAATACCAGCAAAAACAAAAGAAATCCCATGTACACATGGAAACTGAACAATGCTCTCTACTCAATGATAACTTGGTCAAGGAATTAATGAGGAAAGAAATCAAAGACTTTTTAGAATTTAATGAAAATGAAGGCACAACATACCCAAATTTATGGGACACAATGAAAGCAATGCTAAGAGGAAAACACAAAGCTCTGAGTGATCCATAAAGAAGCTGGAGATAGCATACACTAGCAGCTTAACAGCACACCTGCAAGCTCTAGAGCAGAAAGAAGCTAATACACCCAAGAGGAGTAGAAGGCAGGAAATCATTAAACTCAGGGCTAATATTAACCAAGTAGAAACAAAAAGAACCATACAAAGAATCAACAAAACCAGGAGCTGGTTCTTTGAGAAAATCAACAAGATAGATAAACCCTTGGCCAGACTAACCAGAGGGCACAGAGACAGTATCCAAGTTAACAAAATCAGAAATGAAATTGGAGAAATAACAAGAAAAACAGAAAATTCAAAAAGTCATCAGAACCTACTACAAAATCCTATATTCAACACAACTGGAAAATCTGAATGAAATGAACAATTTCCTAGAAAGATAAAAGCTGTGGTATCACAGCTAAATCAGGATCAGATAGACCACTTAAACTGTCCCATAACCACTACAGAAATACAAGTGGTCATTAAAAATCTTCCAACCAAGAAAGCATAGGCCAGATGGTTTTAGTGCAGAATTCTATCAGACCTTCAAAGTAGAAACACCAATACTTTTAAACACCAATATTTTTAAAACTATCACATGAAATAGAAAGAGAACATGTTTTATAAAACCACAATTGCTCTGATATCAAAGCCACACAAACATCCAACAACAGAGGAGAACTTCAGACCAATTTCCCTTATGAATATCAATGCAAAAATACTCAATAAAATTCCTGCCAACTGAATCCAAGAACATATCAAAATGATCATTCACCATGATCAAGTAGGCTTCATCTCAGGAATGCAGGGATGGTTCAATATATGGAAATCCATCCATGAAATCCATGACATAAACAAACTCAAATTAAAAAACCACACAGTCATTTTATTAGATGCTGAAAAAGCACTTGAAAAATTCAGAATCTTTTCATGTTAAAAAGTGTTGGAAAGATCAGGAATTCAAGGCCTAATAACATAGCCAACATCAAACTAAATGGAGAGAGACTTGAAGCAATCCCACAACTATCAGTGATTAAACAAGGCTGCCCTCTCTCTCCAAATCTATTCAATATAGTACTTGAAGTTCTAGCTCAAGCAATTAGACAAGAAAAGCCAGTCAAAGGTATAAAAATTGGAAAGGAAGAAGTCAAATTATCACTATTCGCAGATGATATGATAGTATACTTAAGCCACCCAAAAACTCCACCAGATAACTCACACAGCTGATAAACAAATTCGGCAAATGGGCGGGATATAAAATTGACTCAAACAAATCATTTGCCTTCCTATACTCAAAGGATAAACAGGCTGAGAAAGAAATTAAGGAAACGACACCTTTCACAATAGTCACAAACAATATAAAGTATCTTAGTATGGCTCTAACAAAACAAGTGAAAGAACTGTATTATAAGAACTTCAATCTCTAGAGAAAGAAATCGAAGAAGATCTCAGAAGAAGGAGAGATCTCCTGTGCTTGTGGATTGGCAGGATTAATATAGGAAAAATTGTCATCTTGCAAAAAATAATCTATAGACTCAATGCAATCCCCATTTGACTTTGGACCAATTGGATTATATATCTATAACTATATCTATATCATCTATATCTATATCTATATCTATATCTATATCTATCTATCTATCTATCTATCTATATATGTATAGGATGATATATATGTATGTATATATGTATATATATGTATACACACACACACACACACACACACACACATATATATATATATATATATATATATATCATCCTAAAGCAAAAGAAAATACCTTTTTTTCTCAGCAACTCATGGTACCTTCTTAAAAATCGACCATATAATTGGCCACAAGACAGACCTCAACAAATATAAAAAGATCAAACTAATCCCATGCCTCCTATCAGAGCACCATGGAATAAGAGTGGTCTTCAATAGCAACAAAAACAACAAAATCCAACATACACATAGAAGCTTAACAATACTCTACTCAATGATACCTTGGCCAAAGAAGAAATCAAGAAAGAAATCAAAGACTTTAGAATTTAATGCAAATGAAGGCACAACATACCCAAATCTATGGGACACAGTGAAAGCAGTGCTAAGAGGAAAACTCATAGCCCTGAGTGTCTCCAAAGGGAAAATGGAGAGAGCATACACTAGCAGCTTAATGGCACACCTGAAAGCCCTGGAATAAAAAGAAGCTAATTCACACAGGAGGAGAAGAAGACAGGAAATCATCAAACTCAGGGCTGAAATCAATCAAGTAGAAACAAAAAGAACCATACAAAGAATCAACAAAACCAGGAGCTGGTTCTTTGAAAAAATCAACAAGATAGATAAACCCTTAGCCACACTAATGAAAGAGCACTGAGACAGTATCCAAATTAACAAAATCAGAAATGAAAAGGAGGATACAACAGAAACTGAGGAAATTTAAAAAATCATCAGATCCCACTACAAAAGACTATATGCAATGGAACTGGAAAACTGAAAGAAATGGACAATTTCCTAGACAGATACCAAATACCAAAATTAAATCAGGGTCAAATAGATCATGTAAGCAATCCCATAACCCCTAAAGAAATAGAAGAGCTCATAGAATGTCTTCCAACCAAGAAAAGCACAGGACCAGATGGTTTTAGTGCAGATTTCTATCAGACCTTCAAAGAAGACCTAATACCAATACTCTTCAAATTATTACACAAAAAAGAAACAGAAGGAACATGGTCCAATTCATTCTACAAAGCCACAATTATGCTGATAACAAAAGCACACAAAGATCCAATAAAGAAGGAGTACATGCCAATATCCCTTATGAATATTGATGCAAAAATACTCAAAAAAATTCTTGCGATCCAGCCACCGGGGAAGCCAGCCTCAGCCAGCTTCCCAGGTGCTCAGACACAGCCTGTGGAACCAGGTACCCTAGATAACCCGAGTTTAAGACCTTCAGGGACTCAGGCCTGGAGCTGGACCTGCACACAGAGTAGCAGTTTGGGGGACACCACCCGAGCCTGGGCTCTGTGCTCGCAGGGCGGACCCTGAACTCCCTGCAGCCAGCACCATCTTCCCAGCTGTTTCCCATCCAGCTGGCAGCGGAGCCAGCCTCAGCCAGCTTCCCAGGTGCTCAGACCTTAAAAACAATGAATTCATGAAATTAGTAGACAAATGGGTTGAACTAGAAAACATCATCCTGAGTGAGGTAACCCAAACACAAAAGAACACAACATGGTATGCACTCACTGATAAGTGCATATTAGCCCAGAAGCTTCGAATACCTAAGACACATTTCACATATGAAATGATGCCCAAGAAGGAGGAAGAACAAAGTATGGATATTCTGGTTCTTCTTAGAAGGGGGAATAAAATACCCACAGAAAGAGATACAGATCCAGCCTGTGGAACCAGGGCGGATCCCAAACTCCCTGCAGCCAGCACCATCTTCCCAGCTGTTTCCCATCCAGCCGGCAGCAGAGCCAGCCTCAGCCAGCTTCCCAGCAGCTTTGTACTAGCAGGCAGAACCAGATAACTGAGATATCCCGAGTTTAAGACCTCTGGGGAATCAGGACACCAGACAGCAAACCCTGAGCAGGAGCAGTACAGAGCAGCTGCCCAACAGGCGGAACCAAGTACCTGGGGTATCCTGAGTTTAAGACCTCGGGGGACTCAGGCCACCTGTCAGCAATCTGTGAGCAGGAGCCCTGCAGGGCAGTGGTTCAGGTGTCCCAGTCGCGGGGAAATAGCCTTACGAGCCATAGCTCCACTATGATCATAGAAGTTTATAATAGCCAGAAGCTGGAAAGAACCCAGATGTCCCTCAATGGAGAAATGGAAACAGAAAAGATGGTGTATATACAAAATGGAATACTATGCAGCTATTAAAAACAATGAATTCATGAAATTAGTAGACAAATGGGTGGAACTAGAAAACATCATCCTGAGTGAGGTAACCCAATCACAAAAGAGCACAACATGGTATGCATTCACTTATAAGTGCATATTAGCCCAGAAGCTTCAAATACCTAAGACACATTTCATATATGAAATGATGCCCAAGAAGGAGGAAGAACAAAGTATGGATATTCTGGTTCTTCGTAGAAGGGGGAATAAAATACCCACAGAAAGAGATACAGAGACAAAGTGTGGAGCAGAGACTGAGGGCAAAACCATCCAGAAATTACCCAACCAGATCCATCCCATATACAGTTACAAAACCCAGATACTCTTGTCAATGCCCAGAAGTGCTTGCTGACTGGAGCCAGATATAGCTGTCACCTGGGAGGCTCTGCTAGTGTATGACAAATACAGAGGGGGACACTCTCAGCCAGCCATTGAACTGAGCACAAAGTCCCCAAGGAAGGAGCTAGAGAAAGGACCAAAGGAGCTGAAAGTGTTTACAGTGCCATAGAAGGAACAACAATATGAGCCACCCAGTACTCCCAGAGCTCCTAGGGACAAAAATATCAACCAAAGAGTACACATGGAGTTAACCATTGCTCCAGAGACAGAGACAGCAGAGGATGGGCTTGTTAGACATCAAAGTGAGGAGAGGCCCTTGGTCCTGTAAAGGCTTGATTCCACAGTGTAGAAGAATACCAGGACAGGGAAGTGGGAATGGGCTGATTGGGGAACAAGGGGAGGGGAAATGGCTTATTGGATTTTTGGAGAAGGAGGACCAGAAAAGGAGACAACATTAGAAATGTAAGTAAAGAATATATCTAATAAAAAAGACATATACCTAAACACAATAAAAATATTTATAGCAGACCAACAGCCAATATCAAATTTAAAGGAGAGAAACTTGAAGAAATCCCACTAAAATCTGGGGCAAGACAAGGTTGCTCACTATCTCTATTTATTCAATATAATATTTGAAGTTCTAGCTAGAGAAATTAGACAAGAATAAGAAGTCAACAAATCAGAAAGGAAGATGTCAAGGTATCACTATTGACAAGTAATATGATAGTATACTTAAGCGACTCCAAATATTCTACGAGAGAACTCCTACACCTGACAAACATCTTCATCAAAGTGGATGGATATAGAATTAATTCAAACAAATCAGTAATCTTTCTCTACATAAAGAGAAAAAAGGCTGACAAAGAAATTAATGAAACAACACGATTCATAATACAAATAAAATAAAATATCTTGGCAAAAGTTGAACCACACAAGTGAAAGATCTGTTTGACAAGAACTTCAAGTCTCTCAAGAGGTAAATCAAAGCCAGGCAATGGTGGAGCACACCTTTAATCCCAGCACTTGGGAGGCAGAGGCAGGCGGATTTCTGAGTGCCAGGACAGCCAGGGCTACAAACCCTGGTTTTGAAATCCTGTCTCAAAAAAAAAAAACAAACGAAGAAGAAGAAGAAGAAGAAGAAGAAGAAGAAGAAGAAGAAGAAGAAGAAGAAGAAGAAGAAATCAAAGAACTCAGATGGTAGAAAGATCACCCAGGCATAAAGATCAGTAGAATTAACCTAGTAAAAATGGCCATCTTACCTAAAGCAATCTACTGATTCAATAACATTGACATCAAAGTTCCAACTCAATTCCTCACAGAGATAGAAAGAGCAATTCTCAACTTCATCTGGAGTAATAAACAAACCAGGATAGCAGAAACAATTCTCAACAATGACAGAATGTCGTAGGGAATCATTATTCATGACCTCGAGCTCTAGTACAGAGAAATAATGATTAAAAACTGTATGGTATTGCTTCAAGTTTCTCTCCATTTATTTTGATGTTGGCTACTGGTTTGCTGTAGATTGCTTTTACTATGTTTAGGTATGGGCCTTGAATTTTGCTCTTTCCAAGACTTTTAGCATGAAAGGATGCTGAATTTTGTCGAATGCTTTTTCAGGATCTAATGAGATGACCATGTCGTTTTTTCTTTTAGTTTGTTTATGTAGTGGATTACATTGATGGATTTCCGTATATTGAACCACCCCTGCATCCCTGGAATGAAGCATACTTGATCATGGTGAATGATCGTTTTGATATGCTCTTGGATTCGGTTGGCAAGAATTTTATTTAGTATTTTTCCATCAATATTCATAAGAGAAATTGGCCTGTAGTTCTCTTTCTTTGTTGGATCTTTTTGTGGTTTAGGTATCAGCGTAATTGTGGTTTTGAAGAACGAGTTGGGCAGTGTTCCTTCTGTCTCTATTTTGTGGAATAGTTTGAAGAGTATTGGTGTTAAGTCTTCTTTGAAGGTCTGGTAGAATTCTGCACTAAAACCATCTGGTCCCGTACTTTTTTTGGTTGGGAGGCTTTCAATAACCCCTTCTATTTCTTTAGGGGTTATGGGACTGTTTAGCTGATCTACTTGATGCTGATTTAATTTTGGTATTTGGTATCTGTCTAGAAAATTGTCCATTTCCTCCAGATTCTCCAGTTGTTTTGAGTATAGACCTTTGTAGTAGGATCTGATGATCTTTTGAATTTCCTCAGTTTCTGTTGTTATATCCCCCTTTTCATTTCTAATTTTGTTAATTTGGATACTGTCTATGTGCCCTTTGGTTAGTCTAGCTAAGGGTTTATCTATCTTGTTGATTTTCTCGAAGAACCAACTCTTGGTTTTGTTGATTCTTTGTATGGTTCTCTTTGTTTCTACTTGATTGATTTCAGCCCTTAGTTTGATGATTTCCTCTCTTCTACTCCTCCTGGGTGAATTAGCTTCTTTTTATTCCAGGGCCTTCATGTGTGCTGTTAAGTTGCTAGTGTATGCTCTCTCCAGTTTCTTTTTGGAGGCACTCAGGGCTATGAGTTTTCCTCTTAGCACTACTTTCATTGTGTCCCAAAGATTTGGGTAGGTCGTACCTTCATTTTCATTGAAGTCTAAAAAGTCTTTGATTTCTTTCTTTATTTCTTCTTTGACCAAGGTGTCATTGAGTATTGTTCAGTTTCCATGTGTATGTGGGCTTTCTGTTGTTCTTCTTGCTATTGAAGACCACTTTTACTCCACAGTGATCTGATAGGAGACATGGGATTAGTTCAGTCTGAGAAACTTGAAGCAATCCCACTAAAATCAGGGACTAGACAAGGCTGCCCTCTCTCTCCATATCTTTTCAATATAGTACTTGAAGTTCTAGCGAGAGCAATTAGACAACATAAGGAAGTCACGGGGATACAAATTGGAAAGGAAGAAGTTAAAGTATCATTATTTGCAGATGATATGATAGTATACTTAAGCGATCCAAAAAATTCCACCAGAGAACTTCTACAGCTGATAAACAACTTCAGCAAAGTGGCTGGTTATAAAATTAACTCAAGCAAATCAGTAGCCTTCTTGTACTCAAAGGACAAGCAGGCTGAGAAAGAAGTTAGGGAAATAACACCCTTCGCAATAGCCACAAACAACATAAAGTACCTTGGTGTAACTCTAACCAAACAAGCAAAAGATCTGTATGACAGGAACTTCAAGTCCTTGAAGAAAGAAATCGAAGAAGACCACAGAAGATGGAAAAATATTTCTTGTCCCTGGATTGGCAGGATCAATATAGTAAAAATGGCCATCTTGCCAAAAGCAATATACAGATTCAATGCAATCCCAATCAAAATCCCAAATCAATTCTTCATAGATCTAGAAAGAGCAATTCTCAAATTCATCTGGAGCAAGAAAAAACCCAGGATAGCTAAAACTATTCTCAACAATAAAAGGACTTCTGGGGGAATCAATATCCCTGACCTCAAGCAGTACTACAGAGCAATTGTGTTAAAAACTGCATGGTATTGGTACAGCAACAGGCAAGTAGATCAATGGAATAGGATTGAAGACCCAGAAATGAACCCACAGACTTATGGTCACTTGATCTTTGATAAAGGAGCCACAACCATCCAGTGGAAAAAAAGATAGTCTTTTCAACAAATGGTGCTGGTTCAACTGGAGGTCAACATGCAGAAGAATGCGAATTGACCCGCTCTTATCTCCTTGTACTAAGATCAACTCCAAGTGGATCAAGGACCTCCACATAAAACCAGACACACTGAAACTATTAGAAAAGAAACTTGGGAAGACCCTGGAGGACATGGGCACAGGGGGAAAGTTCCTGAACAGAACACCAATAGCTTATGCTCTAATATCAAGAATTGACAAATGGGACCTCATAAAATTACAAAGTTTCTGTAAGGCAAAGGACACTGTCAGAAGGACAAAACAGCAACCAACAAAGTGGGAAATGATCTTCACCAACCCCACATCCGACAGAGGGCTAATATCCAATATATACAAAGAACTAAAGAAGCTAGACCCCAAAGAACCAAATAACCCTATCAAAAATGGGGTACATAGCTGAACAAAGAATTTTCACCAGAAGAAATGCGGATGGCCAAGAAACACCTTAAGAGATGTTCAACATCATTAGTCAGCAGGGAAATGCAAATCAAAACAACCCTGATATTCCACCTCACACCAGTCAGAATGGCTAAGATTAAAAACTCAAGAGACAACAGGTGCTGGCGAGGATGTGGAGAAAGAAGAATACTCCTCTTCTGTTGGTGGGATTGCAAAATGGTAAAACCGCTTTGGAAATCAGTGTGGCGGTTCCTCATAAAATTGGGCATGTCCCTTCCAGAGGACCCTGTCATACCACTCCTGGGCATATACCCAGATGATTCCCCTGCATACAATAAAGACACATGCTCCACTATATTTATAGCAGCCTTGTTTATAATAGTCAGAAATTGGAAGGAGCCCAGATAACCCTCAAAAGAGGAATGGATACAAAATATGTGGTATATTTATACAATGGAGTACTACTCAGCAATTAAAAATAATGAACTCATGCAATTTGTAGGTAAATGGTTAGATCTGGAAACTATCATCCTAAGTGAGCTACCCCAATCACAAAAGAATACACATGAAATGCAATCACTGATAAGTGGATATTAATGAGCCCAGAAGCCCTAAATACTCAAGGCACAATTAGCAAGTCAAATGACTCCCACGAAGAAGAAAGGAGAGGACCCTGAGCCTGTAAAGATTGGATACAGTATTGTAGACCCAGAACAGAGAAATCGTTGGGGGGGAATTATTGGGGAATAGCTGGGGGGAGAGGAATTATGGGACATATGGTGTGGGGGAACTGGGAAAGGGGAAAGCCTTTGGAATGTAAACATAGAATATAGAAAATAAAAATAAAAAAAAGTGTATGGTATTGATACATAGTCATACTGGTATATAAATGGGAAAGAATTTAAGAACCATAAATAAATCCACAAACCTAAGGTCACTTAATCTCTGACAAAGTAGTCAAAACCATACAGTGAAATAAAAGAGCATTTTTAACAAATGCTGCTGGTCTACCTGGGAGTCTGCCTGTAGAAGAGTGCAAAGTGGTCCATTTTTATCTCCTTGTACAAAGCTGAAGTTCAGTGGATCAAGGACCTCCACATAAAACCAGATACAGTGAATCTAATAGAAGAAAAAGTGGAGAGGAGCCTAGAACACATTGGCACTGGAGAAAATTTCCTGAACAGATCACCAATGGCTCAAATTCTAAGATGAACAATTGACAAACAGGACCTCATGAACCTGAAAAGATTCTGTAAAGCAAAGGAAACTTTGAAATGGAAAAAAGGGCAACCTACATATTGGGAAAAGTTCTTTACAAATGCTACATTCAATAGATGGCTAATATCATATGGTGGGGGGTAACTGGGAAAGGGGAAAGCCTTTGGGATGTAAACATAGAATATATAAAATAAAAATTAAAAAAAAGAAAAAATAGATGGCTAATATCTAAAATATATAGTTAACTTAAGCTAAACCTCAGCAAACCAAATAACCAAATTTTAAAATGAGGTACAGGGCTAAACAAAGATTTCTCAACTGAGAAAATTTGAGTGGCTCAGAAATCACCTAAAGAAATGTTGAACTTCCTCAGTCACAGGGAAGTGCAAATAAAAAATGACACTGAGATTCTACCTTACAGAAATCAGAATGGCTAAGATCCAAAACTCAGATGATAGCATTTGCTGGTGAGCATGTTGTGAAGGGAACACTCCTCCATTGCTGGTGGGGTTGCAGCTGGTACAACCATTTTGGAAATCAATAATGGCACGTCCTCAGAAATTGGAAACACCTTTACCAGCTGTATCACCCCTAGGCATATACTCAAAAGAAATGTGTCTATGAAATTTGTATGTCCCCTTTATCTAATTTGTCTTCCTTACCTTCAAGACTCTTGTACTGGCCACAAGTGGGTCCATGGATTGAGGCATTTCTTATGTTTAGTATTCTTTTTACCCTGTAATTGGTTCAGATCTGCCACACATTTCACACGTAGAACAAGATCATGTGATACACTGGGTTTATATCAGCCTTATTTATAAAAGCCAGAACCTGGAATCATCCAAGATGTCCCTCAAGGGAAGAAAATGTGGTACATTTACACAATGGAGTACTACTCAGCTGTTAACTGA
This sequence comes from Apodemus agrarius, assembly GCA_964023405.1. Taxonomy (NCBI): domain Eukaryota; kingdom Metazoa; phylum Chordata; class Mammalia; order Rodentia; family Muridae; genus Apodemus; species Apodemus agrarius. The sequence goes on from OZ030016.1 coordinate 67,600,357, forward strand.
TGACATCACAAACTTTGTAGGCAAATGGATGGAACTAGAAAATATCATCCTGTGTGTGGTAACTCAGACCCAAAACAACATACATGGTGTGTACTCACTGATAAGTTGACATTAGCCCCAAACTCAGAATACCCACAATACAACTCTGAGACCATATGAAACTTAACAACAGAGAAGGCCAAAGAGTGGATGCTTCAAATCCATTTAGAAGGGGAGGCAAAATAATTCCAGGAAACATAAGGAGAGAGGGATCTGGGTGGGAGAGGAGAGGGGGAGGAAAAAAGGTGGATAGGACCAGGTATGGTAAGAGAGAGGAGAGAAGTTCATAGGGCCATTAGAAAAAAAAAACAGAATTAACAGTGGGGTGTATGAGGTAGGGAATTTCGGGGGAACTATTAGAAAGTCCCAGATGCCAGGGATGCTAGAGGCTTCCAGAACCCAATGGAGAAGACATTAAAAGAAATACCCAACAGCTGGGAGCTAGATCCTGAATAGACCACATCCAGTAGATAGACATGGCTCCCAGTTGATGGATAGGGCCACCACTCATCTAAAAAAAATTAACCCAGATTTGTACCTGCCTAAAGAAAATGCAGGGACAAAATTGGAGCAAAGACTGAAGGAAAGGCTATCCAGAGAACCCCCACCAAGTGATCCATTCCATTTGTAGACACTTTTGCTGATGTCAAGATGTGTTTGCAGACAGGAGTCTGGTATAGCTGTCCTCTGAGAGGTTCTTTCAGCACCTGAGACATGTAGATAATCACAGCCAAACACTGAACAGAGCCTGAGGACTCCAGTGGAAGAGTTAGGGGAAAGAGCTGAAGCAGATTGCAGCCCCTTAGGAAGATCAACAATATCAACTAACCTGATCCCATAGAGATCCAAGGGACTGAACCCAGCCAAAGATTATACAGGGGCCGATCCATGGCTCCCTGCTATATATGTAGGAGCGCACTGCCTCAGTTGACAACAGTGATAGGAGAGGCACTTGGTCTTGTGGATGCTTGATGTCCCAGAGAAGGGTGATGCTAGAGGGGTGTGGTGGGAGTGGGTGGGTGTGTAGGGGTGTACCCTCTTACAGGCAAAAGGGAGAGGGATGGGATTGGAGCTGTTCATGGAGGAGAGATTGGAAAGGACAATCACATTTGAAGTGTAAACATTCAAAATGATTAATAAATAAAAAAGAAACATAACAATAGATCCACATTAACTAAAGAAACAACTTTCAGAAAAATCAGAAATAATGTAACAATCATAAATCCAATTATCTCTATATTTCAATAATTATAAATGAATTAAATAATATGATCAAAAACAAATTGTTTAACCTAATATCTAGCAATAGCAGTTCATACACAAAAAGGTACTTGATATAATAGAAAAGAAAATCAAATGACATGACGTGTACAGGCATTACTTAGTTCATGGTAGCTAGCTAGCTTGCATGGGTGTTGTGTGAGCCACCGGAGGCAAAATACATCATTATTCGTATTCAACAAATACTGATCAATAACAGCAAGAGTGTTTACTCGGGTAGCCAAGTCTCTTGATTGGATTTGAAGCTTGCTCTGCAAGCAAGACTTCATATCTGATACGGCAAATATGGTCAAAACCCTAACAACTCTGAGGAAGAACATATATATATATATATATGTTTGGTTGATTTTTATACTTTCATACATATTTTCTTTTTTTAAAATTTTATTTTCTATATTCTTTGTTTACATTCCAAAGGCTTTCCCCTTTCCCAGTCCCCCCCCCACCATACGTTCCATAAGGCCTCTCCCCCCAACTACTCCCCAATCACCCCCCCACTACAGAAAATATGGTATAATTATACAATGGAATACTACTCAGCAATTAAAAATAATGAATACATATTTTCAATATATTAGGAATATATACACCACCCACCACCATCTTCTGTGTCCTTTCTATTCTTCCAGACTTTTTTTTTATTGGATATATTCTATATTTACATTTCATTTCCTTTTTTCTGGTTCCCCACCCCCCAAAGGTCCCACATGCCCTTTTCCCTCCCCTTGCTCCCTCATCCACCCCTTCCACTTCCTTATTCTGATATTCCCCTACACTGATGCTTTGATCCTTTCCAGCACCAGTGTCCACTCCTTTCTTCTTGTCAGACATCATTTGGTATGTGAATTGTGTCTTTGGTGTCCCAAGATTCTAGGCTAATATCCACTTATCAGTGAGTGCATACCATGGGTATTCTTTTGAGACTGGGTTACCTCACTTAGTATGATGGTCTCCAGCTCCATCCATTTCTCTAAGAATTTCATGAATTCATTGTTTCTAATGGCTGACCATTGTGTATATATACCCCATTTTTTGTATCCATTCCTCCACTGAGGGACATCTGGGTTCTTTCCAGCTTCTGGCTATTATAAATAAGGCTGCTATGAACATAGTGGAGCATGTGACATCAGGTCTTGGTGAGGATGTGGAGAAAGAGGAACACTCATCCACTGCTGGTGGGACTGCAAGCTGGTACAACCACTCTGGAAATCAGTCTGGTGGTTCCTCAGAAAACTGGAGGAAGAATACATTAATGTTATTCTACTGTGGCCATGTTCTTAAAGTGTCTTTTAAATATATATGTTTCTGTCTGGAAACTCATACTTAGCCTTCAGCTCTGGTCATAGAAGGCTCTTAATGCAGTATTATAGTTAATACTTTGATCTTCATGAAAAAGAAACACATAGAACTGTTTTACTACCAAGACAAAACACAAAACAGACAAACAAACAAAAAACCACCACCAACAAAATACCACCTCCCTCCTAGCTTTTAGAAAACAAGTCCATCATGTTACGGCACACATGTGCATTGTTTTTTTGCTCTCAATCTAATGTCATGTATGTAGCTTTGTTTATCTATCAGATACTGGTCTTACCAAACAGTACTGCAGTAAACTTCCTGATGTCTGTTCTAACTTGTATATGTGCCTATCATCATAGGCTACATCCCTGGAACACAATTGGTTATTTAGACCAAAGGTATAGTTATTTACTATTCTGATATGCTTTTAGAAGTCATTTCTAAGATTTGTAATTCAATCAACAATAATCCTGGCCCTATATGTTGCCCCTAAAGTTCCTATTGAACATTCTAATATTGTCAGCATTATTATAAAATATATATCTTAAGAATTTTGGCTATGCCAGAAAATAAGCTTTTACTTTGTTTCAGAAACAGGTGTACTTTCCCGTGTGTCTTATTCTTGACTATATATATATAAAATTATAAAGGACGTGTGCATATTTCAACAGAATGAAGAAGCTATGTATAATTAAATATACTATCAAGATACTGTTGGTAATGAATAAATTCTAACATTCAAATAAAATAAAAACAAAAGCAAGTTATTAAGACTAGAAAATGTTTTAAGTGTCCTAAAGCTATAAAGACATATGGAAGAAATATTATATGATGTTAACTATTTACATTAGGAATATGCATGCATATATATGTCACTGCATATATATATATATATGTATATATATATATACACAAAAACAAAAAACAATAATAAAGAAAGAGGCTATGAATTTGAAAGAGGGTGAAGAAGTGTATAAGTGGTGTGGAGGGAGAAAACAGAATAGAGAAATACTATAGAAAATATTATATATATGTATAATTGCACTTCGGTTTTCATGGTGCTTTGCAATGCTCATTACATACTACATGCTAAATTTAATTGATTTATAAGTGAGCACTTGCTAGTAGCAGTGCTCATACTTTCTTTTCTTGGCTTGTCATTTTGACTTTAATGTTTATGATTTTATATTTTGTGCTAGTTTTGTATAATCATATTTATGTATTTTCATAACACTGAGGGTTGATATTAGAAATTTTCTCCACGACAAATGGTTATTTTTGATGTGCAAACTGGAAATATTTATTGTTTTATTATATGCAAGAGTTAAGAAACAATTTTATAGCTGTGTTTTTATGCAGAATTATTAACATGCCTCCTACATAATTATATGTGTGTTCCTATTTACATATAAATGTCATCCTGTGGGTAATGATTATGAATTACTCACAGTAATTATTTAGAAGTGTTATTATTGTAGTTGGTACTTACATCAATCCTGTTTTGAGGTATATAGCAATATTATATAGCATTAATTTTATGATTTGTAAAGTATTTATTGCTTGTACTTGATTTTCATATCAAAATTTACCATCTAAAGGTTCTTCTTTTGTATCGTGAGGTATGAAATCTAATCTTTATCCGTTTTGGTTTGCTACTCAGTTATCTCAATAATTTTTAAGGACTCTACATTTTCCTATGGAATTCAAATGGTATTTGGCCCTATATGAAACCTCATCGATCTGTTTCTTCACGTTCCACTACTACATTCTATGCCCTTTTTGTCTTATATAACATTTCTCCTTTCATTTCCTAACTCCAAACCCCTCATATATACCTCTCCACCCTCTTTCAAATTCATAGTCTCTATTTTCCCTAATTGTTATTGCATATATATGTATATATGCATTAAGATATATATATATACGTGTGCATATTCCTAAATATAAACAGATAAGTTCTTATATTTCCTCTACATGTCTTTATAGCTTTAGGACAGTTAAAACATTTGCCTTATTCTTAACTTGTTTTTGTTTTCATTCAAACTTTAGAATTTTTCATTACCAGCAGAACTGTGGTGATGGTATTTTTAAGTGTACATAGCCTCTTGGTTCTATTGAAATATGTACATATTCCTCATAATTTTAAATCATCTTACATAGATATTATATAATTCTTGTTCGCTATTAAAAATAGAAACTATGATATTATGTTTCACAACATAGCATGCTTCCTTCACACTGTTTGTGACTGAGTTCTGCAAGGGAGAGTATACAAAGACTTTAGTGTAAATATGATTATGATATGCAGTTCCATGTTGATTTTCAAAATACACACTGATGTACTCAGACAACCTTTGTGTCATTTTATAGCAAAACCTACACAAACTGTCCTAGTGCCCATAAGGTTGCTTATATTAAAAAAAGATGGAGGTCTTGATGACAAGAAGCAAGATACGTACAGAACCATAGATGCTTATTAACTACAAGCAAATGCCACTCCTGGTCACCTTCTGAAGCCACCTTTGGATTATCATAGCATGTTCAATAATATCCCATAAAACTGTTATCAAGAGACTGAGGCCAAGATGAAGGTGGTAACGGGTTCTTTGTGTCAATGACAGAAGGAAGGCAATGTTGCTGGAGCTGTAGTATATTGGGCAAACCTGGCAGGCATCCCAGTCACTGTGATCAGTCTTAGAATGATCTCGGTTTTACACTTAATTTGATATTTTATGCACTGGATAATGTAACACACACGCGCGCACACACACACATACACACACACACACACACACAGAGAGAGAGAGAGAGAGAGAGAGAGAGAGAGAGAGAGAGAGAGAGAGAGTTGCAGGCACACCAAATAAATACACAAATATGCTCCTAAAGTATAGTCTCTACCATAACTATTCTTTTCCCCCCTGCTTGTATTTGAACTGGTTTTGCAGTGTTTTTATTTAATTGTTTTATTCATTTACATTTCAAATGAAATCTCCTTTCCCAGTTACCCCTCCACAAACCCAAATCCCATCCTCCCTATCCTCCTCTCCTTTGTCTCTATGAGGGTGCTCCTCCACCCACTCCTGCCTCACCTCTCTATTCTTATATGGCAAATTAATAATAAGCTTCCAAGGATTAATAAGTGTGTCTATTGTGTGAGTAGATGCATTGTTGTTGAGCCCTGGTGGCATCCGTAGTCATTTCCATCAGGTTCATATGCATTTCCAGGTTCTGATATGTTTATGTGTTTCTACAGTCTCCTTTTCATCTAAAAGTTGAAAAAAACTCCTTTTGCCTATGAGTTGAAGCTTGAGGACATTAGCACACTGTGCAGGTGGTCAACAGTGACTGCCTGCTAGAAGACAGTGCAGGAGCTCAGTCTTCTTGTGAAATGATTTATAGGTGCAGCAATTCCTGTAGCTCCCCAGGAATTACACTTCAGTTCCATACTGTGTTTTCTGGATTGATAACATCCTTTAAATAGTATGCTCAGGGATGTCAAAGCAAAATAACGTAGGCAAGGTGACTTAACATGCCGTATTTGTATTTATTTTCTCAAAATTCTGGTGCTTTTAAGTCTTATATTCAAGTTTCAGCAGGTTGGTAAGACTTCCCTTCCTTTATGGTGCAAATGACTTCAGTGACCTTGCCTTTGTGCACATTCACACTACACGCTTTACATACACACATAAACACACACACACACACACACACACACACAGAGAGAGAGAGAGAGAGAGAGAGAGAGAGAGAGAGAGAGAGAGAGAGAGAGAGAGCAGAATAATGGGAACAAGGCAGGGGTCTTTCTGAAGTCTTTTCTTTTGATTCCTCTTCTTGTCCAGGCAATTACATGATTTAGAGCATTAGGGCCACCTTATGAACTCTTTCACCATATATCAGTAAAAGTCTTTTCTGCACACTGAGAAACATTGGATTTAAAATATGAAGTGGGGGGGAGGGTGGCACAATCAGACCATAAAAGGCTCTTTACTGTTTTCACTTCCCTGTGTCACACAATAAACCTTACAGCCATAACTTTCTCTTTCTTGAAAACTAAACTAAAATAAAATCTTACTTTCACTAAACCCTTGGAAGGTTTCTGTGGAAAAAAAAAAGATGTATTGGCTATAGAAAATTAAAAGACTATGATCAATGCAGGGTGTTTGAACAACAGAAAACTAAAAGAAAACCTTAAAGATGAGTTACTGAACACAAGATTTCTGTCTTATTTTCCACCACCTTGTATAGCTATCTATTTTTCTATCATCTTTCTACCTATCTTTAGTGGGTAACTTGCAAACATCAAAGCTACATAGAATTCTCCCAGATATCTCCCTTCAAAAAGATTCTTTGTAAATAAATTATAGGCAGGAGGCTGAAGTTCCCAACTGTTATTAAGGCTCTATTCAGAGTAAAATTTGATTCCCTCCCCCGTGTGTTGATGGCAGTACCTCATCAGGGTTCCACAGTATTTGATTCTGCAGAACCCCATCATTATTCAGGAACCAGGTTTATTTGGAAGGCACACCAAGAGTCTTCAACCTGAGAGGTGGCATACCTCTCTCCAATTAGGAAAGAAAGAAACCTCATTTCCCTCAAGGCCATGCAGAATCACTATTACCCTAGGAGTGGAAAGCAAAGGGAGGTGGATGGCCAAAGAACTCTTGGTAGTTTTGTGAGGGAGCATTCTTTATGAATCTTACATCTGAAACTCTAAAGTGACATATGTAATTACTGCCTTAAAGCCGGAAATGAAAGAAAATATTGAGTACACATGACTCTCATTAGGATTCCCTCTGCTTGTGAAGTTTTTTTGTTTTCACAGGAAACTTGGGAATTCTGAGTGAAGACCCTGAAGACAAATATTTGATGAATGAGCCTGGTGCTAATGAGTCATGTCCTATTTAAGCATCTGATTCCTTATGTCATACTAAGTACAATTTCTTCATGTAAGTGAACTGTCTAGCAAATTAATGCTCAAAGAAGAATAAAAAACTCCTAAAATTTTTGTATTAAATCTTTTTGAATTGGTGTGATGATAATGCAATCAATAATGGTAATGGTGTATGTGTATGTGCACATTATGTGTGTATACCTATATAGACATATTTATATCTACATATATGTACACATATATGTATGTATATCTAGAAGATCATATATAGCAGATAGTGCTATCATATATACTATCTGCTATGTGAGAATTTGTCTTACTAGAGAAAGATGGATTATATATGGGGTATTATTCCAATAATACTCAACAGAATAATTAAAAGGAAATATGAGCAAGTGAAAATTGAGAATCATTCTTCAGATTAACTGAATAGTGCTCAGTTAATGAATATCAAATTCATAAAAATAGTAATATATTATAAACTTAAAGAAATGTCTTGCCCTAAAATCCACACACAAAGAGAGTGTCTTAAAGGGTGCATATGATGTCCCCTGGGAAGGAAAAATAGAATTGATCTAGTAGTTATACAGGGGCACGTAGGCATAGGAACAGGAGAGATAAGGGAGAGGATGAGGCAGAGGCTACCAGGAGAAACATCTGGAATTGAGCTAAGACCTAGTACAATGAAAACACCCAGGAATCTGTTAAGGGTGACCCTAGCTGAGACTGCTTGCTATGGAGTATAAGAAGCTTGAACAGGCCATCTCCAGTAGAGTGACTGGGACAACAACCCAGCTTTAAGAACGTCAATCTACAATTTATCCTGCCAAGAAGATGTGCTGTGGTAAAAGTGATACAAAACTTGTGGGAGTGGCCAACCAATGACTGGTCGAACTTAAGAATCATGCCACAAATAGGAGTCCATCTCTGACACTGCAAGGAGAACAAGGACCCAGAGGGGGAATAGCTCAGAGACCTAGGACAGAACCAAATAGGGCCAGCAAAAAACCAAACAAAAGTCAGTGAAATGATTCCTAGTGATATTATGCTATAACATACAGGTGGCTTGCATAATCATCATTAAAGATGCTACATCTAGCAATTGATAGAAAACAATGTAGAATCCAAGAGAAAAATATTAGGCAGAGCTCAGGGAATAATGGAAAAGAGGGCGGAAGGAGCCAGAGGGTCAAAGACTCCAAAAGAAAAGCCTCAGAATCAGCAAACCTAGCCTCACTGGGACTTAAACAGACTGAACCAATAATCAGGGAGACTGCATGGGTCTGAGCTAAGTCCTTTGCATATGTGTCCTGACTGGCTTACTTGCTTTTGGGACCCTTTTCTTCCTACTGGATTGCTTTGGCCAGGATTAATATGATGGCAAGCAACTAGTATTATTGCAACTTTATATGCCATGTTTGGTTGATATCCTGAGAGGCTAGCCATTTTCTGAAGGGAAAGAAGGAGGAGGAGATGAGTTGAAAGGGTGGGTGGGGAGGAAGGAGGGAAAGGAAACTGTGGTAGGGTTGTCCTATTTGAGAGAAGAATAAATTAAAAAATAAATGAAGTATATGAATGACACAAAGAAATGTTTCACCCAGAGCAATTGGGTGGGAACAAGGAAAAGATGATATTTACACTATGCGAGATCCAGCTTTAGCTGTGACACACAGGACTGGGGATATGGGTCCTGAAGAGGCTACCTCCTGTTGTCAGCCAGCAATTCCAATGAAGAGATATGGACACGAACCCACCCACAAAACCTCTAATCCAAAATTTATCCTGTCTACAAGACACACATGGGCAGGGGATGGAGAGTGATTAAGTAGAGAGTGAGGGAATGGACAGCCAATAACCGGCTCAAGTTGAGACCTCCCATGGGCAAGCACAAATCCCTGACACTCTCAATAATACTCTGTTATGCTTGCAGATGGGAATATAGTGTTGCTGTCCTCTGAGGGGCTCCACCCAGAAGCTGACTCAAACTGACGAATACACCCACAGCCAAACAGTCGATGGAGCTTCAGAAATTTTTTTAAAGATATTGTCTTTATTTACATTTCAGATGTTATCCTCTTTCCACTTTTCCTAAAAACACCCTATCCCATCCCCCTCTCCCTGCTCACTAACCCACCCACTCCCTGCTTTCCCGATCTGGCATTCCCCTGGTGCAATGAGCCTGGTGCAATGGTCCAAGGGCCTCTCCTCATTATGGAAGAGTACCTGGAAGGACTGTAGCCCCAAAAGGGATAAGAACTCCACAGGAAGACTAACAGAGTCAACTAACCTGGACCCTTGGGGCTCTTAAAAACAAAATCACCAAGCAAAGACCTAGACATGCCCACACATATGTAGCAGATGTACAGCTTGGTGTTCATGAGAGTCCCCAAATAATTGGAGCAGGAGATATCCCAAAAGCCGTTACCTGTTCATGTGGTGTGTTCTTTAGCTGGGCTGCTTTGTCTGGCTTCAGCGGGGAAGGATGAGCCTAGCCCATCAGAGATCTGATATGCCAGGATAGGGGATACCCAGGTGGCCCCACAGTCTTAGATGATAAGGTGAGTGGGGATGGTGGAGGCTTGTGGGAGACCAGGAGCAGGGCACTGATCAGAATGTAAAGTGAATTTTAAAAATGATAAAACATTCGTCTATCAAAAGCCATTTATGGAAAGGGGGGTAAATCAAGAGCTAGAGATTTAACATAGTGGTAATGTGCTTGTTCAGCATTCATGAGTCCAGGGTTTGATAACCAACACTGTCACAGATGCAAGGGGGTTGGGGCCATTGATTAAATCAGAACAATGTCTCTATTTGCATTATTTTTAGACTAATATACAACAAATAGGATGACTAATTTTAAGTACTTCTAATTAGAATAACTAATTTTTATTAGATATTTTCTTTATTTACATTTCAAATAGTATCCCCTTTCCTTTTGGGTTTCCCCTACAAAAACACCTTATCCCTTTTCCCCTCCCCCTGCTCACCAACCCACCCACTCCTGCTTCCCTGTCCTAGCATTCCCCTATACTGGGGCATTGAGTCTTCTCAATGAGAAAGTCTGAGAGCTTCTCCTCCCTTTGATGACCAACACGGCCATCCTCTGCTACATGGGCCCCTCCATGTGTACTTTTTGGTTGGTGGTTTAGTCCCTGAGAGCTCTGGGGGTACTGGGTGGTTCATATTGTTGTTCCTCCTATGGGGCTGCAAGCTCTTTCAGCACCTTGGGTCCTTTAGATATTGTGGTTGCCAACAAGTGCTTGCTGACAGGAGCCTGATATAGCTGTCTCCTGAGAGGCTCTGTTAATACCTGACAAATACAGAGGTGGGTGCTTTCAGCTAACCATTGGATTGAGCACACAGTCCCCAATGGATGAGCTAAAATAACTAGCTTTAAAGTACAGCTCTAGTTTCATTTGGAGGCTGTGATAAAACGTTCTCATGAAAAAATAAGTCCAGAGGGGGTCTATGTTTGTTCTAGATTTCCAAGTCACAATCCATAATTGAGAGAAGTCAAAGCAGGAAATCAAGGAGAAACTTGAAGTAGAAATCATGAAGGAACTCTGCTTGCTGAACTCTTATTAGGCTTGCTTACAAGTTTATAGGCTCATAGATTCATTCTTATCTGGCTTTCTAAGACAGTCTGGAACCAGCTACCTAGGGATGGTGTCACCTACAGTGGTCTGAATTTTTTTTTGTATCAGTTAATAATCAGCACAATCCCTTACAAACATGCACTCAGACAAATATCACAAAGACACAATTGAGTCTCTTTTTTGAGGGATTTCTAGACAGTTTCAAATTGACAGCTAGTGCTACCCAGAACAGATACCAAATCGTATTATAGTATGTAATTATAATACAGTAGGACAGTGTCAAGAGCTTGGAGGCTCTTATTTTGCTCATAATTGTGTTGGTTTGGAAATGAAATGAGCACATCTAATTTGAACTGCATATATATATATGTTTATGTTTATGTGTTATATTACATATATTTGAAAAAACTTGAGAAGTAATTATGAAAACTACCCAATAACTTACTTTTTAACAATATTCCTTGAATTATCACTAACAGAGACATGAAGGCAGTCTAGCAATATTTTATTTTCTTAATGCACATGGACCATTAAGAGGATAGTTGCATAAGTGTGGTAATTAGTGTATGTAATTTGAACGTTTTTCTTCCTGAGTTCACTCATGTGTTTATAACATTATAACCAAATCTTCTATAAGATCTCACTTCTAAATTTTCAAAAATATAAATTAGGGTATGGAAAAATATTTCTCTCTTAGGGTACCTGTTTTCCTTTGGGAAATTAATGCCTTTCAGTCAAATTTGGCCATGGGCAGTTTTTAATATTCAAAAAAATTATGTAACTTTAAAGAATGACTAGACCACTGAACATCAGTGAAGGGATATGTTAATTTGATCTACGGCATTAAAATATTCATAAAACATGTAGTAGAGGAGAGAGATGAGGGCAGGAAGGAATGCGTAGCCTGGGAAAATATTGATGATTTCTTTGAAAAGTCTTCATTTTAGTGAGAATTGCATGTTTTAACTTATAATTAACTTCATCTTTTCAAAGCAGTGTTCAGTATCTATGCCTGGATGCCCTGTGCTAGTCTGAGGAGATGACGAATGTCTCAACAGGCAGCTGAAATTCCAGTTGCAAAAAAAAAAAAAAAAAAAAAAAAGTAGAAAACTATATATGTGTAAGATATCTGCCTCACTAGTTTGAAGCTAGGGACTTAAATCAAAAGCATATTTTTAGTCTCAACATTTTCTATATTCCACCATAGACTTTGACTCCATGTCTCCTATTTGAAGATGGCAAGAGTTGGAATTAACGTGTCAGAAGCCACTTTTATACTGGTTATATTTTGTTTTATAGTAAGAAAGCAACTGTTTTTTTTTTCATTGAAATGAGGTTTTTATGCTATAAAAACAATCTGGCAATGTTAAAGAGAAAATAGAGAATATTTATAAATGTGCTACCTTTAGAATGAAAACACTTTATTAGGAAGAGAACACACTTACAACAGGCATTCTAAAAATAAGAGTTCTGATTCTCAAATCGAAGCTGTGTTTCAACATGCTGGCCAAACACCGACTGAAAACTGCAGCTTACCTCTGTTGTTGGCTGGTTATGTGAACTATGTAAATATCATCATAGCTCACTTAGACTGCATTTTCACATGACATTGGTGGGAGTTAGTGTTTTCATTCCATGTATACTATAAGAAACTATTATTTTCACTGAGCGTGGACCTATCAGGGTTATTTTGTTTAATTAATTCTTGTGGGAGATGGAGTAGTGCATCTGTGCATATATGTTTATGTGGCTATAGGGGATTTCATATTTTTTCTCATGAACCATTCATCTTCCTTTCTTTTTTCATATTAATCATTCCATTCATTACATCTCAAATGATACCACATTTCCCGGTCACCTCTCCAGAAGCCCCCATCCCACAACCTCTTTCTTCTCCCTCCCCTTTGCCTCTATGAGGGTGCTCCTCCACCCTCTCATCCTCTTATGCCCCCTTCAGCATCTCCCTATGCTGGAGGACTAAACCTATACAGGACCAAGGGCCACCCCTCCCACTCATGTCAGACAAGGCCATCCTCTGCTGCCTATGTATCTGTTATCGATTCAAGCCTGTTTGCCAGGAAAAAAGAAGAATAAGTGTTGATCAAGAAACTTAATGAGTCTCACTTGCTCAGGTAACTTTGGGAGAGTTGCACAATTACTTTATTTAAGAAAGAAAATGGCCAGTCTGGATAAAACAGTGCAAAACTCCATAGCCCTTCCTTGTTACACACTGTGAAACTAATATTAAGTGCTATGATGTGAATTCTTCTCTAGGAATTAAAAATCCTGCCTATTTTCATTGCTGAAGGTCTGATCCTGGCTGGGTATAACCTGAAATATTTTCAAATTGTATGCACATGTTTTGACATAGAATGAGTTTGCCAAATAAACCTTCACTCGGTTAAATAATGACATTGATCCATGCAACATGTGCTTAGCTACTTACTCAGTCCCTGATACTTCATAGGTAAGAAGAAAATGTGATGTTCCTTCTTATGCAGTTCCCATTTTCTCAAAGAAACTGTTAGATATTTCCAGTCATATTGAGAAGCAGACCTGCCAGTTAATAAATACTTAGAAGAAAAATCACACACCTGGGTGAAAGAATGATCAACCCACATATCGAATACTTAAAATTAAAAAGCATTTAGTTCTCATTTTTCTAACTCAACACTCATAAAAATTAATGACATTTTTATTTTACAGAATGTAAAATCAGGCCTCCTAAATTTTATAACATTATTTATTTTTCCCAGGTCAGAAATAAAAAGTGGGAATTCATGTAATCCTGATCATGGAGCATTTTCCTTCAGGATTACAGTCCTGTGGACCTCACAAGTACTGGAAATATTTTTCTGCATGCAAGTACATTTGGATTACAGTAAAAATAGGTATTGAAGAAGACACTTTTCTGGGAGCAGAGCATTACTTTTAAAATCACATTAATAAAGTGGAACTGTGGTAATGGAATCAGCAGTTGGAGAAGGTCTAATCTGTATTCCCTTCAATGTTTAGACCTCTAATACTAGCCATTGTTCTAGACTCCCACAGTGCTGCCATGTCTAGGCACTACAAGCCATGTCCTTGCTTCTTATGTCATGTAGAAAAATACTACACAAAATTACCATCAGAACAGAATGACCTGGCTGCAAGTATAGCTGTGATTATGCACCACAGCATAGGGAAAGAATACAGTCTACTAAGCTTGGAATTGGTAGAAGTACCACAGGGACTAAAGATTACTGAATTTGTTTGTGATTAAAAGTCATACTCCCTGGGTTTATAATTTTAGCAGAATCTAAATAGTTTTCTAACACTTTAAGAACAAAAAGTTCTATGTATCTTAGCAAGTACATCCCAGTCATAGATATGGGTAAATAAGTATATTTTCTTTAAATCATGAATTCTTCAAATCTTTTATGATACTAGGAAAGTATGCCAAAGCCACTCAATGGAAAGGTATGATGGAAAAATGGATGTTGAAAATGTTTAAATATTGCCAAGCTCTGGCTGCACAATGGACTATCCTATTCACGAAGATGAAGCTAGTCATGCATCAATGACATATATGTTAAAATAGTCAGTGGTATTTTGTTGTAATAAGTACCCAAGGAATCTGCTCTGGAGCTTAAGAATTCATTTTCTGAGGTTGGTTGTCCCAATTGCCTTTAAGTCTTAGACAGGAATAAACCAACATGGACAAATTTGTTCCTCCTACAATACCCAGTAAATACAGACAGGAAGGAACAGGCTACAAGCAATGTGTAAACTTGCAGAGTATGTCATCATTAATATTCTATCTCTAACTAGGTTCCATCACATGCTTTCTAGCTCTTTTCACCAAAGCTAACATAGAGAGCACTCACCAGTCAATCAATCCACTGATTAAGAATAACTTGATTAAATTATATCTAAAACTGGGAACCAGGCTTCAGTACATCTGTCTTTCATTGTGATATGGCATTTCATGTTCAAAGTATATAAGAAGAGCCTTCCAGAGCAGTTAGTTATACAATTGATTTAGTTAGTAGTCTTCAAATGCAGAGTACAGATAAAGGTGAAACTAAAACCATTAATAAGGACTAATAATCTGTTCTCTGGGGCCCGAAATCTGAACATTTCCTATGATAAGAGTGCCATTTTACTTGCAATTGTGGTACTTTGGGTACTGTCATTGACTATAATGACATATTGTAATCTCACCTTACAAACATTATTCTTTACTTTGCCACATACTTCTAAACGGTTATTTGGTTATATTGGGCTTCTAAACTTATGTTCTTTTCAAGTACGGTTGCTGAATCATGTCAGATCACATACTATAAACTATTAACACAAGTGATTTACTATCAGTCATCACAGAATACAGTCAAGAGTTAGTATATGAATTTGCATGCCTAGCCCTGTCTCTCTTAGTCTGGTTTCTTACAAAAGAAGATCTGATAAAAGATTTGATTTAAAATGGGATAATTTGGAGATAATTCTAGGGAAGTAAAAGATAAGAATTGGAAAATAAAAGAAAGACAGTACCAGCCTATTATCAGAAACAACATGAAATAGAACTCTAGAGAATGATGGATAAGATAAACCGATAATCATCAGAGCTTTACTGCCAAAAGAAAAAGAATTAGGACAATAGCCACTAACTTTTAAGAGATAAAAATGAATCCTGATGTTGAGGACTTGTACAATGGCACAGGTACAGTCAGAACTTTCTGGGTAGCCAGATAAATTCCTTAAACAAGTGCTAATAGTTAAATTTATAGTTATGGTCATAAATAACAGATAAAACCAAAGTTAATAGCTGCTGAATCATATATTTTCATAATTTCATGAAATCAAAGGCAATATCATTTCACATTATTGAGAAAGGTAACATTCTAAGTAGTTAATTAATTTAAGGTCACACAGCCTTTAAGCAGGGGACTCCATTTCAAATAATAGCTTAACTCATTTACCATGTGTATACTACTTTGAAAAGTAAATTGAAAACATTATGTACAACTGAGGAATATCACAGTGTTCAATGAGTTATTGTGCTACAGTATACTGACATCACATAGTGTATTTATTAAATGGTAACATGATAATTTTAAGTCCTCCAATAAAATAAAACAAACACCCTTCATGATTTCAATTTTGTTCATTGCATCATTTTGCAGTCCTATCTCTGTGTGTGTCAATATAAATTCAAGAGGCGGATGACCAGTGTAAAAATATTAACTGAAGAGAATTTTATTACTCAATCTACTCTTCAGATAGCTCATCACACTGCCTTAGAACCCCATGACTATTTTGAGATCAATCAATTACTTCTGGCTTGCTCAAGCTGGGTTAGGCATCTGTGCTGGGTTTCATAGAAACCCTGGCCTTCAAGAGGTCAGAATAAAGGCTGAAAGTAAAACCATAAAAGGCATAGTAGAAAGAGAAGGAAAGTGACTCTAGGTAATAAAATTTGATATTTGTGGGACCAAGACATTTCCAAGTGCATTTTAAGGATAAAAGCAAAATAATTTTCTTAGGATGGAACAGGATGATATGAAATCCAAGATCAAAATGGTATAGTGGAGCTAGATTATGAGGACTTCTGAATTCCACGCTTTGATATTTGGCTTCTCCTTTTCCTTTCAGATACAGACAGATTTCTGTTTCCTTAAAAGATAGAATTCACTTCTTAGAATCACTGTACCATTAATATGGTTTCTACTGAGTCATTTTAATACTACTTATTATTATGTGACTTGTATTTATTAAAAAATAATTTAGTTCACAGCCCAAACATATAAAAAATACAAAAAAGTCAGTAGTAAATGCAAAATACAAATACACATACACATATATATGTATATATATATACATACATATATTTGCATTCTCATATTAGAGTTCAGTTTAATTTCTAAGTACAATATGCATAACATATTCAGGAACAAGGTATTTATAGCATGTATCAAATTATTATTTAATTCTTTTTATTTAATTTTTTGAGGCAGAGTCCAACTATGTGTTCAAAACAAAACTTAGACCCAGGATTTCTTTCTTTGCCTCAAGTCCTAGGATTAGATGCATATACAATCAGATCTTTGCAAGTCTATATTAGTTTGTTAGCGTACTATGAATATATTTCTATGTATGATGTAAGACCAGATTATCATATCTATTCTTGTGTGCATATATAAAAATACTTATGAACAACCAAATGGATCATAACCTCACTACGGTCACAAACGTAATATTTATGTTCATGACAGCCAAGTGTCCCTCAACTCCATCTATTTATACGTAAACATTGGTCTTGGACTTTAGGCATAAATTTGACAAACTAACATGTCTTTCGATTCATATAGATAGATATAGATATAAATATAGATATAAATATAGGTATAAATATATATGTATACATATATACATATATATGTGGATTTATACATATGTGACTATAAATAAAAATGTTATTCAATAGTACTTATACTCACACAGTTCTCTGGATAATACGGAAAAGGATTAAGTCTTTTATTTCATTTTTTTAAAAAACATATTTATGTATTTATTTTGCAGTCCATATATCTTCCCAACAACCCCCTTTCAACCCTCGAACTGTTCCTTATCCCATACCTTCTCCCCATCAGCTGTCTCCATGGGGATGTCCCCATCCCCCACCCCACTTGACCTCTAAACTCCCTGGGTCCTCCTGTTTCCCTGGCATTAGGTATATCATCCCCCAGTGAACACAGAACCAGCAGTCCTCTACGGAATGTGTGCCGGAGACTCATATCAGATGGTGTACGTTACCTGTGTGGTGATCCAGTGTTTGAGAGGTATCTGGGGACCAGATGAATTGAGACCCTTTTCCCTTCTCTTCAGCTTCTTTCAGCCTTCTCCAACTCAACAAGTTAGGTCAGCAACTTCTGTTGGTTGGGTGGGTGCAAATATCTGCATCTGACACTTTCAGTTGATTGTTGGGTTTTCCAGATTGTGGTCATGCTAGGTTCCTTTTTGTGAGCGCTCCATAGCCCCAGCAAAAGCACCAGGCCTTGGGACCTCCCCTTGAGCTGGATCCCACTTTGGGCCTGTCACTGGATCTTGTTTTCCTCAGGTGCCTCTCCATTTCCATCTTTGCAGTTCTTTCAGACAGGAACAATTATGGGTCAGAGTAAACTGACCCTTAGAAGCTCAAAAGCACTTGAGAGACACTTGCAGATGAGCGGCCTGGAGTACTAACGATCCTAATTTGCATATATTTTACTGGGAGTCTGTGTCTTCAACACAGTTATATAAAACACATGTATCAGATGAATATTTTCCTGAAAGAATGAAAGGCGATTCTAACTGATAAACTCCCAACATTTGTAGAGTCCACATTCTCCTGAAAATGATTACTTATCTTGTCGTAAATTTACTGAGTAGATCTTGCATACTGTCATCCATGAATATAAACTGTCTATGGGATGAATAGACTTAAGAAATCATTGAATTCTTTCCCTATAGAACTCCTGTCTATGTGTGTCTATGTCTATGTGATGAAAAGTTGTCAATCTAATTTCAAAGAAAATATAAATTGTAATTAAAGACAATGTCATATGCAAATTACCTACTATACAAAATGTTTTCTATATGAATAGTTTTGTTTTTAATATATATTTAACAAAATATTAATTTTAAAATTGTGTTCTAATTTAAATATTTTTTTATCTAATGTGTTATGATTATATTCTTTCCCATTTCCTAACTCCTATCATATCCTCCCCACCTCAGTGGCCCCTCAAATTTATGGTAAATTACAACACAGATTATATTAATGCATTAAATAAATTGGAACATTATTTTTAAATAAAGGTCAGGTATTCAGTTTGCATTTCTATTACTGTGACAAATACCTGAAATTTTGCAATACCATGATCAAAAACTCAGTTCTCTGTTTGTGGTTGTTTGATTTCAGCTCTGAATTAGATTATTTCCTGTTGACTACTCCTATTGGGTGTGCTTGCTTCTTTTTGTTCTATAGCTTTCAGGTGTGCTAAGTTGCTAGCGTAGGATCCTTCCAATTTCTTTCTTTTTTTTTTAATTTTTATTTTCTATATGGAGGCACTTAGTACTATGGATTTTCTTAGCACTGCTTTCATTGTGTCCAGTGAGTTTGGGAACACTGTGTCTTCATTTTCATTAAATTATAGAAAGTCTTTAATTTCTTTCCTTATTTCATCCTGGACCAGATTATTGAATAAAGAGCAGTTCAGTTTCCATGAATATGTGGGCTTTCTTTTGTTTTTGTTGTTATAGAAGACCAGCCTTAGTCTGTGTTGATCTCATAGAATGCAAGGGATTAATTATATCAATCTTCTTGTATCTGTTTTGGCATGTTTTGTGTGCGATGATATGGTTTTTGTTTTAGGGTAAAATGTTTTGTACATATCTATTAAGTCTACTTCATTCAAAACTTGTTAGTTTCACTGTGTCTCTGTTTAGCTTTTGTGCTAATAACCTGTTGGTTGTTGAGAGTGGGGTGTTGAAGTCTCCCACTATTATTATGTGAGGCACAATGTATGTTTTGAGCTTTAGTAAAGTTTCTTTTATGAATGTGAGTGCTCCTGCATTTGCAGCATAGATGTTTAGAATTGAAACTTTATCTTGGTGAATATTTCCATTGAGGAGTATGAAGTATACTTGTCCATTTCTTCTGAGAACTTTTGGTTGAAAGATTTTTTTATTGGATATTAGAATGGCTACTCCAGATTGTTTCTTGGGACCATTTGCTAAGGCATTTATTCCAGCCTTTTAGTCTGAGGTGGTGTCTGTCTTTATCACTGATGTTTCTTGTATGCAGCAAAATGCTGGATCCTGTTTATGTATCCAGTCTGTTAGTCTATGCCTTTTATTGGAGAATTGCGTCTCTTGATGTTGAGAGATATTAAACACCAATAATTGTTGGTTTTACTTATTTCTGTTGTTGGAGGTGGTATTATATTTGTGTTTTTCTCTTCTTTTTGGGATTGTTGTAAGATGATTAATTTCTTGTGCATGTGTTTTTTCAACGTAGTTACTCTATTTGTGCTGAAATTTTCTATCTAGCTTCCTCTGTAGGGATAGATTAGTAGAAAAGAATTGTTTGTTTGGTTTTTATGGAATATCTTGGTTTCTCCACCTGTAGTTACTGAGAGTTTTGCTGGGTATAGTAGCCTGGGCTGGCAATTTTGTGCTCGTAAAGTCTGCGTGACAACTGTCCAGGAACTTCTGGCTTTTAGAATCTCTCTTGAGAAGTCTGGTGTAATTTATGGTGATAGGTGTGATTTTATGTTATTGGTCTTTTTCTCTTACTGTTTTTTAACATTCTTTCTTTGTTCTGCGCATTTACTCTATTGATTATTATGTGGCAGGAAGATTTTTCTTTTCTGGTTCAATCTATTTGGTGTTTTGTAGGTTTCTTGTAAGTTTATGGATATCTCTTTCTTCAGGTTAGGAAACCTGAGATTCTCTCTTATATCTCTTGTATTCTGTTTATGATGCTTGCATCTGTTCTTCCTGATGTCTTTCCTAAATTTTCCATCTCCAGGGTTGACTCCCTTTGTGATTTCTTTATTGTTTCTATTCCATTTTATTTTTTAGGTCTTGGACAGTTTAGTTCAATTCCTTGGCCTGTTTGTGTTTTTGTTTCCTCTTTAAGAGCTTCTACCTGTGTGTTCTTGTATTTCCTTCAGGTAGTTAAGTGTATCCTCCTTGAAGGACTCTATCATCTGGATGAGATGGGGTTTTAGGTCACAATCTTGCTTTTAAGGTGTGTTAGGTTTTCCAGGGCTTGCTGTTATGGGAGAACTGGGTGTTTATGATGCCAAAATCCTTTGGTTTCTCTTACTTATGTTCTTGTGTTTGCCTCGTACTATCAGGTAATCTCTGCTTTCTACCCTGTGTGTCTCTTACTGGATCCTGTCACTCCCTGGAGACAAGTAGAGCTATATTAGAGCAAGCCTTCTAGGAGGGAGAAAGTGATGTCTCTGGTTAGGAGAGGCCTGCTGTTTCCATGTTTCAGCAGACATCCTGGGAGAGAGGAAGACAGTGGGTCATGGGAGACGGCAGGTGCCCTAGATCTGCCCTGGCAAATTTCCAAGCCAGAAGGAAGAATGGGATGATAGGACTTGTGCCTGCTAGGCTCCATGGAGCCTTCATCCTTCCTTTCTTCTTTCCTGTATTTATTTATCATGGGCCAGACTGGGGTCTGTTATTAAAGATATATATCAAGCCTGGCTATGATTTGTCAGTGTACTCAACCACTTTTTAAAATCTACTTGGAACATTAAACATGATAGAGGTAGAAAAAAATCTCTCATGAAGTCCTCTATGAAAGAAAACTGTGGCCGGGCAGTGGTGGCGCACGCCTGTAATCCCAGCACTCTGGGAGGCTGAGGCAGGCGGATTTCTGAGTTCGAGGCAGCCAGGGCTGTACAGAGAAACCCTGTATCAAAAAAAAACAAAAATCCAAAAACAAAAAAAGGAAAGAAAGAAAGAAAGAAAGAAAGAAAGAAAGAAAGAAAGAAAGAAAGAAAGAAAGAGAAAACTGTGACAAGTTCCTGATTGGACAGAAACCAATCCATCTTCAAGGGAGAAAACGCAGAATAACTGTAGCTTCATAGAATGAATTGGGTAGTGTTCCATCTGTTTCTTTTTTGTGGAATAGTTTGAAGACAATTGGTACTAGGTCTTCTTTCAAAGTCTTATAAAATTCTGTACTACATCCATCTGGTCCTGGGTTTTTTATGGTTGGGAGACTTGTAATGATTGCTTCCATTTCTTTGGGTTTATGAGACTATTTAGATGGTTTATTTGATCCTGATTTAACTGTGGTATGTGGTATCTGTCTAGAAAATAGTCCATTTCATCCACATTATCCAGTTTTGTTGATCATAGGCTGTAGTAGTAAGATCTGATGATGTTTTTCAATTTCCTCAGTTTCTGTTGTTATGTCACCCTGATATAACAGGATGATATATCCATTTCTGATTTTGTTAATTTGGATACTGTCTCTGTGACCTCTGGTTCGTCTGGCTAAGAGTTTATCTATCTTGTTTATTTCCCAAAGAACCAGCTCCTGGGTTTGTTGACTATTTGTATAGTTCTTTTTATTTCTACTTGGCTGATTTCAGCTCTTAGTTTGATCGTTTTATTCCTATTGAAAACCAGCTTAGTCCATGGTGATCTGATAGAATGCATAGGATTATTTCAATCTTGTTGAATCTGTAAAGAACTGTTTGTAACTGATTGTATGGTCACTTTTGAAAAAGGTAACATGAGGTGCTGGGAAGAAGGTATATTTCTTTGTGCTAGGACAAAATGCTCTATAGATACTTATAAAATCCATTTGATTTTTAAATTCTGTTAGTTTCATTGTTTCTCTTTTTAGTTTCTGTTTCAGTGATCTGTCCATTGATGAGATTGGGGTGTTGAAGTCTCCCACTATTATTGTGCGAGGTGTAATATGGGCTCTGAACTTTAATAAAGTTTCTTTTAAGAATGTGGGTACCCTTGCATTTGGAACACAGAAATTCAGAATTGAGAGTTCTTCTTGGTAGATTTTTCCTTTGATGTGTGTGAAGTGTTCTTCCTTGTCCTAACCGTAACCCTAACCCTAACGCTAACCCTAACCATAACCCTAACTTTTGGTTGAAAGTTGATTTTATTCAATATTAGATTGGTTACTCCAGCTTGTTTCTCGGGACCATTTGCTTTAAAAATTGTTTTACAGCCCTTTATTCTGAAGTAGTGTCATTCTTTGACACTGAGGTGTGTTTCCTATATACAGCAAAATTCTAGGTCCTGTCTATATACCAAGTCTGTTATTCTATGTCTTTTTATTGGGGGAATTGAGTCCATTGATGTTAAGAGGTATTAAGGAATAGTGATTGTTTCTTCCTGTTATTTTTGATGTTAATTTTTCTGTTTATGTGGCTCTCATCTTTTAGGTTATTTGAAGGAAGATTACTTTCTAGCTTTTTCTAGGGTGTAGTATCTCTCCTTGTGTCTCCATCTATTATGTTTTGTAGGACTAGATTTGTAGAGAGATGTTGTGTAAATTTGGTTTCATCATGAAATATCTTGGTTTCTCCATCTAGGGTAATTGAGAGTTTTGCTGGATATGGTAGTTTGGGTTGGTATTTGTGTTCTCTGAGGGTCTGTATAAGATCTTCCCAGAATCTTCTAGCTTTCATAGTCTCTGGTATGAACTCTGATGTAATTCTGATAGGTTTGTCTTTATATGTTACTTGACATTTTCCCCTTACTGCTTTTAGTATTCTTTATTTTGTTCATCTGGTATTTTGATTATTATGTGATGGGAGGAATTACTTTTCTTGTCCAATCTTTTTGTAGTTATGTAAGCTTCTTGTATGTTTATGGACATCTCTTTCTTTAGGTTGGGAAATTTCTCTCAAAAATTTGGTGAAGATATTTAATGGCCCTTTAATTTGGGAATGTTCACTCTCTTCTATACCTATTTTCCTTTGGTTTGATCTTCTCATTGTGTCCTGGATTTCCTGAATGTTTTTGGTTCAGAACTTTTTGCTTTTTGTATTTTCTTTGGCTGTTGTGTCAATCTTTTCTATGGCATCTTCTGCACCTGAGAATCTCTCTTCTATCTCTTGCATTCTGTTGGTGATGCTTGAATATATGACTCCTTATCTCTTTCCTAGGTTTTCTATCTCCAGAGTTGTTTCCCTTTGTGATTATTTTATTGTTTCTATTTCTATTTTTACATCCTAGATGTTTTAATTTAATTCCTTCACATGTTTCATTGTGGTTTTTTGTAATACTTTAAGGGATTTAGTGTGTGTGTGTGTGTGTTTGTGTGTGTGTGTGTGTGTGTGTATGTTTCCTCCTTAAGGGTATCTAGCTGATTACCTGTGTTCTCTTGTATTTCTTTAAGAGAGTTATGTCATCCTTGAAGTCCTCTATCATATCATGAGATATGATTTTAAATCAGAGACTTGTTTTCTGGTTTATTATGGTATCCAGTGCTCACTGTGGTAGGATAGCTTTGCTCTGATAGTGACACATAGGCTTGGTTGCTGTAGCTTATGCTCTGACCTTTACCTCTCACCATCTTGTTATCTCTAGTGTTAGCTGGTCTTGCTATCTCTGACTGTGGCTTTGGCCTCCTGCATGCCTGTGTGTCAGTACTCCTGGAAGTCCTCTCCCAGACATATTTGGTTATGGAGCACTGTAGCATAGGATCCACTCAGGGCACAGATGGAAACCAGAAGGACCTGACATACCCTTTTTCTGTTCAGGAGCTATTTAAGTTTCTTGAAAATTTTGGAGTTTTGATAAGTTTTGGAGACTAGCTGTATAGATTTTCCATTCACATGGCAATAATTCACATTCTTTATAATTAATGTCACTGTACATGTTTCTCTGGAGCAGTAGAGGAGCAAAGGTGTATAGATAATCTCTGGAAGAGCATAATTCATGTTGGAGAATAGCCATTCATGTTCTAAGAGCACAGCCATGATGAACCTGTAGAACAGGGGGAAGTGAATTTGGCAGGACCAGGAAGAAATCTGGGTTGGAAATGGCAACAGCCTATAGAGAGGAGGATGAATGGTACTGCTTCAAAGAAATAAAAGGCAGGTGACTGAACCTCAGAAATACCAAATATTGCACCACAGTCGATCTAGAATCACTGGAAATGGAGTAGAAGTTATTTAATGCCAACCATGCATCTTGTAGGATGATATACTGTGTTTTTAACAAGGGAGAAAGATAAGGACATTTTATTTACTTACCCTGACATGAATAAATAGCTGTTTGGTCACTGAAAGGAGAATCCATCACAGGTTGAAGAAGTTGTAATTCAACATCCTGCCTTTGAATAAACCAGGGAATCTTCCTTTGATCCCACACAATGCTTTAGTTAGGTTTTTTTCATCCTTTAACTTAAGCAAAAACATAAAACTATTCATAATGCTAGAATGTCACAGCTAACACCAGTGATAGTTATTCTCTAAACGTTTACTCCTAAGAAGAACAGAGAGTAATACAGTTTCCTAACACAGTTCAGAGGAGTTTAATGTTGCTCTAAGGACAAATAACAACCATGCTGTTTTATTTTCTTTTATGTTATATGATTTCAACCACAGGTGTAAAGAAATATGAACCCTGTAGAGATCAGTTTGTTCAGTCTAACAGCTGATACCAAAATTTCATTATCCCACCAAATACTATTACTGAGTTGAGAAATGTATTTTGCTTGAATACTGAAGTCAAATGAATAACAGTTTCCCAGGTGCAGTCTATTTCTGATTGTGTGGCTAATATAATTGTGAGAACTATGTACCTAATACTAAGGGAAGCCATTTCTTCTATCAAAAATTTCTGTGTCATTTAACAACTGTTCCAATAAACTATGAGTTCTTCTACTTACCCATATCCAGCAGGCTCAACAGAAGCTTTTCTCAGCATCTGGGCTGTGTATTAATTTCTTCTGGGCATGCATTCAGTGTGACTAGGCAACATCTTTCTGCGCTGCTAATGTAAAACTTGAAACCCTTCCAAAAAGGAGAATTTTTATTTTCAAGCCTGCTTTATTCTATGTTTCTATAATAATTATGTTATTTCCAAGTACTGTACCACAGCGTGCTGAAATAGTGTTAGTTGTTTGGAAGTAGTAATAAAAAAAATAACCCACTGCAAAAGATGGTAAGTGATAATGAGAGGACTTATAAGTAGACTCTTACTTTTCATAAGAAACAATGGCCTAGAAATCATGATAGATATATGTTGTTGTAAAGAAGAAAATCTGCTTGTGGAAACCTTCACTTGCTGAAGTCAAGCCCCATGCTGTCACAGGTTTCTACTCATAAGCTTGTGAGGTCTGAATTAATATTTCCTCAAAATGAGTGACATAGGTTAGTCTCTACATCTCTGATATTACAATTTCTACTGGTACCAAGATATTCCCAGTGGGATCAATTTCTATTTAGAACGATGACGTCTCAATAATCTAGGGACCAGAAGACTTGCTTTCTCTGCTCCTTGGCTCCAGGTTTCCACTAGTTATCCAAGGAAGCATCTGGGTGAACTAAATATATACAGTCCTATTTTCACACTTGCTTCCGGTAGGGTCGTAACTCAAAATACTACAAACTACAAACCAATATTAATTTATTCACTGTACTGGAGGTAAAAATTACAAGTCCAAAATTATGTCCAAAAGCTATTGTGTCCTGATTTTGATGATATCTCACTTCTTAGTTTGCTGACGGCTCTTTTAATTGTGTCATTATGTGAAGAAAGAGGTTCTTTATCTCTTTTTTATGTTCTTTGTAGATCTATTTTATTAGTTATTTTATTTATTTATACTTGAAATGTTTTCCCCCTTCCTTGTTTCCCCACTGCAACCCACTTATCTCATTTCCCCCTCATTTCCCCACTTCTATGAGGGACTCCACCCCCACCCATCCTCTCCTGCCTCACTACCCTAGCATTCCCCTATGCTTAGGCATCAAGTCTACACAGGGCCAAGGGCCCCCCTCCCATTGATGCCATCCTCTGGTACATATGCAGCTGGAGCCATGGATCTCTATGTTCTTATGAAGACACTGATCTCATTTGGGGGAGCCTGTATGTTATATAATACGACCCTCAGAAACTCCCCAATGTTCAATACTCAAATCATAAAGTAAGGCCCAGGGTCATCAAGGCATGAATTATATCATAATATCTTT
This sequence comes from Apodemus agrarius, assembly GCA_964023405.1. Taxonomy (NCBI): domain Eukaryota; kingdom Metazoa; phylum Chordata; class Mammalia; order Rodentia; family Muridae; genus Apodemus; species Apodemus agrarius. The sequence continues at coordinate 67,627,176 of OZ030016.1, forward strand.
GAATTCATAGCATTCTCTTTCCTAGTTCCAAATTTTATGTGTGTTTCCTATCCATTCCAATGGTCTCAAAAGTCTTAACTATTTCTAGTACTAAATCTAAAGTCCGAAATGTAAGTGATTGTACAAAGAAATTACCAAAGAAGACTGCTGGTTTTTTTGGGATCAAACTGCCCAGGGCATCTCTTGTGATGGAGGGTGCAGGGACAGAAAGAAGAGCAAAAGTCACAGAAAAGCAAGCAGAGCTTACATGACAGACAGCAGGATGAGGGTCTGAGCTGATACAGATAGGAAGCTGAGTGTCTTTGTCAGAAGTAGTTGAGCCTTTACAAAATAGTAAGTGATCTTCCTGGAAGGTTAAGGGAAGTTCCTTGAAGGCCAGAACTGATCTGAGGAGATAGGCTTTTCCAGGAAACAGAAATACCCACTTTTAGGATTATTTACCTCATAAAACTCCTTGTTTACCCAACCAAAATCTTTATATTTAGAACAACGTCACCAAATACATGGATACTACGAAGGTGAGGAAGAGGAGACTCTGAACCAATTTGAAACTTAAAGAGTTAGAGCTAGAGGTCAAGAAGAATGAAAAAAAGAAAATGGGTCTGATTTGTTTTACAGATCTAACTGTAAAACAGAGTTATTTAGAGATAAAAGTAAATGCAATATGTGTTCAAATAAAAGCCTGAATGGACAATTTTGAAGATTCTTTTTTGACAAGAGAATCATATAGGAGTGTTAATGGGAGCCATCTGTATAGAGGAAAGGAAGAATTGGGAAAAAGAGAGGAAGATTGGGACAAAGAACAGACTAAGGGAGATTGTAGTGTACAGTTCAAAAGAGAGCTTCACTGAATCCATATCTCCAGATTAATATGGCCCTTAATAGGTGTTCTAGGTTGTGGCAGGGGTCCAAAAGGTGATCATGTGCAACATCACTTTCACATAATCCTTAGCATCATCCAGTGATAGACAGGTGTAGTCATTGGGCTTCTCTTAAAATTCTGCATTTAGAAGACTTCTAGCTATTAATATGTTCTAAGTTTCTTTTGAGGTATAAAACATCAACCAGTCTCTTTTCAGTTTTATGATCTAAAAATGTCTTTTTGGGGGAATGTCGTCATATTAAATATAAGGAGCATGGTAATATAGGCCTTATGTCTCAGTGTGTTGATTCTGAGATTAACTTATATCGGAACCCTTCACTAAAAACAAAAAAGAGGGCTTATGGAACTTTCAGGGAGGGGGGATTCTGGAAAGGGGAAATAATTTGAAATGTAAGAGGAACACTCCTACACTGTTGGTGGGACTGCAAGATGGTACAACTGCTCTGGAAATCAGTCTTGCGGTTCCTCAGAAAATTGGGCATGACACTTCCAGAGGACCCTGCCAAACCACTCTTGGGCATATACCCAGAGGATTCCCCTGCATACAATAAAGACACATGCTCCACTATGTTCATAGAAGCCTTATTTATAATAGCCAGAAGTTGGAAGGAGCCCAGATGTCCCTCAAAGGAAGAATGGATACAGAAAATGTGGTATATTTATACAGTGGAATACTACTCAGCAATTAAAAATAATGAATTCATGCAATTTGTAGGCAAGTGGTTGGATCTGGAAAATATCATCCTAAGTGAGATAACTCAATCACAAAAGAATACACATGAAATGCAATCACTGATAAGTGGATATTAATGAGCCCAGAAGCTCCGAATACTCAAGGCACAATTAGCAAGTCAAAAGATTCCCAAGAAGAAGGAAGGAGAGGACCCTGGGCCTGAAAGGACTGGATCCAGTTTTGTAGGAGAGTACCAGAATAGAGCAGAGAAATGGTGGGGTGGTGATTGGGGAATAGGCTGGGGGTGGAGTTGGGTGGAAGAGGACATATGGGACATATGGTGAGGGGGGAACTGGGAAAGGGGAAAGCCTTCGTAATGTAAACAAAGAATATAGAAAATAAATTTTAAAAAGGAAAAAAGAATATATTGAATAAAAATAATTAAAAAAAACAAATGTGATTATAGTATTGATCAACTTCTTCCTGAACTTTCCATAGCATTACTGACTAGGCTTATGCCGTAATGGAGCTGAAGGCCTCTTCTATTTCTATTTGTTTCAGAAGGTTTCTTTTTCCCTCATTGCCTGATTCTGTCCATCATCATAATACTCTTGAATACTCCTTTTCACTTGCTTGATGTAAGTTTTTCTTTGACACTTGTCACCATGGGCAAGATTCTCCAGCCCAAGGAGTTGGCCATGAACAAAGGAGTTGCCTTGCGCCCTGAACAAGGGAACTTATGATCCTGGAACTGTCCTCATTCACCACATCTGGTGATTGAGGTCCTTTTGTCTGAAGGGCAAGAAGTGAGTGCCCAGTTTGCTTTCTCCTCTAAGGAATTTCAGGGGTTTAAGACAAAGTACAACCCATCATATTGATACCAGTAGCTTCAGAATGTGTATTTATATACAAATTTAAGTTTTTATTTGTATTAAATTGGGTTTCTACAGAATGAACTTAGTGACTTTTGCAAGCTAAGCATTTCTACCATACCTGTGCTCCAACTCTCAGCCACATCTTTCTATTGTAAGAAAAGAAACTATCAACAAATGTGTCATCATTTGTATTTTCTCAGACAATGTGGGTGCTCACCTTAGCAATTAATTTCTTTGTGAATCTTGCTGCTGTGTTCTTAAGGCAATGTTCTTTCTAGTTCAATCCAAAGGTCACTTGCTGTTTCTTTCAAATTCTTGACCGAATTTCTTTCTAGATGCCTCATTAAATTTAAAATGCAAAACCAAATATGAACAGTGTAATTCTTAGGAGCAGCTGTGTTTACAGCCAAGCTATTTTCATATGTGTCATGGCCATGCTTTTTTTTTTTTTTTTTTGAAACCACAATCTAGTAAATCTCCAAGAGCTTACATATGACTTTTAGTTTGTTGATTCTTCCTTGACTGTATATTCAATGGACAAGGAAGAAATATGAGTCAAGCTATGTAAGTTTACTGCAAATCCTGGATTTTATGATGTTTGGGTAAACCTCGGCCTTAATGTCATTTGGAACATATTGGTCTGTAGAATCAGCATTGAAATAGCAGAGACAATAATGGCAAACTGATCCATGTCTGTGTATAAGGAATGACTTTTACAATTTTTCAACTTGAATATTAAATACTTTCAGTATGTTTTTTTTTTAAAAAATAAAGAATAGCATAAGTTGAGATACACCCTACTGGTCACAAATCCACAACTTCATAGATAAATTACATAAATGTGTGCAGATCTGCAAAACGCTATTATACCTCTAAAGACATCACTAGCAACACATGGTTATTAAGTTAAGATGCAGATTTATCTTAACCAATGACATTATTCTGTTACCTAGAACAAAGCGCTCTTTCTATTTTGGATGCCACATGCCTTCATTTAAAGTTCATATCTTGCAAATAGAATCCACCCATAGCTATGTGTTATGTGGCTAATATTTTAATAATCTCTGATTGTTCCTTTTTTATTTTATTACTCATTCCTTCATTGACATCTCAAATGATATCCTACTTCCCAGTTACCCCTACACCAACCCCCCTCTCCCTCTCCTTGGCTGGTATAAGGATGCTGACCCACCTTTCCACTCTTTCCCGCCCCCATCACTCCAGCATCACTCTAGGTTATAGCATCAAATTTCCCTGGGACCAAGGGCCTCCCCTCCCATTACTGTCAGGCAAAGCCATCCTCTGCTACATATGTATCTGAAGCCATGGATCCCTCCAGATAAGCTCCTTGTTTGGTGGTCTAGTCTCTGGGAGAACTCTGGTCAGGACAGCCTATGTTGTTCTTCCAATGGGGTTGCAATCCCTCTTTGCTCTTCCTGTCCTTCCACCACTTCCCCAATCAGGTTCCCTGGGCACAGTTTAATGGTTGGCTCTAACCATCCACATCTGCATTGGTCAGTTGCTGGACATACATCCCAAAGAAATGCCACATGAGGTTCTTGTCAGCAAGCATCTCTTGAGCACAGCAACAGAATCAGATTTGGTGCCTGTAGATATAATAGATCAACAGCTGGGTCAGTCCCTGGATGGTCCTTAGTTCAGTCTCTGTTCGATTATTTGACCCTGTTCTTACCTTGGACATAAACATTTCTGGATTAAAAATGTCTCCATCTCCACCTTTTCTGTGCATTTTGACTAAAGTCATCCTAGTTGGTTCCTGGGAGCCTCTCTTTTCCCTGGTGTCTGGGACCTTCCAGTGGCTATCCCCAGTTGCTCATCCCCTCTGATACATATTTTATATGATTTTATGCCCCATGTTCCACTCTCACATCCCCTCCAGCTCCCAGTTGTGCTCTCCTTATCACCCCACCCTCCTCTATCCTTCCAAGGTTCCCCTTTTGCTCCACCAACCTGATTATCCTGTTCCCAGCCTCAATGCAATATTGAAGCATCCACAACCTGGTCTTCCTTACTTCTAAGTTCCAAATGGTCTATTGGTTCTATCATGGGCACTGTGAGCTTTTGGGCTAATATCTATTTATCAGTGAGTATATACCATGTGTATTCTTTTGTGTATCCTCACTCAGGATGATATTTTCTAGTTCCATCTATTTGCCTGTGAATTTCATGAAGTTATTATTTTTAATCTCTGAATAGTACTTCACTGTGGAAATGTACTATGTTTTCTGTATCAATTATTCTGTTGAGAGACATCTGAGTTGTTTCCAGCATCTGGCTATTATAAATAAGGCTGCTATGAATGTAGTGGAGCATATTTTCTTGTTATATGTTGGAGCATCTTTTAGGTATATGCCCAGTTGTGGTATAGCTAGGACTTCAGGTAGAACTATTTCCGGTTTTCTCAGGAACTTTCAGACTGATTTCCAAAGTGGTTTCACCAGCTTACAGTTCCACCAGTAATAAATGAGTATTCCTCTTTCTCCACAACCTCACCTGCATTTGCTCTCACCTGAGTTTTTGATCTTAGCCATTCTGACTGGTGTGAGGCGAAATCTCAGGGTTTTTTAGATTTGCTTTTCCCTGAAGACTAAGAATGGTGAACATTTCTTTCAGTGTTTCAAAGCCATTTGAGATTCCTTGGTTGAGAGTTCTCTATTTAACATTGTACTCCAATTTTTAATAGGGTTATTTGGTTGTTTGGAGTCTAACTTCTTGAGTTCTTTGTATATTTTGGATATAAGCCCTCTATCTGATGAAGGGTTGATAAATATCCTTTACCCATCTGTAGGTTGTCATTTTGTCCTATTGACAGTGTCCTTTGCTTTACAGAAGCTTTAAAATTTCATGAGGCCTTATTTGTTGATTGTTGATCTTAAGTCTAAGCCAATGGTGTTCTGTTCATGAAAATTTTCTCCACGTTCTGTTCTATTAGATTAAACATACCTGGTTTTATGTGGAGGTCCTTGTTCCACTTGGACTTGAGCTTTGTACAGGGAGATAAGAATGAATCAATTTGCATTATTATACATGCTTCCTGCCAGTTGAACCAGCACCATTTGTTGAAAATGCTATCCTTTTCCCACTGGATGGTTTTCACTTCTTTGTCAAAGATTAAGTGACGTTTAAGTGTGTGGATTCATTTCTGGGTCTTCAGAAATGATTTTGTTTCTTTTGAACTCTTTAACTTTCATGAGTATTTAGAACCATACTATACCAATAAGTATGGATTCATTTATTTTTACTCTTATTAGATTTGGGGGTTTCTTTGGAGGGCATTAAAATAATGCCATGAACCATCTCATTTGTGCATTTGGTATATATATGTAAATACCTCTGTGAAATCTATGGTTAGAAATGTATTTTTTAAAATATTTTATTTATTATTATTAACCTGAGTGTCTGTGTATGTCTATACACCACATGTATGCAGTGTCTTTGGAGGTCAAAACGGAAAATCAAATTTCTGAGACTGGTTACAAATGGTTGTGATCTGCCCTGTGGGTGATTAGAATGGAACCTGGGACCTATGGAAGAACAACCAGTGCTCTTAAATACTAAGCTATCTTTCCAGGCACAGATACATAATTGTAATTGATACTGTACAATGCAATAAAATACAATATAGTAACAATACAATACAGCACAATACAGTAGAGTACAGAACAATACAATACAATGAGCTACAATGCAGTACAAGGTATGTTATATTATTTTGTTGCATGCTGGTCTATAAGCTTAGTTTTAATGATGTTGATTAATCAGTATATAAATGTTATTCTGAAGGTACATGGGAATACCACTTGGTTTGTCATTAATACTTTACATTTCTTTAAATTTTATGCACTCAAGCAGTGTATAATGATTTGACTATTATAGTATTACTTTGCCTTTTCTTTACAATGAGTAACTTTGAGAATCTTTTAAAAATGTGTTTATGTGAATATCTTCTGTTACATGCCTAATCAAAATATTGTGTTTTGTTAATTTATTTTACTTTTATTTGTTGGGTTTGTGTATTTACATGCTGCATACCATATGTGTGTGAGTGCCGGCAGAGACTAGAAGAAGGCATTATATTTCCTTGGGCTATAGTTGCAGGTGCTTGTACTGTTCCAGCTTTTGTGTTGTGATCCTCAGTGCTCTTAACCTCTGAGCCTTCTCCGCATACTCCCATTACTTTGATTTTTACATTTAAACCCTTATCTTTTTCTGCCATGGAACTCCTGAATCAATCACAATGTCTGGAGTGCAGATCTCTTCTTTGTTCTGTGCTATACTTTTTATAGTCTTTCAGATAATAGATGTTCATTATATATTGAAGTTATTGAACAAATATCTTTTGTATAGACTCCTTTTTATGTCCTAGGACATGCCATACATTAGTCATTTTAAGGAGTCTAATAAGGACTTACAAAATGATATTGTAACTATTTGAGTCAGAATGTCAAGAGGGACTGCTCAGCATGTATTTTCTGTAGGATTAGAGAAAGAATGGTCAAGTGTTAATTACAGGAAGATATATCTCTCTTTCAATAAGATACTTTCTTTTTAAGAACAATATGAGTTAGCTACAGAAGGGCAGCAAATTGACAAGGTTGCTTCTGGCTGTAACAAACCCTTGACTCTGAGTATAGTGAAGAATTTTTTTTTTCGGAAAAAGCCATATATTCTAAATCTGAGTTTATGTAGAAAACCCTCTTTAAGGCACTCTTATTTATTAGAAATATACAAAAGAACAAAGGGCAGATTAGAGTTATTATATTTACAAACACAAGCATGTATGTACACATCCATCATATGTACTTGTATACATTATCCTCTAATTGTTGACATTATAATTGCATCCTAATCTGTGGCTCAGAAATAAATGAGGATCTTAGCAACTGTCTATTGCAGTAACACTGGATTATACTTGCTGTAAAATCTAGCATCTGCCAAGTTCAGTCTGTGATTAATGCTAATGCCAGTTGCAGATTGTCAACATACAGTGCACCTGCATATACAGTACTGATGACAGACACCATATATTACCTTCATATCAGAAAGGTTTGTTTCCAAACTTGGAACAGATTTTAACATATATTAACTCACAGTGTATGAATGTGTTACATGCCTGTGCCAAACTGTCTTGAAAGGACATTTTTGAAAACAATACAGGAAACATGCTGAACTCTCAGAAAGGCTTGGAAGTCTATCGTTGAAGTCATTAAGTGCTATAGGTTGGCCTATTATGAGGATTTAGGCTAGTTATTGCTGTTTTTTTATTGAGTCTTTCTGCCAAAGAACTCAGGCAGAAAAGATGACATGTTTAGAAAATTATTAAATATATACTCTAGGTTTGATAAAATATTGATAAAAAGAATGAAAATATATACTTTAGTTAAAATATTTATGCAGCACACACTCTGTTCTGATTTTCACCCCTTCCCTAATTTTGTAGTCAGTGAGATGAAAGCTGTTGTTTTGTTTTCTGTTACAGGTAAGTAAACAGAGAAGCTACTCTCTGATAAACATCAAATGGGCAATGCAATGTCTGGACTCTTGTCTCTACAGGAGTTCTCATTTCACAGGCTGTTTCCTGAAAAAGTTGTAAATGCATGATAAGTTTCTAGTAGAGAATTTTCTGTCCAGACTCTTGGAATCATGGCTGGTTATTGTTCGCCTCTTATGTTACTTAACTTTCTGTTGCTATGACAAAGCATCTGAGGGAATTAAACACACACACACACACACACACACACACACACACACACAGAGAGAGAGAGAGAGAGAGAGAGAGAGAGAGAGAGATTTGTTTTAATTCACAGATTTAGTTCTGAAATGTATTTTGTGTCTCTAATCTTATACCATAAGAATCCCAAACATGTAAGAATAGATAAATGAATAATTCAAACTAACAAAACAAGTATTATTCAAGAAAGGCAAAATACTATGCACTTTACACCCCTGGTCCTTTTTAGAGGCAAAAGTAAAGATGAAGTAGTTGTATGAGTCAGAGTTCTCCAAAAAACCAAACTCTTGAGGGATATAAAATCAGTTTTATCATAAGGAATTTGTTTATATTATCATGGAAGCTGTAAAGTCACAGGATCTACTACCTGAAAGTCTAGGACTGTCTAGGATATAAACTCTTCCCCAAACCTTTGAGAAATGAGAAAGTCTTTGGTATAAGCCAAAGAGCAGAGAACTAGTGCTTCAATTGGAGTTGCTAGAGATAAAACTCAGACTGTCCCCATCTTTCTTTCCTTTTCAGGACTTCCAACAATGGATGCTGTCTACATACTCTGCCGAGGGCCATCTGCCTTGCCATATTTACCAATTCCAATACTATGCCATTTTGGATGCATCTGTACACCATACTCAGAAATAATGTATAATGGCTGCTCTTCAGCCTTTTTTTCTAAGATTAAGTGTAGTATGCGTTCTTGTCAGGTTAATATCTAACAAATCCTAAGAACCCTACAATACATATATTTTTGGAGCTTAGAGAATTGATGGGAACTTGCTCTGAACATTTCACAAAATGATATAGTATTGCAGTACTTCCAGGAAATCCCAAACATTGAACAGTAGACTTGGTGAAAGGAAAGGGAAAAAAAGACAGTTTAGACTGATAGTGGGACATTCCCTGCATCAGGCAAGGTATTGACTAACCATTTAATTTAATTTAAGGTATTCACAATATATTTTTACATAATAAAGATTAATTTATTTCAGCTGTGACACATATTCCTTTTATTTCTTCTCTTAATTTAAAAACTGTACTTTTGAGACACTATTACTTAGCAGGTGTTTGAGCATTACAGATTCTTCCAGCAACTGATTTATATGATATGAATTTATATAACTCATGTCTTCCTTATGTTTTGTTCTCATCTTTAATTTGATAACTAGATTTCTCCTTGAATGCTGAATAAACATATCTTATATTTGTAAAAATAGTTCATGAAAACACATTTAAATATAAAAACACTAACCCATTTAAATAACTTTTATTTATGTTGTATTTAACAAAATTTGCATTTTTACTTTTATTTAACTAATAAATTAAAATACATAAATTATATTTGACAACAGACATGAAATGCTTCTAAATTATTTGCATTTGCTTATATTGAAATTTACATTTTTATGAAAATATATTCATAGCTCTCAAACTAAGTAAATCTATAATTTATTTTTAATATCTAAATAGTTACTACAAATATAAAGATCTTGAGTGTAGAACATAACCGTGTTTTTGAAATTAACTGAAATGCCCAACAGTAAGGAGAGGGAATTTACAGAGCCTACTCCAGCAGGAAGACATGGCATCAAATGAGAGAGTGGCGCCATCCCACAGTCAAAACTCTCACCCATAATTGTTCCTGTCTGAAAGAACTACAGGGATGGAAATGGAGAGGAGCCTGAGCAATAAAAGGCCCATCAACAAGCCCAAAGTGGGATCCAGCTCAAGGGGAGGTTCCAAGGCCTGACACTATCACTGAAGCTCTGGAGCACTTACAAAAAGGAACCTAGCATGACTGCATTCAGGAAGGCCCAACAAGAAGCTGAAAGAGTCAGATGCAGATATCTGCACCCAACCAATGGACAGAAGCAGCTGAACCCTGTTGTTGAACTAGGGAAAGGCAGAAAGAATCTGAGGAGAAGAGCGACCCTGTAGGAGGATCAGTCTCAATTAATATGGACCCCTGAGATATCTCAAACACTGGACCAACAAAAAGTTAGCATACACCAGCTGATATGAGGCACCCAACACATATACAGCTGAGGACTGCCATTTGACTTTGATTGACTGTGTTCAATCACAGATGATGCACCTAACCCTCAAGAGACTAGCAGCCTAAGGGAGTTTAGAGGTCAGGTGGAATAGTGGGTAGGGGTGGGGACATCCTTGTGGAGACAGGGGGTAGGGGAGGAGGTATGGGATGTGAAAGTCAGAGGTGGACAGGATTGGAGGGGCAATAAAATCTTGAATGTAAAAAATAAATAAATTACCTAATTAATTTTAAAAATTGTAAAATAATACATAGTAAGTTTCCTAGTTTCAAATAAATCATATTATCTCCTTTCTTGTGAAAATATAATATACTGGTATACTTAAATAATAATTAATTTTGTTTTTCTTTTGGACAGTTATTTGTTTTTATTTTATGTATATTTTTTATTATTTTTCATCATGTGTATTTTATTCTTGGATTCTAGAACAGGGTGTTAGATTTCCTAGAACTGGAGATAAAGATGGTTGTAAACCAAGATTTTGGTGCTTGGAACCAAATTGCATCCTTGAGAAATGTAGCCAATGCTCATAAATTCTGCCATTTCTCTAACCCATAAAGCTATGTGTATTTTTTTTAATTTGGATGGTATATTCACCAATGAAGTACCACATATGCATGTATCAGTGAAACATAATAGATGTTCATGAATTCCTTTGTCATTCACCGTAGAAATTAGACAAGGTACTATTCATAGGAATGAATTAAAATTCTGATCAGAACATCAGCACCCCTAGCAGTTTGAGACTTGCTTGAATGAGAAACCTAACTTCTAGATATCTTAATTTATCTCTGTGAAGTGTTATCATTAGACCCTTCAAAAGATGACTACTGCTTATACAAATGTTTATGAGAGTTGATCAGCATTGAGTGGGGCTCATACTAACTTCTTCCTATTATGCTCTTACATTCCTTGAATTTCAAGGTGATAAGATGAGCTCATTCAATGAGACACTTAAACCTGGGAATTAGATGATGAAACTGTGACTGAGAAGAGGGTACCTATTTGATGTAACAGTGAATGGTGTCTATTGGTTCCATATGTACTCACTATGAAGAGAATGATGATAAAAAGAAAGTACAGTCTTTGAGGTCAGAGATCTGACTTAAGCCCACCTCAATCAATTACTTTCTATCTTATGACTTGGAAATTTTGAAACTTATTTTATTGCTAGATTTATCACTTGTCAATCAATATTGGTAAGAATATACCCTAAAACATATAATGATTGAAGTATAATAGAATATCAAACACATATAATTTTATGACCTCCACCCTTATGACTGTCAATTCGGCATATCCATTAAATTCAAATTAAACTTTTCATCAGTAGGTGAATAGTTCTACTAAGTGAGATGAAATTCCATATACAATACCAATAACAGTATCATATAACAATGGGGACAATTATAACAAAAATCCCTACCTAATAGGAAACTTTCCGTAGTCCTACTCTCTATAGCCATGGTAGATCTTGAAGTCATTTTTAATTTTAAGGTTGCAGGAAATAGTGCCCTCAACCCACCATTTTATTTTATTACATCACTTCATATATCCACAAAAGAAGTATTTTTTTAGTGGCAACATTTTTCATAGAAGAATTAAGCCAGCCCAAGAGTAGAAAAATCTACCTTTCTTTGTATAGTGCCTTTCATGAACATATCTTCCCAGAATGCCTCTCACTTGTTTTTCTTCATCTTCTAAGACTGGGCCTCTCTCAATGTGACCTAAATTTACATTTGTTGCATCTTACATAAATACAAGAGCATTCTATGTCTCTGTGTGCCAGCCTGGTGGCCAGATGTACATCCCCCATTTAAATATACCATCTGGAGCTCCTTGTGCCTGCTCTTGCTACCCTAGCATTTTCACACCTGCAATTTTCCTTTAGCTTTGCAGGCATACCTAGATTTTGCCAGTGCTGGCACTTTTCAGTAACAATGTATTTTTCTGACAGTTCCATTGAAAGGAAGTAAAGCTTAACACCTTTCAACTCTGATATTGCCTTTGGCTCTCACCCAGGCATCTGTCATTACAGGTTCTATTTGGGGGGTTTAGGGATTCACAGTTCGGAAGACTATACTGTGCCAGAAATCAACCTAAGTCCAATCCTGTCATTCTTCTGCATACTACCGTCCAGTGTTGTCTACCATGCCCATATTCTCTGCCAGTCCTTAAATATAATAGACTGCCTGTGTGGAACTCTTTGATCCTTCAACAACATCTGATATCCAAAGTCTCTTCTCCAACCATAGTGACCCAGTTTCTGTTTTACTTCCAACCAACAAAGATTTATTTTTCAGGTTTATGTTGTTTTCTGTCAAAAAATATTCCCTGACTTCATGCTGCTGTACTTGCATGTTTCTCACCTTTTTATTTAAACATCACATCCTTGGGAGATTTTTTTCTTTTATGAATTCCTAACCTACCTTAACTATTAAAATCCATTCTGTCACCCAAAGGTAATTATGTGTAAGCCGCACCTACATTTTGTTTGTTTGAGTCTTTCTTTGTAAAAAGTATTATATTTAAGGAGTTACATATTGGCTGTTTTTTTAACCTCTTATTTTAGAATTTATATTCCATGGTTATAAAGAACTACTAAATATATTTTGTTTGTTTTACCTTCCAAAGAATAATAGTGTCCTATACTTTGTGTAATCCCTGTAGATTTTTAATTATCATTATTTGATTTCAAAATGTAAACTTTCAACTCATCAATGTTTTGATTCTCATAAAATCAAGTCTTTTTTTAACCTTAATATTCAATTGGGTATGAGAGACAAAGATGTTGCATCTTTTGCTAGTGTTTTAATCTAGAAACAACAAACCTCTGTATTTTTGGTAATTATATAACCAGTACTGGCTAAGTGAATGGCAATGATCCTGTATTCCCCCAACTAAACCCACTTTTTGAAGTGGGGATGAGTCTTTCCTCTTATCCTCTCTCTTCTTTTTAGGCATTGTCATACCAGAGGGTTATTTTGGTATGTATATACAGGCAAATTCATTACACTAAACAAAAATGCCTTAGAGAGTTAGTATATGCATACTCCTCAGTGATATGTGTAATTACAGGGGAGATGAAGTTTGCATTAAATTCTATTTTAAGATTGAGATTAAAGTAGCCATTTGACTTGTTTCCAAATGCAAATAAATCTTAGAATCTTCCCACACCACCCAAATCTTGGCTTGATGATGGATGGATGTTAACACTTCCGCACTCATCACCATTGAAACTTAAATAGCTGACACTGACTCTATTTTTAGATGTCAGAATTGTACAAAGAATAATTATAAATAAATACCCGATTCTTACAAAATCATATCATACTTCAATAATGGCAAAGGGAACTCTAGATATAATAAATTATAACACACTATTATAATGATAAGTATTTGCTATAGTGTTTTTGAATTATAACAAATTATAATATTTATGAATCATAAACAAATTATAAAAATCATAAACAAATTATAAAAAATTATTACATTTATATCTAATAAAAGCTTAACTAAAAGAAAAGGGACAAAACTTGAAGTGAGAATTGTTGTGAAAAGAGATTGTGAGTACTTCAACTGTCTCACTCGTTTTTCCAAACTCAGCAGCATTAAGTGCCCTCTGTTCTATCTTTCTTTCTACTTTCTTCTGGAGAAACCCACCAAGTTCTATAGAGGGAGCATTTTTTCTTGAGGCAGGGATTTCAAACTCTATCAGTCTCTGGAGATTCCTTTGGGAATCGTCTGTACACTAACTGACCTTTTCTAATATCCAACAAGAACTGTAAACAGAACATTCTTGTGTGAGAAACCAACTTACAACTGGTTTCTTTACTATCACATGCTGGTCTGGACATTTATCTTCATGAAAGCCATACCAACTTAAAATACATTCTCTCACATCTTCTGTCCTCTAATGTACTCAGACTGGTTTCCTGGCTTTAAAAGGCCTGGATGTCATGGGGTCTTACACTCATTTTATGCCTGTTAGCCATTCTTGTTCATTTACAACTGATGACAATTCATAGAGGGAAAGAGGCTGTGGAAATAGACAGAACTTGATAGGAGTATCAGAATTGTACGTTTTTATTCACTTCTTGGATTACAATATATTAAATTAATATATACATATATGAGCAAGACTTTTAAAATTAATATTTATTGAAAAAACTTAATCAGAAATTAGGTATTTCATTAGATGAAAATTTTATTTGCATTTTCCTCCAGGGTGCTCACTTGATTTCACTTGATTCAAATTATTTCCATTGTGGCTTCAATTCACAATTGCATTTTCCATCCTTCGGTGTCACTTCCTTCTTACAAATCATTACATAAGCTCAACATTTTCTTCTTAAAAATATGTAGCAATTTGAGTTGGAGTGATTCTCAGACAAGAAAGTGGAGACTTGGGTTGTATACAAAGCACTCATATATAAAAACCAAGCATATTGACAGTGCCTGTAATTTCTGTACAGATGAGAAGGAGTCAGGAGGGTGAGAGCCATGGTTTGTTTAGACAGCTGGTCCAGATGAACTGATAAGGTCCATGAGAGACCCTACGCAAACTGAGGTAGCTAGTGATTGAACAAGACAACCCATGTCAACCTGTAGCTTCTAGAAACACACAGATAAACTTGTAGCACCCACATACAAACAAGTTCACTAAATATAATGTATGGGTATATAGATTTATGCCCTTTCTAGACTCTGTGGACACCTGTGTGAATGTGGTATTGATGATCACACTCACACATGCATGAAATAAAAACAATTAACACATATGCATGCACATATACACATAACCTGCATGAGAGACAAACACACCATAAGACAGTATACAAGAGAGATTAAAATGAATAAATAAATAAACAAATATAATTAGTACATGTATTTACATTTCTGCATAATGTCAAATTTAGTAAAATCAAATCTCAGTCTACAATTACCATTTACCAGCAAGCAACCATTTTATACTCTTGAAGACGTCTTTGCTCATATTTCTGCTTACCTTCTTTACACTAGTTTATTCATTGATTCAAAATTCATAAAATAATTATCAAATATCTTGTTTTCCAGTTTATCTCGTTTTAAGTAAAACCACAACTGCCACCTCACAACCTAGAATTAAGACATTTTGAATTATCATAAAGCATAACATTACACTGGAGTGTCACTGTCTTTACAACCTGTGTATATATCTCAAATGAAATACTTTGAGGGGGCCATATATCTCCCTCCAAAGTTCTAAGTGCTGATTATTGAATAAGGTGATATTTGAATGGATGGAAAAATTAATGAACTGCTTCTTAGATATGAAGTAGATGCAAAGTTTGATTGTAATAACATGCTTCAAAAACAACACAGACCATATTCCTGAGAAAGGAGTGTCTCTCAGAAGTGATTTAGAGGACAGATTAATAAAAATTTAAATAATGAAGTAATGGATAGAGTAGTGAAGAATGATTCCCAGCTTTTGACAGTGATAAATATGTTCTAAGAGAGAAGTTCCAAAAGAATAATACAGTTTTTAAGGCATATGGTTAGTTCAGCTATATACGGATTGCTTTTAGGGCTCTTCAGGCATTCAAAGAAGACTTGTAGAAGTTATATATATGAATTCTGCCGAGAAGATTCACAATTAGAAAATATAATGACTTCCAGTTGAACCAGCACCATTTGTTAAAAAGGCTATCTTTATTCCACCGGATGGTTGTGGCTCCTTTATCAAAGATCAAGTGACCATAAGTCTGTGGGTTAACCTCTGGGTCTTCAATCCTGTTCCATTGATCTGCTTGCCTGTTGCTATACCAATACCATGCAGTTTTTAACACAATTGCTCTGTAGTACTGCTTGAGGTCAGGGATATTGATTCCCCCAGAAGTCCTTTTATTGTTGAGAATATTTATTCCCCTGCATGCAATAAGGACACATGCTCCACTATGTTTATAGCAGCCTTGTTTATAACCGCCAGAAATTGGAAGGAGCCCAAATATCCCTCAAAGGAGGAATGGATACAGAAAATGTGGTATATTTATACAATGGAATACTACTCAGCAATTAAAAATAATGAATTCATGCAATTTGTAGGTAAATGGTTAGACCTGGAAAATATCATCCTGAGTGAATTAACCCAATCACAAAAGAATGCACATGAAATGCAATCACTGATAAGTGGATATTAATGAGCCCAGAAGCCCTAAATACTCAAGACACAAATAGCAAGTCAAATGATTCCCAAGAAGAAGAAAGGAGAGGACCCTGGGCCTGTAAAGATTGCATCCAGTTTAGTAAAGAAACCGAGGGGGGAGGGGGAATTATTGGGGAACAGATGGGGGCGAGAGGAACTATGGGAACTATGGTGGGTGGGAACTGGGAAAGGGGAAAGCCTTTGGAATGTAAACATAGAATATAGAAAATAAAATAAAATAAAATAAAAAGAATAACCCTAGATAGCATCCTGGCCTCTTACCATTTGAGAATAGAAAACACTGTGTTTACTAGAGCTTTCTTCATGGTGAATAAAGAGCCTTGATAAAGTAGAGATTAAAAAAAAAAGAAAATATAATGACAAAATAAGCAAACTAAAATTCTTGATATAAGTAGTTCTTTTTCCTATGGAGCTAGAGTACAATCTGGCTTAGTGGTTATCAGAACCTGCTGCTATTTCAGATAATTTCTATTTGAGTTCCATAGCCCACAAAATGGCTCACAACTGTGACTATAGCCACAAAGGATCTAATGCCTTTATCTGTCTTCCATGGATGTTGTTTTCAATTGGTATACAAACATACATACATGCATGGTGTATCAACATATGTAATTTTGTTTTCAAATTCCTGGAGAAATTATGGCATGAGAAATTGGTATAAAATAAGAATTAACTAATTCTATTCTTAACTAATAAGAATCCTTTAATCCTCTGGGTATATGCCAGAGGATTCCCCAGCATGCAATAAGGACACATGCTTCACTATGTTCCTAGCAGCCTTATTTATACTAGCCAGAAGCTGGAAAGAACCCAGATGCCCCTCAATAGAGGAATGGATACAGAAAATGTGGTATATATACACAATGGAATACAACACAGCAATTAAAAACAATGAATTCATGACATTCTTAGGCAAATGGTTGGAACTGGAAAATATAATCCTAAGTGAGGTAACCCAATCACAAAAGAACACACATGGAATGCAGTCACTGATAAGTAGTTATTAGCCCAGATGCTCTGAATACCCACGACACAATTAACATATCAAATGATTCCCAAGGTGAAGGAAGAAGAGGGCAGTGGTCCTGGAAAGGCTTTATGCAGTAATGTAGGGGATTACCAGGGCAGAGAAGTGGGAGGGGTTAATTTAGGAATGGGCGGAGGGAAGAGGACTTATGGGGAGGGGGAAACCTGGAAAGGGGAAATATTATGGAATATAAACAAAGAATATAGAAGATTAAAAAAATAAAAGAAATCCTCTAATCTAGAAGGATTAAAGAGAGGATGGAGTGGCCCAATAAGAAATACTGTGTGATCGCTGGTAAATATACAAAGGAACTCTCGTAGCTTTGAACCTGAAAGAAGATCCAGTTACTGTAGGAGTATCAGTTATATGCATGTCAAGATGAACTTGTGGCCATAATAAATCTGTATTATCAGCATTGGAATTATTACAGACCATAAGGAGTGGAGTTCTTCATCAGAGGAAGGATGGGGAGGAGCAGTAGAAGGAGAGAGTACAGAGACAACTGGTGCAGTGTAGACTATCCCATTAATGCTCCAGAAGCAATGACAGTGGTAAGATCAGATGGACTGCCGGCAGAAAATGTCCAGATGCTTATGCAATGATGTATTTTTCACTTTGTGTTATATTGTCTTGTAAGGGAATGAGCACATGCATGTACCAATCAGATAGTACATCTGATGATTGTTATTCAATCCTTGGGCCTGAACATAAGCATACCCCAGAATGTCATAGGTCCTCTTGCACTTTCATTTCTTCTTCAGTAAGTTCTACTACAATACAGAAATTACTGTACTTGAAGATTGATGTTACTTTTAATTCATTTTATAACATTTCTAGATAGCCTTGAACCTCCTGGTGAGGCCATAGTTGCATCTTGCAGGACTGAAGTTGGAAATGTGCAAATCTCGGATTGAAGAGACCAGTATTTAAAACAAACTGCTTTTTTTGAACAATGAGTAATTTTTGAAAACACGCTATGAAAGACTTTATCTTTTCAACGATGGCTCTCAAGTAAAAAGTAGTAAAACAAATACACAGAAAATCAGTAAGCATCTATTAATTAGTTTTGGTCATTCAGTTATTTTTTTAACTTAATGTTTGGTTTCTAACACCATCTAATTGAGAGATTTTTTTTTATAAATTATTCTTTCTTGGACACTATACTTTCTACATCAAGGACAAGGTAATTTTACCTGAATTATTTTTCTATTCACAAAAAATGTATAACTTTATACTTGTATACTTTATATTTGAATTTAAAAGAAAATTTTATTCTATGTATCCAATTATGTTTCTTTCTAAAGAAGAAATATGAGAATGAAGAAGCCACAACATGGTTGTATGTTCCATAGAGCAGGGCACTAATGGTAACAATGATTATGATAAAGAAAGAAGACAAGCATGAGAGAGAGAGAGAGAGACAGAGAGAGAGAGAGAGAGAGAGACAGAGAGAGACAGAGAGACAGAGAGAGATTGATTAAGAGAGATTGACAGAGACACAGAGACAATAAAAGACAGACACAGAAAGAGAAAAAACAGACCGACAGACAGACAGACAGCAAATGACACAGAATGATAGTGATAGAAGTCCTTCCACTAGGTAGTTGTTCTGAAAGTCTGAGTGCCCATCACGTCCACCCTTACAAAATTTATGGGAAGATTTAAAGGTTTATCATCTATAATAAACATTAGTGCAGTATATTAGGAAGAAAGGAGTTGACACCAGGAGAAGATACAAAGACTACATAGTTTTTCCCCACTGAAAGAGAACAAAATGAAAGTATTCTGAGAATGAGTGTTGTCTAGTGTTATACTTTATAATTGTACCAATTAGATTAGGATAGTGGTGGCTCTTACCACTCATAAAATATATTGGTAAAATTTGGTTAAAACATACTACACATTAATGAAACTAATGACTTTAATACTGACTTTTGATTCATAACCAGAAATTTTCTCCCATAGTTTTATTGTGCTTATTTTATGTGCTATAAAAACACAAATAAATTTACTACAATGATCATAAGTAAAAGAGGATGGATTTCTCACTCAGATTTAGAACAAGCCAGTAGAGACTCACAGGCAGCCTCAATCCTGAGGAGCAAAAGGATTTGTGCCATTTCCCAGCATTTTTAGCAATAGTTTCCTCATATACACAATATACTCCATGAGTAAAAACTTGTGAGCTACTGTAAAGTTATAATGACATGAATATAATCAATTATATTTTAACATGTAGATATGATTACATGCTGTTATTATGATCTATGTTTGCCCAAAAATCTTTATTAATATTTAAAGTGTGAATTTCTAAATGTGTGGCTTATAAATTCTGAAGTGGTGTTTGCATTCATATAACCCACACTATACCCCAAGCATGAGAGGTCAAGTTGGGTGTTGTAGTAGAATATGTGTAGTTGAAGACTTGTAGAGACAAATGTTCTTGTTTGGATTTAAGATGGCCTAAAGAATGAGTACCAGACCATATGAAGGTAGAGACTGCACTCTTAGCACAAACTGTGTGCATGTAATAGAACTGGGAACATAAAAACAAAGCAAACAAGCAAGCAAACAAAAAACACTAGTCTCACCAAATTCTACAGATTTTTATCTATTTGGCTCTACTTCATCAATATATATTTTATAACTTCTCATTATAATTTTATTTCTGATATGAATTGTCAATCATGGGCATTGACTGGCAAAAAGTATTACATATTCAACTTGGTACATTCTACAACTTACTGTAAATACTACATAGCAAATAAGATTTCTGACTTGCATTCAATATCTTTACACAAAAGATTAGTGGGGGTTATCCTTCTGAAACCCACTCCTCTCAGGTGTATGGCCATCTGAAAATATGTCAGCTTTTTTAGCTCAGATAACTGATAGCTATTCCCTGGAAATTTATGACATTTCCAAATTACCAGGCTCATTGGCAGGTCTCTCTAGTGACTAGGCAGACTTCTCTAGGCAATGTTCTTCTGTAAGTGTCCTTGCAAACTCCTAGAAAGGTCTTTAGCTACAATGTTGGTGAGATTAAATAGTTTTATAGGTATTCTATGACATGATAGCAATCACCTTCAGGATTCTGGATAAATCTGCTTTAAAAAGAGATGTAACTTTTTTCAAGTAAGGATTCATAGGCTTTTCCCTTCTATTCTACCTGGATGCCCTTTTTACTGCTTCCATATGTAGGAATTGAGCTCTGTTGAAAGAAGTGAAACTTCAGAAGCACAGAAGATTTTGTCTAGAATTTACTGGCTTGATATCAGTGTTTATCTTTTGATTGCCTCCTGTTTGGTCAATAATGAGTATAACTAGTGTAAAAGGGGCCTGTTCTACTCATTAGGTTTCCTCCTATATGACAAGCATAAATAAGCAGAGAGAGTCAGAATGCTTTGTTCTTGTTTTATATGTTATGACTACATGAATAAATAAACCAGAACTATTGTAAATAAATTTTTAACTCAGCATTAGTATAAACAAATATAGGTTTACAGTCACCCTCCATCCTCAGGAGCCCACAGTTTTTGGCCCCTATGGTTTTGGGTCGGTGGTGAGGTATTGCATCATGGCACCAAAAGCACGTGAAGGAAGCTGTTCACCCTCATGGTGCAAATGAACCAGAGAGAAAGGAATGGTGAGGGCCCAGTATAACCTGTAAAGCCATATCCTCAGTGACTACTCTCTGAGATGTTTCCAGAACCCTTTAAAAATAGCAGCAGCAAGTAAGTGTTCAACACATGAACATATGCAGAACATTTCATATTCGAACCTTAACACTCCCCTCTCCGTTCTGGAATATCTTTAAAGCACAGAGTTCTGTCTGTTGTGAATTTCCAAACAGCAAAGCATCAGGACAGAGAGAAATTTTCAAGTGAACTTAGAAGATTTCAAATATTTTCTAAACTGGTTTCTATGTCTCCATGGAGACATCTGTACCTATTGTATAGTTTGAGTTTGTATGTGCATGCTCACTCACATACTGGTCCTTTGGAAAAGATCAAGTTTAGTATCTTTGTGTGTTGGGAAATACTGTAAACAGTGAATTCTATGCAAGTATAGCACAGTTATTTTAGGGATTATAATTCTATTTATTTTTAGATCTTATTTTCTCATTTGTAAGTAATAGTCATAATGTATATAGTTGCCTGTTACATAGTATTTTTGAGGGAGTTTACTGGGAGAAATCAATAATACCAGTAATATCAATACAACAGATTAATATCAGACAAGGCATGTTGACTCATTTGGGACACCATGACAAGTTATGTTATCATATTTATATGCAATTAGTAATTCGAGTTCATGAAACAACTAGTGTTCTCCTAAGTAGATATAGACCTACTGTATATTATGCAAAGCTTAATAGATGGTAACTCGAATTCGAGTTCATGAAACTGCAGTTGGCTACTTCCACATCATCCTCTCTTGTTTCCTAGAGTTTCTAAGAGACTATCAACTCCTTCCCTAGTACATAAGATTGGCAATGAGGTAGAAGCCCTAGACTTTTTGGTCACTGGTCTATTTCCATTGTCTGGAACTGTGTCTGACGCACAAATATTAGAAGCATATGTGCCAGAGAGAACAATAATGTAAGGTGGGTAGACTGGAGCTTCTCCTCCACATTTCAATGGGAAGGAAATAGATCCAAAAACAGATTAGTAATTTCCCTAAAACAGCACAGCTAGTGTTCTCCTAAGTAGATATAGACCTACTGTATATTATGCAAAGCTTAATAGATGGTAACATATTTTGGTTTGAGAATTTAATAGATAAATAGCACACTTGGAATATTGGAACTTATATTGAAATGAGGACAATTGAGGATTGATGATAACATAAGTGGCATATGTGGACTTTATATCAGCATTAAACATATTCTTATTAACTGAAATATTTGAATCTGATATGTTTAAAAAATACAGGAATGTATATAAATAAAGGCAATATAGTACATGCCATTCCTAACGTCCTTAAGTCCACCATGGTACACACACACAAACGATGCTTGCTATATGACCTTGAATATAGTAAGGAAGTCAGAAAAAAAAGTCAGAGGATTTTACTTTTATGTGTATGAGTGGTCTGCCTGCATGTGTGTCTATGAATCAGAAGTGTCCAGCACCTTTGGAGTCTAGAAGAATAAATTGGATCCACTGTAACTGGAGTCACAGGCTGCTCTTAGCTGGCATATGGATGCTGGGCATCCAATTTACATTTTCTAGAGGAGCAACCAGTATGCAATACTGCTGAATTGTATCTTTTCTTTAGCTGTCTATGGAATCATTGAGAAAGTGATATTTATGAATAATAATAGAATTTCTATCTGAAAAAAATCATCTTTCCAAAGTTATATTTTAAAATTTCCTTCCAGATGAATCTCCCTAATTTTATGTCTATGTCCTGACCCTATCTTATATGCACTTTATTTTCATTGTCTAGACTATTTAATTGTAAACTTCTTACTTTGTTTTGGCTGTCAGAATTTTCCATTCTTGTAGTCTAGCTTGTTTCTTCATCATGCTTGTACCCCCAGACACATGGCTGAAGCTCTGTTACTATTTTACATCCAAAAAATAAATATATTCTTCTTTACAAATAAGGCAAAGCAAAATGACACATGACATTGGTAAGGTCCAGAACATGTATTCATTGTGCTTTCAGACCATGTGGTTTTCTTTAGCTTTTGTAATGTATTCCATTAAAATTCATTTGAAAAGAATAAATCTATTTCTGAAATTTTCTTATTTAAAGATAATAGATCCAGGTCTGACATTTCAAAATTCTCTGTAAGAATTCAAAATACTTCAGAATTCTGTTGGAAGCCAATATATGAATGTCTGCTTCTCTAGATCTAGATTGGATATACTTAACAGGTTGTATGTGGAGATGGCATTAGCACTCTGTTCCAAGAAGAGATTTTAGTGCCCAGTTGGCTTTAATTCAGAATGTATAAAAGGCTCCCTTTGTTCTGTGTGTTAATGTCATTTCCCAGAAGTCTTCAGTCTATTGTGGACCAACTCAGATTTTGCTTGTCTCACAGCACCTATGTTAAGTAATAAAAATTACCTGTATATTCTGCAAAAAAACTTCAAAAATATTCTTAGTATTTCTTCACCTTTACACATCATTTGTATATCTATGTTATACTGGCTAATTATTTATCAACTTGATTCAAGCTAGAATTAGCTTAGAGAAGGGAACCTCAATAGAAAATGCCTCTATAGGATCATGCTGTAGACAAGACTATCAGGGATGTTCTTAGTTAGAGATTAATCAGGGAGGGCACAGTCTATTGCAAATTATGCCATACATGGATTTTTGGCCTTGCCATGCTATAAGAGATCAGGCTAAACAGCCATGATAGCAAGTTCAGGTTTCTGCTTTATTTGAGTTCCTGCCCTGATTTCTTTCCATTTTAAACTGTGATGTTGTCCACCATCTTGGCTCCCAGATGACAGACAGATCTAACAGACAGCACCAGGTATGCAGACATAGCACGAATCTAACATTGCTTGGATCTCAGCCTGTCAGGCTTTTGCCTGCACCCAGGGCCTGGGCAGCTCTGCGGGCCATCTGTGTGCCAAACGTGTTGGGGTCATTTGCCCTGCAGACTGACCTAAACTTGGAGGGGCTCTCCCCGGCATCGTGGCTCCCTGACACCAGATAGAGTTGACAGGCAGCACCAGATATGTAGATATAGCCCGAGTCTAACATCACTTGTGTCTCAGACTGTCAGGCTGTTGTTAGAGGAACACAAGACATAAATAAATCACTTAAAGGAATAAAGAAAAAAAAGACCAGATGGTGATGGCCCACACCTGTAATCCCATCACTCTGGGAGGCAGAGGCAGGCGATTTCTAAGTTAGATGCCAGACTGGTCTACAGAGTGAGTTCCAGGACAGCCAGGGCTACACAGAAAAACCCAGTCTCGAAAAAAAACCAAATAAAAAAAAAAAAAAGAAAGAAAGAAAGAAAGGAAGAAAGAAAGGAAGAAAAAAGAAAAAAAATACAGGAGAAAATGGATCAAAAGGTAGAAGCCCATACAAGCCCATACAAGGGAAACACAAGAATCATTTAAAGAAATTCAGGAGAATATGGGTCAAAAGATAGAAGCCAATAAAGAGGAAATGCAAAAAAAAATCACTTAAAGAAATGCAGGAGAACTTAGGTCAACAGGCAGAAGTCATGAAAGAGGAAACACAAAAATCTCTTAAAGAATTACAGGAAAACACAAACAAACAAGAGAAGGAACTGAGCAAAACCATCCAGGATATTAAAACAGAAGTAAAAACAACTAAGAAAACACAAAGGGAGACAAATTTGGAGATAGAAAACCTTGGGAAGGATCCCATCCAGCCGGTAGCAGGTCAGCCATACCTAGCCAACCTGCCAGGTGCTGAGACCCTGCCGGCGGAACCAGGTACCAGAGACAGCCCGAGTTTAAGACCTCCGGGGACTCAGGTCTGGGGCAGGAACTGCGCACAGCCTAGCGGTTTGGAATACAGCGGCCATGCCTGCGCTCTACGCTCGCAGCCCAGACCCGAACCCCCTGCAGGCAGCACCATCTTGTCTGCAGCTTCCCATCCAGCCGGTAGCAGGTCAGCCATACGTAGCCAGCCTGCCAGGTGCTGAGACCCTGCCAGCGGAACCAGGTACCAGAGACAGCCCGAGTTTAAGACCTCCAGGGACTCAGGTCTGGGGCAGGAACTGCGCACAGCCTAGCGGTTTGGAGTACAGTGGCCTTGCCTGCACTCTGCGCTCGCAGGCCAGACCCCAAACTCCCTGCAGGCAGTGCCATCTTGTCTGCAGCTTCCCATCCAGCCAGTAGCAGGTCAGCCAGACCTAGCCAGCTTGCCAGGTGCTCAGACCCTGCCCACGGAACCAGGATAAGCAACAATTCTTGTTTATTAAGAAGAGTGAGGACCAGCTATAGCGGCAGGCCTCCATATTGCAACCAGGACACAGCTGGAAAGGTGCAGATAGAGACTCCGCCTGGGGCTAGAGCAGGGAGAGCTGCTAAGCTCTCGCCCACAGGCGGGCCCAGGCGCCTAGGCTCTGCAGCACGGTCCCTGCGAGCTTAGGCCGTGCACCGAGGCAGCCGGCACCACCCAGCTCCCCAGGAGCCCGGACCAGCGATAGCTGCAGGCCTCCATACTGCAACCAGAACACAGCTGGAAAGGAACAGGTAGACAGATTCCATCAGGGGCTACCACGTGGGGGGATCTGCTAGGCTCTCGCTACTAGGCAGGCCCAGCAGCACCTGCGGAGGCTCTGCTGCACTCCCCCACACTTCCCGGAGACCTCAGGCCGTGCACAAAGTCAGTGGGTGGCAGCAAGCTCGTGATCCCGTTGAGCAGCAATCACGCATAACCACCAGTAGAGAAACAACAGGTAAGCCCAGCCTCATAAGAGATTCAAACACCAGCCAGTGACAACAAGGTCAACTAACACCAGAAATAACCAGATGGCAAAAGGTAAACGAAGGAATGTCACTAACAGAAATCAAGACAACATGACAGCATCTGAACCCAGTTCACCAACAACAGGAAGCCCTGGATACCCCAAAACACCAGAAAAACAAGACTTGGATATAAAATCACTGGTCAGGATGCTGGTAGCTGAACACATAGATAAATCTCGTAAAGAAATAGAAGAGAAAATGGACCAAAAGTTAGAAGCCTTTACAAGGCAAATACAAAAATCACTTCAAGAAATGCAGGAGAAGATGGATCAAAAAGAAGAAGACAATAAGGAGAAAAGACAAAAATCACTTAAAGAAATACAGAAGAACGTGGGCCAACAAGTAGAAGCTATGAAAGAGGAAACACAAAAATCTATTAAAGAAATACATGAAAACACAATCAAGCAAGCGAAAGATCTGAGCACATCCATCCAGGCACTAAAAACAGAAGTAGAAACAACTAAGAAATCGCAGAGGGAGACAACATTGGAGATAGAAAACCTTGGGAAGAAATCAGGAGCCATAGATGCAAATATCAACAATAGAATACAAGAGATAGAAGACAGAATATCAGAAGCCGAAGATACCATAGGAACCATTGATTCAACAGTCAATGAAAATACTAAATGCAAAAAGGCTGTAACCCAAAACATCCAGGAAATCCAGGACACAATGAGAAGACCAAACCTAAGGATTAAAGGTATAGACGAGAATGAAGATGTACAAGTTAAAGGGCCAGCAAATATCTTCTACAAAATTATGGAAGAAAACTTCCCCAACCTAAAGAGAGAGATGCCCATGAATATACAAGAAGCATACAGAACCCCAAACAGACTGGATCAGAACAGAAATACATCCCGTCACATAATAATCAAAACTCCAAATGTACTAAACAAAGAAAGAATATTAAAGGCAGCAAGAGAAAAAGGCCAAGTAACTTATAAAGAAGACCTATCAGAATAACACCAGACTTCTCACCTGAGACCATGAAAGCTAGAAGATCCTGGGCAGATATCATGCAAACTCTAAGAGAACACAAACTTCAGCCAAAACTACTTTACCCAGCAAAGCTCTCAATCACCATAGATGGAGACATCAAGGTATTCCATGACAAAACCAAATTTGCACGATATCTTTCCACAAATCCAGCCCTACAAAGGATAATAGGGGGAAAACACCAAGACAAGGACTGAAACTATACCCGGGAAGAAGCAAGATAGAAACCTCCTCTCATCAAACCCAAAAGAAGGTAAACTCTCGAATATAAAAAATAAATAAAATAAATAAATATAATTTCAAAAATGTCTGGAGGAAATAATTACTATTCCTTAATATATCTTAACATCAATGGACTCAATTCCCCAATAAAAAGACATAGATTAACAGACTGGATACGGAAACAGGACCCTACATTTTGCTGCATACAGGAAACACATCTCAGTGTCAAAGACAAACACTGCCTTAGAGTAAAAGGCTGGAAGACAATTTTACAAGCAAATGGTCTCAGGAAACAAGCTGGAGTAGCCATTCTAATATCAGATAAAATTGACTTCAAACCTAAAATCATCAAAAGAGACTCAGAAGGTCACTTCTTGTTGGCCAAAGGAAAAATCCACCAGGAAGAGCTCTCAATACTGAACATCTATGCTCCAAATGCAAGGGCAGCCTCATTCGTAAAAGAAACCTTACTAAAGCTTAAAGCACACATTACACCTAACACAATAATTGTGGGTGACTTCAACACTCCACTCTCCTCAATGGACCGATCAGGAAAGCAGAAACTAAACAGGGACACAGTGAAACTAATTGAAACTCTGGACCAATTGGATTTAACAGATATATATATATATAGGACATTTCATCCTAAAGCTAAAGAATAAACCTTTTTCTCAGCTCCACATGGTACCTTCTCCAAAATAGACCATATAATTGGTCACAAGACAGATGTCAACAAATACAAGAAGATCGAGCTAATCCCATGCCTTCTATCAGATCACCATGGAGTAAGAGTGGTCTTCAATAACAACAAAAGCAACAGAAAGCCCAAATACACATGGAAACTGAACAATACTCTACTCAATGACACCTTGGTCAAGGAAGAAATAAAAAAAGAAATCAAAGACTTTTTAGAATTCAATGAAAATGAAGGTACAACCTACCCAAATCTATGGGACACAATGAAAGCAGTGCTAAGAGGAAAACTCATAGCTCTAAGTGCATCCAAAAAGAAACTGGAGAGAGCATATACTAGCAGCTTAATGGCACACCTTAAAGCCCTGGAAGAAAAACAAGTTAATTCACCCAGGAGGAGTAGAAGACAAGAAATTATCAAACTCAGGGCTGAAATCAATCAAATAGAAACAAAGAGAACCATACAAAGAATCAACAAGACCAGGAGCTGGTTCTTTGAGAAAATCAACAAGATAGATAAACCCTTAGCCAGACTAACCAAAGGACACAGAGACAGTATACAAATTAACAAAATTAGAAATGAAAAGGGAGACATAACAACAGAAACTGAGGAAATTCAAAACATCAGCAGATCCTACTACAAAGTTCTATACTCAAAACAACTGGAGAACCTGGAGGAAATGGACAATTTCCTAGACAGATATCAAATACCAAAATTAAATCAGCATCAAGTAGATCAGCTAAATAGTCCCATAACCCCTAAAGAAATAGAAGGGGTTATAGAAAGCCTCCCAACCAAAAAAAGTACGGGACCAGATGGTTTTAGTGCAGAATTCTACCAGACCTTCAAAGAAGACTTAACACCAATACTCTCCAAACTATTCCACAAAATAGAGACAGAAGGGACACTGCCCAACTCATTCTTTGAAGCCACAATTACACTAATACCTAAACCACAAAAAGATCCAACAAAGAAAGAGAACTACAGGCCAATTTCTCTTATGAATATAGATGCAAAAATACTAAATAAAATTCTTCCTAACCGAATCCAAGAGCACATCAAAACGATCATCCACCATGATCAAGTAGGCTTCATCCCAGGGATGCAGGGATGGTTCAATATACGGAAATCCATCAATGTAATCCACTACATAAACAAACTGAAAGAAAAAAACCACATGGTCATCTCATTAGATGCTGAAAAAGCATTTGACAAAATTCAGCATCCTTTCATGCTAAAAGTCTTGGAAAGAGCAGGAATTCAAGGCCCATACCTAAACATAGTAAAAGCAATCTACAGCAAACCAGTAGCCAACATCAAAATAAATGGAGAGAAACTTGAAGCATTCCCACTAAAATCAGGGACTAGACAAGGCTGCCCTCTCTCTCCATATCTTTTCAATATAGTACTTGAAGTTCTAGCAAGAGCAATTAGACAACATAGGGAAGTCAAAGGGATACAAATTGGAAAGGAAGAAGTGAAACTATCATTATTTGCAGACGATATGATAGTTTACCTAAGCGACCCAAAAACCTCCACCAGAGAACTTCTACAGCTGATAAACAACTTCAGCAAAGTGGCAGGTTATAAAATTAACTCAAGCAATTCAGTGGCCTTCTTGTACTCAAAGGACAAGCAGGCAGAGAAAGAAATTAGGGAAATAACACCCTTCACAATAGCCACAAACAACATAAAATATCTTGGCGTAACTCTAACCAAACAAGCGAAAGATCTGTACAACAGGAACTTCAATCCTTGAAGAAAGAAATCGAAGAAGACCTCAGAAGATGGAAAAATATTTCTTGCTCCTGGATTGGCAGGATCAATATAGTAAAAATGGCCATCTTGCCAAAAGCAATATACAGATTCAATGCGATCCCCATCAAAATCCCAACTCAATTATTCATAGATCTAGAAAGAGCAATTCTCAAATTCATCTGGAGCAACAAAAAACCCAGGATAGCTAAAACTATTCTCAACAATAAAAGGACGTCTGGGGGAATCAATATCCCTGACCTCAAGCAGTACTACAGAGCAATTGTGTTAAAAACTGCATGGTATTGGTATAGCAACAGGCAAGCAGATCAATGGAACAGGATTGAAGACCCAGAGGTTAACCCACAGACTTATGGTCACTTGATCTTTGATAAAGGAGCCACAACCATCTGGTGGAATAAAGATAGCCTTTTTAACAAATGGTGCTGGTTCAACTGGAAGTCAACATGCAGAAGAATGCGAATTGATCCAATCTTATCTCTTTGCACTAAGATCAACTCCAAGTGGATCAAGGACCTCCACATAAAACCAGACACACTGAAACTATTAGAAAAGAAACTTGGGAAGACCCTGGAGGACTTGGGCACAGGGGAAAAGTTCCTGAACAGAACACCAATAGCTTATGCTCTAAGATCAAGAATCGACAAATGGGACCTCATAAAATTACAAAGTTTCTGCAAAGCAAAGGACACTGTCAGAAGGACAAAACGGCAACCAACAAAGTGGGAAAAGATCTTCACCAACTCCACATCCGACAGAGGGCTAATATCCAATATATACAAAGAACTCAAGAAGTTAGACCGCAAAGAAACAAATAACCCTATCAAAAAATGGAGCACAGAGCTAAACAAAGAATTTTCACCAGAAGAAATTCGGATGGCCGAGAAACACCTTAAAAGATGTTCAACATCATTAGTCATCAGGGAAATGCAAATCAAAACAACCCTGAGATTCCACCTCACACCAGTCAGAATGGCTAAGATTAAAAACTCAAGAGACAACAAGTGCTGGCGAGGATGTGGAGAAAGAGGAACACTCCTCCACTGTTGGTGGGATTGCAAAATGGTAAAACCGCTCTGGAAATCAGTTTGGTGGTTCCTCAGAAAATTGGGCATATTACTTCCAGAGGACCCTGGCATACCACTCCTGGGCATATACCCAGAGGATTCCCCGGCATACAATAAGGACACATGCTCCACTATGTTTATAGCAGCCTTGTTTATAATAGCCAGAAATTGGAAGCAGCCCAAATATCCCTCAAAGGAGGAATGGATACAGAAAATGTGGTATATTTATACAATGGAATACTACTCAGCAATTAAAAATAATGAATTCATGCAATTTGTAGGTAAATGGTTAGACCTGGAAAATATCATCCTGAGTGAATTAACCCAATCACAAAAGAATGCACATGAAATGCAATCACTGATAAGTGGATATTAATGAGCCCAGAAGCCCTAAATACTCAAGACACAAATAGCAAGTCAAATGATTCCCAAGAAGAAGAAAGGAGAGGACCCTGGGCCTGTAAAGATTGCATCCAGTTTAGTAAAGAAACCGAGGGGGGAGGGGGAATTATTGGGGAACAGATGGGGGGAGAGGAACTATGGGAACTATGGTGGGTGGGAACTGGGAAAGGGGAAAGCCTTTGGAATGTAAACATAGAATATAGAAAATAAAATTTAAAAAAAAAAGAAGAAAAAAAAAAGAAAACCTTGGGAAGAAATCAGGGGCCATAGATGCAAATATCAACAACAGAATACAAGAGATAGAAGAAACAATCTCAGATACCAAAGATACAATTGACTCAACAGTCAAAGAAAATGCAAAATGCAAAAAGCTTGTAACCCAAAACATCCAGGAAATCCAGGACACAATGAGAAGACCAAACCTAAGTATTATAGGTATGATTGAGAATACAGATTTACAACTTAAAGAACCAGTAAATATCTTTAACAAAATTATGGAAGAAAACTTTCCTAACCTAAAGAAAGAGATGTCCATGAATATACAAGAAGCCTACAGAACTCCAAACAGACTGGACCAGAACAGAAATACCTCCTGTCACATAATAATCAAAACCCCAAATGCACTAAAAAAAAAAGGAAGAAAGAAAAAAGAAAAAAAAGAAAGAATATTAAAGGCAGTAAGAGGAAATAGGCCAAGTAACATATAAAGGAAGACCTATCAGAATTATACCAGACTTCTCACAAGAGGCCATGAAAGCTAGAGATGCTGGGCAGATCTCATGCAGATTCAAAGAGAACAAAATGCCAGCCAAGGTTACTATATCCAGCAAAACTCTCAGTCACCATAGATGGAGAAACCAAGATATTCCATGACAAAAGCAAACTTACACGTTATCTTTCTACAAACTCAGCCCTACAAAGATAATAGGCAGAAAACGCCAATACAAGGAGAAAAACTACACCCTGGAAAAAAGCAGGATAGTAACCTTCTTCCATCAAACCCAAAAGAAGATAACTACTCAAAAACAAAAATAACATCAAAAATGACAGGAAGAAATAATCACTATTCCTTAATATCTCTTAACATAAATGGACTCAACTCCCCAATAAAAAGAAACAGACTAACAGACTGGATATGAAAACAGGACCCTACATTTTGCTGAAAACAGGAAACACACCTCCGTGTCGAAGACAAACACTACCTTAGAGTAAAAGGCTGGAAAACAATTTTACAAGCAAATGGTCTCAGGAAACAAGCTGAAGTAGCCATTCTCATATCAGATAAAATTGACTTTCAACCTAAAGTCATCAAAAGAGACACAGAAGGTCACTTCTTGCTGGTCAAAGGAAAAATCCTCCAAGAAGAACTCTCAAGTCTGAACATCGATGCTCCATAAGCAAGGGCACCCTCATTCATAAAAGAAACTTTACTAAAGCTCAAAGTACACATTGCACCTAACAAAATAATTATGGGTGACTTCAATACCCCACTCTCCTCAATGGACTGATGAGGAAAACAGAAACTAAACAAAGACACAGTGAAACTAATTGAAGCTTTGGGCCAATTGGTTCTAAAAATATAGATAGATAGATAGATAGATAGATAGATAGATAGATAGATAGATAGATATGGATGTGGATATAGATAGATATAGATATAGATATAGATATAGATATAGATATAGATATAGATATATAACATTTCATCCTAAAGCAAAAGAATATATCTTTTTCTTAGAACCTACCTCATGGTACCTTCTTCAAAATCAATTATATAATTGGTCGCAGGATAAATTTTCACAAATATAAGAAGATTGAAGTAATTCCATGTCTTCTATCAGATCACTATGGAGTAAGGGCTATCTTCAAATGCAACAAAAACAACAGAAAGCACACATAAATATGGAGGCCAAATAATAGTCTACTCAATGTTAACTTGGCCAAAGAAGAAATAAAGAAATCAAAGACATTTTAGAATTTAAAGAAAATGAAGGCACAACATAGCCAAATCTATGGGACACAATGAAAGCAGTGCTAAGAAGAAAACTCATGGCTCTGAGTGCCTCCAAAAAGAAACTGGAGAGAGCATATCCTAGTAGCTTAATGGCACACCTGAAAGCTCTGGAACAAAAAGAAACTAATTCACAGAGGAGGAGTAGAAGACAGGAAATCATCAAACTCAGGGGTGAAATCAATCAAGTGGAAACAAAGAGAAGCATACAAAGAATCAACAAAACCAGGAGCTGGTTCTTTGAGAAAATCAACAAGATAGATAAACCCTTAGCAAGAATGACCAAGGGACACAGAGACACTATCCAAATCAACAAAAATAGAAATCAATAGGGAGCTATAACTACTGAAACTGAGGAAATTCAAAATATCATCAGATCCTACCACAAAAGCCTATCCTGAACACAACTGGAGAATCTAGAGGAAATGGACAATTTCCTACACAGATATCAAATACCAAAATTAATTCAGGAACAAATAGATCTGCTAAACAGTCCCATAACCCCTAAAGAAATAGAAGGCATCATAGAAATAATTCCAACCAAAAAAAGCACAGGACCAGACGATTTTAGTGCAGAATTCTATCAGACTTTCAAAGAAGACCTAACACCAATACTATTCAAATGATTCCACAAAATAGAAACAGAAGGAACACTACCCAACTCATTCTATGAAGCCACACTTACACTGATACCATAACCACACAAAGATCCAACAAAGAAAGAGAACTTCAGTCTAGTTTCCCTTATGAATCCCAACTGAATCCAAGAACACATCAAAATGTTCATTCACCATGATCAAGTAAGCTTCTTCCCAGTGATGCAGGGATGGTTCAATATTCGGAAATCCATCAATGGAATCCACTACCTAAACAAACTCAAGGAAAAAAAAACCACATGGTTATTTCAATAGATCCTGAATAATGCTTTGACAAAATTCAGCATCTTTTCATGCTAAAAGTCTTGGAAAGAACAGGAAATCAAGGTACATACCTACACATAGTAAGAGTAATATATAGCAAACATGTAGCCAACATCAAAATAAATGGAGAGAAACTTGAAGCAATCCTGCTAAAATAAGAGACTAGACAAGGCTGCCCTCTCTCTCCATAATTTTTCAATATAGTACTAGAAGTACTAACTACAGCAATTAAACATAGGGAGGTCAAAGGGATACAAATTGGAAAGGAAGAAGTCAAACTATCTCTATTTGCAGATGATATGATAGTATATTTAAGTGACCCAAAAATCTCCACCAGAGAATTCCTACAGTGGATAAACAACTTCAGCAATGTGGCTGGTTATAAGATCAACTCAAGCAAATCAGTAGCCTTCCTATATTCAAAGGATATGCAGGCTGAGAAAGAAATTAGGGAAATGACTCCCTTCACAATAGCCTCAAACTATAAAGTATCTTGGCATGACTAACCAAACAAGTGAAAGATCTGTATGACAAGAACTTCAGGTCTCTGAAGAAGGAAATTGAAGCAGACCCCAGAAAATGGAAAAATCTTCCATGCTCACGGATTGGCAAGATTAATATAATAAAAATGGCCATCTTGCCAAAAGCAATACACAGATTCAACGCAATCCCCATCAAAATCCCAACTCAGTTCTTCAAGGAGTTAGAAAGAGCAATTCTCAAATTCAGCTGGAATAACAAAAAAAACCAGGATAGCTAAAACTATTCTCAACAGTAAAAGAACTTCTTGGGTAATCAGTATCCTGGACCTCAAGCAATAAAACAGAGCAATAGCATTAAAAATTACATGGTATTGCTATAGTGAGAGGCAGGTAGATCAGTGAAATAGTACTGAAGACCCAGAAATGAATCCACACACCTATGTTCACTTGATCTTCAACAAAGGAGCTGAAAATATCCAGTGGAAAAAAGATAGCCTTTTCAAAAAATGGTGCTGGTTCAATTGGAGGTCAGCATGCAGAAGAATGCGAATTGATACATTCTTATCTCCTTGTACTAAGTTCAACTCTAAGTGGATCAAGGACCAGACACACTGAAACTAATAGAAAAGAAACTGGGGAAGACCCTGGAGGACATGGGCACAGGTGAATAGTTCCTGAACAGAACACCAAGAGCTTATGCACTAAGATCAAGAATTGACAAATGGGACCTCATAAAATTACAATGTTTCTGTAAGGCAAAGGACACCTTCAGAAGGACAAAATAGCAGCCAACTAATTGAGAAAAGATCTTCACCAACCCCTCATATGACAGATGGCTAATATCCAATATATACAAAGAACTCAAGAAGTTAGACCCCAGAGAACCAAAATCCCTAAAAAAAATGGGGCACAGAGCTACACAAAGATTTTCAGGTGAAGAATTTCGGATGGCTGAGAAACATCTTAAGAAATGTTCAACATCATTAGTCATTAGGGAAATGCAAATCTAAACAATCCTGATATTTCACCTCACACCAGTCAGAATGGCTAAGATTAAAAACCCAGGAGACATCAGGTCGAGGATATGGAGAAAGAGGAATACTCCTCCACTGCTGGTGGGATTGCAATATGGTACAACCACTATGGAAATCAGTCTGGTAGTTCCTCAGAAAATTGGGCATGACATTTACAGAAGACCCTGTCATACTACCCCTGAGCATATACCCATAAGACTCCCCTGCATGCATCAAGGACACATGCTCCACTATGTTCATAGCAGCCCTATTTATAATAGCCAGAAGCTGGAAAGAACCCAGATTTCCCTCAATGGAGGAATGGATACAGAAAATGTGGTATATTTATACAATGGAATACTACTCAGCAATTAAAAGCAATGAATTCATGAAATTCTTAGGCAAATGGTTGGAACTGGAAAATATCATACTAAGTGAGGTAACTCGTTCACAAACTAACACACATGGAATGCAGTCACTCATAAGTGTATATTAGCCCAGAAGCTCTGAATACCCAAAACACATCCCACGTATCAAATCAGTCCCAAGAAGAAGGAAGGAGAGAGCCATGGTCCTGGAAAGGCTT
Organism: Apodemus agrarius; assembly: GCA_964023405.1. NCBI lineage: Eukaryota > Metazoa > Chordata > Mammalia > Rodentia > Muridae > Apodemus > Apodemus agrarius. The sequence goes on from OZ030016.1 coordinate 67,663,285, forward strand.
GATGCAGCAATGTAGGGGATTACCTGGACAAAGGAGTGGGAGGGGGTTTGATTGGTAAATGGATGGATGGAAGAGGGCTTATGGGACTTAGGGTGAGGGGGGAACCGGGAAAGGGAAAATCATTTGGAATGTAAACACAGAATACAGAAAAAAAAACTGTGATGTTGAAGAATGATCAAAATATACTTATTTTCTTTGAATTATCATGTTGTTTCATTAGAGCAGTAGAAAAACTAACTAAAGTATATGTTACATGGTATTTATAAAATTAATTTCACTGAAACTGATATCTGGATGTTTATAGTATCTCTTTATTTCTATTGTTCATAACTTCCCAGTTCTAGATCTGTTGTCTCCCTTCTGTCTCTACTGTTTCAATCGTCACCTTTCAAATTCAAAATTTCTATGGAGAGAAGTTTTTATTATCCCTATTTAATAAATGCTTAGAGTAGGTATAAAAAGTTATAAAATCTCATTAAATAGCCTATAAAAAGATATATGTACACACATACATATTAAAAACATGCATGTGCAGAGACATTCACATTAGTACATGTACTTTTATATTAGAGTGTGTACCTTCTCATTTTTAACATTCCTTCTTATTTATTTTATTGAACTCATTGGAAGAATATTTTCATTTTCTTGTACTTTAATTCACCATATGTAATCCTTTTTGAATAAAAAAAATAGGAATTAGATTGTATCTGTTAGTCACTTATATTTTAGTAAGGTGAGCTGAGCCAATGTAGTAAGACATTTGTATTGGTCTCAATTCTCTAATATTATTCCAATTACAATTCCATTTCTTCTACTTCTTCTACCAGTTGCCTAGTTCCATTACATTAACTGTTGTTGGAAGTAGGAATAAAAGCTATAAAGTAAACCTCTTCAGCTAATATCCTCACAGCGTTTAGTGCATACATATAAATATGAAAGTAAAATGATCTCAATCATAGAAGTTTTGAAGTAATATTTTCTTTATATTTGAGAGGAGAAACAATAATCAAACAAAACAAATTTTTTTTTGCCCTAGAGTGGGGAATAATACATGGTAGGCCTGTCACTGTTGTTTGTTCTATTTCACTGAATACCTCTCCAGTCCATGTACATGTTACCTGTGACAGTGCTCTGCAATGACTACCACATGTATACTGCCAATGAGTATTAGGTGATTGGATTAATTTATATAGAGAAGAAGAATACTAAGAGAGTCAAAACTAGAGATTTATATTTTCTGGAACATAGAATGTTGAGAACCCTGAAGTGCAGGGAATCTCAGAGGAAAGTGGCTGAATATAAGTAGCTCAGACATTGGTGGAATATGAAATACTGCTTTATCAAAAGCATATTTATATACTGTTTACTTTTTTGGTGTAGTATTTCCTAAAGATAGTGTAAAGGGCAATGGAGTATAATAGTGTAGTAAAGGTCAAATACTTGTTTGGTACAACCACTCTGGAAATCAGTTTGGCCTTTCCTCAGAAAACTTGACACAATACTCCCGGAGGACCCTGCCATACCACTCCTGGGCATATACCCAGAGGACTCCCCAGCATGTAATAAGGATACATGCTCCACTATGTTCATAGCAGCCCTATTTATAATAGCCAGAAGTTGGAAAGAACCCAGATGTCCCTCAACGGGTTGGATACAAAAAATGTGGTATATATACACAATGGAGTACTATTCAGCCATTACAAACAATGAATTCATGAAATTCTTAGACAAATGGATGGAGCTGGAGAACATCATACTAAGTGAGGTAACATAGTCTCAAAAGAATACCCATGGTATGCACTGACTGATAAGTGGATATTATTAGCCTAGAATCTTGGAATACTCAAGACACAATCCACATACCAAATAATGCCCAAGAAGAAGGAAGGAGTGGCCCATGGTTCTGGAAAGGCCAATGCATCAGTGTTGGGGAATACCAGAACAGGGAAGTGGGAAGGGGTAGATGGGGAAACATGGGGAAAGAAAAGGGCATATGGGACATTTCGGGGGCAGGGAGTCAGGAAAGGGGAAATCATCTGAACTGTAAATAAAGAATATATCCAATAAAAAAGAAAAACATTAATAACCTATTATACAAATAATAGAAAATAAGTAATTTTCTATAAAATGGTACTCCACTTAAACTAATGACAAAATGCATTTATATATCTGACTATGTAGGCCCACATGAAATAGATACATATTGTCAAATATTTTCTACACACACTATTTATGATATACTTAGAGATAACACAACATCATCCCTCTGCTATTACAACTGGTCATATATAATAATCCAGAAATTCTTCCATTTCTCCCTTTGTCTTCCATTTCCATCTGTCCAAATTATCTTATTTGATATTTTGTTTTGTTTATGCTCTCTTCTTGTCTTAGCAGAAACCCATGTATTCTTAGCAAATGATGTCACTTTAAAATCTACAGAATATTTTAAAATAAGTATTGGTTTTAAACAGCCCTCCTGTGGCTTTGTGGTTCATTCTTAGAAATGTGGGGGAGTACAAGAACAGTAAGGTGGGAGGGGGTGGATGAGAGAGCAGGGGGAGGGAAAAGGGCATGTGGGACCTTTGGGGGTGGGGAACCAAAAAATGGGAAATGAATTGTAAATATAGAATATATCCAAAAAAAGAATATAGAAAGTAAAAAAAAAAAAGAAAAAATAAACATTTAAGGCTCTTTGTATACCCCCATGTTGATTATTTTTATGTCAACCTAACAAAATTTAGAGATTGTCAATTGAGAAATACTTCCATAGTTTCTCCTGTAGAGAATTTTGTACTGCATTTTCTTTGTTAATTATTGATGAGGAAGAACCTAACTTACTGTTGTGGATTTTGCACCACACAAGTCCCTGGGAGCAAGCCAGTAATCTTAGTTTCTGCTTCATTTCCTGTCTTCATTCATGCCCCAACTTTTTTATTTTAGAGTTTGATCTGATAATTGTAAGGGTACAATACACTCTTCTTCCCTCCACTAGTTGCTTTCGATCATCATGCTTTATTACAGCAATAGAAAAGTAACTAAGACCTTCTTCATTTGCAAAATCTGATTTCTTATTAGAACTTAAACTCCTAGATCTGGAATTATCTCCAAACTCTCATTTCATTCTTTTTTCTTTCTGCAATTAACTCACTTATCTTGATTCAATTCATTAAACTTCCAACAATGAAACTATCAACAAAATAGTATGTACAAGACATCATAGTGCCTTGGTAGGAATACTCTTTGGAGTCACTACCCATAAACTTCTGTGAAATGATGCATGAAGTAAGTTATTCATGGAAACCCTGTTAGCAACAGAAAAAAAAAAAAAGATCAAGAGCAAGTTGGAAATCCCTCAACAGAGAACTGGTTAAATAATTGATGATGCAGTAAGAGACCATGATACTGAAAATAAATTAGTAAAAGTTGTTTATGAGCCTCCATTCAATGTCTTTCCAGATGGATTAGGAAGAGATAAAATCAAAAGGAAGCTAAAGACCTAATTTAATGAATAAGGTAACCTAGACAAGAGAGGAATAATTCAGACCTAGACAAGCGAGAGAAAATATAAACAAGAGCCTATATTTAATTAAAATATGTATCTAACTTAGTTGGAGTTAAAAAGATAATTATTCAAGCCTAGAGAAGAACAGGGGCAGAGATTTTTCTCCATGCTGGCTGGTATATGCCTTAGGGTTTACAATTAATGAATTCATCACTCAATTCTAAATTTATATTGAAGTTCCTTATCTTTATATACTGTCCCAGAAGCCTACTTGTTCTTTCAAATCCTTATATTGCAGGTAAGTTATTATATATTTTAATATTTCTTGTATTATTCATAATTTTAGATTCCATAAAAATGACTGTATACTCACTGATTGTGACTTGTTAAATCCTAGAGCAACATCCTAATTGCTCTATATTAAATAATTTGTCTCAACCAATATCCATTCTGTGATTTAAAAAAGAACTTTTTTCCCAGATTCCATATCCCCCAGGTCTTTATAATGCATATTTAGATGGCTTAGTAAATTTGAGATAGATTTCTTAGATTACAAAGAACAGATTTATTTAATTTGGAGCAGTACTGAAATATAAGACACAAGTTGTCATCCCTTCTCTGTACCTAGTCTGTAATTTTCTTTTGTTATCAAAGTAAGAATAACCTCGATTTTATCTAAATATATAATAATATGACATATATTATATTATAACATGTGTAACATATTATGTCTATTATATATAATATAACATATAAACATATATAATAATATAACAGATAGATAGATAGATAGATAACATTTCTACTTCACATCTCTCCTCCAACTCTAAACTCATATCTAATAGCACATTTACCATGAAAGGCAGAGTCTGCATCATAGATAAAACAAGTACATAAAAATGTGTTGCCTGAAGAAATGAGTAGTGGAATACTCTACAGAGCAATTGTCAGATTCTGTGTTATAGTTGGCACTAAGGCTATGGTCATCTTAGTATGACTTAGGTATGAACTAGTTCTAGAAGGATCATGAATACATGGCTTAATCCACACTGCAACACATTCAGATTTGGGTCTCTGGAAAGTTATTTAATAGTAAGGGTTCTTGTTTTATCATTTATCCACTAATGAGTAAATCAAATGACTACTAGAAGATGGTATGAATTAAGAGTAGGAGCTCCATTGGAATACTTGTATTCATAAGTCATACTCTGTAAAGTGGAATTAATGTACCTTATTTCTGACTTTTCTGCCACTTCTTTCTCTGCTTCTTCCCTTGAGGTAATTAGCTATATTCCATTAAGCCTTAACTTTTATCAGGTTCTGTCTTACCACAGGGTGAAATGTATGGGTCCCAAGAGACACAGATGAAAAAGTCTAAATACTTAAACCAAATAAATAAAAGAGAAGAAGCTTGACATCTCAGTTAATATGACGAATGACATGCAAGCACATGTATTCCCATAGCTGAAGTGAAAATAAATATCAAGCACATGGGAAGCAACAATTATCCTAGCACTAGGGCAGCAGAGGCAGGAAAATTCCTGATGCTCTATGGCCAGTAATTTTATCTTAGTAGGTGAGATCCAGGACAATGTGCTAATCCTACCAAAGAAGAGGAAAGACCGTTACTCAGATTATTTGTCTAAATTGTTCAAGCTTTATTTTCTCTCAGACAAGGGTATGTACCTAACAGGGAATTTGAAAAAAATAGCATCAAACATAGACAGTGGGTTTTATATGGTTCTCAAAACTTCAAGACTAGGGGACTTTCAAATTTTGGGGAATTTCCAGGAAAAAAAGTAGTTACCTACTAACTTGGCTTTCAAAATTCTTTGGTAGACCTTGGCAGAATAATTTATTTTATTGGGGTGAAGGTCATGATACAGGATTGAGAGAACTTGCCAAATTACAGAAAATGAGTCAAAATCTGGTTGAATCTGAGTTTCACAGAAAATAAAAATGAACTTAATTTTATCCTGAAAGACAATGGATTTTAATCTTAAAATGGTGTCAGGTTAGTCCATTATAACACAAGACTTTATCTCTAAGGAGTTGCACAGAACTCTTTAAGAAAGAATAATCCTTTGCCAATTATAGCAGGTCCCATTTGTCTATTGTTGATCTTAGAGCATAAGCCGTTGGTATTCTGTTCAGGAAAATTTCATCTGTGACCATGTGTTCAAGGCTCTTCAAAAATTTCTCTTCTATTAATTTCAGTGTGTCTGGATTTATGTGGAGGTACTTGATCCACTTGGACTTGAGCTTTATGCTAGGAGATGAGAATAGATGATTTGCATTCATATATATGCTGACCTCTAGTTGAACCAGCGCCATTTATTGAAAATACTATCTTTTTTCCACTGGATGGTTTTAGCTCCTTTGTCAAAGATCAATATGTGAGTTCATTTCTGGATGTTCAATTCTGCTCCATTGATCTATCTGCCTGTCTCTACCAATACCATACAGTTTTTATTACTTTCGCTCTATAGTACAGTTTGAGGTGAGGTATAGTGATTCCCCCAGAAGGTCTTTTATTGTTGAGAATAGTTTTCAATATCCTGGGTTTTTTCTTATTCCAAGTGAATTTGCAAATTGCTTTCCTATCTCTGTGAAGAATTGAGTTGGAATTTTGATGGGGATTGCATTGAATCTACAGATTACCTTCAGCAAGATAGCCATTTTTACTATATTAATCATGGCAATTCACAGACATGGGAGCCATTTCCATCTTCTGAGATATTCTTCAATATTTTTCTTCAGAGACTTGAAGTTTTTATCATACAGATCTTTCCCTTGACTGGTTAGAGTCACATAAAGGTATTTTATATTATTTGTGACTATAGTGAAGGGTGTCACTTCCCTAATTTCTTTCTTATTCTGTTTATCCTTTGATCATAGAAAGGTTACTGATTTATTTGAGTTAATTTTATATTCAGTCACTTTGCTAAAGTTGTTTTTCAGGTTAAGGAATTCTCTGGTGAAATTTTTGGGGTCACTTAAGCATACCATTAAATCATCTGCAAATAGGGATATTTTGATTTCTTTCTTTCCAATTTATATGCCTTTGCTCTCCTTTTGTTGTCTAATTGCTCAGGCTAGGATTTCAAGTACTAAATTGAACTGGTATAAAGAAAGTGGGCAGCCTTGTTTAGTCCCTGATGTTAGTGGAATTGCTTCAAGTTTGTCTCCATTTAGTTTGATGTTGGCTATTGGTTTGCTGTACATTGCTGTTACTATGTTTAGGTATGGGCCTTGAATTCCTGCACTTTCCAAGACTTTTATTATGAAGCAATGTTGAATTTTTTTCAAACGCAATCTTAACATCTAATGGAATGATCATGTGAGTTTTTTCTTTGTGTTTGTTTATTTAGTGGATTTCGTTGATGGATTATATGCTCAACCATCTCTGCATTGCTGGGATGAATCCTACTTGATCATGATGAATGATTGTTTTGATGTGTTCTTGGATTAGATTTGGGAGCATTTTATTGAGTAGTTTTGCATTGATATTCATAAGTAAAATTAGTCTGAAGTTCTCTTTCTTTGTTAGGTCTTTGAGTGGTTTAGGTATGAGCATAATTCTGGCTTCATAGAATGAATTGAGTAGAATTCGTTCTGTTTCTATTTTGTAGAATAGTTTGAAGAATATTGGTATTAACTCTTCTTTGAAGGCCTGATAGAATTCTGCACTAAACCGATTAGACCTGGCTTTTGTTTGTTTTTTGGTTGGGAGATTTTAACAACTGCTTCTATATCTTTAGGGGTATGGGGTAGTTTAGATGGTTTATCTAATTGTGATTTGATTGTGGTATTTAGTATATGTCTAGAAAATTGTCCATTTCATCCAGATTTTCCAGTTTTGTTCAGTATAGGCTTTTGTTGTAGGATCTAATGATTTTTTTGAATTTCCTCAGTTTCTGTTATGTCTCAGTTTTCATTTCTGATTCTGTTAATTTGAATACTGTCTCTGTACCTTCTGGCTAACCTGGTTAAGGATTCATCAATCTTGTTGATTTTCTCCAAGAATATGTTTCTGCTTTTGTTGAAGCTTTCAAAGGAAACTATCAATAGGACAAAATGGCAACCAACAAATCAGGGAAGGATCTTTACATATGCTGCATCCAATGGAGGGCTTATAGTCAATATATACAAAGAAATCAAGAAGTTAGACTCCAGAGAACCAAATAACCCTATTAAAATGGGGTACAGAGCTAAACAAAGAATTCTCACTGAGAAATATCTAATGGTCAAGAAGTACCAAACGAAATATTCAGCACCCTTAGTCATCTGGGAAATTCAAATTAAAACAAAACATGAGATTTGACCTCACACCAGTCAGAATGGCTAGGATCAAACTGTCAGGTGACAGCAGATGCTGGGGAGGATGTGGAGAAAGAGAAACACTCCTCCATTGTTGATGGGATTGCAAACTGGTACAAACCCTCTGGAAATCATTCTGGTTATTCCTCAGAACTATCTGAGTACTTCCTCAGTACTACCTGAGGACCCAGCTATACCACTCCTGGACATATACCCAAAAGACGATCTAACATATAACAAGGACACATGCTCTACTATGTTCATAGCAGCTTTATTTATAATATCCAGAAACTGAAAAGAACCCAGATTCCTTCAACAGAGGAATGAATACAGAAGATGTGGTACATTTACACAATGGAGTAGCACTCAGTTATTAAAAACAATGAATTCTTAAAATTCATAGCCAAATGGATGAAATTAGAAAATATGATCCTGAGTGAGGTAACCCATTCACAAAAGAACTCACATTGTTCTTTGGCATGTTCAATGGCACTCATTGATAAGTGGACATTAATCCCAAAGCTTGGAATAGCCAAGATACAATTGACAGAACACATGAAGCTCAAGAAGAAGGAAGACCACAATGTGGATGCTTCAATCCTTCTTAAAAGGGGCAACAAAATACTCATAGGAAGAGGAAATTTATAACATTTGAAATGTAAATAAATAAAATATTCATTGAATAAAAGAGAGAAAAAAGAAAGAATTCTATGGCCACCATATGTGTATACACATGTGTACACTATAATAAAAATGAACACATATACAAAGGATAGGTAAAGTAAGACACAATTATTGTAAATTATTTCTCTTTGATTTTTGTTGTAGTAGTTCAAACACTAACATACTGTTTAATAATCCATTTACCTGAACTGCAGAAAGCATAAACCTGCAAATAAAGTGTAAAATGAGAATATAATGTATTTTAACAGTTCCTACTATATCGGTATGCATCCCCAAATCATTTTTTGAGATATTATTCTCAGTGAATACTGCTTTAGCTTCATATAAACTGCTTATAGGCTCCTACCAAGTGAACTTAGTATGGGAGAGGAGAACATGGGACAAGTGGCAGGCGTAGGTATTATAACTCCCATTGATGCCGCCCTCCACAGCCTCCTTGGCTTCTATTCTGGGATGCTGCAAAGGAAGTGGAAATTATCTGGTGATTTGTTTTATACAGTAATTTTAGATAACTGAGAGGTTTTATGTACCCTGTTTTTGAATAGCCATATATGTGGAGATCACCTGAATTTTTCTAGTGAATAATTAAAGTCACTCAGTAGCATGATTATCAGGCTGTTTTTCCTGGGCCAGGCCCTCTGGCCTCTGCAGAACACATGGACATCTTTTGACGAATGTCTTTGGTCCCTAAAGTATGTTTTCTCCTGGTAGCAAGTTTAATAATCTGAAGATTACAGATCATGTCCTTTTGTCATGTACAGCATTTACAGAGTGCCTCCCACACTCTGCAATTAAGGCACCTCCTGTAAATTAATTAATAACAAAGAAAGAATGCCATCGTAGGGCTTATCAGGATGACATTAGTTTCATCTGCAATTATTCAGGCAGGCACATGTCTGTTCAGAAAGCTACACAAAAATGTAGTTTTCATTCTACTGATTTTTTTGTCTGTATTTCATTGCTTCAAACAATTAAAGGAACTTAACAAGGTGAGAGACGATACATAAGCTCTTACAGTGAGAACTGAGAGGGGAATTGACACGTTTAGGATCCATGTTAGCACTATGGGAAATGATATGTTTGAGAGTTATTTAGAGCCTAATTAAAGTATTGCCTCAGCCTCCCTAGTCTGACCTTGACCTAGTGCATGACCTTGCCCTGATTAGTATTTGCAACTATATAAAAAGAAGGGAAAGTGGCACCTACCTAACAGCCTTGCTGGCAGGCTTGCAGCAGCCACTTCCCAAATATATATTACACAAATAAAAGGGAAGGGAACACATTAATAGTGTCAGCAGAGACGGTGCTAAAATGCTGATCATAAGATGTGAGACCTGAAAAGGGGTTTAGAAGCAAAGCATGGAAACCCTTCCCTTCAGGGATGCAGAAAACAAATACAACACTGTCTAAAAGAAGTTGACCTTCAGCCCTTTTTATTTTAAAAATGTCAAGTACAATCTATGCCTTTAGGATAGAAATGAAATCATTTATTCATCTGGCCCATCATTTGTTTTACCATCTCAAGTATATTTAAAATGTACTTATAAAACTCACACACTTATTTTGCAGATAATTCGGTTAAAGGGCATATATATTCATATGGATAGTTTTATATAGTGATATCTCTCTATAAATTGAAATGTATATTAAAAATATTTAAAGAAGTCATTGTATACTCTACAGTTGATCTTAGCCAAAAGTCTAAGGAACAATGTGTACATTCCTTTCAGTTAATGAAAGACAGCATTGATGAGAGTTAACTCACATATGCAAGCACAGGGACAGGTGAGAAGCTGAGATTGGGTAACAGTACTTTTCTATAGTTTTACAGTTTTGAAGTCTAATGTAAGCCATGTAAGAAGTTATGAGGATTATATCCAAAGTATTCGTGTTTCTATTTTAATCTCAGATGCTTTCTCTTATTAGGAATGTGTTTGAAGTGAACATATTCTGCTGGTTTGTTTAGCCAAGGGAAGTCTGTTTTGAAATCATTAATAAAGGCAGCATAGGGTTCCCACCTGCTTTTAGAATGAACCAATTTGGTATAATCAGATTTTCATCACTTAAGGAGACAATTTTCCCTTTCTCCTTCCTCATTTGCTTTCCTTTAACACACCTGCTTCAGAGCAGTTAGCAGAGAGGGATTTGAATAATAACACTACTTTACATGTAAATGGTGCCTTTCATCCAAACATCTCAATGCTCTCTGTAAACATTAAGGGCTGAATATAGATTAAGAGAATCAATTTTAAAATAGGAAAATGGGAACCATATGGGTAAGTGACTTGCCTAAGGTCACATATTAAGACTATAGCATCGCTTAAAAGGAGGCCCATGGTCAATTTGAAGATTTCATCTCTCCAATCTGATGGTGCCTGTCTTCACTATGTCTTAGAATTCCTCTTTGAGTACCATTTATTTTGTCCCTATGATAATCATTCCATCAGCTGTTTCATTATACAGTCTGTCTCAGAGCTTTCTGTAAGTGATGACAATTCATGGGATGAATTATACTGTATAATAAATTGCATGACTATAATTCTCTAGATTAAAGACTGTATTTGTGACTTTCATTCATCGGGTTTATATTACCACATCCTAAGAGCTGGCTCAGTGAACCACAATGATGCCCATGGGAAGCAGAGTTTAGAACAAAGAATCTCCAATTCATTTTATTTATTTATTTATTTATTTATTTATTTAATGTATTTACTTTCCAATTCTTTTTTTAAGATTTTATTTTTTTTATTTCTATGTTCTTTGTTTACATTCCAAAGGCTTTCCCCTTTTCCAGTTTCCCCCTTACCATATGTCCCATAAGTCCTCTCCCCCCAAGTTCTCCAATCACCCCCCCCCACACACACACACCATTTCTCTGTTCTGCTACTCTCCTACAAAACTGGATCTAGTCTTTTCAGGACCAGGGTCCTCTCCTTCCTTCTTCTTGGGAATCTTTTGATTTGCTAATTGTGCCTTGAGTATTTATTGCTTCTGGGTGCATTAATCTCCACTTATCAGTGATTGCATTTCATGTGTATTCTTTTGTGATTGGGTTAACTCACATAGGATGATATTTTCCAGATCCAACCATTTGTCTACAAATTACATGAATTCATTATTTTTAAATGCTGAGTAGTATTCCATTGTATAAATATACCACATTTTCTGTATCCATTCCTCCTTTGAGAGACATCTGGGCTTCTTCCAACTTCTGGCTATTATCAATAAGGCTTCTATGAACATAGTGGAGCATGTGTCTTTATTGCATGCAGGGGAATCCTCTGGGTACATGCTCAGGAGTGGTATGGCAGGGTCCTCTGGAAGTATCATGCCCAGTTTTCTGAGGAACTGCCAGACTGATTTCCAGAGCAGTTGTACCATCTTGCAATCCCACCAACAGTGTAGGAGTGTTCCTCTTTCTGCACATCCTTGCCAGCACCTGTTGTCTCTTGAGTTTTTAATCTTAGCCATTCTAACTGGTGTGAGGTGGAATCTCAGGGTTGATTTGATTTGCATTTTCCTGATGACTAATTATGTTGAACATCTCTTTTTAATATTTTTTATTTTTATTTTTTTATTTTCTATATTCTTTGTTTACATTCCAAAGACTCCCTTTTCCCAGTTCCCCACTCACCATGTGTCCCATAAGTCCTCCTTCCCCCACCCCCGCCCATTCCCCAATCTCTTAAGGTGCTTCTCCGCCATCTGAATTTCTTCAGGTGAAAATTCTTTGTTTAGCTCTGTACCCCATTTTTTAGGGTTATTTGGTCCTTTGGGGTATAACTTCTTGAATTCTTTGCATATATTTGTTATTAGCCCTCTGTCGGATATGGGGTTTGTGAAGACCTTTTTCCAATTTGTTTGCTGTTTTGTCCTTCTGATGGTGTCCTTTGCCTTACAGAATCTGATTTTATTTATTTATTTATTTATTTATTTATTTATTTAATGTATTTACTTTCCATTTCAATTGTATCCTCCCTCCTTCCAATCCACTCTTATAGAGCCGCTCCCCCAATTTTACCCCCTTCTCCTCTAAGAAGGGGAGGTTCCTTCTGGGTATCACCCCACCCCAGCACATAAAGTCACTGCAGGACTAGCTCCATCCTCTTCTGTTAAGGCCAGACAAGGCAGTCCAGATAGGTAGGGGAACAGCATCTACAGGCAGGCAGGCAACAGATTCTGTGACAGCCCCTGCTTCAGTTGTTGGGGAAATTGCAAACCAAGGTACATATGTGCTACAGATTTACAAAAGGCCTACATTGAGCCTATGCTCTTTGGTTCTTGCTCTTTGGTTGGTGGTTTAGTTGCTGAGATCTCCCATGAGTCCAAGATAGTCGTCTCTCTTTGTCTTCTTGTAGAGACCTGATCCCTTGTGAGTCCAGTGACAGTAAACTAAATGTATGGGGAATTGTTGAGGTAATAAAAATTCGGGAAATAGAAAGACAGTTTTACTCAATTATACAAGGGTTATATTTATACTTTCTGACATCCCTGAGGGTGGGGTAAGTTACTTTTGCTACAAAATATACATTATAGAATATCACATTTTAGGACTAAGCCCTCAAGTTTTGTTTTGTTTTGTTTTTAGTTTCATGAGTGAAATTTTAAGGGACAGTGAAGATATATACAGGATTAAACACTCAGTCAACTCCTTCTATGCTGTTACCCAGGAATGAGGGAGTCAGATACTCTTCGTCTCAAGAAGGGAAAGAAGTTGCTCCAATATTTTACTGTGTTCCCTCAAATGGATATTTGATTCTTGTTGTCAATCCTGTGTGGCCTAAGAAATTGATATGTCCTGTTCCCTTTACTGGAATGTAATGGCTAACTGAAATTTTGGACTTGAAGTTTTTCAGAGTGAAACTTTGCTGAGTATTCTAGAACTTAGTCATATTATGACCAAATGTAGAAGTTGCAAGTCATGACACCAGCGCTAACATATTACTATTATGTTCCTAATGACATGCATTTCTTCAGAGATTTGCTTTTATTTGTGTGTATCCATGCTGTCTAATATTGGAGCCGCTAGACTAATGCAGCAACAGAACATATGATATATACACTGAGAAATGCTAAAGGTACAGAGTGCATGTAGTATAGTTGTTTTAAAATAAGACTTTAATATTATGGCTCTTCTTATATTGATCCAGTGAATGTTTCTAATTAGAAGATATTGATGTATACCTTATACCAATAGAAGACTTATAGAGTCTATACCTTACATTATTTTTCATATGGGGTATATGTGCTACCTGAGCATCAAATATGATTTCTTGGGAATAAACTAATAGACAGTTGCAAGCTACCATGTCGATGCTGGGAATCAAATCTTGGTCCTATGCAGGAACAGTCAGTGCCATTAACCACTGAGCCATGTCTGTTGAAGCATAAGACTGTACTTCTTTAGAAATAAATTAAAAGCACTTCATTTATTTATGTTGAGAGTGGCATAGGTAGGTTATAGCACACACATGGAAGAGAGACAAGTATTTCCAAGGTTTTATTCTCTCCTTCTATTACATCAGGTCAAGGAATCAAACTTAGGTCATTAGAATTGGCAGTAGGCTATGCTTGCTGGACCATCTTATTATCTACTACCCTACAATGCTTAGTATCTGTGCAGTATGCTTTACTGTCAACTCAACATAACCTAAAGTCATCTGAGAGGAGGAAACCTCAATTTATAAAATCTTTTTATAAGATTAGACTGTTGTCAAGCCAGTAGAACATTTTCTTAATTAATGTGTGATGCAAGAGAACCCAAACCATTGTGGTTTAAGGGACGCCACCTTTAGGCTGGTTGCCCTGAGATCTGCACGAAAGCAGGCTGAGAAAACTATGAGGAGAAAGCCATTAAGCAACACTCCTCCATGACCTCTGCATCAGTCCCTGTGTTCAGGTTCCTGCTCTAGTTAAGTTCCTGTCCTGCCTCCCATCCATGATGGACTGCAGTATGAAAGTATAAGCTATATAGGTCTTTTTCACCCCAGCTGCTTTTGGTCATGGTGTTTATTTCATCACAGGAATAGGAAACCCTACCAAAGATAGTATTGAATTTACAGTTACAAAGTATAATAGATTCCTGTATTCATTCTCTGCTTATTTCAAGAAGTTATTTCTCTCTCAAACATGTCAGACAAGACCTTAAATGCAGGATCCTCTGTGCTACCATAGGCATCATTAAAATGTCATTCTTCGTTCCATTTTCAAATCTGACCTAAATTTAGTCATTGTTCCTTATATTTTTATACTTCCTGAAGTAAAGACCAAAAAAATGGTTCTATCCCCAATCAATAATATTTTATTGTAAGCTTATAAAATGAAGCATATCTAATATGAATACAAATTATCCCTATTAAAATCCCCAAGGAGGGGGCTGATGAGATAGTTCAGTGGTTAAGAGCACTGACTGCTCTTCCAAAGGTCCTGAGTTCAAATCCAAACAACCACATGGTGGCTCACAACCATGCGTAATGAGATCTGATGCCCTCTTCCAGTGTATCTGAAGACAGCTACAGTGTGCTCACTTATATAAAAATACATAAATAAATTGTTAAAAAAAATACCCAAGGAGAAGTTGAAGTTCAACTCTTGTTTCCCATTGCACTTAGTCCACACTGCTAATGTCTAATGTATTAAAGTCTGAAAACACAGTGTCATGTGAATAAACATAAAGAGATCAAGGTCTACTAAGAGTTCTGATCAACATCTCTTTCTTTTTTTATTATTTTCTATATTCTTTGTTTACATTTCAAATGATTTTCCCTTTCCCAGTTCCCCGCTCCCCATAAGTCCCATAAGCCTTCATCGGTACGACTATTCTCCAATCAAACCCCTTCTTCTTCTCTGTACTGGTACTCCCCTACATTGCTGGATTAAGCCTTTCCAGGACTAGGGACCTCTCCTTCCTTCTTCTTTGGAATCAATTGATATGCAAATTGTGTCGGGTATTCAGAGCTTCTGGGCTAATATTCAGTTATCAGTGACTGCATTCGATGTGTGTTCTTTTGTGATTGGGTTACCTCAATTAGGATATTTTCTACTTCCAACCATTTGCCTAAGAACTTCATGAATTCATTGTTTTTAATTGCTGAGTAGTATTCCATTGTGTAAATATATCACATTTTCTGTATCCATTCCTCCTATGAGGGACATCTGGGTTATTTCCAGCTTCTGGCTATTACAAATAAGGCTGCGATGAACATAGTGGAGCATGTGTCATTATTATGCCAGGGAATCCTCTGGGTATATGTCCAGGAGTGATATAGCAGGGTCCTCCGGAAGTGTCATGCCCAGTTTTCTGAAGAACCGCCAGACTGATTTCCAGAGTGGTTGCACCAACTTGCATTCCTACCATTAGTGGAGGAGTGTTCCTTTTTCTCCACATCCTTGCCAACACCTGTTGCCTCTTGAGTTTTTAACCTTAGCCATTCTGACTGGTGTGAGGTGAAATCTCAGGGTTGTTTTGATTTGCATTTCTCTAATCACTAATGATGCATAACATTTCTTAAGGTGCTTCTCAGCCATTCAAAGTTCTTCTGGTGAAAATTCTTTGTTTATCTCTGTACCCCATTTTTAATAGTATTATTTGGCTCTCTGGAGTCTAACTTCTTGAGTTCTTTGTATACATTGGATATTAGCCCTCTGTCGGATGTAGGGTTGGTGAAGATCTTTTCCCAATTTGTTGGTTGCTGTTTTGTCCTTCTGACAGTGTCCTTTGCCTTACAGAAAGTTTGTAATTTTATGAGGTCCCATTTGTCAATGTTTGATCTTAGAGCATAAGGTATCGGTGTTCTGTTCAGGAACTTTTCCCCATTGCCCATGTCCTCAAGGGTCTTCCCCAGTTTGTTTTCTATTAGTTTCAGTGTGTCTGGTTTTATGTGGAGGTCCTTGATCCACTTGGAGTTGAGCTTAGTACAAGGAGATAAAAATGGGTCAATTTGCATTCTCTTGCATGCTGACATCCAGTTGAACCAGCACCATTTGTTGAAGAGGCAAACTTTTTCCCACTGGTTGGCTTTAGCTCCTTTGTCAAAGTCAAGTGACCATAGGTATGTGGCTTCATTTCTTGGTCTTCTTAGTTCTTTTTAGTTTTGGATAGAGGAGTCTGTCATTGTCCATTAGCAAATTCAACCTTAGCTCTCAATCCCTGAAATGACATCCCAGTGAAGGTGTTAATGTAACTCTGTGTTGTCAGAACATCAATTTCAATATTTCCTTGGAGTGAAGTGATGTCCATGGGGATCAGAGTATTAGATCTACTGCCACTGAATTCAAAGGCCAATGCAAACTAACTCCTCAATCTACTGTTCAGATAAACCTGTGCCCCTAGAATCCATTAATATCACTACCAAAAACACAGCAGGCATTCAGTGGCAATTGAATAAAGATGGGACAGTGGTCAGGATGCTTTTTACTCTTGTCCTTCCTGAGTGTCTTCACACATTTTGTATTTTTATAGCAAAGACCTGAAACTAGCTACTTTATGAAGTGAGAAGGCTTATTTTGATCATGAGTCTGATGTCAAACCGGAGTCTGACAAAGGTATCCTGACAAATGTCACCTATAGAAAACTTAAACAAGAGCTGACAGCAAGCAAAAGTCCTCAAGCACATATGCTAGTCCCAGTTTAACATCACCCATTCTCATGAAAACTAAGTTAATTTATAAGACTAACACTGCATGGTAATGGAACAAATGAATCAAGTATTTTCTACTAGGTTCTGCATATTATTGATTGATTGATTGATTGATTGATTGATTGATTTGGTTTTCCTTTTTTTTTCTTTTTAATTAATTAATTAATTTACACCCTGATATCATCTTTCCCTCCTTTTTGTCCTCCCAGTTGTCATTTCTCCTTCCCTCTGCTACTTCTATGTCCCCCTTCAGAAAAAGAGATGCATCCCATGGACTATCTACCTGCCTTGACCTATCAAGTTCCAGTAGAACTAGGCATATCTTTTCATTGATCCTAGACAAGTCAGTCTAATTAGGGGAAAGGGATCCAAATGCAGGCAACTGAGTCATAGACAGTTAATAAGAGTTTGACATGAAGATCAAGGTTCCCATCTGTCTGTTATACCTGTGTAGTCACCTAGGTCTCTTCTATGCATGCTTTTTGGTTGGTGGTTCAGTCTTTTTATGATTGTATGACTAGTAGATTATGCAGGTTTTCTTGTGGTATCCTTAATCTCTTTGTCTCCTTCAATCCTTTGTCCCACTCTACCTTATAATTCCACAGAGCTTTGACTGATGTTTGGCTGTGGGTCTCTGTATCTGTTTCCATCAACTGTTGTGTGAACCCTCTCAAAAGACAGTTATGTCAGGCTCCCACTGCAAGAATAGCAGAATGTCATTAATAGTGTCCAGGGTTGGATCTCTCAAGTTGTCACAGTCCTTGGTTGACCATTCCCTCAATTTCTACTCCATCTTTATTCCAACATATCCCATAGACAGGATAAATTTTGGTCAAAAGTTTCCTGGGTTTGTTGATGTTCTCATCCTTCCATTGGAAGTCTTACCAGTTAAAGGAGGTAGCCATTGAGGATTTATATCACCTGTTGTTAGGAGTCTTAACTAGGGTCACCTACTTTTGAGGGTAGGACTTGACCTTGGACTAGGTTTTTAGCTCATCCCCGAGATGCCCCACTTCTTATCAGATTTGAACTCACTCTTCCAGTTCTCACTTTGTCCATTCTCCCCCAATCTCTAATTTATTTCCCAGTTTCAGCAAGATTCAAGCATGCCCCCTGGATCCTCCTTTACTTTGCTTCTTTGGAGTTATGGTTTATAGCATGGTTATTTTGTACTTTATGGCTAATATCCACTTATATCTGAGTATATAACATGTTCGCCTTCCTGGGTCTGGGTTACTTCATTCTGGATGATATTTTCTATTTCCATTTGCCTTCAGATTTCCTCATGTTCTTATTTTAATAGCTGAATAATATTTGATTATGCTAATGAACCATATTTTCGTTATACATTCTTCAGTTGAGGGACATCTGGGTTCTTTCCTGTTTCTGTCTATTATGAATAAAGCTGTTATGAGCACCGTTGAGCAAATGTCCTTATGGTATGGTGGAACAAACTCTTTCATATATAACATCTAGACATCAGTCTCCTTTCCCTTCCTTCTTCCGAGTCTCATCCCTCCTACCTTACATTTCTCCAAGATCTACCTCTGTCATCTTCCCTCAGAGAAGAGCAGACCATATAGGGACATTACCCACATATGGCATAACAAGCTACAATAAGATCAGGAATGTATTCTTATATCAAGACTGGACAATGCAACCAAGATGAAGGAAAATAGTCCCAAGGGTGGGCAAAAGAGTCAGAGGTAGCCTCAGCTCCCACTATTAGGAATCCCACAAGAACACTACTCTATACAATATGATCTATATCTTAACGTATGTTCACTACAACACCACGATGCTGGAGGTCACACAAACTGCTATTATCTAAGACTGATACAAAATGTGGGTGATACTTTGCAACAGCACTGAACCATAGGACAAGGAAACTACCAGCATGAAACAACTAGCTAATAACCACAAAAAGTTAAATATCTCTGAACTCAGTTGAGAGACTTAAATAGTATATCATTGTGACCACCCATTAAGTGTGTTTCAGGCTGTGGACAAGTTACTGAGTGACCACATATTTGTAACATTTTAAATCCAACCCTTCATTTGAATATTATATTGAAAACTAATTACTAGCTTGTCTGAGTTTTCTGTATTCATAAAATATACAATGTTAATGAGATTAAATACATCGTTTTCCTAAAAATTTCACTTGATACCTCAGCATGTCTAGATAGCACATTCCAAGCAGTAACTTCTTTATGTTATACATTCAGAACTTTTGTCTGCATCAGACATGAAAACAGTAAGTTTTTAAATTAAAATTTTATCCCTGAGTTGAAGAATTGCCCTTTCTATTTTGAGTGAAGAATGGTTTTCTTATATAGCAGACTTTGACCATGACCTCTGCCAAACTTACTAGTGCTTGAAGTTTGCCCTTAAGGACTCTACTCTGATCCATGTAAGTAAAATAAAGGTCCAGTGTAAGCTGCAGTATGAACTATGAGGCCATCCAATCTCAGTCATGACCAATTTATTCTGGACAATGATGTCAACATTTATTGACAAGAGTTGCTATGGCAAAATGGATAAAACATGAAGACAACTGAGTTTACTGATGCCTCAGTGTACCTGTGTATTAAACTGTCTCGAAAGAGTTATCTTCCCTTGAGAAAGGCACCTAAAGATCACTCATTATGGTAAAGATAGCCTCAGATAGGCTGATGACCTTTGGGTAATGTTTAGCACTCAAAATATAGCAATATCAATCAGTTTGGTCCAGCAATGGATGATACATACTGGAGAGATCAAGAATTTGTGAGTTGTTCTGTATAGAAGGCTGGATGTCTCAGCTCTCCGAATCTGGCACACAGGCCTGTATACTTCTCGGAGGGCTGCTAGTCTTCAATCTATATTGGAATCCTGAAGAAGTTTCTTCTATCAGTGAAGGAATGCCTCAGAAACAGGATAGACAAACTTAACTATAAGACAGCAAGTACACTGAGGCATAAAGAAAAATTTCCAGTTTTTTCTTCCAGTTTTTTCTTTAAAAAGTATTTCTTTTTTGAGATTATAATTATACAATTTCTCTCATTCCTTTCCAATATATATCTACTTGCTTTGATTCAAATTCAAAATCTCTTTATAAATTAATTTCTACAAATTCCTAAATATATAAGCATAACCTTCTTTGTGTATGCAGTGAAACATGTATGTATATTTTCACCAGTGACTATTTTGTAATAGATACCAAATGGATACTGGATACGGGATCAGTTGGTCTGTTCTTACCTGGGGAAAACTATTTCTCCCACTCTCAACATTCCTTAATTGTCTGTCATTTTTGTATGGTGATGAGACCTCCTGGACTTGAGTTATGCCTTTTGGTATGTTTATTAATGCTGTCCTTGTTCAGTGAATATTTAGTCAGTTATTCTTGTAAAAATTTATGGGTATATCTCCTGACAGTGTTAGGAAACATGGTATCACAACAAAATTTTTCTCTGAAATTTACAGTTTTTCTGCCATTTCTTCTACAGTGTTCCATGAATGCAGTAGCATTTTTAGATATGTCCATTTGTAAAGGGGTTTTTGAACTCTGCATTTTGATTTGATTGTCATCTGTTACAAAAAGTTTTTGTGGTGTGGGTTAAAGACTGTATTTATCTGTGGATAAAAGGACAAGTGTTTAGGTTGTTATTGGACATTATGTTGACTTATTAAAATAGTGGTTCTAGATTCTCCTCTCTCACTCATGACTTTACCAGGAGTGAGAAGTTAGCTAGGCTTCTGGTATTGGGCACAGTTTCTGGTAGAGTGTGTCTTCAGTTTAATTACAGAGTTATGTGTTCAACTACTGGATCCTTAGAGTTATTTTTGATGCTGGTCCTTAATGTGACTCATAGTCATCATAACTCGGTATGACTCTTAGTTTCTTCCCTCCTTTGGAAGCTTGAATGGCACCTTCTGGTACTTGAATGTTCGTTCTAAGGGAGGAGTTTTTCATGCCAGACCTAGCTTAGGTCCTCTGTGTCCTGTGTCTTCAGTGTAAGGTGGCTTTAACAAGATGTTCTTATTTTCCATCTCTAAGGCCAAACAAGGACTGTAACAATAGACTAGAATATTTTGGAAGTCTCTTGAATAACCTCATCCCCAAACTCAAAAGACTGGTTTTCAAGGCTGGTGTGTGTGTGTGTGTGTGTGTGTGTGTGTGTGTGTGTGTGTGTTTGTGTGTGTTTGTATGTCTGTGCATTTGTGTGTATGTGTTTGTGTATGTGTATGTGAGTGTGTGAGTGTGTGTGTGTGTGTGTGTGTGTGTGTATGTGTCAGGGTTTTAGAGTTTTGGGAGATCATTTCTTGGATCTTGGGAGAAGCATTGTCAATACTCTGTACAAAGACATTCCACTTTGAAGAAGAAAATATATGTATCTTAGATAAGGTTTTACTGT
The DNA here is from genome assembly GCA_964023405.1 of Apodemus agrarius. NCBI lineage: Eukaryota > Metazoa > Chordata > Mammalia > Rodentia > Muridae > Apodemus > Apodemus agrarius. Next base: position 67,684,833 of record OZ030016.1, read on the forward strand.
TGTGAACAGGCACCATGACCAATGCAACTTTTATAAGAACAGCATTTAATTGGGCCTGGCTTACAGGTTCAGAGGTTCAGGCCATTACGATCAAGAGAGGAACATGACAGCATCCAGGCCAGCACATCTATGGAGGATCCGAGAGTTCTACATCTTCATCAGAAGACTGCTAGCAGAGTATTGGCTTCCAATAGAGCTAGGATGAGGTTCTTAAAACTCATACTCACAGTGACACACCTACTCCAACAGGACCACACTTTATAATAGTACCAGTCCCGGAGCAAGCTCAATCTTTTGCCCTTGCATTTCTTTTAGACAGGACCAACTTGGGGTAAAAAGTTTTGTAGGTAGGTTGGTGTCATGAAACTCAAAAGCTTCTGTAAGGCAAAAGGACAATGTCAATAAGTCTACATTCTTAATTTGTGTCTATCTAAATCCATGTATCTGGATAAATGTAGAGAGCAGGTGTGGCAGTAGCCTCAAGCCTGGAGGCCTGCCAAGTTGGATGACTAAGCATCTGACTTCTTCCTGCTCCTGAGTAGGCCACACCTTTCTTGGGCATTGCGCAGGCGTAGCCAATGACGTGTGATCAGACCATTCTATGTGGACCAATCAGAGAAGACTGTGATGTGGACTGATGGGGCAGACTTGGGAGTTTATAAAAGGACTGCACAAGGGGAGTGGGAGTGGGGGCTTTTTCTCTGCATTCATGTTCAAGATTCCTGATTAAACTGCTCTGAGAAGGACTTGCATTTGTCATTCCTCTGCTGGTCAGATAAGGTTGTGACAGATAAAGATCAGTTGTTTTTTTTTATTAATTTTCTCAGGTCCTCATAGCATTGGAAAGTACTGTTTATAGGCTCTTGTTGCATTCACACAACATCCTGGTTTTGCTTACTTGGCAATGACCTACTAGTTTTCTCTCATCTCTGCACTGCCAAGACTACATGCTTTTATTTATATATGTTTGCCAGTCAGAAATATGGTGTCATTGTCTCATGTTAAATTATATACATTTTACCAAGTCCAGATAAACTTCTGATGTTTTAGAGCATATACTTTAGAAAATTAAATGTTCAAGCATAATGTACCTTCTTTTTGAAGGTTCTAATGTTTGCTTATAGTACAATATAGAGCCTAGAGCCTTACATAATTGACATTTCTCTTTGTGTTTATTTTTCTCTTCCATTGAGTTTTAAGACACTAAGGAATAGCTGTTACTGTGGAGTGCCCAGATTGGCCACTTACTCACTGAGGAGTGCCCACATTGGCTTCATGGCTTGTTTTTCCCTGAAGACTTTAGTAATATAGTTTTGGTTGGTCTTAGTTGTTCTACATTTTAGAATTTATTGAAAAGGCATACTCTTAGAACATTGTACTCGACAGGATACTTCATAACCCACATAAAGAAATTCTGTTCTAACTCATTTACGTAAAGTAGAAAAATGTTAACTTAATGAGCCTAGGAAGCCTTAAAAGACGAGAAGTCCATCTCAGTCACTATTGTATCCCAGTTTCCCAGCAATGATGTGGACCATCAATCCATCCTAGTGTTCTCTTCATTTACTTTATCCTCTTTGATGTGTTTTTTGGCTTTTTATGTTTTCAATATTAATCAAAGAAGGGGAATATTACAGAATTCCAGCACACAAATTGTGATCTTAATTCCAGAAATAATTTTAGAACCTCTAATCCCCATTGTCAAGAATCCATGTGAGCAACTTGATGTCCACTGCTTACTAAGAGGTGAGAGGATTCTGGTTCAGATAGTTAAGTCATTCTCTTCCCTTGGGCCTTAGTGAATGCACACTGGGAAACACACACACACTGAAAACCATTTTCTGTAAGAAATAAAGCCTGAAGGCATTTTCATCTTCTTTATTTTTTTTTTACTCTCTCTTCCTGCTCCCCCTCTCTCTTTCTCTTTTCCCAGTAGATGATTGGGCCTTACAGATGTTAGGAAAGAATTACATCACTCTTCGTTAACCTCAGACAATTGTAAATCTCTTCAAGAAGGTTCTCCTGAAGAATCGATGAGACACATTGAATAAAAGATCTGCCTAAACATTTTAAGACAAATAACTTCCAAAGTTGCACCTCTCTATGTATGCATGTGTTTTTTGCCTTTTCTTCTGTTTGTTTGCTTTGTCCTATCCCCTATTTTCTTATATTGTTTGATTTTATTATTATTGTTTAGATGCATACTTGATTTCTAAGGAGAGACAAAAATGGTATAGATTTGGATAGGAGGGTAGGAAGGAAAGGTCTCACAGAGTTTGAGGGAGGGAAACCAATCAGAATATATTGTATAAAAGAAAATCTATTTTCAATAATAAAAATAGAAAAAGAAATTCCTGAGATATGATAAACATATTGAATAAATTTTAATTTCATAAATATGAAATTATCCAGAAACAAACAGAAATCAAGAGTTCTTACAATGGTGAGGGAAGGATCCAAAAAGCCTTTATTACACAGTAAATATGCAGTGGTATAAATGTGGTTGTAGACCCAGTTACTTGAGAGCTACGAAGTGGTACATATGCCCCTGATGGTGACAACTGTCTATGATGCCTTAACTGTGTCTTCTGCTAAAATTTGATGACCCCAAGCAACTTTCACTTGTTTTGCAAATCTCACATTCCCACAAGATAGTTTAAAAGAAAACAGTCAAATTCACCAGCTCTGGGCATTAAGCAGAACATAATCTTTTATTTGTTGCCTTATACCTCTTACATCCATTGCCTCTCAGACTATAACCAAAGAAGAGTTTATCCTGCCCAAGGTTTTTGACGAAGTGTCTCTTGTGCCTACATCAGGTAAACAAACACCAGTGTTGTGTAAAGCAGATTGAGTGTGTTTGAAACACGTCCACTCCAGAATGGCATGTGCTAAATGCTTTTAAGTATAAGCACTTACCTAGGAACCCACACATAGAGGATGAAGCAGTTGTCATTATTTCCAACTTACTATTTGTTTGCCTGACATGAGTTCAGCTCCTCAGTTTCATTGACTACGAATCTATAATCAGTTCAGCTCCTTAGGGAAAAAGCAACTGTCATTGATGTAAATAAAGTATCTTAGATTTATGTCTCACTCTTTTACTAATAATGGCAATTATTAAATTTACAGAAATGTTGAGGCCTCTTTTCCAAATCAGCATGCATTGAATGAATACCCATTTATACTTACAATGAAGAAATTATTTTAGGTGATTTACGTTTCTACACGTGTTTGTAGAATTGTATGTGCATTTGAATGTGGGTGCTCACATATATAGTGTGAAGGCTAGCAGTTAACAAAGGTTGGTTTTGTCAATGTCTTTGTATCTTATTCATTAAGGTAAGGTGTCTCACTGAACCAGATTACTAATTTGGTGATTACAGGTATGCATTGCCATGACTGACGTTTAAATCATGTCTGATAGGGAATGTGAACTCAGATCCTCAACCCTGATGGGTAAGCATTTTGCTGATGGACTCATCACCTCAACCTCATAAATAATGTTCATTCCAAGCACAGTCAAATGACTGAAAGATGACTCAGCCCTTTAGAGCATTACTGCTCTTCCAAATGACCTAATTTTGATTCCAAGCACATAAGAAAGCTTAAAGCCACTGTTGGAACAATTCTGTGGAGTCTCATATACTAGTCAGATGTCTGCAGGTACGTGGACACACTTGTAATACACATATAAATGGACTCATAAGTAAGAAAATAAAAAAATGTCCAATTTAAAAACACAATATTATTTTACAAAATTCATTGTAGCCCAGTTATTTTAATTGGTTTAAACTTATAAAAATCATGTACAAGTTTAGGAGATGTCAAATGAATTCTATAATGTCTATCCTATGAGAGGACTATTCTGCTATAATATCTATTCCTTGAACTGAGTGCTGGTTCTAAAATTACAGTTTTGTACATAGTTGAAATGCCAGATATTAGTACATAGCAGTTTATAATTGGAGTTCATGCTAAAACAGACAGGATTTACCAGGTTATATGAAGTCAAATTTTTCTATTTTCAACCTTTCTGAAAATTGAATATGATTATGTAATTTGGAAAGCTCCAAAAGGGATGAAATAATTTGTGTTTTTATACTCAGTCAGAGAGAAAAACATCTTTTTGCACTTATGTATCTTCCATTAGGTTTTTACATGCTTGAGAAATAAATGTATTATAAAATAACATTAACTCATTAAAAAAATAAACTACCTCATTTTCTTAATTCTATTCTCTATAATGGCCAGAGAAATACTACCTATAAATGACACATTCTTTAAAGAGACTCAGTGTCATTTTTTTAAACATCCAGAATCTGTGACATTCACATCATGGTTGGTTGATGTGGTGTCTGAGTGGACTTTGCCAGGTCATTCATCATCACTCCACAGCCTCACACAAATCCATTGTCTACTACTCTTCAAAATGATTTCCTGCCCAGCCTCACTACTAAACAAGTTGGCCTCCAGTTAAGAAAAGAAAAATGGTCAGTGTCTTAAATGCAGGCACATTGAAAAACTGCTTACACATAGCAAGTAGTATCCAAAAGAAATCAAACATATACATACTGTTTTAAAATGGTTAGTTTTCATATGACAAGGATAGTGTTTGTTTGTGATGCAGTTTTTGATGTTTCCATTGAAAATTAGTAAATTAAATAGAAAGATCTCTCTCTTGCTATATTTATCATTTCTATGTATTAAAGCTTTATATTTGTTTTTGTGCTATTTTAAAAATATAGTTTATTGCTATTTACATTTCAGTATAATAGCATAGACAAGCTTATTTTATTTATGCTTATGAGTATATTATATATCATATAAGTATATATTTTATATATAAGTATATACTATATACTATATATATATAATTTAGATATATATATACACATAAATGTGTGTGTTTGTTTGTGTTGTATGTCAGGAATTTATTAAAATGACATGCAGGTTGTGACCCTGCTAGACCAACAATGGCTGTCTATCAATGGAGAGTTCAAGAATCCAGTAGTTGTTCAGTCCCCATGTTTGGAAATCTCAGCTAGTCTTCAGAATTCATTAGATCTTAAAGAAATAGGATCTAATGACAGTCAAGAAATGGTCATGTTAATGAAATTGAGAGCAGTCAGGCAAAAAAGAACAAGATATTTTCTTCCATGTCCTTTACATAGGTTGTCAGTAGAAGGTCAGCCCAGGTTAAGGTTAGATTTTCCCCCACCTCAAAATATCTAGATTAAAAGTGTATCTTTCAACCTCAATGATCCAGATTAAAGCTTGGTCTAAGCAAATTGATTTAATTAAGAAAAAAATCACTCATCAGTCCAGCCATTTGGCTTTTAGATAATTCTGGATATACTCAGGTTGACATCCAAGAATATTCATCACTGTGGGAGAGATGGCTTCTTCCTCTTGGGCAGCATAGTGGAGCTGGCTCTGGCTACTGTAGGGGGATGGGGTGAGGTTTTAGGTAAGCATGCTCTGAAGGTATGATATGGTATGATATAGTATGATGTATTATGATATGGTGTGATATGTATGGTATGATAGCAAGAGAGATGACTCAGCCACTTGCTTGCTGTAGTGCTTGTAAGAGGAAGTCCTGCACTTTGCTGTAGCAGAATAATAGAGAAAGCCCTGCAGGTGTAACAGGTAAGCCAGTCCTGAGAGATTGAGAGCTCCAGAGGTAGCTCTGTCCCTTGCTGTCTATACCACTGGATGAGCTACCCAGGAACGTACTGGAGAACCTGCACTGGTGGTATGGGTTCAAGACAGCTGTTGGACTGACAGGCTCAGCTACTACCCAGGCTCTAATCCAGGGCTTTGAGTTGGCCCACCTCAATATCTAATCCATCTATGGACTGCTGAAGCATATGAAGGGGGCCAGGCTTGTATCAGTGCTAAACAAACTCCTTGAAACAGGGCAACAATAGGATATCCAGAAGGAGCCCCACGATGGACTCAGTCTAGTACAGCAGGAACCAGGATTCTTGAATCAGACCAATGACACACTCACACATATAATAATTGCAAGCAAAGCAGTGTCTACAAGAATGTATACTGTGGAACACACTATAACACACTACAACTTCCAAAAGATTTTTTTTTCTTTTGGATGAGGTAGTTTCAGGACCAGAGGGTCAGTATAAAGAGATTAGTAAATGAATGTGATTGGGGCATGTGATGTGAAATTAACAAAGAATCAATAAAAGGTTAAATAACATGAAAAATAATGGCTATAACAGCAGCCTTTTAAATTTGTTTTTAAGATTATATTTTAACTACATTATTTCTCCTATACATTTTGTTCCTGCAAACACCTCCGCAAAAACTCCTCTCTATTTGCCTTTAAATCCATGGCCTCTTATTCCACTATTTCATCTGTCATTATTACATACATATACATATTTGTATGTACATACATATTCTTAAATATAACTTGTTGCATCCACATGCTATTACTTGAATTCATGCTTTTAGGATTGACCACTTGACACTGGGAAACAAATCGATATGTTCTTCCCTAGGGATGACAACTTCTCTCACTTCCAGCTTTCCTCAGTTGCCTGTATTTCTTGTGTCAGATTGAAATCTCATGTGTATTTTGTAATGCACATTGGTGTGTTCTTTGTTAGACCATCATTCCACCCACTGCATCTTTAACCATGACTATTAGACTCACTAGCTCCACATTCTGTTGAGAAGACAATATTGTTCCTATAACTGTCTTATTTCAGATAGCATGCTATGCATACTCGCTCAACACACTTGCAAGTGACAGAATTTCCTTTTATTATAAAGCTAAGTGAATTTGTGTGTGTGTGTGTGTGTGTGTATGTGTGTGTGTGTGTGTGTGAGTGTCCCACATTTTAAATTATCTTGACTTGCATGGCAAGATTTGTCAAAGTACCCCATTTTAAGAAACCATTTACTACCTTTCCATGAGGGTACAATTGATTCTGTGCAGCTCTTTCTTGCCTTAACACTTTTCAACCCATGAATTTAGCCTTGTTTAAGATGCCAGAGCATGTAATGAACAAGCCTAATCCCATATAAATCAACCCAGGGCCAAATTAGGGTGATGGACTCAACAAAACAGTGGGTTACCAATTGTAAATCCTGTTAGTGTTGTCCTCCTCCATGAGTTTTTATTGGAGATTTCTCTCCAAAACTCACTACAGATTCTCACTGTTATCTGAGAATGTCGTAGGTATATTTATCACCAGAGGAGACAACTTTTCAAGCATAGAGGTAAATTCAGCAGGAAGTCTTAAATCTCTGGCTTTCTGTGAAGCACTATTTCACATTCTTTGGGAAACCATTCTGATATAATCCAAATCACTGAAAGCATACACTGCTACTTACTACACATAGCTCTTCTTCTTTATGATGCTGTGCAAACACACAAACACACACATACAATATGTGCATACACATACATATAAATGAACACAGACATAGATAATATATACACATACACTTACATGGCACCCAGAGTGTTAATATTTTGTTATGATTTAATAGAGTAATTATCACCAATAACAAGTTTCTTTAAAATTTTGGCTTCTTTTTACAAGGCCGTTTGTTTTGTCCCAGTGAGGATTATCTGCCGGTACTTTCTTTTCTCCAAAACCTGATGGAGTACCAGTCTATCTGTCTTCTGAACATGTCTGGACAGTCTATCAGCAACTCAAACTCAACCTGACATATAAAAATGATACGGTTTTCTTCATTTCTACCTGAGTCACCTAGTCTATATTAAAATCTTTTTTTTGTGACTGATATCTGTAGATAACTCCATGCAATATTTAGCACTTCTTAAAAAGCAAACAAAAACACCAACCAACCAACCAACCAACCAAACAAACAAAAAAACAAGATATAAACAGTATCTTGATGTAGAATGATGAGGACCTGAAGGTTGATTTTGACACACATATTTCATTTAATGGTTGTTTAGAATTTTACCAGGTAATAAATGATGAGTCAGCTAAATGACTGCTAAAAATAAGGAAATTATTTTGTATCTCACTCACATGATGAAAAGGCAAAGAAAAATCTGAATCTCATCCATTAACTGGTGAATCTATCATGAAAGGACTATATAGGAATGAACTAAATATACCGGCCTTCTGATCTTGGACTTCTTTATATCTAGAAGTCTAAGAAAGAAAGGTATGCTCACTAGCAATATTTGTCCGTAGTATTGTTATAGCAGGCACAATGAACTAAAACAAGTATTAATATTTTAATTAATATGACAAATTAGTGACTAAATAAGGGGGCTGAAGAAATGGCTCAGCAGTTAAGGGCACTGTCTGCTCACCCAAAGGTCCTGAGCTCAAATCCCAGGAACCACATGGTGGCTCACAACCATCTGGAATGAGATCTGACACCCTCTTCTAGGGTATCTGAAGATAGCTACAGTGTACGTACATATAATAAATAAACAAACCTTTAAAAAATTAGTGACTAAATAAATGGCAACATATTATTCCATAGGCTTGAAATTATACATACTCTGAACCTCAATCTCTGATCAAAGAAATAATGACTTGTTATAGAGATAGTATGTAAGTGTATGGATTCTTGCCACCAGTGCTGTATTTATGCTACTGTTTACTACTGCATATTTGTAAGCTATATTTTCCTTTTATTGGTGTTACTAAGAAAAGTATACACAAGCCGGGTGTGGTGGCACATGCCTTTAATCCCAGCACTTGGGAGGCAGAGGCAGGCAGATTTCTGAGTTCTAGGCCAGCCTGGTCTACAAAGTGAGTTCCAGGACAGCCAGGGCTACACAGAGAAACCCTGTCTCGGAAAAAAAAAAAGAAAAGCATACACATACTATCTTCTTTATGTAATGTTTTCTGTACAAGTATCTTATTCTCTGCACATTTGGAATCATATACCCTGTATCTATCTAGATTTCAATATTAAATAATCACTTCATATATAAGACTTCCTCTGTATATAGATGTAGAAATTGCTCCTTTAAAACTACTGAAAATCATGAAAGATGATAGGCAATCAGTGTTCACCTGGAACCTCAAATGAGCATTCATATAAAGACCCAAAATATAGAACAATAGCCTTCCTATCATTTTGCTTTCTTTGATACTTTGACTTTTTTCACTTATTCATTTTCATTTGCTTTGAATTTTAAAGCAGTCTGCAGGTGATAGCAGACACTGGTGAGGATGTGGAGAAAGAGGAACACTCCTCCATTTTTGGTGGGAATGCAAACTTGTACAAATACTCTGGAAATCAGTCTGGCAGTTCCTCAGAAAATTGGACATAGTACTACCTGAGGAGCTAGCTCTATATCTCTCCTGAGCATATACCCAGAAGATATTCCAATATGTAATAAGGACAAATGCTCCACTATGTTCAGAGCAACCTTATTTATAAAAGTCAGAAGGTGGAAACAACCCAGATGTCCCTCCAGAGAGGAAAGGATACAGAAAATGTGGTACAATTACACAATGGAGTACTGCTGAGCTATTAAAAACAATGACTTCAGGAAATTCTTATGGAAATGGATGGAAAAGAAAATATCCTGAGTGAGGTAACCTAATCACAAAAGGACCCACATGGTATACACTCACTGATAAGTAGATATTAGGCTGCAAGCTTGGAATACCCAACATACAATTCACAGACTAGATGAAGCTCAAGAAGAAGGAAGACCAAAATGTGGATACTTTGGTCCTTCTTAGAAGGGGGAACAAAATACTCATGGGAGCAAATACAGAGACGAAGTGTGGAGATATCCAGACAGACAGACAGACAGAGATGGACAGATTTGGGGTACAGAGACAGACAGACAGACAGAGAGACAGACAGAGACACACACACACACACACACACACACACACACAGATTGGTAGAGGGGGCATAGAGACATACAAAAGACACACAGGCAAACAGACAAACATTTGCCTACACCCCACAAAGTATTGAAAGAAACAGACAGATAGACAGAGACAGAGAAAGATGGGAGGGGGAACAAAGATAACCCCCCCCACAAACACATACATGTATTTTTGATTCTGGGTACTTAAAGTTGTAAGCTGTTTACCCAGCTAATGATGATTAATAGCTTTGTGACTACAATAAAACAATATAACTGAATTAAGTGCAATAGCTTCTTATTTATTTCCATCTGATTAATTCAAACTTCTGTGGCTCCTTGTACTTATTCCTTTATAAATATATCACAGGAAAATCAATATCACACATAATTCATGAAAATCTGCTCTACAAACCCAAAAATGTACTTCATATATAAACTGAGTTATTGATATTGTTTATAGCCAGATTTTTTTTAGAGAGTGAAATAGAAATTTGTGTGACACTGGGGAGAACCTGGAAGGAGTTTGGGAATGGGAAATTGTTCCCACAATATATTATAGAAAAGTTTTAAAATAAAACTTAATTACTAAGAAATAAACAGGCATTGTGACTTTTTGTTAGATATTTTTTTCAAAGCAATGAATAAAGTAACTAATAGAATATATCATGAACCATAGTATTGTGATATATTGGTATACTGTAATATGATTATTATAATCAAGCTAATCAACATTTTATTACTTCACATTAATTACATCATTCTAATAAAGAAAGCATTTAAGATTAAGTCAATTATTCAAATATTCTCTTCAGTGATATTTATTGTAAGCTGACCCATGATATGTTAACACTTGTTTACTCAGAATTTATGAAATTTTTGACACAATCTAAGTTCCAAACCCCAGAACCTTCCTGCTAGCCTTCTAACTCTCAGGTTCTATAAGTCTGGCAATGTCACTTATATTTCACTTGCAGGTGATATTGTGCGCTGTTTACAATAATACCTGACATAGTCATTTGGGTTATGAGAAAACACAGACTTTTCTGCTTTTGATATGTTGAGTAATATTCCATGGCTTTCATAAACAGGACAGCCACTTAGCCTATTTTGTCTGTGGTGTTTAGGTTGAGTTTATGTTTTGGTTATTGTGAATAATATTGTAATTAGCTTGGAAATGTAGGTATTCTTTAAGGAACCAATTTTATATCTTTTTTCTGTATACCCAATATAGTACCAGCAATTTCTTTTTCAGTCCAGCAGATGGTTATAATTTGTGAGCTCAGATGTAATGCTGTCATCAGACCATTGTTACTGAACAAAGTAGGAAAATTGGTGAATCTTATGGCAGTTTTACATTAATTACTTTTAGAATGCCTATTCTATCTTCCCCAGTGGCTACTCCTGTTTGAATTCACTCTTAGAAATGGCTTTCATTTTTAAGATACCTTTTTTCTACGTCAAGCTTATTGGATTTGCTTCTAATTAAAATTGAAGGGCTAAAGAGATGACTCAGCACTTGACGCTGAAACCAGCATCCAAATGGTGACTCATACCAGTTATAGCTGAAGTTTCAGGAGATATAACATTTACTGAGGCTTGCATGGCCACTAGGCACACATGGGGTACACATATGTGCACCAAGCATTCACACTTGCACATAAAATGGAAATAAATCTTTAAGAAGTGATGCTTTATTTTTTTATACACACTGAAATGAAATTTTCCTAAACTACTAACTCTGATTATGTATATAGCACAATTTTATTTGTAAAAGTTGAATGATCTTTATTTTTATTTTTATTTACACAAGAATAAATAGCTTTTACTCCAGGCATGATAGATTACTTTCCTTTCAAATCACAAGCCATCCATACTGCTGAACATCTTGTTTCCAGTCACTGCTCACTTACCTTCTGGGTGTGTTTCTTTATAATAGTTTGAAAATGTTTAAAAGATATGGACAGGGTTGTTGCTCATGACGTGATTGCATTAATGAACCATTTCTAGCCATTTCGTCACTCAGAGTTCATTTTTTAAATTCTGTTATCACAGAGGGAGAAAGTTCGATGGGAATTCTGATACTGTTTCCCTAACATGGTACAATCAAATCGTTTTAAAGCTTTTCAATGACAATATTTGTAGAACAGATATTTTCCTTTAGGTTAGCAGACATGCCGTTTAGTAAATAGTGTAACTTAAAAAGAGACACTTGAATGAAATGTCAAGTTGGGTCAGAACAAAATAGAATCAATTACATTTTCCCAGATATAAATCTTTCCTGAAGTGTTGAGTTTGTTAAATACATATAACTAAAACCTACACTTGCTGTTGATATAGAAAAATTACAGCAAAGGTGAGTGTAGGAAAGGAGAGAAGAAATAGCATAAGGAGAATAGCTTCCTAGCCTTTAAAGAAATGTTTCTAAAAGACTGCACTTATGACCATAATCCATTGAAATTCCAAGACAAAAAAAAAACACTTCTGATTTCTTTTTTTACCAATTTGCTTATGAACCCAGGCTGACAGGTCTTATTTAATAATGGTGAACAATTGTGTAAATTCAGTGTTAAATTCAGGGCAGTGTTTTGATTAGTATTTTTGTGTGGTTAATTCTCATGGTACTAGCATAACACTTATTTCTTCTTTTGTGAGTGCTTTTCATATGTAGACAATGTTGGTTTTGGAAATAAATTTGAAATTATCTATTTTATGTAGGATTGATGATATTCTTTGAAAGTATGGTAAAAGTGACCCATGAACTTTTGTCATGGGAGGATTTTAAATGATGCTACATTCTTCATAGAGTTAGAAAGAGCAATTCTCAAAATCATTTGGAATAACAAAAAACCCAAGATAGCTAAAACTACCCTCAACAGTAAAAGAACTTGTGGGGGAATCAGTATCCCTGACCTCAAGCAATACTACGGAGCAATTGTGATAAAAACTGCATGGTATTGATATGGTGACAGGCAAGTAGTAGATCAATGGAATAGAATTGAGGACCCAGAAATGAATCCGCACACGTATGGTCACTTAATCTTTGACAAAGGAGCTACAAACCTCCAGTGGAAAAAAAGATAGCCTTTTCAACAAATGGTGCTGGTTCAACTGGAGGTCAGCATGCAGAAGAATGCAAATTGATCCATTCTTATCTCCTTCTACTATGCTCAACTCCAAGTGGATCAAGGACCTCCACATAAAACCAGACACACTGAAACTAATAGAAAAGAAACTGGGAAGACCCTTGAGGGTATGAGCACAGGGGACAATTTCCTGAACAGAACACCAATAGCATAAGCTCTAAGATCAAGAATAGACAAATGGGACTTCATAAAATTACTGAGTTTCTGCAAGGCAAAGGACAGTGTCAATTGGACAAAACAGCAACCAACAAATTGGGAAAAGATCTTAATCAACCCTACATCTGATAGAGGGCTAATATCCAATATATACAAAGAACTCAAGAAGGTAGACTCCAGAGAGCCAAATAACCCCATTAAAATGGAGTACAGAGCTAAACAAAGAATTTTCACCTGAGGAATATCAAATGGCAGAGAAGCACCTAGATAAATGTTCAACATCCTTAGTCACCAGGGAAATGCAAATCAATACAATCCTGAGATTTCACCTCACACCAGTTAGAATGACTAAGATCAAAAACTCAGGAGAAAACAGGTGCTGGTGAAGATGTGGAGAAAGAGGAACACTCCTCCACTGCTGGTGGGATTGCAAGCTGGTACAACCACTCTGGTAATAAGTCTGGTGATTCCTCAGAAAACTGAGCATGATACTACTGGAGGACCCTGCTATACCACTCCTGGGCATATACCCAGAGGATTCCCCAGCATGTAATAATGAAACATGCTCCACTATGTTCACAGCAGCCCTATTTATAATAGCCAGAAGATGGAAAGAACCCAGATGTTCCTCAGCAGGGGAATGGATACAAAATGTGGTATATATACACAATGAAATACTATTCAACATTAAAATTAATGAATTCATGAAATTCTTAGCCAAATCCTAAGTGAGGTAACCCAATCACAAAAGAACACTCATGGTATGCTCTCACTGATAAGTGGATATTAGCCTAGAGACTTGAAATACCCAAGACACCATTCACATATCAAATAAAGCCCATGAAGAAGGAAGGATAGGCCCCTGATCCTGGCAAGGCTCAGTGCAGCAGTGTAGGGGAATACCAGGACAGGGAAGCAGGAAGGGGTGGATTGGGGAATAGGGAGAGGGAAGACGGCTTATGGGACTTTCAGCTAGGGAGGATCCAGGAAAGGGGAAATCATTTGAAATGTAAATAAAGAATATATTGAATAAAAATAATTAGTAAAAAATAATGAAACAAAGAAATGATGCTACCGTAGCATAAGTTAATAATGACTTGCTTATGATTTTCTATTTCTTCTCATTCAAACTTTTTAAAAGAATTCTTAATCACAATTTTTACTTTGTTATTTTATGTCCATGTGTATTTTCTTTCAGTGCTGGATAGTGGTATATATCTAGAAAATTCTTATCTTCTTCAGGTGATTCAGTTTGATGTTTATCAATGTTGGACTGAAATATCTTATGATCACTTGTATTTCTTTTATTTATTTTTTATGGAATATATTCTTTACATTTAAAATGCTACCCCCTATCCCAGTTTTTACTCTGGAAACTTCCATTCCCCCTGCTTCTATGAGGGTGTTCCACCACCCCCACACACTCCCATCTCCCTGCCCTCACCTTCCCCTGTGCTGGAATTGAGCTTCCACAGGACCAAAGGCCTTTTCTCCCATTGATGCTAGACATGGCCATCCTCTGCTATGTATGTGGCTGGAGCCAGGGTTCTCTCCATGTGTACTCTTTGTTTGATAGTTTAGTGTGGTTGATAGTGTTGTTCTTCCTATAGGGTTACAAAACCCTCCAGCTCCTTCAGTCCTCTCTCTAACTCTTCCTATAGGGACCCCAGGCTCAGTCCAAAGGTTGGCTGCAAGCATCTGCTTCTGTATTTGTCAGTCCCTGGCAGAGCCTCTCAAGAGACAGCTATATCAGGCTCCTGTCACCAAGTACTTCTAGGCATACACAATACTGTCTGGGTTGGTGACTGTATATGTGATGGATCCCCAGGCAGAGCAGTCTCTGGATGGCCTTTCTGCCAGTCTCTTCTCCACCCTTTGTCTCTGTATTTGCACCCATGAGTATTTTGTTCCCTTTTCTAAGGAGGACTGAAGTATCCACAATTTGGTCTTCCTTATTCTTGAGCTTCTTGTGGTCTGTGAATTGTATCTTGGGTATTCCAAGCTTTTGGTCTAATATCTACTTGTCAGTGAGTACATGCCACATGTGTTCTTTTGTGATTGGGTTGTCACTCAGGATAATATTTTTTAATTCCATCCATTTGCCTAAAAATTTCCTGAAGTCATTGTTTTTAATAGCTAAGTGGTACTTTATTGTGTAAATGCACCACATTTTTTGTCTTCATTCCTCTATTGAGGGACATTAGATTCTTTTTAGCTTCTGGCTATTATAAATAGTCTGTTATGAATATAGTGGAGCATGTGTCCTTGTTATATGTTGGAGCATCTTTTGGGTATATGCCCATGAGTTGTATAGCTGGGTCTGCAGGTAATACTACATCCAATTTTCTGAGGAACTGCCAGACTGATTTCCAGAGTGTTTGTACCAGCTTGCAATCCCACTAAAAATGGATGAGTGTTCCTCTTTCTTCAAATCATGGCTGTCTTAGTTAGGGTTTTACTGCTGTGAACAGACACCATGACCAATGCAAGTTTTATAAAAGACAACATTTAATTGGGGTTGCCTTACAGGCTCAGAGGTTCAGTCCATTGTCATCAAGGCAGAAACATAGCAGCATCCAGGTAGGCATGGTGCAGGAGGAGCTGAGAGTTCTAAATCTTCATCTGAAGGCTGCTAGTAGAAGACTGACTTCCAGGCAACTAGGGTGAAGGTCTTAAGCCCACACCCACAGTAACATACCTACTCCAACAAGGCCACACCTCCTAATAATGCCACTCCCTGGGAAAAGCATATACAAACCATCACAATGGCCAACATCTGCTGTCACCGAAGTTTTTGATTTTAGCCATTCTGACTGGTGTAAAGTAGAATATCGGGGTTGTTTTATTTGCATTTCCCTGATAACTAAGGATGTTGAACATTGCTTTAAGTCCTTCTTGGCCATTCAATATTCCTCAGTTGAGAATTCTTTGTACATCTCTGTACCCCATTTTTAATAGGGTTATACCTAAAGCACACAAAGACCCAACAAGGAAAGAGATTTTCAGACCAATTTCATTTATGTATATCGATACAAAAATATTCAATAAAATGCTTGTGAAATGAGTACAAGAACACATCAAAATAATCATCCATCATGATTAATTAGGCTTCATCCCAAGGATACAGAGATGGTTTAATATATGGAACTCCAGCAACATAAACTACTATATAAACAAACAAACTTTTTTTCTTAAAAGAAAATGATCATCTCATTAGTTGCTGAGAAAGCATTTGACAAAATTCAACACACCTTCATGGTGAAAGTCTTGGAATGATCAGGAATTCAAGCTTCTACATGCTGACTTTGGTCATGTATGTACCAGGTCAGCTTGTACCTAAACATAGAAAAAGCAATATACAGAAAACCAGTAGCTAATATCAAACTAAATGGAGAGAAACTTGAATCAATCCCACTAGAACTAGGGACTAGACAGGACTGCTCACTCGCTCCCCACCTATTCAATATAGTACTCAAAGTCCTAGCCAGAGAAATTAGACAATAAAAGGGGTTCAAAGGAATACAAACTTGAAAGGAAGAACTCAAAATATCAGTATTTGCAGATGGACCTCATAAAATTGCATAGCTTCTATAAAGCAAAGGACACAGTCAATAGGAGAAAACAGCAACCAACAGATTGGGAAAAGATCTTTACCAATCCTACATCCGATAGATGGTTCTTGTCTAGTATATACAAAGATTTTAAGAAGTTAGACTCCAGAAAATCTACTAACCCTATTAAAACTTTGGATCACTTGCATTTCTATGGTCTGAGGTTGCATGCCTTCTGATCATTTATAATGTTCATTTGAATCATCTGGCCTTCTCTCTTTAATAATCAAATGTTTGCCATCTTTTAACAATTCAAAATTAGACCAACTCTAAGTTTCCTGGGTTCATTTTTTCATTACTTTGACTGCTATTAAGGCCTCTATTGAATTTTTATATTCTTAGGAATTTTAATTTCCATCCTTTTTGTCACTTTGAATGCAGCTTCCTTGTCCTGCTTTATTTAAATGATTGTAACGATGGCTATGGCCTTATTTATTTGAGATTCCTGTTTGCTCTTTTATTTTCAAGCAAGCACTTATGTTTGTGTGTCCGGTGTGTGTGTATGTCTGTGTGGGGGTGCATTTTGGGAGTGATAGTGTATATAGTCCTATGTGTGAAGGTACCCAAAGAAGCAGAAGAATGAATAAAATACCCTAGAGCTGGAGTCACAACCTGTTGCTAGCCTCCCAAAACATAGTGCTCTGCACAGAACTCTCTTCTTCTGTAAGTGCCAAGTATGTTTGACACTAAGATCTTGGGTGCTTTTGTTCATTTGGATATGTAGATTCTTTGACATTCACTTTCTTGTTTACTGTGAATTAAACTCAGGGCGTAATATATGCTAAGTAGAGGCTCTGCCACTGAGCACTGAGCTGGCTTTCCTTATAGAGTTCAAATTGTTCTATCTCAGTGGTATTGTTCATCATTGTTCTATGTTCATTTGGCTAAAGATTTAAATGTTCTTGATTGTTTCATTCCCACTTATTCTTATTTTTGCCAATTTACTTTCAAGGTTTATATTAGTTTTCCTATAATTTGTATCTTCTTAATTTTTTTATTTGTTTGGGGGAGTTTTTTGTGTCCTTGTTTTGGAGTGGGGTTATGAGATGTAAGAAAGAGAATAGCCTCAGGCCTCTAACAAAATCTAGAGCAGAGAGAGAGAAAGAAGTAGACTGGCCATGGCATATCTATGGGTGTAAGAGAGAGAGAGAGAGAGAGAGAGAGAGAGAGAGAGAGAGAGAGAGAGAGAGAGAGATACACAGAGACAGAGGGGAGAGGAGAGGAGAAAAGAGGAAAGGAGAGGAGAGGAAAGAGGAGAGGAAAGGAAAGGAGAGGAGAGGAGAGGAGAGGAGAGGAGAGGAGAGGAGAGGAGAGGAGAGGAGAGGGGAGGAAAGGGAAGGGGAGGGAAGGGGAGGAGAAGGGAGAGAAGAGAGGGGAGGGGAGAGGAGAGGAGGGGAGAGGAGAGGAGAGGAGAGGGGAGGGGAGAAGAGGGGAGGAGAGGAGAGGAGAAGGGAGGGGAGGGGAGGGGAGAGGGGAGAGGGGAGAGGGGAGAGGGGAGAAGAGGAGAGGAGAGAAATTCAGAGTCAGATTCTGTTGTCATTCCTCAGGATGCTTCACACTATCATTGCCCTTGAGCTTTCACTGAGCTAAGGTGGATGACTGCTTACCTAGCTTCCAGGACCCACCCATTACTACTTTCTAATTGGAATTACAAACATTTTCATGTGAGCTCTGAGGCTGCCTTCAGGTTTTCGTTGTTGCAGGGCACAGACATTAGTTACTGAGGTATGTGCTTGAATATTTGCTGATAATTGCTATACACTTTTCTTACATGCACATTAAATACATGCATGTTAATAATTCTTATAAGCTCTTGATCAGCTGAGTGTTCAGTGACTACGTAATTACCACCTTGTCATGGCCTACTGTAATTCCTACTCTCTTTCCCTGTAACACTGGTCATGTTTACAGTTCTTTAAATATGTGTATGCCCCATGGACTGTGGATAGTTTGTGTTTTGTATTCTTTGAGCCATTCTTTCTCTTGTTCTGGAAACTTTAATCCATCTCTATTTTAAAGAAACAATTACAGGAAGCAATGCTGTGCTGACATTTTGCTTGTTGTGTACAAACTCATGACTTTCCATTTTGATATCATTGAAACATATCATCTTTGAGTGTGATTGCTGCTTGGCATCCATGTATTAGCATATCCGCTGTGCTTTTATTTCATCATGGTCATGCTGAGGCCTAAGTAGTTCTGTCTCTACTTATTGGAGAACATTGTCATCTAAACATAAAATCTCATTTTGTTTTATGCATGCTGTAATATATAACATTTAACTGTTATGATAAGCAATCATTCATACAAGAATGTAGAAACATTTACATAATTATATAATTATTTAGACCACATTCAGATTTTAACTTTCATACTTAGAGTTAAAAGTGATTTGTGAACCATCATAACATTAAAGCACTAGAGCAAAACTGAGTATAATTTCACTCTTATTGTCAGACTCCTTTATTTCAGCTTTTGTTTTTTTCTTTAGTGTCCCTTTATTTCAGCTTGAAATAAACTTTATAGTTTATTGTAAGACATATCTACTGGTGAGAAGTACTTTTTCCTGTCTTCTGAGAAGATTCTTATTTCTCCTTAATTTTTAAATAGAAATGCTGGATGGAATTCTCTTGGTAAGAAGTAGTTATTTATCTTTTTAAGACATGAAAAATCCAAGCTGAATGTGTTGAAAGGCAGAATATTGAATAAATGGAGTTTTAAGACTGAATTCAATTATCTGCTTAGAAATTGTTGATTGTATGTTTTCTCAAAATGTTTCATTTCAGGAATGTTTAAAATCTGCATTTAAGAGATGGTAATAAAAGAATCTGCCTTAAACTCCAATTTAAGCATTTAAAATAAGGGTAGATACCAACACACACCATAGGAGGCTGTATAATGGAATATATCTAGCTTGGATACTATATGTAGTTTTATTTCTTCTCATATATTTAGCTCATGTAGTTGTCAGAGCTTTGTCATTCCCAATGAACTATGGCTTTCTCTTCTTCAGTGAACTTAACTCTTATTTGTCCAAATACATTGATGCTAGCATTCTCTGAGGTAGTTTCTTATGATTTATGTCCTGGATATTTTGAACATTTAATAAGTATTCTTGACGATCATATAAGAGTTTGTTTTATAGTTAGTCCTTTGGTGACAATGTATGTTTATCTTCTTTACTGTTCATATGCATGCTTAGCCTATTACTGGTCACAACACTTATAATACCAATCATCTAGGTTACTTCTTTGTCTTAACCACTGTGTTCTATGCACTCTATCATAGTCACTGTATGCAGACTGTTTTCTTTCCTAAAGTAAGCTAAGCCTCCAAGGCATTGAATGCTTACAGAGTGCTAAGGAAGACAGTGTGAATATACAAATAAACAATTTATTGCATGAATAAGATAAGTTGTTCAAATATTTATGTCCTTTGAAACATTTAACCTCCATAGGGAATACTAATATAGTTTGACTTGATGGACATAATAAGTCTATGTTTAGATGAGAAAGAAAACTTAGAAATCCAGGGTCAAGAGCATTCTACTGGGTCACTTTGTCACACTCACTCCAATGAGAAGCTGAAGCCAGCACTATCTTGACTCAGGCTCTGCCTGCTGCTCCCAAACCAGCACAGCAGGTAGGCCCAGGCAGTGTAAGAGCCTTTATATTTAGCCTCCCTTCTAATTTGGGCTCCTGTTTCAGTATTCTACCTGGCAATTTAGGCTGTATTCATCGGTAATACATATTTCTAAATGTATGCAGTAAATTTAAATGAATAAGATGCCTTGCTGAGTAGAAAATATGGATTATTACATCCCCATAGCAGATCAGCAAAACCATTATATTCACATAAAAATAACCTCAGGGTTGTTAATATGAATAATATGTTTTATCACCATTAAAGCAAGATTTAGACATTTAGCCTTTTCTTACGTAACAGGCTGCTCGTTTTAGTATGAGAAGATTCTTAATAAAAATGATTAATGTGGTAAATAGCTTTTTATGTACACTGTGTTTCTTCTTTCTTAAATCATTTCTCTCCTGGAAACAAAAGCCTCTCTCTTTGCTATAAATTAATGTCTCTTCTTCATCCAATGGAAAAACACAAGTGCTTTCAACAACAGAGGCTGTAAAGTACTGAGGCAACCTATGAATTTTGAGTGAGAAAATTTGCTTATAAATTTACCAAACAGACAAAATTAAGCATAAATAGAGTCTTCTTTCATGAACAGTTTGAAAATTTAGACATATTCAAATGTAGAAATATTACATGTTATTAATATTAGCATTGATAGTATTATTTATTCATATTAATATATAAATAAATTACATAGATTAGTTCCGAAACAGGAAAAGCACAAAAATAAATATCTTTCTTTTGGACTTACATTCAAACAGAACAGACAACTCAGCATGTGTAATCTCACAATAGGAATTGTGTAGATGTGTTTTGTTGAATGTACCCCCACACTACTTAGCTTATAAACAGAGTATAAAAGTAAGCCCACTTCTAGAGATTTCCAGGAAGAATCATTTCCAATAATGATATTCAGAGCTTCAGTATGCAGAAGTCAAACAGCTGACACAGATACCCAATCTATCTCCAGGGACATCCATGTTTATTTCATGTTTTTCATGAGATATTGCAAGAAACAGACCAATGGACCATTTCTTGACTCGATTGGAATAGCCAGCATGTGTTAGTCTCTCTTACTCTCAAGTTCTTTCTATACAGATTCCAGGAGTATAATTTGAGGATACTTTAATTCCAAAGACTGGATTATATGTGGGGGATAAGAAACATACAAAAGAATATTATTTCCCAAACTTGGGGAACATTTTAAAGACACAAGTTAAATAGTGAAACATCCACGGGGCAAGGCTTTTGCTAGAATTTCAATTTCTTGCTCTATGATTTGAGCCAGAGCCTCCTTAACAAGTTTTCCTCACTCCCACAAATTCTTTCTTTGTGCATATGTGTCTCTAAATCCATGTCACATTCTACCCTGCCCTCTCTCTTGGATATTCAGTAATACCAAACACATGCATGCATGAGAATGTAATCCCACACACACACACTTTTCAAACTTTATTTTGCAGGTAACTTTCAGTATTTGAAACATACTTCAACCCAGTTTCTAGTTTTTTGAATTAAAAATCTGGATATTCGCTTCAAAGATAATGGATTCTCTCCTTATAATGTGATTGTATGACCTTCATAATAACAGATATTAAACCAACTTATGAAAATATGCTCACCTCAAGGATTCTGCACCAGGATCTGCGGGAATGAAGACCCAGATTTGTGGGTCTGGAAATTGTGATACAACAGAAAGTTTGAGTCTCAGACTTACTGTTATTTTTAAATTATTTGTTATATTAAAGCCTTTTTGCTGGCTAGCCTTGGCTATGCATTGAATTTGATCATATATACTTACAATCCAAAAATATAATGACAGAAAGTAAGTCATTGAGTCAGCAACTGTTAAATGTAAGTAAGTGTCAAATATATTGTAAGTTTTGCAAATTAGAATAAGTTTGTTTGGGGAAATGGTAAGCAAAGGGGATTTTTCTGTGAGGCCAAGAAAGTTACACTTTTTTTAAAATTCTGATTTCACTGTTATTATAATCAATCACCTTCAGGAACCTATTTTTACTATCTGAGGCACAGTTTTTTTCTCTGTATAATGAATTTAGCATTTCACACACTGCCTCATGTGCAGAGATGTAGAAAAGATCAAGAAACATGATTTGGAAAATAACAAGTTTGTCTTTGTATTTCTTTTCAATATGGGCCAGGAGGTTGTACAATGGACAGTGGAACATTCATGCATACATTTGACTCTAACCATTACTGTAAAACACATTTACTATTATCTGACTCTTCTAAGACAGAGCTCACTGAAATGCAACAAATTATATGAAGTATATTTACTCAGATGACATCAAAGAGCAAGAGCCACCTCAGAGTCTTCCAAACTGATCCATTAAGCCTCAAGAGCTCAGGATGGACAGAATGCTGACTAAGTTGCTGTACTGAGTGACTGATGAGGAGCAATGGTCCTCTGGGTTCTCACCTGCTTTACAAATGCCAGCGAATGGGACTAACTGGATAAAGATTTAAATGTCAGTCTGATGCTTCTGAGGAAGAGAACAAAACCTGGTTCTTTCTGAAGGCATTACTGTCAACTGGGAGAATGAGAATAAGGTCCTGTTTAGTTTGCACAGTACCTTTCTAACTGAGGATGTAGCATTCCCAGTATACTAATAGTCAATCTTGTTGACAATCGTAAAGGAAAATGGGAAGAACTGGCTTATATGAAAGCCACCTAGAGAACTATCATGTTCTTCCCACACGTTAATCATTAATTATGCTCTAGCTTGGTGTGTTGTTTTAAATGTGCTTGGCCCAGGGGCTGGCAGTATTAGGATGTGTGATCTTATTGGAGTAGTGTGGCCTGTTGGTGGAAGTTTATCACTTTGGGGGTAGCTTTGAGAGCCTCCTCCTTGCTGCCTGGAAAACATTATCTCCAGGCAGCAGTCAGGTCATGATACAGGACTCTCAGCCCCTTCTCTAGCAGAGTGTGTGCCTGAATGCTACAATGCTTCCTGTCATGATTTTAATGGACAGAACCTCTGAAACTGTAAGCTCTCCCCAATTAAATGCTGTCTCTTATAAGAGTTGCTTTAGTCATGTCATGGTGTCTCTTCAAAGCAAGAAACCCCAACGAAGACATTAAGTGACCATGGGACAACATGTATTTGCTACCTCTAACTTTATGTTTGGTGAGTACATTTGACAGGCAAGATAACTATTTGCAAAACTTCGAACACATGTAAACCAAGCAATTTCACAGTTATTCTGGCTCTAGCATAGGAACCTCAGAATATGGTAACAACCCATAAAATTCATGTCAGTCTTGTTACATAGCAAATGTTTTGTTTTCAATTGTGCTGTAGTTTCTATCCTTTACGTACTTTTTCTCACAGTAAGACATTCAAGAAGTTATTGGCAACTATAATTATACTATTAACAGTAAACATAGTCATAATATTTTTTCTACATACCTAATGGTGGAATATCATATCTCATTGTGTGTGTATGTGTGTGTGTATGTGTGCGTGTATGTGTGTTTGTATTTGTGTGTAAGCATAAATCCCAGAAAAATCTTCTAAGAGGTATGCACTAAAATTAATCTAAATTTATGTATGAAAAATAAAAGTATGAAGAATGAGAAGATAAAAATCTAAGACTACAATAGTGTGTAAGAGAAAGTATTCATGTTCAAAGCATCAAGAGTTTATTCTGAAAACTGCAGGAAACCACAGCCTGATACTGCATCTCAAACTAAGAGTATACATTGCTGTCAGATATAAGTTTGCTACATGGCCCCTGTCATGGGGAAGTTGGATACTAAATGGGTCATGTAAGATAATGTGACCTTATAAGTCTTATGAGTTATCCAGGGTTATTTGATGAATATAAGTCTTCTGGACTCTTTAGTTCAAATTTCAGGAGTAGCAAATTACTGCACTCCCTTCATGGTAGAAGCAATGCAGATGTGCCTATTGAGGATCCTGTGGTCTGTTTGGCGAAGAAAATACTTCATATTTGTAAAACTAGCAATTGTGCAGTGATTATGGATGTAACGGAGAATAATGAAAGGAGGCAACAACACATAAAATTTGAGAAAGAATGAGGCAAGAAATGAAGTCAGAAGCTGAAAGGAATAGCGAAGGAACAGAGACTTAGAAGTGAAAAAGGACAGTCCTTTAGCTTTGCTGGGCAAGGAAGGCTAAAGATAGGGAACAGAAAGCGATGCAGCTAGAAGGCTGATCTCATAACATCACTTCTGTGTCAGGTGAATGAATTAGCCAGAGCTTTGGAGAAAGGCAGGTGCTTAGACAGCAGCCAGAGGTTTTAATCACGGGTGAAACCTGGTGACATTGCAGCTTTAAAAAGATCACTCTGCAAGCCCTGAGAAAGGCAGATCTAAAAGCAGCGGGGTTGTCCTATCCTGGGGACATCCCAAGGGCATCTTAGAGCTCTGACAGCATGTGTTTCTGGTATTCGCTACTTCAGATTTTCACCCTGAAGCACTGTCCACCTAAATATCATTAAGCTTCACTCAGGCACAGGTCCAACACTATCACTCAGAAATGCCTACACATTTAAGGGTGGGCTCTTTGATTTGCATTTTTTCTAGTCAAAAATGAAATAAAAAACAAATGGTTCCTAACGGGTGCCTCCAGCACTCCCATACTACAATCTCAATTTTGATTACATGATAAAGCTAGCTAATTTTTGTACTGAAAATAACAGCCTGACTGTGTTTAAATTTATCACTCACAATCTTATGTTGAGGATCGGTTTTAATGCACCATGGCTTCATTCCATAATAACTATCATCATTGATCTTTGATCAGAATGTTGGTTTGAAACCTATTCTCACAACCACAATGTTATAATACCATGTGAATAAAATGCCTCTTTTGTACTTCTGATTATGGTATTCTGTATTATACATATGGATATGTAAACATGGTAAACAACCAGAATTAATGTAACACATCATTCAAGTTCTGCCATACCACCAAAGTTAGAGAATCACTACTTTGACCCATATTCTAGCATCTGATCTTGCTCATGGGATGTGTATTGGATAGAGTGTGGTCTTTAAGTCTACTAAAATAAAACCTGCAACCTGAATTTGCACAGATGTTTGTACAAGCTCAGACGAGATACCTTAGTTTCCTAGGCATGTGCTGACTAATTACTACAACGTAGAGTGGATTGAAACTACTGAAATCTGCTCTCTTACACTTGTGCAGATGAGAAGAACACCATCAGGAACAGACAAAGTCACAATGCTCCCTTATCCATCCTGTTTTGGCGTGTGTCTGGCATTCATGCCTGTTAGCATACCTCCAGCTTCTGCTTTTGTCTTCACATGCCTTTTGTCCCTCTGGCTGTTAAGAAGCTTCTTTTCTCTCTCACGCAAAGACTCAGTGCTCAGCAGTAGGTCTTCTCTCAGTTTACATCTCTGAATGGCCTGATTTCATTAAAAATTGACATTCCCTGTGCCAGAGAACAGGCTTAGAAATATTTTTTTGTTGCTGTTGTTGAAAAAACACTTGAGTCTATTTTTCTGGTACCGTTATGTCAAAATGGCATACACTGAGCAACTTAGACAAGGTCAGTTTACTTTGCTGTAGTTTTGGTAGTGCTGGCCTCTGAAAACCAGCAGCAAATATCCTTGCATTTGGAATGAATCTTTCTTTTCCTTGCAAGATAATATGTGCTTCTTATAGTTGATAGCTCAGCTAGTCTGAAATGTACATGAAACAGATATAATTGTCTTGTTTCAAATCTGTGTCTTGTTCATTTGAAATTGTATTATTTCTGTGCCTGTGTTCTCATATCTGTTTCTGGGTTCTGATGAGACACTGATTGATTTGTGTCAAATCTGTGGTCTTTTCTCTGATGACTAGTTATACCTTTGATGTCTTTTGAGTGAGATACCTCTCTCCTTTTTCAAAATGTTTATCTAATATTTTTGACATGTCTTAGCAGTAAAATCAGAATCAGAACACTTTGACTAGCCATCTTGCCCATTCTAGAAAGAACCAACATTAGTAAAATAGAGTCAAAAGAAGTCTGATTTTTTAAAATATGAGAACCATCTTGTCTTTAACTTAAAAGAGGTGAAGAAACTTTTAATAAGTAAAACTTACTTATGTCATGAGTTTAGTGAATTCCGATAAGTCATGCTCTGTGCTCAGTGCAGAAGTAATGCAGGTATCCTAGATGGCTGACCAAAAAAGTTATCTGAGTTTGCTACTTTACAGAAAGAGAGAATGGTTAGTGGAAAATATGATGTAAGTAAACATTGACTGTATAATGTGAGTTGGTAAAGAATATTTTGGACCTGCAGTGGAGGAAAACAAAAGCCATTCCTTTCAAGTGGGTGGAGAACCTGTCCAGAGAACATGTTGTAATTGAGGTAGGAGTACTGAAAAGGATAATAACAAAAAAAAAACTTAAGTGAAAAAAATAAATCTCAGGAGAGTAGCAGCACTGGGGGAACACAAAGACTTGAAATAGGATAGATGTTCCAGGGTAGTATGTTTGCACAATTCTAGTATTATAATTGAGGAAAAGAGTAGGGTTAGAAAGAGAATGATGACGTTTCAAAGATACATTTTATACTTCATTTTATATACATATGTGTGTGTGTGTGCGCGCGCGTGTGCGCATGCACGTGCAAGCACATGAGCATATGCTACAGCCCATGTATGAAGCTAAGAGTTAAGTGTTGATAGTCACTTCTTTCCTTCTACCATGGGAGTCCTAGGAACTGAACTCAGGTGCCATATATATAATGTTATATTTTCATAGTACCTTTATTTTTCAAGACAGAGTTTCTCTGTGTAGCCCTGGCTGTCCTGAACTCACTCTGTAGACCAGGCTGGCCTCGAACTCAGAAATCCAGTTGCCTCTGCCTCCCAAGTCCTGGGAGTAAAGGAGTGTGCAACCACCACCCGATATTTTCATAATACCTTTTCACATCTATGTTAAAATTATTAATTTATCTGAGGACAGTGAAGAACTCACTGCTATAAATAACTTCAAGTTATTACAAATTTAACTCTCTAAAAAAATTCCAAACATGACTATCTGTGAATTCTGAAATCTATTTTTAGGGCAAAGAGTATGGAAGATAATCTAAACTCAGGAAAACAAACAAGAGTGAACCTATTTTTTATGTTCTTAGCTTTGAGTTTTTAACCTAAAGGTAGCTCAGAGTCATAGTCATCATGAGGATACAACAGTATGATGAGAAAGAAAACTCTTCTAAAACCTGAGGAAGAATAAGTAATTATCTAAATCTTGTCAAATCTTTATATTAAAAGATTTAGGGAGCTCAGGAAATCCAATAGATCACAGTCTTAAAAAGCAATGTCTTCATGTGGCATAATGAACACTCAAAAAAATTCGAAAACCTATAGTAGTAGAATGCATTACTTACAATAGAAAAACAATTGGATTTTGCATATTACTTATCTGAAGTTATAAATGACAAAAGTATAAAATATATTAATGCAATTTTTAGTAGAAGACAATTACCCATCCAAAATTCCATATTCACCTTTCAATCACAGACAAAAATGATAACACAATGAAAATATCTTCTGAAATAACAAATGACACAAAAATATAATAGATCTACTCTGAATAAATAAAAGGATAATCTAAGAGTCTTTGAAATACTCTGCCCTAAATGAGATTTTATATCACTGTCTTCCACCAAGGCTTAGGGATCATTGCAAAAAAAAAAAAAAATTCACCAAAATTGTGAAATATTGCAAGAGCCAGAGGCAGGGAAAGATTATGGTGACCCATGTTTTTCAGACACAGCAAGTCAGTGGCTTATAGGAAATCACAGTGTTTATGACTTCATACACAAGATGTGGTATATTTATACTACTCAGCAATTAAAAATAATGAATTCATGCAATTTGTAGGTAAATGGTTAGACCTGGAAAATATCGTTCTGAGTGAGCTAACCCAGTCACAAAAGAATACACATGAAATGCAATCACTGATAAGTGGATATTAATGAGCCCAGAAGCCCTGAATACTCAAGGCACAATTAGAAAGTCAAATCATTCCCAAGAAGAAAGGAGAGGACCCTGGGCCTGTAAAGATTGGATCCAGTTTTGTAGAGAAACCGTGGGGGGAGGGGGAATGATTGGGGAATAGTTGGGGGAGAGAGGAATTATGAGACATAGGAAGGGGGAAACTGGGAAAAGGGAAAGCTTTTGGAATGTAAACATAGAATATAGAAAATAAAAATTAAAAAAAAAGAAAAACAAAAAAAAAGAAATTTTAAAGCTCAAGGCATATAAAATCTGAATATGTAGAGGAGAAATTAGAAGCAAGCCTCACCACTACTTGAAGAACTATTAGCAATTGATAAATTTTGAGAGAGAAATAATCAGTTTTATTTAAGAGTACTTAGTTGACCATGCTCCAGTGAATGGCTACATATATGAGAGTATACAGACAGCCCAGATTGGATGTGGTATATTTAAAAAACAGAAAAGCTGGACGATCATAAAATTGAGTGATTAGAGACTCAAGGGTAAATGAGAGAATAAACAGGGCAGATAAATATGGTGAAAACAAAATGGTATGGCATTCTCACGCTATTAATGAAAAGAAAAACATTTTCTTTTTAAAAATATTTTTAAATCATATATATGGGTCACATCTTAAAGAAAACAATGCCTTTACATGGCATAATGTTTAAGAAGATAAAGAAATAATAACTTGGAATACTTAGAGAAATAGAATCCTTTACAGGAGAAGAGTTTAAATTTTCAGATTATTTTTTAAAATTAATTACAGAAATTAAAAATTAATTAATCTCTCTCAAAATTTATCAATTGCTAATAGTTCTTCAAGTAGTGGTGAGGCTTGCTTCTAATTTTTCCTCTACATATTCAGATTTTATATGCCTTGAGCTTTAAAATTTCTTGTGTATGAAGTCATAAACACTGTGATTTCCTATGTGCCACTGACTTGCTCTACAGTAAAAAGAAAACACTTTAAAAACAACAATAAATGCATAAATTAAATAATGCAAAATAGACCCCAAAGAAAACTAATATTTTCTAAAATCAACAAAGAATGACATAACACAAGTTTCATATGTAATGTTAATAGTGTGCATTAACATGTTGAAAAGAAAAAGACATTTTTTTCTCATAAAAATAAATTTAAATCAACAAACTTTAACATAAATCACATATATCTTACAGAAATTAAAGAATAAAAACAGATGAGACCGGCCCTACAGATTGGGGGATCTTGTCCAGAGACCTCTGGCAGGAGACTTCTGGTTTCCTCTTCTGGACCAAGAACATCCTCTGCCACAGTGCACCATCTCCAAGTGGCTCAGGAAACCAGATATACACCCAGCTGTGCGGAGAGACAGCCAGCACAGCCTGCATCAAGTTGAGTTGATCGGGACTACAGAGCTACATACCCAAATACAAGAGGGTGGGTCTCGGCTGCCATCATTGCCCCTGTGACTGTGTAACTGATTGGTAGGCACAGATCACCAGAGTAGAGGATTGATTGTAACACACTCCACCAGGACTCCACCTATACCCAGGAACTCAGCAGCACCTCAGCAATTTGTGCCAGAAGAAAGCAGGTCACCTAGGGTTACTAAGATAGGCCTGCAGGAACACAGGAGGGGAAAGCACTAGCCAGTGACAGCAGGACCAACTAACACCAGAGATAACCAGATAGCAAAAGGCAAATGCAGAAACATTGCTAACAGTAATCAAGGCAATTTGTCACCATCCAAACCCAATTCTCCCACAAGAGCAAGTCCTGGATACCCTAAGACACCAGGAAAGCAAGATTTGGATTTAAAATCACAGGTCATGAAGCTGATGGAGGTCTTCATGGAGTGCTTCAAGAAGGACATAAATAACTCTCTTAAATAAATACAAGAGAACACAAATAAAAAGGGAGAAGCCCTTGATGAAATAAGGGAAAACATAACAAAACAGATGAAGGAATCAAACAAAGCCATCCAAGATCTAAAGAAGGAGGTAGAAACATTAATGAAATCACAATGGGAAAAAAACTCATGACATAGAAATGTAGGAAAGAAGACAGTAGTCATGGATACAAGCATCAACAACAGAATACAAGAGATAGAAGAGAGAATCTCAGATAGAGAAGATACCATAGAAAGCATTGGTTCGATAGTCAAAGAAAATAAAAAATGCAAAAAGAGATCTTGACCCAAAACAGCCAGGAAATCCAGGACA
This sequence comes from Apodemus agrarius, assembly GCA_964023405.1. Taxonomy (NCBI): domain Eukaryota; kingdom Metazoa; phylum Chordata; class Mammalia; order Rodentia; family Muridae; genus Apodemus; species Apodemus agrarius. The sequence continues at coordinate 67,715,455 of OZ030016.1, forward strand.
AAATGAGAAGACCAAACCTAAGGATTATAGGTATAGAAGAGAGTGAAGATTTCTATCTTAAAGGGCCAGTAAATGTCTCTAACAAAATTATAGAAGAAAACTTCCATAACCTAAAGAAAGAGATGCCCATGAACATACAAGAAGCCTACAGAACTTCAAACAGACTGGATCAGAACAGAAATACCTCCCATTATATGATAATTAAAACACCAAATGTACTTAACAAAGAAAGAATATTAAAAGCAGTGAGGGAAACAGGTCAAGTAACATATAAATGTAGACCTATCAGAATTACACCGGGCTTTTCACCTGAGACTATGAAAGCCAGAGGAGCCTGAGCCCATGTCATGTAGACCCTAAGGGAACACAAATGTCAACCCAGACTGCTATATCCAGCAAACCTCTCATTTACCTTAGATGGAGAAACCAAGGTATTCCATGACAAAAACAAATTTACACAGGATATTTACACAAATCCATCCCTTCAAATGATAATGAATGGAAAACACCAAAAAAGGAGGGAAAATACACATTAGAAAAATCAAGAAATTAATCTTCTTTCAACAAACCCAGAAGAAGATACCACACAATCATAAAAATTACATTAAAAATAGCAGGAAGCAACAATCACTCTTAACATCAATGGACTGAATCCCCCAATAAAAAGACATAGACTAACAGACTGGATAAATAAACAAGACCCAACATTTTGCTACATACATGAAACACATTTCAGTGTCAAAGACATACACTACCTCAGAGTAAAAGGCTGGAAAACAAATTTCCAAGCAAATGGTCCCAGGAAACAAGCTGGAGTAGCCATTCTAATATCCAATAAAATAAACTTTCAACCAAAAGTGATCAAAACAGACACAGAAGGACACTTTATACTCATCAAAGGAAAAACCTACCAGGGAGAACTCTCAATTCTGAACATCTATGCACCAAATACAAGGGCACCCTCATTTGTAAAGGAAAGTTTACTAAAGCTTAAAGTACACATCGCACCTCACACAATAATTGTGGGCAACTTAACACTCCGCTCTCTTTAGTGGATAGATAAGGGAAAGACAAACTAAACAGAGACACAGTGAAAGTAACAGAAGTCTTGGACCAAATGCATTTAATAGATATCAATTGAACATTTCATCCTAAATCAAATGAATATACCTTCTTCTCAGCACCTCATGGTACCTTCTCCAAAACTGACCATATAATTGGTTATAAAACATACCTCAACAGTTATAAGAAGATCTAACTAATTCCATGCCTCTTAGCAGACACTATGGAGTAAGGATGATCTTCAATAGCAACAAAAACAACAGAAAGCCCACATACACATGGATGCTGAACAATGCTCTACTCAATGATACCTATGTCAAGGAAAAAATGAGGAAAGAAATCAAAGACTTTTTATAATTTAATGAAAATAGAGGCACAACATACCCAAACTTAGAGGATACAATGAAAGTAGTGCTAAGAAGAAAACTCATAGCTCTGAGTGCCTTTAAAAAGAAGCAAAAGAGAGCATACACTAGAAGCTTAACAGCACACCTGAAAGCTTTAGAACAAAAAGAAGCTAATACACCCAAGAGGACTAGAAGGCAGGAAATCATCAAACTCAGGGCTGAAGTCAACCAAGTAGAAACAAAAATAATTATACAAAGAATCAACAAAACTATTTCACAAAATAGAAACAGAAGGAACACTATGCAACTCGTTCTATGTAGCCACAATTTCGCTGATATGAAAACCACTGAAACTAATAGAAAAGAAACTGGGGAAGACCTTTGAGGACATGGGCACAGGAGAAAATTTCCTGAACAGAACACCAATAGCTTATGCTCTAAGATCAAGAACTGACAAATGACTCCTCATAAAATTACTGAGTTTCTGTAAGGCAATGGATACTGTCAAAAAGAACAAAATGGCAACCAACAAATTGGGAAAAGATCTTTACCAATACTACATCCAACAGAGGACTGATATCTAAGATATACAAAGAACTCAAAAAGGTAGAATCCAGAGAGCCAAATAACCCCATTAAATAATGGGGTACAGAGCTAAACAAAGAATTTTATCTGAGGAATATCTAATGGTGAAGAAGCACCTAAAGAAATGTTCAACATCCTCAGTCATCAGGGAAATGCAAATCAAAACAACCCTGAGATTTTACCTCAAACAAGTCAGAATTGCTAAGATAAAAAACTCAGGAGAAAGCTGGTGCTGGTGAGGATATGGGGAAAGAGGAACACTTCTCCACTGCTGGTGGGATTGCAAGCTGGTACAACCACTATGGAAATCAGTCAGGTGGTTCCTCAGAAAACGGGACACAATAGCTCCAGAGGACCCTGCTATTCCACTCCTGGGCATATACCCAGAAGATTCCCCAGCATGTAATAAGTATATTTGCTCACTATGTTCATCACAGCCCTATTTATAATAGCCAGAAGCTGGAAAGATCCCAGATGTCCCTCAACAGAGGAATGGATAAAAAAAATGTGGTATATATACACAATGGAATACTGTTCAGCCTTTAAAAACAATGAATTCATGGAATTCTTAGACAAATGAATGGAACTGGAGAATATCATCCTAAGTGAGGTAAACAAAAGAATACTCATGGTATTCATTCATTGATAAGTGGATATTAGCCTAGAAGCTTGGAATACCCAAGACACAATTCACATATCAAATAAAGGTCAAGAAGAAGGAAGTACAGGCCTCTGGTCCTGGAAAGGCTCAGTGTAGCAGTGTAGGAGAATACCAGGACAGGGAAGCGCCAAAGGGTGGATTGAGGAATAGAGGGAGGGAAAAGGGCTTATGGGACTTTTGGGGATGGGGGATCAAGGAAGGGGAAAAAGTTTGGAAATGTAAACAAAGAATTAATGAATAATAATAATAATAATAATAATAATAATGAAAATTGCTGATACATCTGAACACAAATCTTAAAATATGAAAATGTATGATTTTGGCATTCTGAGAATATCTTTGATAAGACATGAATACATAACCTGGAGAAGAACATAAATTTAGAGTCAATTTAAAAGAAACTTGAACCTTCTGCTCCATGCCTTATCATAGTAACAGGATTAAAAACATAAAAGACAAAGAAAATTATTCTCAAAGCTTGTGTCCAACAAGGAATGTGTCTATAGCAAATTGCAAAGCTCTACAATAAATAAAACCCTTGGAGTTGGCAGTCCAGAAATTTAGACACTGTAACTACAGCTCTTCACCTCTCCTTCTATTCCTCTCACTCTAATCTCCAGGTTTCATCTCCACCTCTGTAGCAGAACACTTGATGTGGCCTCTCCTTACTCTCTGCCTACATTTTCAGAAGACTTAGAGGACCTAGAGGACTACCCAAATTCCTCCCTCCAGTTGACAATCTCAGCCTGCCCCCAGCCCATCCCTATATCTAAATTTATCAGGCATCCCTTGCTAACTAGCAAGCTGTTCTTTCCAGGGAAGCAGGTAGGTTTACTGCATATCTCCACCTCTCCCTCTTTGTTCTACTAGACCCTATGCTCCAGGCTCATTTCCAACTCTATAGAAGACCTTCTAGGGTGACCTCTCTTCACTTTCTGACCCCTTTGTGAAGAGAGTCAATAGCAGACCCTGGTGGAATATTCTGCTTTCCTCCCTCTGGTGAAGTCCCTGAGAACCCTAGCTATTTCTTTTCTTAGGTGTAAGCTCCCAATACACAGAAATATGTTTCCCTGGAATACCCATTGGTCAGACCTATCAGGTTCATATTAAACTTCCTACCAGGCAACACACAGACACCACACTCTAAAACTCAGAGTAGAAACAAAAAACAAGGAAATTAAGCATCTAACCAACAAAGAAAAATATATACGAGCACTTAAAAGTATAATTTTACCAATCACACATACCAAGACTCTAGTTGAAAATTACAATTGATAACAGCCAAGAAAATAGAGTTCTCCACTAGAGCCCAGTGAACCTAACCACACATGTCCTGAATATTCCAACTTAGTCGAAAAATACTATGATAGATGTTCTTAAATAGGAATTTAATAAATCTCATAAAGAAATCCAGGAAAATACAAACATACCATGAAAGAAAATTAACAAAACTGTTTAAGATGTGCAATTGGAAATAGAAGAAATAAAGAAAAAAAAAAAACACTGATGGAATTCTGAAAGTGAAAAATATAGGAATTCAAATTGGATCTAGCAAGGCAAGCCTCACCAACTGAATATAAGAGCAGGAAAAAACAGAGGCAGGCGGATTTCTGAGTTCGAGGCCAGCCTGGTCTACAGAGTGAGTTCCAGGACAGCCAGGGCTATAAAGAGAAACCCTGTCTCAAAAAACAAAAAACAAAACAAAACAAAAAAGAGCCAGAAAAAAGACTCTCCGTTGTTGAAGACACAATAGAAATATAGTTATATTGGTCAAAGAATATGTTAAATCTAAACATTTACTGATACAGAACATTAAGAAAATCAGGGACACTATAAAAAACAAGTTTAAGAATAATAGGAATAAAGAAAACAGATTTTAAAAAAAAACTTATGCCAAATGCCCAGAAAATATTTTCAATGAGATCATCAAAGAAAAAAATCCTAATCTAAATAAGGCTATGACAATCTGGTAAAAGGTACATAAAGACACTACATAGATTGGATCAAAAAAGAAGTCTCTCCAGCTCATAATTATCAAAACACTAAAAGCAAAGAACAAAGAAAGAGTATTAAAATCTGAAAGGGAAAGAAGATCAAATATGATATAAGGCAATTCTATTAGAATTCTATGTGACTTCTCAGTGAAAACTTATAAATGCATGTGCTGAAGACCCTTAAGAGACCATAGACCCCAAACAGACTATCCCCAAAACAACATTTAATCACCATACATGGAAAAATTAAAACATTCTAAACTAAAATTAAATTATATTCAGACTGTTGGGTACTTCATGGAGTCATATTTATACGATTGTTCTGCAACCTTCTCCCTTCCCATCCCCCACAGTAGATAAGAGAGAAAGAGAGCTAGAGGGTAAGGGGAAAACCCTTATTGCAAGACTACTTCCAGCTGATTAGGAGCATCAAGTTGAGGCTGTTTTTTCTTCTCTTTTTTTAAATTTATTTTCTATATTCTTTGTTTACGTTCCAAAGACTCCCCTCTCCCAGTTCTCCCCTCACCATATGTCGCATAAGTCCTCTTCCCCCGCCCATTCCCCAATCACCCCCCCCCAACCATTTCTCTGTTCTGGTACTCTCCAACAAAACTGGATCCAGTCTTTTCAGGACCAGGGTCCTCTCCTTCCTTCTTGGGAATCTTTTGATTTGCTAATTGTGTCTTGAGTATTCAGAGCTTCTGGACTCATTAATATCCACTTATCAGTGATTGCATTTCTTGCATATTCTTTTGTGATTGGGTTAATTCACTTAGGATGATTTTTCCTAGATCCAAACATTTGTCTACAAATTGCATGAATTCATTATTTTTAATTGCTGAGTAGTATTCCATTGTATAAATATACCACATTTTCTGTATCCATTCCTCCTTTGAGGGACATCTGGGCTCCTTCCAGCTTCTGGCTATTATAAATAAGTCTGCTATGAATATAGTGGAGCATGCGTCTTTATTGCAAGCAGGGGAATCCTCTGGGTATATGCCCAGGAGTGGTATGACAGGGTCCTCTGGAAGTGTCATTCCCAATTTTCTGAGGACCTGCCATACTGATTTCCAGAGCAGTTGTAATATCTTGCAATCCCACCAACAGTGTAGGAGTGTTCCTCTTTCTGCACATCCTTGCCAGCACCTGTTGTCTCTTGAGATTTTAATCTTAGCCATTCTGACTGGTGTGAGGTGAAAACTCAGGATTGTTTTGATTTGCATGTTTCTGATGACTAATGATATTGAACATCTCTTAAGGTGCTTCTCAGCCATCTGAATTTCCTCAGGTAAAAATCCTTTGTTTAGATCTGTACCCCATTTTTAATAGGGTTATTTGGTTCTTTGGGGTCTAACTTCTTGAGTTCTTTGTATATATTGGATATTAGCCCTCTGTCAGATGTGGGGTTGGTGAAGATCTTTTCCCAATTTGTTGGTTGCCATTTTGTCCTTCTGATGGTGTCCTTTGCCTTACAGAAACTGCATGGTATTGCAGTAGATCAGTGGAATAGAATTGAAGACCCAGAAATGAACCCACAGAGTTATGGTCACTTGATCTTTGATAAAAGAGCTACAACCATCCAGTGGAAAAAAGATAGCCTTTTCAACAAATGGTGCTGGTTCAACTAGAAGTCAACATGCAGAAGAATGCAAATTGACCCACTCTTATCTCCTTGTACTTAGATCAACTCCAAGTGGATCAAGGACCTCCACATAAAACTAGACACACTGAAACTAATAGAAAAGAAACTGGGGAAAACCCTGGAGGACATGGGCACAGGGGGAAAGTTCCTGAACAGAACACCAATAGCTTATGCTTTAAGATCAAGAATTGACATATGGGACCTGATAAAATTACAAGGCTGTTTTGATCTTCACAGTCAGGCTATCTCCAACCAGCAGCCAGCAGCAAGCAGGAAAGCAGCAGTAAGAGGAGCAGCAACTGCACACAGCCCCTGTTGGGGCCCTAGTATTTTTATATTCTATTAAGACTGTCCAGAATTGCAAACATCACACATTTGCAGAAACAACCTGCAGCCAGTAAAATCATGCTACTATCAGAGTACAAAATAAGTCATAGTCTGCTTTTGTGGACAATCTAAAACAACTTTTACCTCATGCTTGTCATTAAAACAAAAACATATTCATGTAACATTTCTACACATTTCAAAGAAACCAAAATCCTCACTATGCCAAATCAGTATCAATAAGTACATAAAAATCCAACTTTACATAAGGGACTAAAAGTAAAACTCCAACCTACCAAGCTTAATTACAATCATGAAAAGACAGAGAATAAATAACACCCCCCACACACTTTATATAAACACATGTAGACTACCACCTCTATTAAAATAATAGGAATCAACAACCATTGATTATTGATATCTGTCAACATGAATGGTTACAATTGATGGCCCTAAACCAAAACACAGACTGAAAAAAGTGATGTAAAAACATGATTCATCCTTCTGCTGCATCTAAGAAAATGATAGCATAATGGATAAGCATTTACATCAAACTAATGTGTTAAAAATATTTTGGGCAAATAAGGAAGAACACTATACACTCATGGAAGGAAAACTTACCAAGATTAAGTTTCAATTCCTAACTTCTATACCCAGTAACAAGGGTACCAAAATTCCTAAAAGAAGCAAAACATTACTTTAAATGACAAGGATCAGGCTTAAAGTGGGAGACTTCAGTTGCCCACTACCACAAGACAAATACCCAAGAAAAAAATAGATATTCAGGATGTCACTGGTGTTACAAACCAAACATATTTCACTAAAACACCAAAGGTTATATTTTTTACTGCATCTTATGGAACTTACTCCAAAATTCATGACATACACAAACACACAGCAACTGTCAACAGATACATAAAATTTGTAAAAACATCTGACATCCTATCAGACAACCACAAATTAAAATTGCATATCAGCATGAGGAAAAACAACAGAAAGTTTACAAAGAAAGTAAACAACTCCCTGTTGAATACGAAATGGATTAAAATAGAAAGTAGGGAAGAAATTAAATACCATCTAGGATTAAATGAAATTGAATACATAACGTACTCAACATTTGTTATTGAACACAATGAAAGCAATTCTGAGAGCCAAGTTCATAACACTAAATATATATAATAGTGCTATGAACTGAGAACTCTAGAACAAAAAGAAATAATCATATCCAAGAGGAACAGCTTGTAAGAAAGAGCCAAACTGCAAGATGAAATCAATAAAAAAACAAAGCCAATACAAAGAATCAATGAAGCAAAGATTTATTTGTTGAGAAAATGAATAAACTTACAAGCCCTTATCCAAATTAACCATAAGTCTGAGAGAGACTATCCAAATTAACAAAAATCAAAAATGAAAAGGGACATATAAAAAGAGATGCAAAGGAAATCCAGAGAATCATAAGGATATACTTTAAAAACTTATACTCCACCGAATTGAAATATCTGAAAGAAATGCATAATTTTCTATAGAGATATTTTTTTACAGAGTTACATCAGATAAGCAAATTTAAAAGACCTACATAATACCCGTGAACTAGAAACAGTCATTAAAAAATAAATAAAAACTTAAAAAGAGCCAGGTCCAGTTAGTTTTATTCCAGAATTCTACAAGATTTTCAAAGAAGTGTTAGCACCACTATTTCTCAAATTAATCCACAAAATAATGCAGAATTAATATTGCCCACAAATGGTGCTGGTTCAACTGGAGGTCAACATGCAGAAGAATGCAAATTGACCCACTCTTATCTCCTTGTACTAAGATCAACTCCAAGTGGATCAAGGACCTCCACATAAAACCAGACACACTGAAACTATTAGAAAAGAAACTTGGGAAGACCCTGGAGGACATGGGCACAGTGGGAAAGTTCCTGAACAGAGCACCAATAGCTTATGCTCTAAGATCAAGAATTGACAAATGGGACCTCATAAAATTACAAAGTTTCTGTAAGGCAAAGGACACTGTCAGAAGGACAAAACGACAACCAACAAAGTGGGAAATGATCTTCACCAACCCCACATCCGACAGAGAGCTAATATCCAATATATACAAAGAACTCAAGAAGTTAGACCCCAAAGAACCAAATAACCCTATCAAAAAATGGGGTACAGAGCTAAACAAAGAATTTTCACCAGAAGAAATTCGGATGGCCGAGAAACACCTTAAGAGATGTTCAACATCATTAGTCAGCAGGGAAATGCAAATCAAAACAACCCTGAGATTCCACCTCACACCAGTCAGAATGGCTAAGATTAAAAACTCAAGAGACAACAGGTGCTGGCAAGGATGTGGAGAAAGAGGAACACTCCTCCACTGTTGGTGGGATTGCAAAATGGTAAAACCGCTCTGGAGATCAGTGTGGCGGTTCCTCAGAAAATTGGGCATGTCCCTTCCAGAGGACCCTGGCATACAACTCCTGGGCATATACCCAGAGTAATCCCCTGCATACAATAAAGACACATGCTCCACTATGTTTATAGCAGCCTTGTTTATAATAGCCAGAAATTGGAAGGAGCCCAGATATCCCTCAAAAGATGAATGGATACAGAAAATGTGGTATATTTATACAATGGAGTACTACTCAGCAATTAAAAATAATGAACTCATGCAATTTGTAGGTAAATGGTTAGATCTGGAAAATATCATCCTAAGTGAGCTAACCCAATCACAAAAGAATACACATGAAATGCAATCACTGATAAGTGGATATTTATGAGCCCAGAAGCCCTAAATACTCAAGGCACAATTAGCAAGTCAAATGACTTCCAAGAAGAAGAATGGAGAGGACCCTGGGCCTGTAAATATTGGATCCAGGATTGTAGACCCAGAACAGAGAAATCATGGGGGGGGGGATGAGTGGGGAATAGCAGGGGGGGAGAGGAATTATGGGACATATGGTGGGGGGGTAATTGGGAAAGGGGAAAACCTTTGGAATGTAAACATAGAATATAGAAAATAAAAAAAAAAACTAGAAAAAAAATATTGCCCAATTCAGTAAATGAGGCTAAAGTTACCCAAGATACACAAACCAAACAAAGAGCCAAAAAAGAAAGAAAATTTCAGATCAATATTCCTTATGAACATATATAGGCTCAGATTATTCAAACCTATTTTAATATGGGTTCTCAGACTTCAGTCACCACTCTAGTTCACTGTCCAAATGTATGAGAGAAAAGATGTGGACCTGTTTAGAAATAGTTCTTTAGGGCGGTTCTAAACTCTGATTGCCAGGATTCCAGCAGTTAACTTTAGTAGTGTCAGGATATCAAATACAAATCAGCAACAGTGACATGATGAGAGGTGGAGGGTTGGTGAGGAGGGGGAGGGAGGATGGGATAGAGGGTTTTCGCATGGGAAACGAGGAAAGGGGATAACATTTGAAATGTAAATAAAGAAAATATCTAATAAAAAGAAAAAAGAAAAACTAAATAAATTATATATATCATGTACATATAAATTATATATATGTATGTGTATATATATATATATATATATATATATTCAAAAAAGAATTAAGAGACAGGTTTAAAAAAACTGCAAGACCTCCAGTAAATCTGCTCCAGTGAACAGGTGTGACCAACACCATCCAGGACCCCTGGAGAAGTTTTTTGTTGCGCCTTTCTTAACAAGAAAGCTTTGCAACACAAGTGTCCCTTCACTGTCAATTGAGTTCTATTGATACACAGGATTAGCATAGTTAAGTGGCCATCCTACCAAAACATTCCCCAGATTCAAACACAATTCTTCACAGATTTTGAAATAACAATGTTCAGCCTCATATAGAAATGCAAAAACCCAGATTAGCTAAAACAATCCTGAATAATATAAGAAATGCTGAGTCATCATTACTGGTGTGAAGTTGCACTACAAAGTTACAGTAGTAAAAACAACCTGATATTGACATAAAAGCAGACATGCTGATCAGTGAAATCACAGTGTTAACACATACACAAATCCACACATCTACTAAAACCTAATTTATATATATATATATATATACATATATATATATATGTATATATATATATATGTATATATATATATATATATATATGCCAGAAATACACACTTTAGAGAACATACAGCATCCACAATAAATTCTCCTGGTTAAGTTGGATGTCTACAGGTAGAACAATGGAAAGATATCTATGTTTATTACCCTGCATAAAACTTAACTTCAAATGGATCAAAGACCTCAAAATCAGCTACAGTAAACCCAATAGTAGAGAAAGGGGAAAGCAGCATGGAATGCATTGTCACAGGAGAAAACTTTTTGAACGAAGCACTGTTAAAGCAGGCACTAAGAACAAGAATCAATAAATGGATCTTCATGAAACTCAAAGGGATCTGAAAGGCAAAGGATACTGTCATTGGGAAAAAAGATTTTTCCAACTCCATATCCAATAGATGATTAATAACCAAAATATATTAAAAAAAAATCCTCAAGAAACTACATATAAAAATATCCAATTTAAAAACAGGTACAGATATAAACTAAGAATTCTCATTAGAGTCTAAAGAAAACTTAGAGAAATGTTCAACACACTAAGCCATCAGAGAAATGTAAATCAAAATTAATTTGAGATTGAATCTTATACCTTGCAGAATGGCAAACATCAATAACACAAATGACAGCTTATGCTGGCAAGGAGTTAGAATAAGAGGACTACTCATCCATTGCTGGTGAAACTGCAAACTATGGAAATCTGTGTAGCAGTTCCTCAGAGAGATTGAAACTGATCTACCTCAAGGTCCATCTCTACTAGTCTTGGGCATATACCCAAAGGATACCTCATCCTGCCAAACACACACATAAAAATTTGCTCTGACATGTTTATTGCTGTTATTTTTATAATAGCTAGAAATTGAAAATAATCTAGATGTCCCTCAGCAGAAAAATGAGGAAAGAAAATGTAAGAGATTTACATAGTGGAGTACTAATCACTCTTTTAAAAAAAAATGATATCAGAAATTTTGCAGGTAAATGTAAAGAACCAACTCCCCATCCCAAGCACAGCAAACAAACAAAAAATCCTAAGTGAGGTAACCCAGGTAACACAGATCCAAAAAGATAAATAAGATATGCATTCACTTATATCCAACAAGACTATACCTCCTAAAATTGTCATTCATTATGGGCCAAGAATTCAACCATACGTGTATGGGTCATACCTATTCAAACTGTGATACCAAATTACATTTTATAGACCTAGAAAGATTGAGTATAGAGGAAGAGACTAAGGCGCACATGGGTCTCATTGGGAGGGGAGAATAGAATAGGTTTTGTATAGTGACTTGGGGCGATGGGATTATAGGAAAAGGACAACCAGGTAGGGAAAGAGAGTAAATAGGGGGAGAGGGATAGAATGCAGAGAGATGCAGTTAGAATTGAAGGAAATTTAATAAATGCTAGAAAAACCTAGTGCAGTATAAATTTCCTAAAATATATTAACCCTATTCATAACTAAGCCTATTTATATGAACTTTTCCAATTAAAGGAAGAGAAACAGTCCCACTTGGCCATTTCTTGTCTCTAAATGAACTTTCCAGTAGTAGCAAGACTGGGTTGCATTCAATTGAGTTTTGTCCAATGGTTGTCCCAATGATATCCTCAAACAACACAGGCTATTGCTAAGACAATAGATCTCTTTCTACAAACAGACAACAGCACTCCATTGCTCACAAAAACACTCAAAAATAACTCTTTGAACATGGAGATGCTGAGCTGGTGGCTGTATAGGAACTTCACCCCTAAGTTCTCATGTCTTTCACATTTGAAGGTACTCTATAGGCAACTAAAAAAGAAATATACATCCACCCAGCCACTAAACCTTTGATCTTCAATGCTGCCCAGACTGAAAATTATGGTGGCAAAGCTTGTGGGAATAACTAACCATTGTCTGATTTGACTTAAGGCCCATCCCATGAAATGGGACCCATATATGACATTGCATGGTTGACTGAGTAGATAGCACATTGACCCAGGGTAAAGCCAAACACTACTGTTATTTTTTTTTTAAGATACTTGTAATGATATTCTGTTACACTCATTGATAATTGCCATATTCACCTATCATCAGAAAATCTTCCTCCTGTAGTGGATTGGAAAAACTACAGAGAACCACAATTAGACATTTGATAGAGGTGTGGAGGGTGGGAGGCAAAGAAGGAGGAAGAAAGAGAAACAGACCCTGGAACAAACAGCTCTAAATGGGATGTCTTTCCCAAATCCCTGCTGTAACCTCAGGAATTCCTAACAACATAAATGGGAAAGAATGGAATAGCCAGAGGAGTTGGAGGACACCATAAAAGCAAGGCCCTCTAAATAGATTAAGCACAGCTCCTATGAATGGATAGAGACTGAAGCAGCAAGCCCAGGGCCTCCCTGGGTCTGCAACTGGCACTCTGTGTATATATTTTACATTTCAATTTAGTATTTTTATGGAACTTACAAGTGTGAACAAGTGGGTCTCTGGCTCTTGTGCCTTCTCTAATTTCAATGTGAATGGCTTTTGCTTTATATATACATTTCTTTTTGTTTGTAGAGGAAAGTAAGTAGGCCCTTCTTTTGTTTTGATCTTTTGTGGTATAAAACTACAGGATACATATCACCATTTAAAAGTCACAAACCTGGCCCTGACCAGACACAAATACATCAACATCTCAATCTTAGGCATCCCAACTTCAGAACTCTGAGAAATTGACTTCTGTATGAATTGTTCTATCTCAGTAAGGATATAAAATTAGCTGAAGTTTGATGCTTTTACAGTGTGGAAGAAATAAGGCACAGATAATTTGGACAAACATTTCACAGCTTCTTGAAAGGTTAAATGTATATTCATCACAAGGGAATCACTATGGGGAAATACACTCTACTTTCTGCTAGAGCCAGGGACCCCACCCTGTCAGCTCTTGGCTTCAGGCACCAGCAGACACAATGCCTGTCCACGGTGGGTCCCCGCAGTCAGATCGGACAACCCCGTGGAGAGGAGTCAAAGAGCACTTTTGGGGAGACTTCCTGTCTGCTACTGGACAGAGCTCACAGGAGACCAGGGAGGTGGTCCACGGGGGCGAGGGCTTTTTCATTTCCTCCTTAGCTGGTAACTCAGGGTTCATCTGTCCAAGGCCTTTCTAATAAGCTTACAATCCAGTCAAAGTTAAAAACAAACAAACAAACCAGTGGACAAAATAATCTAGTACTGTTATGTGTGATCATGTTAAGTTCGAAGTAGCTCAAATGTCTTGAAATTGGTGAAGGGATGACAGGTAGCAACCCATGTATGTAACAGATTATAGTACCACAGCTCTCAGAGATTGTGCAATGGCAACAAAGATTATGTTGGAAGGAGCAATTAAAGAACATTGGGGGCATGAGAAAATGATCTTGTTCTTTACAGTGGTAGTTATACAACTGTATTTGTTAAAACTCAAAACTGTAAACCTATACATTATTCATCTGTTAAGACATTTAAAACAGAAATAACATGAGCAAGTAACAAACTACAGAATTATTTTTTAAAGAGGGCATAAAATAGATTTAATGAGATCATCCTTTATGAGAAAAAAAAGCACATATAATACTCTGTGTATTCCTAAAATTTATGCAACCTGTTTTGAGATGCTTGTATATCACAGTCAGAGAAAATACTTATGCTGGAGTGAAGTTTACCTTGATGAGCAGAAATGATCTTCAGGCACTAACCAAACTAGAGAAATAAGTTTAGGGAAACAAAGTCACTGCTGCCAAGTTTGGACATATTTAAAGATATCTCATGATTATTGCTCAATAAATCTATCATGATTATCAAGTATTATTACTTTATATGTAGATTCCATTCCTCTGAAAGAAACGGCTAAGCAGATAGTCTCTTTTGTTCACCACAGCTCGTATGTGCTATACTTCAAACCACCCTTTCTCTAAATAGTCTTTATTTATCTTCCTAGTAATATTGTACAGTAAATATTCTTTTTTTAAATTTTTATTTTCTATATTCTATGTTTACATTCCAAAGGCTTTCCCCTTTCCCAGTTCCCCCCTCCCTATGTCCCATAGTTCCTCTCCCCCCCAATTATTCCCCAATCATTCCCCCTCTCCCCAAGGTTTCTCTACAAAACTGGATCCAATCTTTCCAGGCCCAGGGTCCTCTCCTTTCTTCTTGGGAATCATTTGACTTGCTGATTGTGCCTTGAGTATTTAGGGCTTCTGGGCTCATTAATATCCACTTATCAGTGATTGCATTTCATGTGTATTCTTTTGTGATTGGGTTAGCTCACTCAGGATGATAAATATTCTATTTTTTTGTTTTCAGTTATTATTATGGGATGGAGTCCACACCTAATATGTTACAGGGAAAGCCTCTTTGTATATTTATAGAACAAATTCATGGTTCTAATTCATTCTATATGTTCTTTTTGTTCCTGGAGGCAAACCAAAATTTTGTCTTAAGACAACATTTAGCATCATAGTATCTTTTCATTCATTCTATATGAACTTATAAAGTTCTAGAATTCTTCTATGAATTCACAGCATTTATCTTTAGTACCATGATAAGCTGCAAAATGCTGATAGACACATGTTCTAAAGATTATCCCAATGGATGAGAATTTATCATGTACAGACAGGAAGACACAGACAATATTCTACATTAAGGATTGCAGCATGTTCTAGTTAATCAAGATGTGATGTATAAGGTAGAAATTGTTCTCCAAGTTGGTGACAGATCATAACTTCATATGAAGGACTGCCTTTGATCTAGGACTGGAGGATGGGATGGAAAGCAGGTTACAGCAGAATCCTCCTTCCCTGCCTATTTGTAAGGAGAAACTAAGGATGGAAAAGCTATTGCACTACCTGTGGATATTAACACGCTTTGTGATAGCTGGTTCTGCTTTCTTGTTATTAATGTGTTCCCTCAATTTTGTGCAGAAAACCAAAGCTTTAAAAGCATATTTTTCTGACTTATGACTATATATCTTTATGTCCACAATTTAGTTGTCCTCTTAATATTTAATCTAACAATTGGCTGCTTTTGCAGTGGAGAGCAATTAATACTGAAACACTCGGCTAGTCAAGCTGTTGGGAATACATGACTCTGGAATGCTCCACTCTCAATGGAGCCCTATTTATCACCCCCCCAATACTCTATCTCTGACCAAGGCTCAAATAATATTGCATTAGGAGACCAGAATCAACTTAAGAGACAAAGGCTGGAATAGGTGTGCTATGAAACAGTTTATTCTGGTTGTGGCTTGGCTACTGACCTTGAGAACTAAATGTCACTGATTCTGTAACTCCCTGCACAAGTTTGATACACTGTCACCATTTCATCATGCATGGGAGGGAGCTTTACTGAGGGTCTATGGATTAAAAAAAGAAAAAGAAAAAGAAAAAATAGTAAGGAGTTTCAAAATAGGGTTAAGAAGGGATAATAGTGGGCTACAAATACTTCAAACCCATAATGTACATATATGAAATGAATAAAGAGCTTAAAAAAAACAAAAAAAGAACAGCTAACTTTTATTCCAAGATGATATTACAAATGCCACATCTATGTAAACTTGGTGTAACTTTCATGTTTCCTATGTTTAACTGGGACTTCCAGCATTGGGGTTCAGTAACAGGATGTTAGTAAAAACTCTCACTCTTTGAAACTCATAAACTTGTTCTCTGACTTTAGACCATGCCCTACTCCTTCTACTAATGAACTGTATGACATAAGGCAGGACTCTCTCTGTATCACTCTGACACCCTTGTTTGTATTGCACAAAGAGAACAAGCAAAAGTATGCTCTCCTAACTTCCTATCCCATATAGTGTTATGTGAACCTAGCTGTTGAGAACAGCATAGAAATAATCAAATGGGAGAATACAGAGATTAAGCTCATTGTATGGGGTTTACACAGAATCAGCCATGTGGACATGTGTAAGGCTCCAAACACAGCTGGTCCAGACTGTACCAAGCAGGAGCAAGCTTGAATTAATGTGTGTCCTGGGTAGTGTCAAGTTACTGAGCAAGAAATTGTAACTGAGAATGATCTGGACTCAAGCTGTTACTGTTGATGATTATGATTTCCAAGGCTCTCGTCGAGCATAACCATTTGCACAGACAAGTAAATTCTGTCAATACAAGTATTATAGCAGAGATAGACTTGTAGAAACTGCTGGGTTAATTGTGTGTATAACTTGTTCAATAGCCAAGAGTGAGACACTGTTAAAAGCATTTTATGTGCATAAACTCATATAATCCTTCACAACTCTCTACAGTATATTCTATTTTATCACTTAAAATACAGAAGTGTGAAAGCAAACTTAAGAACAAAACCAAATTAAAGGACTTAGTTCACAAACCAGTAAGTGGTGGGGCAAGAAAGTAAAATCAAGGGTAAAAGTGGACAATCAATTCACTGTATTGTTCACAGATACATATACCCAATCTTGTATACATATATCCCCTCTCTCACATACCTCCTAGCATATTTATACAGATTGTCAAACATAGAATACATGCACTATACCATTTGAGAAACATTCAATTTACGCCAATACAAAGCATCATCACTTTTTAAAGCTGTTTATGAATTTGACATTTTAGAAGAACATATACACCCTTTTGATTATTCACTTGACAAACTACAGACTCTGATGAACTCTTTTGATACCTGAACAGCATCAATGACTCCTTTAATTACCCCTCTGTCATCTGTATTGCACAGTATATTAAGATGAGATATGCTCTATCCTTTCCAAGTTTGTGTTGATATGGGGCTGGTATTTACTGGAATCAGCCTATGCAAAAGTGAGTGCTCCAAGTTTATGGATGATGTGCTAATCTATCAAACACTCATTTTTTTCACATTGATCCTGGAATAAATGCTAGCAACATTTTGAATGAATGAATGAACAAGTGAGTGAGTGGATGGCAAATTGAACTACTCCAATTGACACTTAGAGTAATGCTGTGCATGAAGGTACATTTATAGTTTCTATTTTCCATAAAACAGAAAGAGAACACATGTCTTTTTTGAGGTCTTTCTCATAATGAGAAACATAAGGCAACTTAGAGACAATGTTTGTATCACAATATTGTACTATTCTAATATTTGTGTAGATTCTTTTACCCCTCAAAAGACATGTAAAGAACTGAGACTCTGGGAGAGGGATGCCATTATGGAGATAGGATTGCTCCATCTCTTTCAACAGAGTTGGGTGTTCTTCATGCCGCGTTTATAAAACAATAATCAAAGGTGAAATAAAGATATGCTAAATGACTGAAGTGTCAGTCTTGTCATTCATACATTCATTCATTTATTCATTCAACAAGATATTTTCATGCATGAGAACATCTACTACTTGTAGTTTCATTTCTCTATATTCAGAAAATGACAATTAGGAAGAAGAAATATCAATATTTTATAGACAAAAAGAGTAGTTGTAGAGGATTTGAAAAGGTTAAAGTTCTGTATTTGCCTCATAATCATAAGCAAATAGTAGAGTAGACAGCAGGGCGGTGTATGTAGCTGCCACCATCTCTTGTCTTGTGCAACTACCCTCTAATTCTACTCCTTTTAAATTTCCTGTGGGTCAAGTCATTTTTTTTCTGATTTCTGACCTCACAGAACTTCTAGAGGAATTCTATGCAAATATTTTCTTTATTTCAACTTTTCTTCCTAATATACTTAAACTGTTTGCTGACTTCCTGCTTGAAACAGTACAACTATTAATCTGAGTTCAACTTACCAACGTCAGGTAGCAATCAGTTTGCATTTTGTTGAGTTTTGCATCAGAGAAAGTACACAAACACACAAAATTACTCCTGGTAATCTTTCAACAAAATTTTAAAATAATCTAAGGCAGGAGCATTGGTATAGAAGCCTGAATAAAGAGGCATGCTGGAACTACATACTAATCTACGGAATGACAAATATAAGGGCAGATGAATGCATACCAATAATATCCATGAGGGACCACTAAGGACATGTCTGGTCAGACAAATATGTCTTCTGGTATATAACAAAGGAGAGACAGGATAGATTGTGAAGAATCATGAGCTCAATTCATTAAATTACTTCGATCTATGGTAAGAAATTTAGATTCCAAGGACTTTCAGAGAATTTCATAATAGAACTTAGCTGAATAACCCATATCTGTAGACTGAACCCACCTAAGCTTTCCAAGGATTTCAAAACTAATAACTAACATGCACTGGGAATTACTAAGCTTGCAAAGTGACTATCAGAACTTTTTTATGCACTCATACACTCATATGATAGCATTTTGGTTATATGGATTAGGGATCTGAAAATCAAGGACTTTTAATACTACACTTGACATAAGAACAAATGAGACAAAATAAACCTAAAAGTCCATTCCAAGTTTGATGATTTAGTGTGAAGAGTTGTTCTAGTTACAGTTCTCTTACTGAGCAAAACACCAAGGGAAAAAGAAACTTGGGGAGAAGAGTGTTTACTACATTTTACAACTCTCCAGTTAAACACCAAGGTAACTTATGTCAGTACCTGAAGCAGAGGCATTTGGGGGAATGCTGTTTACTGGCTTGCTCCTCATTGCTTGTCCATCTTTGCTTCATATACAACCCAGGACCACATGTCCAGGGATGTACCGCCCAGGATGGGCAGTGTTCCCATATCCAGTATAAATCAAGCAAACTTGTAGTCATGCCAACAGACTTGATCTGATGTAGGTTCTTCAAATAGGTTCTGTCCTCACAGGTGACTGTAACATGTTCAATTTTCAAGATATAACTAGTACAGTAGACATTCTGCATGACTGGAGTTATTCTTTTTAACTAAGCAATGGGGCAGTTTCTTTTCCTTTTCCAATAATAAGTCAAAACTTAGTGGGATATTATTAGTATTTTACAAAGTGATAGATGAAAAATTTGGTCCAAGTAGGAAGCATTCAAGCTGGGTGGTGGTGGCATACATCTTTAATCCCAGCACTTGGGAGGCAGAGGCATGCAGATTTCTGAGTTCAAGCACAGCCTGGTCTACTGAGTGAGATCTAGGACAGCTAGGGCTACACAGAGAAACCCTGTCTTGAAAAATACAAAAAAAAAAAGGGGGGGGAGACATTCAGAGTCTGGCATTCTTATGACCCAGTGTTGAAAGTTTAATGCCATAAAAAAGTGAATGTTCAAATTGAGAAGACTGGGAAAAATGTAGCTCGTGATTCATAAGGGAGGGCAGTTTGAAAATTCTCTGTGAGCAGCAATACTAAAATTCCAGTGTGCAGCCACTACCATACCACATATCACAGTTAATTGAAAATGAAGTTTTAAACCCATCCTTCATGTTTGGATGACCAAGAGAAAGAACTCAGAATTCCAATCTTATCTACACACTTGACAAGTGATTACATACATAATATATACATACATACATATATATATATATATACATACATATATATGTATATATATTCACAGGAAATATGTTAAATGTCTGTGTAATTCTTTGATTTGCTATCAAAATATATTAGGTTTTGTCTATATTTGAATTCCCTCTAAGAAATTTCTCTAATTGTAAATCCTAAGTGGATATACTTGAGCTAAAACATTAGAGTACTAAGATTTAGGTAACTAAAGACACTACAAAGGGTTAAATGTTTGGCCTAAAAATTAAAACACTTTAAGATGAAAAATAGAGTATTTGGGGGGGTGGGTATATATGTATATTGTTCACAATTGCAAAATGGGCTTAGATTATACATAGGTCATATTATATTTCAGTTTAATGGCTTTAAAATATAAGAGAGCTATTTTACTAAATTATTGAACACATTTAATTGCAGGTTGTGTACTGTGAACTATTGATCCAATAATTATTCATGTGGACTATTAAAAAGGGATGATTCATTTTTTATTTTACCATTTCAGGCAATCCTTATGTATTATTTAAAATTTGGGAGCTAGGAATAAAAGACTTTTAGTACAATACAATATTTCTAAAGTAGGGCAGGTCTTTGTGGGAGTCCAAGGTAACATTATACAGTATAATCAAAAATTAAGTAACTTTAAATTTCAATAGGTGAAAAAGGATACCCTTTCTCTCCAGCTGCATATTTTAATTGCAGAACTATCTGCACTGACTTATGAACCTTTCCAACACAGCTGAAATATTTAAGTATGATATATAAAATACTTTAAGTGCTCTGCAGATCTTTCAAAAAAATTGAAGGGACATTTTTTTTCTTTAATTTTTTTTCTGTTCTAAAAAAATAAAAACTCTTCTTTAACTCAGATAGTTTTCCTCTTATATTAAGTACAAAGGAATTGGGTCAGTGGAGACTTTCGGTGAGGGTGTTTTGAGCTCTTTCTTGAACTAGCTGTTTAAAAGAAGAGCCCATCAAATTATTTGGGGATCTTTTGTGTTACTTTCCATTGGTTAACATTTTGACACTTAGACCTTAGTGCTCCTTAAAATGGCTAGGTGCCCTAACACTTATTGAGTAGCTACTAAAGAGCACATTAATCAGGAATAATCACAAACACACACACACACACACACACACACACACACACACACACAAAGAGAGAGAGAGAGAGAGAGAGAGAGAGAGAGAGAGAGATGTATGTATGTATGTATGCATGTATGTGTGTATGCATGTATGTATGTATATATGTATATATATGTATATATATATGTGTGTGTGTGTGTGTGTGTGTGTGTGTATGTGTGCTTCTCCCATGAAAACAGTCTAGTCATTAACCCAGCAGATTAGAGATGTGAAAGTCAAAGTTGGCCCATGAACTTCCAAGAATACAAACCCTGAAAGGTTCATAGCTCAGATTGCAAAGCCATCTCTGATGCTCATTGAGGACTGCTTTATTTATCTTTTACATTGTCTTAATTAAAACATTGCCCAACTGCTTTAAATAGATTTAGGTGGCTCAAATGTCATTGGATAGCAAAGGGACATACCCTGCAAGAGGAGAGCTTATGAGCATGTGTCCATGTGTAGAAAGCTACTCTTATGGAAGGCTAGTACCTAGATGTTAGATATGCAGCAAAGGAAGACCCTACTTAACAAAAAGAGGGGCTTCACACATTAACATGGGGGAAAATGGACCCAGTTCTGTCATGTTAGTCTTATTATTATAATCTTTGTTTTAGATGTTTGTTATAAAATACTTTGAAAAGATGATTGGATTGGAAGCCAAATAAACTAGTATTTAGTTCAAATAACAGATGTCCAGGGCTTCATCTTGAGTTTTAAACATACTTTTACTATATATATTGATCCCTTGGAGATTCTGGTAAAATAAAAACTATGATCCATTAGGTTTGTAAAACAAAATTATAAATGTCTAATAAGATTTTCTGTGATCTGATTTTGCTGTTTGGCTGAATGCATGCCCATTCATAGAAGAAAAAAAATATTTGTTCTTAAAATATTATTCTTGAACCAAGAAAATCAGCATCACTTAAGAACTGATTACTAATGCACATTGGCTTTTCTGAAATTCATGAAATAAAAATATGTAGATTAGAATCAATAATATTTATAATGTTTCTAATTTAATGTCAGTGGAAGCAAGTGACCTGGATTCGGAAAAAATGGAGATGAAGAAAAGAAAATGCCTTTGTAATATGTTTTCAAGTGATTGCTTGACAAAGAATCAGTATAAGAACAAAAAAAAAAAAATCGTAAAAATCTTTCAAAGGAAAGGAGAGCTGAGCCAGGTCTGGTGCTGCACACCTCTAATCCTAGAAGTTGAGAGACCGAGGCACTAGGATCCAGTTCATGTCTGTTTAGTGGCCAGCCATACTTTTGACATAATTAAAATTTTTTGTGAAAAAAATGTGTGTAATACAATTTCTGGAACTCAGTTCTGCTTTATATTAAGTCCTGTATTTCTGTTAGCCATTTTAATCTGGGAAATGACTGACTTCAATCTGGGAGGCCCAAGTGACATATGGAAACAATGGTTTATGCCCCACAATCCATGGATGAGATAAAATATTGGAGATGGAAGTGTGAATTCATCAGGAGACTACAGAATCTCTTACTATTATGATAGTGAATGGTTCATTGTGCCCTTAGGAGTCACCCGTTTGCTCTCTCTGACAATAGAGATGTAAGCATTTACCACTACAACCAATCTTCACATGGATGCAAGGAATCCTAGCTCTTGTTTTACATTTGTGCAATGAGCACTTACCCACTGAGTCATCACTGAGGTGGCTGGGATGGACATAAGCTTTAGGGGATAATTTAATTCTAATATTTTGATAATGGACATGGTATCAACATATCGTCTAAAGACATATATGCATGTTAAAAAACTATTGTTTTATAACACAGAATGATCTTATTCTGCTTTCCTTCTTATGTAATAGGAGTTTCTTCATATTTCAACAATGCTTGCTCAAATCTGAGCCAGTCAATTAAAGTTAGCCATAGGTATTTGACATTATATTTACCAAGGATGAATTCCTCAATCTTGCATCTGTATAGCTATGTGCTACCAAGTCTTATTGATAGATCACCAGGAGGGAATATCATGTACATTCTATTTTTAATATTTAAGAAAAGTGAATTTTTCTGTTCTGGCTTTGAAGAGAGCATATAAAAGATCATAACGGCTAAGATTGACAAAGCATGACTATTTATATTCCTCATGTAAGGCACTGGACTTGACAACAAAGCCCTGGGTGAGATCCTCAATACTGAGAAAGAAAATCAGGAAAATGCATATAACTTAAAAATGTAAAAGAAAGCTGTCTCTGTACACATGGATATATGTGGACTAAAGATTGTGTTAACACTGCACATTCTTCGGTGCTTTGGTTGTTTTCCTTGGGAAAACTAATCTACTTTTACGGTAATTATAAAAGTTATCATCCTCATTTTTCTGTTATACACAGAAGGGAAAGTCCACATAAGAGAGACAGATGTAAGTAATAAATATACCTCCAACCCAGGATCATTTATGAAATCGCAAGCAACTCTTATGATACCTCTGCTTGCTCATGATTTAGTCTCTGATAATAACTGGTGAGGGAGGCAGAGATGTTTTCTATAGTTGTGTAGCCACTGCTCCAGTACTAAGGCTCCTGCAAACAAACTCCATGGATCTTAATGGGATGCCCATGCATATGTGTGCCTGTGTGTGTGTGTGTGTGTGTGTGTGTGTGTGCACGCATGCACTCAGTAGAATTAGGGAATTAACTGCAGAGAGAAAGGGCATTAACAGGAGTAAGAAAAGGAAAATAGAGGAGAATAACAAAGGTATTTATTATATGCCATTTATATTAATTTGTGTTTTACTGCTATGAACAGACACCACGACCAATGCAAGTTTTATAAAGAGCAACATTTACCTGGAGCTGGCTTACAGGTTCAGGGGTTCAGTCCATTGTAATCAAGGCAGAAGCATGGCAGCATCCAGGCAGGCATGGTACAGGAGGAGCTGAGGGTTCTAAATCTTTATCCAAAGGAAACCAGGAACAGACTGGGCATCCTCAGACATCTAGGAGGAAGATATCTAAGCCAATCCCACAGTGACACACTTCCTCCAACAAGGCTACACCTTCTAATAGTGCTACTCCCCCCCGAGATGAGCTTATACAAATCATCACACCATAAACATATATATGTGTATGTGTATATGTATATATATATATATATATATATATATATATATATATATATATATATGAAACATGCTGGAATAGTTAAATGATGGTTTCTGTATTGAATAACAAAGCAGATCAAGCAAAGCAGCCAGAATTGATAGGTTTAATTTGGAAAATTAGATAAGCCTTCATGTTGTGACCGGAGAGGTCCTTTATGATAACAGATGTTTCTAGAGCCACAGATACCAATGTTGTCTTTTGTTTCCATTTCTATACTATCTTCTGACTTATCACCTCACCTTTGTGTTGAATTTTGTTTTTATGTCAAGAAAGTCTCTCACATTTCACATTACGCAGAATATGCACTCTACTATGAATTTTAGGTTCATTTCTGCTTAATATTGGCTGAGACATAAAAATAATGGTCTGGCTCAGCAGTGGTGGCACAAAAATTTAATCCCAGCACTTGGGAGCCAGAGCCAGGCAGATTTGTGAGTTCAAGGCCAGCCTGGTCTAAAGAGTGAGTTCCAGGACAGCAAGGGATATACAGAGAAACCATGTCTCAAAAAACCAAAAAAAAAAAAAAAAAAAAAAGAACTGAACAGTTATTTTTTCAGAGTTGAATATGATTATCTAAATAGAAGACTCTCTGTTTCATTAGGAGTTCAACTGTAAAAGCTAAGGACCTAACCACAACAAATCACCTGGAACAATTGGTAATCAGAACTTAAGAAGATTCCTTATATGATAGTATATTTAAGTGACCCCAAAAAATCCACCAGAAACTTACAAACTTGATAAACAACTTCAGCAAAGTGGCTGAATATAGAATCAACGCAAATCAGTAAGTAGTCTTCCTATACTCAAATGATAAATGGGATGAGAAAGAAATTAGGTATATAATATATTTCACAATATTTACAAACAATATAAAATACCTTGGTGTGACTCTAACCAAATAAGTAAAAAATCTGTAGAACAAGAACTTCAAGTCTCTGAAGAAAGAAATTGAAGAGGCCTCAGAAGATGGACAGATCTCCTGTGCTGGTGGATTGGCAGGATTAATATAGTAAAAATGGCCATCTTGCCAAAAGCAGTTTACAGATTCAATGCAATTCCTATCAAAATTCCAACTCGATAATTCTTCAGAGTTAGGAAGAACAAATGGCAAATTCATTTGGAATAACAAGAAACCCAGGATAGCAAAAAGAATTATTAAAAATAAAAGATCTTTTGGGTCTGAGAAAGAAGCAGGGCATTATTGGGGTCAGATTTGTGTCATCTTTGTATTAAGCTCTGTAGACAGCACCATCCCCATGTAGGAAAGCCCTGGTTCTAAGAGAAAGCTAGCAGACCAAAAGGTTGGATATAGACAAAGAGAATGCCAGATACTAAGTCAGCAAGCAATATTCTTTAATAATATCTGCTTCAAGCTCAAGCTTTGTTTTCTTTTCTTAATAATCATTTGTAATGGATTGTGACATAAAAGTGTAATAAAAGAAACACTTTCCTCCTCTAAGTTGCTATGGATCTGCAAAAGAAAGCAAACTGGGACAGTAAAATGGTTTTCTTACCTCCAGAAATCACAGAGAAAATGTTAATTTATGAGGAATTATAAGAGATCCAAATGCAAAATTCTAAACCCAAGCATACTGACAAGACAATATTTCCTAGATTATTTTCTCTGAGGCATCTGCAGTTAATTTTCATGAATAGAGATGCATGGTCATATATCATTAGTACTTTGTATCTGGTATTCTCTTTGTCTATACCCAACCTTTTGCTCTGCTAGCTTTCTCTTAGAACCAGGACTTTCCTGCATGGGGATGGTTATGTCTACAGAGCTTAATACAAAGATGACATATATATATAATCATCAGTATAAGATGATATTGATGTTGATGGCAATGATGATTGCTGATGATAACACAGTATATAGCTTCACATTCCTGTTACTCCATTGAACAATAACACATTTGGAATGTGTTATTAATCCATATTAATTTGTATTACTGTCCTTCTTAATTTGTATAAATTTCAATGAAGCTCTATAATATGACAAACTTGGAGAGCTATATGAAGGCAAAATATATTAAGGCAAAGTAGTAGAAAATTATTAATAGATTACAAAGAAGATAACATTAGTATAAGTGTCCTTACCATTGGATTATACTGTTATGCATGTTACTCATTGGTAGGAGTCATTAATAAAAATTAATATTTAAGATAATTTTTTGTCTTCAAATGTCAACTTCTTGAGACTTACCATTATGAATAAATATTTTTTGAGTCAGTCATGTGACTCATTTCTCTATTTACAGATCTTGGGACACCACATTAGAAAGATTCCTACAAATTTCATGCTAGCTTGAACTGTGGGATTAATTCCAGGCCAACTTGGGCTACACTATATGTCCCTGCATCAATTCAGAAATGATAATGTTGTTAGAACTATGCTTTCCCCATTTGTTACACTAGTTATTATGTTTATTTCCTAATGATTCTGCTTGAGCTTTCAATTAGACTTGTGCATGTCATACCATCAAAGCAACAGTGTAAGGGAATAGCAGAACAAGGAAGTGGGAAAGGATGGATGGGAGAACACGGGGAGGGAAAAGGGCATGTGGGACCTTTGGGGGGCAGGGAACCAGAAAAAGGGAAATGAAATGTAAATATAGAATATATCCAATAAAACAATTTAAAAAATCTTCTGTAGTATAGTTTGAGGTCAGTGATGGTGCTTCCCCCAGAAGTTTATTTATTGTTGAGAATAGTTTTCACTATCCTGGGTTTTTTGTTATTCCAGATGATTCTCCAAATTGTTCTTTCTAACTCTATGTAGAATTAAGTTGGAATTTTGATGGGGATTACATTGAATCTGTAGATTGCTTTTGGCAAGATGGTCATTATTACTATATTAATCTTGCCAATCCACTAGCATGGGAGACCTTTACATTTTATCAGGTCTTCTTTGAATTCTTTCTTCAGAGATTTGAAGTTCTTGCTATAGAGATTTTTTTCACTTGCTTAGTTAGAGCCACACCATTGTATTTTATGTTATTTGTGACTACTATGAAGGATTTTTTCCCTAATTTCTTTCTCATCATGTTTTTCCTTTGAGTAAGAGGGAAGTCATTGATTTGTTTGAGTTAATAATATCCAGTAACTTTGCTGAAGTTGTTTACCAGCTTTAGAAGTTCTAAGGTAGAATTTTTGGGTCACTTAAGCATATCATATAATCTGCAAATAGTGATATTTTAACTTCACCACTCTGGAAATCAATTTGGTGGTTCCTCACAAAATTGGACATAGTACTACCTGAAGACTGAGCTATACCATTCCTGGGCATAAACCCAGAAATATACTCTTATTACATTCTCCAACATGTAATAAGGTCATATGCTCCACTATGTTCATAGCAGCTTTAATTTAGTTAGTGTTTTTTTAATTATTTATTTATTTTATATATATGGATACACTGTAGTTGTCTCCTGACATACCAGAAGAGGACATCAGATATGATTACAGATGGTTGTGAGCCACCATGAGGTTGCTGGGAATTAAACTCAGGACCTCTGGAAGAACAGTCAGTGCTCTTAACTGCTGAGCCATCTCACCAGCTCATAGCAGCTTTATAATAGCCAGAAGCTGGAAAGAACCCAGATGTCCCTCAATAGAGAAATGGATACAGAAATTGTGGTACATTTACACAGTGGAATACTATTTAGTTATTAAAAAGCAATGAATTCATGAATTCTTAGGCAATTGGATGGAACTAGAAAATATCATCCTGAGTGAGGTAACCCAATCACAAAAAAGCACACATGGTAGAACTCACTGATAAATGGCTATTAACCCAGAAGCTCGGGATACCCAAGATATAATTCACAGACCACATGAAGCTCAAGAAGAAGAAATGCCAAAGTGTGGATATTTCCATCCTTCTTAGAAGGGGGATCAAAATACCCATCGGAAGAGATACGGAGAAAAATTGTGGAGCAGAGACTGAAGGAAAGGCTATTCAGAGACTGCCCCACCTTGCGGATCCATCCCATATACATTAACTAAACTCAGACACTATGGTAGATACCAACAAATGCTTGCTGTCAGGAGCCTGATAGAGTTGTCCCCTGAGAGTCTTTGCGAGTGCCTGACAAATACCAAAAAGGATGCTCTAAGACAACCAGTGGACTGAGCACAGGATCCCCAATGGAGGAGATAGAGAAAAGATCTAAGGAGCTGAAGGCATTTTCAGCCCCATAGGAGGAATAACAATATGAACCAACCAGTAAACCCAGAGTTCCCAAGGGCTAAACCAACCAAAGAATACCAATGGAGAGACCCAGAGCTCCAGAAGCACATGTAGCAGAGGGTAGCCTTGTCAAACATCATTGAGAGGAGGGGCCCTTGGTCCTATAAAGGCTCATTGCCCCAATATAGGGAAATGCCAAGATAGGGAAGCTGGAGTGAGTGGATTAGTGAGCACAGGGGTTGAGGGGGAGGATGGGAAATGAGGAAAGTGGATAATATTTGAAATGTAAATAAGGAAAGTATCTAATAAAAAAGAAACTTCTTGAATAAACTGAAAATAAAGAAATAAACCATGACTTCTGAGATGGCTATTAATCCAGAGTCAATACTTTGAAGTGACTACTGTAGGATTCCAGACTTTCAGGAAGAAACAGAACTGACACACTTATAGGGAGTATTAACAAATTCTTGTTAATGTGAAGCTTTTTAGTAGAGACCTGGACTTTCAGATCGCTGACTTCACCATCACATCACCTCTGATACCCATGTCTTTGGGTAAGGCACACTATTTTTTCTGCTAGTTTTTGTTTGTAAATTGATTTTTTCATTAATGTTCTACTCCCCAGGGAAAGTTAATTAATTAGTGTACATAAAGTGCTTCAGTTGTGGTAATTGACATTACTTCCTGATAGTCTCAACAGTGGCTCTTTGGGAATAATCGAAAGTCACATTTTTTTTCCCCAAGGGATTTCTGATGATTGTTCCAATGTTCTCCTGGACATCCTGTGATACAGAATCCATTTCTAAGACCATTAAAATTTCCTTTCTGAAAGTCTGATACTAGGAATTGGGTGTACATTATACTTGAAATCCATTACTTACATAAGTCATGTTCTCCCTTTCATGACATATAAAGCACATGCTTGCCACTAATGGGAGACATGACCTTAAATCACACAATTTGAGACAACTACATTTTCATCTTTAGCAGATGGGAACAGGGAAGTAATTGAGGCTGCATCTGTTTATAGCTCTCACCCTATTTCAGTCATAGCATGGTTGTTTTCCTCTTTGGCTGTTTCCTAAATGTTCTAAACTTTAGATCTTTGCTCTATATTAAAGCAATGGATGGTAATACTATTTTTAGTACACCACTGACTATATTCTAAGGCTAGTTCCAGGATGGAGTATTGATGCAACCTAGAAAATCTGGTCTTGAGGTGCATATGATGGGTCATGACAGTGTTATGACTCTTTGAGCTAAGTACAGGAAGAGAAGAAACTGTAGTTTGAGAAACTGATGGAATAAGTGATAAATAGGACCAATTCATCTGATTATGAGACTAAAGGGTCAGAAATTTTTAAGTAAACCAGCTGTGTGGTTAAACAAACAAGCTGTCTCTGACCTTGAACACAGTCCAAACTCTCTGCTTATTTTAGATTCAAAAATGGAAAGAAGTTTAAAAAGGTATTGTATATTTACCTTTATGTTTTGTGCAGTTACTTCTCTAACTTTAAAGCAGGTATGCTGTGTACCATACGAAGGCACTAAGGGATGAAGTAACTGATATTCTTAATCCCTCAAGAATAGGTCCACTGATTCACTCTGGTTGCATGACCAGATTTATAACTTTATTATTATGTCATGAGGTTGATTAACTTTTAATTTCTTGTTTGATGTTGAGATGATTTCTGTTCTGATCTCAGCGATCTTATGTCATGCACACTTACACTAATGTGTAACTAACTCAGACCATAGGGTTAAAGAGGATGCCCTTGGTTCTTTGGACTCCTGGATGTCTCTACACTAGGAGAAAATCCATATCTGAGTAAAGAGGTCTAATTTGGTAGGTGTATTTAATATAGAATGGACATTCTAGTTTAGTACATGGATACTGTTTGAGAAAAGATTGGCTATTATCAGAATCTGCTTATTTGCCCTGGCAATGTTATAAATTTTCTCTTAGACAACATGCACTGGGTACTGAGCACTCTAAAACTCAATAAAACTATGAGAGAATTCAAATAGCTCCTATAATCATGAATCATACAATGAGGGAGATTTATTGACATTCCTGAAATGCAGTCACAAATTTCTATTCCTTAACCATTCAACAGTGTACAGAAATCATGATAATACTCCTCAATTAATATAATTATTTGATTTATAGGAAGTGATAATTTTATACATTCCTGTGGATAGTATGGGGATTGTAATTACTATTTATAAGATTTTTAATTTTTTTTAAAAAAATCAGAAACATATATTTCAATCAATAACTAAACTATGATAGACCACAGATTATCAGATTTTCTCTTTGTATTTTTTTATCTAGTCATGCATTGATCTCTATTTCCTCTGTCCTAAATGCACTTTTATTATCCAAAGATAGTTATTTGAAAAGAATGTTGTAAGTAGACTGAAAGCGATTTTGTTTTCTAAGTAAATGGCTTTAATAGAATAACCAATGTGATTTTTATTACACTTAAGTGGTATGTGTACTTGTACACATGTAGACCTGTGGATATACAGTCTTTTCTATATCTTTATGATATAGAAATATATCATGTTTATATTATTATGTTTATTTTTTATTTTGCTTAATTGTGAAACATCTAACAAGCTACTGTCTAAACAATTACTATAATACCCATGCATCAATAAACAATAATCTCTTGAAAATAATGAGATTTCTACTTGATTATAAAGGAGAAAAATGCTGGGTCCATGCAAGATTTATCCCACATTGATGTCTCATACAAGCATCATTTTTTCACTGTTTTGATTTTTAGAATCAGCCCATTTAGGCATTAAAATCTCCACATATTACTCTGATGAGAAAAGCAAAGCCTATCTTATATCTACAGCCAACAATTTTCTTAATATACTAGCAGATTTATCAAGTTCAGTCCAGAATGATAGTAAGTAATTCAATGTATGGAATTCTTCCATAAATATTCTTGAACACCATGGTGGATTAACTTTGGGAAAGTGCTTTTTGGTAAAAGCATTGGAATGTGTCTCACAATTATTAAATCTTTCAATTTTTTTTTAATTATCAACTTCACAAAAACTCATATAAGCACTTGAATCAGGTGAGTGCTCTCTAATTTTTTATGGGTAATGAGTAAACCTTCTCTGGACATAGAAATCATTAATCATATCAAATCACACACACACACACACACACACACACACACACACACACAGCTGAGAAACCTATTTAGACATGGCACCCATTCTTTAAACCTCTTTGTGCTATGATGTTATTTGCCTTCTCTGTTGACTCTAAAATGTTTTCCTTCATTCTTGTACTATTACAACTGAGTAGTCCACTATGTTCTTTCTCTCTTGTTTATAGGGATGTGTTTTGTCCAGTGCTTCTTTGCTGTTTCAATTCACTGAATTCAATTCAATTCAAACTATTTAGTTCTATTTTTTAATTTCCTTAAAAATTCTAACACTAAGATTCCAGTTAAGCTGTTATTGAAGAATTGGATTTCATATTACAAACATTTTAGCATTATAAATTAGTTCTTTTTATTATGTTAAATGATTGGTCTCATTATGACATTAAATACATATAACACTATACATGTACAGATCTACTCACCGCCTCCACTACTCCCCTATCCTTTCTGCTCATATCTCCTCTTCTTCACAGATAGTTCCCCTTAAGTGAGTGGAATACTAATGATGCTGGTAACACATTAGCAGAGACAAATGGGGTAATTTCAACTTTCGTAAGTCTTTTTATACTTTGAGTGCTGTTTAGAATAAGAACTGTCCTCATAGGTTTTTATATTTGAATGCTTGATCTGCAGGTGATAGACTTTAGGAAGGATTAAGAGGTGTGGCCTTGTTGGAGGAGGTGTTGTCTTTCTGGAGAAGGTGTGCCCATGTTGTAGGAGGTTACAAGGGATGGGTTTCAAAATTCACACTTCCAGTTATCTCTTTTTATCTCTAATTTGAAGACCAGACATGAGCTTTCTGTACCATTCCAGTGTCATGTCTGTTTGCTGCCACACTCAGACCATAATGGTCATGTACACTAAACCATTTGAAACCATGAGAACCAAATGTTTAACCTAAGTTTTAATGGTGGAGGTATTTCTTTAGAGCAATGTAAATGTAATTATGACACTTAATTTATGTTAAAATAAAAACTACATTATTTTATAATTAAGACATCTCATGCTTTATAATGCATGGATTGAAATTATGTGGTAACAAAATCATCAAATGTTGAGGGAGGATGAAAATGCTTAATTCAAGACTAGAAAGGCAAAAAGCTTTTTATGCAAGACTCTTCTAACTCTTTGTGGGGCTTGGTGAAACATATTCCCACCACATTTTATAGCTTTGCTTTAAAAAGAAGAACAGCACAATATTCTCTATTTCTTGGGCTCAATGTACTCTTTGCTCCTTAGCATTCATAGAGAGATAACACATTATTCAGGGAATGGTCAGATTTTGGTGTTTGTATTTTTCCTACCACAAATTTTGAGTGATCATTTTCTTCTGCCTACAATTTTCCTAAATATCTGATTCTATAGTATTTTTTTTTTCAAAAAGGTGTCCTCAGGCATGGCCCTAACTACATTTTCTGTTGCATATTCTACATGCTACAACTTCAAGTACTTGTGACCTTTGGCATGCAGCATAAATGTTTGTATCAATCCTGCTCAGGTAAGTCAGACTTTCTCTAAGTATCATTGCCAAGTTTACCTTGAAGAAAAAAAAATATATATATATAGACACACGAGATAATGCAAGGCAATGAGACGTTTTATTCATTCTCAAAGTGTCTTTAAACAGGATCTATGACTTTACAACACAAGATATTCTAAAAGCAAATGCTAATCCACAAACTCTTTTATTATTTATTGGATTTTTTCTTTGACTTTATTTGATCTTTGCACTTTGTTCTTCTCATTATACGAACCAAAATCCTCTGTCTTTTTCTTTGGAGTAAACATCATTAATTATTTAGAACTTCCTGATGCCAACAAGGCATATTGGGGGAAATAACTTTGTGTCCCTTTCCACATTTTTTTATTCTTCTGGTCATATAAGTTTGGCTGTTAAGGCAACCAGTTAACATTTAAATTAGTAAGGTTTTATCTAGACCACAATATATCTTATATTATTGTGAAGTCCCAGAAACAAAAATGTAAACACAGCAGGTCACACATGAAAGATACGTAAATAGTACTGACTTAATTCAACAAATACATTTAAGAATCAAAAAAATAACTATTGTTATTGACATCAATCCAACAGTCTTTGAAGTCAAAATTGAAAATGCTCTAGAGAGCATTGTGCATTTAGTTAGCACTTTTTCATAATTATGGTTCAGACTTACAGAACATTCATTTATTCATTCATTCACAAAATATAAATCGAACAGAAGTGATGTGTTGGCATTAGGAATATAGAATATTAACTCCTATTTGTAAGAATTCTACTGATAAGGATCAGAATAAATCATCGTTTCTTGGCCTTTTGGCTAAGATCAAGTGTGCAGAATAAATCTGTCAGAAGAGATCGTATCTGTGAAATGTTGTCATATTGATGTAAATATATTTTATTTTCCTGTAAGAAGAAATTAGAGAACACATGTCTCATTGTTATGTTCAGAGTTCTTTAGATGGAATGGTGTACATCAAGGACAAGTTTCTGATTCCTTTATGAAACATCATTGTTCGTTTGTGCTAATCCATGGGCAATGAATTGTCATCTGTTGGGCTGAATGTGTACAATGTGGTACATGATGTCAGATTGTAATGCATACAAACAATGCCAAATTACCTACCTATTTGCAACTCAAAATTACATCCCACATAGTCAGTCTTGGGAAAATAATACAGTGCATCTTGCCATGCTCAGAGAAAGCAGCTAAAAGTAAATATGTTATTGTAGGAACATGACTGAGACCTCCAGTGCTTGTACTTACGTTTGTAAGTATTAAAGTGATAAGGTAGGATTATCTTCCTCAAGAGTACACTTATACAGAGCAGATAATGTATCTGAAATGCAACATTGAAATTAAGTTTGACCTGACACTATTACTGATGCTATGTTTTGCTTGCAGACAGAAGCCAAGCATGGCTGTTCTCTCTACAAGCAGATGACTGAAACATATGTGCATACTTACAGACAATCATTGGACTGAGTCAGGGACCCCTGTGGAAGAGTTAGGGGAAGGACTGAAGCAACTGAAGGGGATGGTAACCCCATATGAAGACCAACAGTGTCAACTAACCTTGATTCCTGGGAGCTCCCAGAGACTAAGCCACCGAGGAAAGAGCAGATATGGTTTGGTCTAAGGCACCAGGAACATATGTAGCAGAGGACTGACATGCTTGTCAGGCCCCCATAAGAGAGGATGCTCTTTTTTTATTGGATATATTCTTTATTTACATTTCCTTTCACTTTTCCTGGTTCCCCACCCCAAAGGTACACTATGCCCTTTTCCCTCCCCCTGTTCTCCCACTTTACACCTTACCACTTCTCTGTTGTGGTTTTCTCCTACACTGATGTATTGGCCTTTCCAGATCCATCAAGATACTTTATATTGTTTGTGGCTATTGTGAAGGGTGTCATTTCCCTAATTTCTTTCTCAGCCTGCTTATCCTTTGACTATAGGAAGGCTATTGATTTGCTTGAGTTGATTTTATAATCAGCCACTTTGCTGAAGTTGTTTATCAGTTGTAGGACTTCTCTGGTGGAGTTTTTTGGGTCACTTAAGGATACTATTATATCATCTGCCAATAGTGATAGTTTGACTTCTTCCTTTCCAATTTGTATCCCTTTGACTTCCTTATGTTGTCGAATTGCTCTAGCCAGTACCTCAAGTACTGTATTGAAGAG
Organism: Apodemus agrarius; assembly: GCA_964023405.1. Taxonomy (NCBI): domain Eukaryota; kingdom Metazoa; phylum Chordata; class Mammalia; order Rodentia; family Muridae; genus Apodemus; species Apodemus agrarius. The sequence goes on from OZ030016.1 coordinate 67,750,849, forward strand.
ATATGGTGAGAGGGGGCAGCCTTGTCTAGTCCCTGATTTCAGTGGGATTGCTTCAAGTTTCTCTCTGTTTACTTTGATGTTGGCTACCGGTCTGCTGTAGATTGTTTTTACTATGTTTAGGTAAGGGCCTTGAATTCCTGTTCTTTCCAAGACTTTTAGCATGAAAGGATGCTGAATTTTGTCAAATGCTTTTTCAGCATCCAATGGGATGACCATGTGGTTTTTTTCCTTGGAGTTTGTTTATGTAGTGGATTATGTTGATGGATTTCCATATATTGAACCATCCCTGCATCCCTGGGATGAAGCCAACTTGATCATGGTGAATGATCGTTTTGATGTGTTCTTGGATTCGGTTGGCAAGAATTTTATTGAGTATTTTTGCATTGATGTTCATAAGGGACATTGGTCTGAAGTTCTCTTTCTTAGTTGGATCTTTGTGTGGTTTTGGTAGCAGGGTAATTGTGGCTTCATAGAATGAGTTGGGTAGTGTTTCTTCTGTTTCTATTTTGTGGAATAGTTTGAAGAGTATTGCTATTAGGTCTTCTTTGAAGGTCTGATAGAATTCTGCCCTAAAACTGTTGGGTCCTGTGCTTTTCTTGGTTGGAAGAATTTCTGTGACTCCTTCTATTTCTTTGGGGGTTATTGGAGTGTTTAGCTGATCTATTCGATCCTGATTTAATTTTGGTATTTGGTATCTGTCTAGGAAATTGTCCATTTCCTCCTTATTTTCCAGTTGTGCTCAGTATAGACTTTTGTAATAGGATCTGATGATTTTTTGACTTTCCTCAGTTTCTGTTGTTATATCTCCCTTTTCATTTCTATTTTGTTAATTTGGATACTGTCTCTGTGCCCTTTGCTTAGTCTGGCTAAGGTTTTATCTATCTTGTTAATTTTCTCAAAAACCAGCTCCTCGTTTTGTTGATTCTTTTCTTCTTGATTGACTTCTGCCCTGAGTTTGATGATTTCCTGTCTTCTACTCCCCCTGGGATAATTAGCTTACTTTTGTTCCAGAGCTCTCAGGTGTGCCATTAAGTTGCTAGTATATGCTCTCTCCTGTTTCTTTTTGGAGGCACTCAGGGCTATGAGATTTCCTCTTAGCACTCATTTCATTGTGTCCCATACATTTGGGTATGTTGTGCCTTCATTTTCAGTAAATTCTAAAATGTCTTAGATTTCTTTCTTTATTTCTTCCTTGACTAAGGTATCATTGAGTAGAATATTGTTCAGCCTCCATGTATATGTGGACTTTCTGTTGTTTTTGTTGCTATTCAAGACCACTCTTACTCCATTGTGATCTGACCGGAGGCATGGTATTAGTTCGATCTTCTTATATTTGTTGAGTTATGTCTTGTGACCAATTATATGGTTGATTTTGGAGAAGGTACCCTGAGGTGCTGAGAAAAAGGTATATTCTTTTGCTTTAGGATGAAATGTTTTATATATATATATATATATATATATATATATATATATATATATATTTCAAATCCAATTGGTCCAAAGTTTCAATAAGTTTCCCTGTGTCCCTGTTTTGTTCTGGTTTTCTTGATTGGTCCATTGAGGGAAGTGGAGACTTGAGGTCCCCCACAATTATTGTGTCCGGTGTAATGTGTGCTTTGAGCTTAAGTAAAATTTCTTTTATGAATAAGGGTGCCCTTTCATTTGCAGCATAGATGTTCAAAATTGTGAGTTCTTTTTGGTGTATTTTTCCCTTGACCAGGAAGAAGTGACCTTCTGTGTCTCTTTTGATGACTTTAGGTTGAAAGTCAATTTTATCTGATATTAGAATGGCTATTCCAGCTCGTTTCCTGAGACCATTTGCTTGTAAAATTGTCTTCCACCCTTTTACTCTAAGGTAGTGTTTGTCTTTGACCCTGAGGTGTGTTTCCTGTATGCAGCAAAATGTAGGGCCTTGTTTACATATCCAGTCTGTTAGTCTATGTCTTTTTATTGGGGAATTGAGTCCATTGATGTTAAGAGATATTAAGGAATAGTGATTATTTCTTCCTGTCATTTTTGATGTTATTTTTTGGGGTGGTTATCCTCTTTTGAGTTTGATGGAAGAAGGTTACTATCTTGCTTTTTCCAGGGTGTAGTTTTCCTCCTTGTATTGGGGTTTTCCTCCTATTATCCTTTGTAGGACTGGGTTTGTGGAAAGATATTGTGTAAATTTGGTTTTGTCATGGAATATTTTGGTTTCTCCATCTATGTTGATTGAGAGTTTTGCTGGTTTTAGACATCTTGGCTGACATTTGTGTTCTCTGAGAGTCTGCATGCTATCCGCCCAGGATCTTCTAGCTATTGTGGTCTCTGGAGAGAAGTCTGATGTGATTCTGATAGGTCTTCCTTTATATGTTACTTGGCCATTTTCTCTTACTGCCTTTAATATTCTTTCTTTGTTTAGTACATTTGGGGTTTTGATTATTATGTGATGGGAGGTATTTCAGTTCTGGTCCAGTCTGTTTGGAGTTCTGTAGGTTGCTTGTATATTTGTGGGCATCTCTCTCTTTAGGTTAGGTAAGTTTTCTTTCACAATTTTGTTAAAGAAATTTGCTGGCCCTTTCAGTTGTAGATCTTCACTCTCATCTATACCTATAATCCTTAAGTTTGGTATTCTTATTGTGTCCTGGATTTCCTGGATGTTTTAGGTTACAACCCTTTTGCATTTTATATTTTCCTTGACTGTGGAGTCAATGGTTTCTATGGTATCTTTGGCATCTGAGATTCTTTCATCTATTTCTTGTATTTTGTTGTTGATATTTGCATCTAAGACCCTTGATTTCTTCCCAAGGTTTTCTATCTCCAAAGTTGTCTTCCTTTGTGATTTATTACTTGTTTCTACCTTTGTATTTAGATCCTGGATGGTTTTGCTCATTTCCTTCACTTGTGTTTTCCTGCAATTCTTAAAGAGATTTTTCTCTTTCCTCTTTCATGACTTTTGCCTGTTGATTCAGTTTCTCCTCCATTTCTTTTAGTGATTGTTTTTCAATTCCTCTTTATTGGCTTCTGGTCTGTTGATCCATATTCTCCTGGATTTATTTAAGTGATTTTTGTGTTTGCATTGTAAGGGCTTCTATCCTATTCATGTTCCCCTGCATTTCTTTAAGAGATTTAAGAGATTTCTTTAAGGGATTTATGGTTTTTTTTTTTGGTTTTTTTTTTTTTGGTTTTTTTTTTTTTTGTGTGTGTGTGTGTGTGTGTGTGTGTTTGTGTGTGTGTGTGTGTATGTGTTCCTCTAGCAGCATCATGACTAGTGCTTTTAAATCCAAATCTTGTTTTTCTGGTGTGGTTGGGGTATCCAGGACTTGCTGTGGTTGGCAATCTGGGTTCAGATTGTGCCATATTGCCTTGATTTATGTTAGTAACATTCCCACATTTGCCTTTTCCCATCTGTTTATCTCTGGAGTTAGTTGGTCTTGTTGTTACTAGTTGGTGTTTGAAGCTCCTGTGAGCCTGGATTTTGGCACTGCTGTCGCATAGGGCGTCTGGGCTCCTGAGGCAGAAACTGGAAGGTTTCCACCACTGGGCTCTGAATTACCTCCTCATCTCTGCTGGGCTGGACTCATGTCTCCTCCTGGCTTGCTGCCGGGCACTTAACTGGCCTCCAGCCATCTCGTCCTGGTTTTCTTGGTTAGTATGCAGGTCCAAGATGGTAACGGGACTCAAGGCTCTGTCTAATCACAGGATTCCCTGCAGGACTGGAGCTTCCCCGGCTGAACTGCTGGAGCCTAGTCGGTGGCTCTCTCTGTCTGCAGGGCTCTGTCTGGTTGAGCTGCTCTCCCCAAGATAGTGTTGGAACGTGAGGCTATGTCTAACTAACCTCGGGGCTCTCTGTAGATCAGGATCTTCCCTGTTTGAACTGTGGGATCCAAGATAGTGAGGATCTTGGTCAGAGAGAGGATGCTCTTAATCTTGTAGAGACTTGATATCTTCGAGAAGGGAATGCCTAAGGGACACCCTCTCTGAGGCAAAGGGTAGGTGAGATAGGGGTAAATAACCCTGGGAAGGGATACATGGATGGGGAGCATTTGGGATATAATAAATAAAGTAATTAATTAAAAAATAAATTGTGTTTGGTACTATTGCAGAAATTTGCACACACTTCTTGTCATATGTAGCAACAAGGGTGCAATTTTACTATACAGTGTACACTATCTAGAACTGAGACACTTAGATGTATTTATTTTTTAATTTTTATTTTCTATATTCTATGTTTACATTCCAAAGGCTTTTCCCTTTCCCAGTCCCCCCCCCACCATACGTCCCATAATTCCTCTCCCCCCAACTATTCCTCAATCATTCCCCCTCCCCCCATGGTTACTTAGATGTATTTATAATCACTTCACTTCAACAAAATTTCCTTCCCAATAGGTTCATTTGTCTATGAGTGGTTAGCTCAGCAAAAACAAAACAAAAAAAAAACAACAAAAAAACAAAAAAACAACAAGCAAACAAACAAACAAAAAACCAAAGATGTAGAAGAAAGAATCTAAAGCAGGTAGAATTTTTAAGTTTATTGTTCTACCATCTGCCAAATTAAGGGAAAAAGATTCAGTCATAAAAATATAGTATGCACATGATTGATGTTGTATAGGGATATAGCTATGAGGTAGTGAAAATATGAATCATTGTCCTTTAAAACATCATCACTCAGCTGGGCGGTGGTGGTGCATGCCTTTAATCCCAGCACTTGGGAGGCAGAGGCAGGCATATTTCTGAGTTCAAGGCCAGCCTGGTCTACAGAGTGAGTTCTAGGACAGCCAGGGCTACACAGGGAAACCCTGTTTCGAAAAAAGAAAAAAAAATCATCACTTGATTGTTTTAGGTTTAAACACTGAGAAATTAGAAAGAATGTGGGAGACACAAGCTTCAGTCATAGATAAAGAAAGAGTACTCAGATAACCCCAAAGTTCAGAATTAATATGAATTGATGAATGTTTTAAATATAGTATCTGAAGTTGAAATCCGGAGGCACAGAAATTGCTGTGTATTTCTATTGCTTTCTATGAGTCCAGCACATATCACTGAGTGAAAAGTTAACTACATATATGTGTATATGCTTTAGCCTTATCATTATTTGTGCAGTATGACTTAAGCAAGTCACTTGTGGTGACTTAAGCAAGCATTTATTTAGCATCAATTATAACCCCAATAGCTTCTCTGTAAACTGTACCTTGCAAATATGGTAGACATAGGTTCTGGTCAATGTAAGGATGACAATGGGTAATTCAAATAGTGGGGAGGGTGCAGGTGATGTGAGTACTGTGAAAAAGCAGGGGAGCATCATCAAGAGTGGCATTTCATGTGCTCATACCCTACTCTGTCATGGGAACTAAATGATCCTCCTTAACTCTCCCAGACTAATGACCATACTGCAGTGAACCGTCACATAGATTATTTTAGCTTTGCAGAGAAAAGGCTTCCAGTACTTCATTAGTGTAAAATGACCCACATTTTGCTACATTTCCAGTCTCATATTTTGCTCCTTAATTACCACTATTTAAGTGGTCTTTCAAGATCAGCTGTAAATTAAAATTGATCCACTGTCAGCAATCTCTAGCAGTTGGCAACAGACTATTGATACAGATGACACACCAGTCGCCTCACTTCTTTCTGAGAAGACAAAAATGTAAAGAAATCAGCCGACTCGGCAGCTCTGCACAAAAGGCAAAAATGTGAATTTTTCCCCTAGTGGCAAAAATTAAATAAATTACAATCCATGTTTAGAAAATGCAAATAAATGTGCATGAATGAAGACCCAGAGCTGTTATCTTTAAGTACGTCATGAAAGACTATGTAATCATGTTCTTTCTCTAAGGCACAATCTTCCTTTTGAAATAATGCTTTGGGATATGTCAATGTGAACGTGTACTTGTGGAGTTGGTCTGAAATAAAATCTTGCTTTGTTTCTTATGTGGTTTAGGGAAACAAACACCAAATACTTCTCAGCTCACTTTGCATCTCTAAACAATGCAAGTTAATCACTGTTCTGACATTAGAATGCTTAAATAAGCAATTAGAGCGTGTCAGCTCTGTCTGTAATATAATGTTTCATACAAGTAAAGAAATAGCAAGAGAAGACATCTGGGAAACAAGGGGTACAAGAAAGTCCTGGGCTTCAACTCCAAGCAACCTTCATATATCTCTCCTCTCACACACTCTGCTTCATCCTTTGCTGGTGGAAGAGCGGAGCTGGCTAAATAAACCAAGAGGTCCTTGATACTAACACACACACAAACAGAAGCATACACATATACACACCATACAGGTACATATAAACATGCAAACATCCATATACCACACACAAAGCTCACATACAACACATGCACATACTTACCCAAACAGTTTTTAATACAGTCAGACATTTGTCTTCTGCCAATGGGGCCATTTTATGGACCTAATTAGTCTTTTGAGGAACTACACCGAGCAAGCATATCCATCTAAGATGAGTTCTATTCTAGGGAACATTTCAGAAACACAGTTATTGGTTTATCTTTTCTCACATCTCTTTTTCAAGAAGTGGGACCAGCATTCAACCAATTGTGTCAGGATACTTCCAGAGTCATTTTCAAAACTTTTAGAGACAATAATACAGGTGCATTTCTTGGCATTTTCTAGGAGCCACATCAGTTGCATTTCCTCCATCTACAAAGATACTGTCATTATTAAAATCAAACAAACAAAAAACACCAAAACAAACAAACAAAAATTTGTCAATGACTTCAGAGACATGCATTCCATTGTGAATCCTTTTTTTTTTTAAATTTCTTTAACATTCACTTCCCTTCTTTGGGGGTAGAGGGGTTTGGATCCTCTGTTCAGTTCACATATTTTGATAGGATTTCACTTCTCAGGGGACCCCGATTTTTGCTTAACATGCCCTGTTGTTTCCTGTTAGTTACCTACTAAAGTCTACTGCTTATTTCCTATATTGTATACTCTTCTTTTCTAAAATTTAATTTTACATCTTTTACTTATTCAACCTCCTAGTCACCCCTTCCCAAATTCCTTCCAAAATACCCTTTCCCCTTCTCCTCTGAGTGGGTTGGGCCCCCAGGGTATTCTCCCATCTTTGCTCTGCATGGCTCTGCAAGGTTAGGAGCTTCCTCTCCAATTGAGGCCAGACAAGGTAGCCCAGCAAGAACATATACCACACAAAGGCAGAAGCTTTTGTAATAGCCCCTGCTCCGGTTGTTCGGGACCCACGTAAAGACCAAGTTGCACATCTGCTACATATGTTCAGAAGTCCTAGGTCCAGCTCATGTATGCTGTTTGGTTGGTGGTTCAGACTCTGAGAGGCCCATAACCTATGTCTAGGTTCAGTAAGACTCTACCTCAAGAAAATACAGTAGAGAGTGACATTTTTTATTAGCTTCCAAGCACACTGAGTCTGGTGAGTGATAGTCAGTGTGTACTCAGGCACACACACATGCATACACACACACATACACACACACATGCTTTCATATCTTTTCATTAATTTTAACACATCATTGTCTCATCCACCTTGATCTCTGTTTATGCCTTACTCATACAGAATAGTGCATAGGTCATCATCCCGCATATGAGATTGATGTAGATGTGTCCTCTTTTGGATGAAGTAGTTTAGTCAATCTAGTGCATGCTCATTCTTTCTGCATGGGTTTTTTCTGGGTTCCCCTGGGAAGACTGGAACATATTTTCTTTTCTTTTCTATCTCTATAGCACCATTTATCATCTATTGCAGGTAGTTAATCCACCACTGAACTACATCATGAATTCTTTAGGGTTTTGAAGATTGTCTCTTTCCTTAGAGTTAGATTGCATAGCCTAGGACCTTGTGAATGGTTCAAGCCTCTGAATGTCTGCAGAATACATGAATAAATGAATAAACAATTAAATTACCAGGTAAGTCCTTTTTATCTGTCTCACTGTCCTTGTCTTTGTTTTAGATGGACTTAATACTTTGAAGAGAAAACCTTATATATTTTATTCTGTGCTATCTAAGGGCTTATTTTCTTTTCCATAAAACTGCTTCCAAGTATCAGCAAATGTACTCATCACTGCTGTCACAGTAAAGGGGAAAAATTACCCTTTAACTTAAAAAAACACCAAATAAGGAAGCAGCCCTTAGATGATAATCCAAACTCCATTACAAAGGCCTTCATGTTAAACAAATGTTTTTTTGTAGCCACTACCACCCTTAATGTTCCCCATGTTTTTCCTTAATTCATCAGAAAAAAAGATATTGCAGACTCCTGTGCTAGGTATTAGTCATGATGAATAAAAATATTAAAGGAGGAAATATATACATCCTGCCTTCCCAGACTATTAAGCTTATTTGGAATACACCAAAGTGATAATAGCAAACAAATACCCTGGTGGAAAGTCTAGTACATATCTGTTTAATAACCCAATTATTGGTAGCAGTACTATTAAGATTCATAAGTGTAATTTGTTCAGTGATTCTATAAAGCACTCAATGCCCATTGTTTAATGTGTTCAAAATCAATGTACTTATTTGATCTTCCTAACTGTCTTTGAGTTAACATTTGGTAACTCCCTGCATTTTACAGAGTGAAAGTCAAAAAACATGAGAAAAATAAGACAAAAGATCATACAACAGAAGTTTTGAGAAACAAGGTCATGTCCCATGGCACTCTTTCCTGACACTGCCTGTGCATGAACCTTTAAAAAATATCTATAATGCGACACCTTTTCATGTATCAGCTTAATCAATTGATTTTTTTTAAGAAAATAGGGACCAGACTATTTCAGACTAAGTTGCAGTCACCATGGAAGCTGCAGTGCACCGTATCCTCTGGCATTTGCCTCTAATTCTGGAAACAGCTATAAGATGAAGAGGATTCATTGGCTGCTCAGAACTGGCCATGTGCATTCTCATCACATTCTTATTCATTCATCTCAGTAGAAGAAACAAGTGCTGTTCACAACTAAGCATGCATTAATGTTGGTGTTAGCCAGTGGGCTCACTCGAAATTTACCTTACAAGCTATGATGTAAACTTGTCTTCCTGCCTTGGATTCAAGTGCATGCACCTGCCAGCCAGGCAGTTGCTTGGTCTTGTTAGTGTTCATAAATAGTCTAGTTGTTTATGAACTTGGAGATTTTTATTTGTATGATAACTCATAAAGAAACCTGGCTGATTGTATTTTCTTCCATCTTTAGCATGAATGGACACATCATGTCTATGGGGCTGGAGACTCCCTATAACCCACAACCAAGTATCTTCTCACTTTTCCCCTTATGGGTCCCAGGGATCCAGTTTATATTATCAACTTGGCAACATGTGCTGCTACTGAGCTATCTTATCAAATTTAAACAGATTTTACTATTTTCTCATCATTACTTAAATGAGAATTTATCCCTTTTAAATTTCAAAATATCCAAGTTATTACACTTAACAGGAACTTTCATTATAAGGTAACACAATTATATTGACACAGCAGAATTATGAAATCATAGGTGACTTTTAAATTTAAATCTGACTTGTCTTACCTTATTATAAATAACAGCATAAACATGAAAAACAGCAATCACAAAAAAACTTATCATTTCTCTTCTTCCTGATATCCATGATAGAACTAATTCCATCTCTTTTAGCAAATTAAATGTGAAGTTATGGAAAATATAAAGTGCTATCTATGAGGTACTGATCTGATGTCTTGTATTTTACACTAGCAATCTAAGGACCAGCTCCAATTCCCTCCCCCAGACTCCTTCTCCTTTGACATCTAGGCATTCAGGACTAATTGCTACTCTTAATTGTCCACAGCTCTTTCCTGTAAGACCTATAAATACAAGCCCAAAGTGCTTTGCAGACAGGCAAGGCCCAGTAATCCTAGCACATCATTCAGTTGGAAGTGGCAATTAGACATTTTTAACAAGTTCTTTAATACAAAATGGAGTAATTAAAGCTTGAACATTGGAAGGGAAAAACACTTTTGAGATTATGTTCATTTTATTAAGCTATTTCAAATACCAGAGTTTATTGCAAGGCATAGCTCTTTCTTTTCTCTCTTTAATTGAATCTCTGGCACTAACAACTCAATGAAATGAATGTCTGACCCATTGAGGAGGAGATTAAGTTATGTAGGGTGTTTATTTTTAATTGGTATTGACCATGAACTCATACATTTCCACTAAAACTGAATTGAACTGGAAGATTTTACTCCTCAATCTAAATATTATGGGTTAGCCACTGCCTGATGCCAGCCCCTGCTTAACCTACGATGACTGCACATTGTGGCTAATATCTCATCTTTGTTTGGGAGATCAGCAGTTTCCCGTACGCTTTGCTAATGTTGTAATCAGCCATTTGGCTAATAATATTACTTAATAATGTCTTCATAGCTAGCTTAAAGCTTTATTTAATGTATATACAAAAACCCCTCATCTTTTATTTGATTCATGACTATCTTTGTATGGTAAGTTATGAAACTAAAATGGCAGCTGATTACTAAATTTACACTGGGCTTGAGAGGTCAGAAAAGATCTATTGTACCGATAAGTTTCTTGAATTATTTAAACTTTTAGTATATGCAATCACAGAAGAGATGCTAAAAGTCTTTCTACAGTTGACTCATGTTCTCAAGAATATCGGCATCTAGTTCTTTGTTCCCACAGATGATTTCAAATTCGCTGCCTTATCCTTTTCCTTCCTTCTCTGCAAGTTACCAGAAGCTTCCTAGCCTACATCCCGGGATGCCTTCTGTCTCCATCAAACTGCTCATTTCTGATATCCTGCCTCTTGCAAATGCATTTGGCTCAAAGAAGATAACAATTATGCATTGAACATGGACAGTGGTAAAATTGAGCTTGATGAAGCCAAACTTCTGTTCTTTGGCTTCAGTTGCTTGTGGGGCAGTGTCATCTACATTAAGTCATATCTCTAACTCCTTTCTAAGGCTGCAACAAGCTGTGCCAGATAAAGGTCACATCATTGAAAAATGCATATTAAAACTGAGGGTCAAATGAAATACATTGACTATAACACAAATACAGTGAGATACCATTGTAGCTTAAGATCTCCTGCCAAGTAAATGATCCAGATACATGTGGACTAAGTGAAGAACATCCCATTCATTCACAAACATGATGATTTAAACAATGTTCCAAAGATCAGGAAACCAATGTCAGTCTCATTGGTGAAAGTCAATCCAATAGAAAGTTACTTCTAAAGCAGTGTTTCTCCACCTGTTGGTTATTAACCCAACAGCACTTGATTATCAGATATCCTACCTATTATGAGTTTGCACACACTTCTTGTCATATGTGATATCTAACAGTAGGGAGGTTACAGCAATGAGGTCGCAGTTAAATAATTTTATGGTTGGTGGCTGTCACATCATGAGGAACTGTGTTTAAGGATTGTAGCATTAGTTAGGTTGAGAACTAGAGAATCTGCAGCCACAAGAACAGAATCTATTTCCTGGTCCTTTCTAGTAAAGAACACCTTCACTTGGTATCCTGTGGACACCCATATCCTTTGATCTAGAAACATAGTGTATGCATGCAGCATTCACTGTCTCCACACACTCATGACTTACTAATCATTCTTTTACTCTTATATCTCATTCTGTGAGTCTGATCTTGAGAATTCCATGCTGACAATCTTGTGATGACTACATTCGACACGTCTGGATGGTTGACATTGATTGGTACCTTTCTCTATATCCTTAATGCCTTAATCTTAAAACTTTGTTTCGTTGTTATTTCATAATTGGATGTTTGGTATGTGTTCTGATGTAAATATCTGGTGTGCAGAATATCTGATATGTCTATAGACTGATAGCCACTGAACTAGAGGAATGTAATAATGGCAATGATACAAAGATAATATTAACCTAGATCCTAGCTCTCCAGTTTACCATTGTTGGTGTACTCTTTCTTGATAATGCTACCTTCTGGTGGTGGCTGTTTGAGAGTTTAAGTTACTTATTTTGGTGCCATGATTTTTATGCTTATGAGCTTAAGATTCGTACCAAACATCTAAGTGAAAAAGAATAAATAGATAATGCTTGTCATTAAGGACTTCTCAGATCTCAACCCCATTGGCCTGTCTTTCAATCATATAACTCATAGTTGAATAGCAAGTAACAGTTCACAAAGCCAAAAGTCATGTGGTTATAAGTTTATGCATGTCTCATGCCTGCCGTAATATTTATGGAAAGTAATGAAGAGTTTATTAATAGAATCAGTAAAACATTTGGCAAAAGTTGAATAGTAACCAACAATGCCTGAGGGCTATAATAAATAACAAACTGGCAATCAATAGGAATTGAGCAATCTAGTTTCTCGCATATGATTTCATGTTGTCCAATTCCCCATTAAAACCATAATAAAGTCCAATTTCAAGCCTACTCAGTGTAAGCTTTTCCCTTGATGTAGATTATTGTATAAGTTTTCATTCTTTATGTTCTATTTGTCTATTTATTTATTTACATCCCAAACACTGGCCCTTCCAGTTCCCTCCATTACAGATTCCCTAGTTCCACACCTTCTTTTCTTCTCCTCTGAAAGGCTGGGACTACCCTAGGTATCCCCCAACCATGGTACATCCAGTCTCTGCAGGATTAGATACATCTTCTCCCCCTAAGGCCAGACAAGGCAGCCCTGTTGGCAAACAGATTCCATAGCCAGGCTAAAGCTTTAGGGAGATCTTTCCAGTTGTTGGGCAATTGACAAGGAAACTGAGCTGTATGTGTGCTACATAAATGTCAGGAGCCTCAGTCCAGCCCATGTATGCTATTTGGTTGGTGGCTTAGTCTCTGAGAGTTCCCAGGAGTACAGCTTAGATTCTTTTTTTCTTCTGTAAATTTTCTATTACCTTCAGGACATTCAATTCTTCATACAGATCTTTCATAAGATCATGATCATAAGGGGTTATCTTTCTGACCTCCATTCAGTGTTTGGCAGTGGGTATCTGTACCTGTTTCAGTCAGCTGCTGGGTAGAGCCTCTCAGAGGACAATTATGCTAGGCTCCTGTCTGAAATCATAATGGATCAGGGATTGCTGCTTTCCTGTGGTATGCATCTCAAGTTGTGCTTGTTATCTGTTGGCCATTCTTTCAGTTTGCTCATTATTTGTCCCTGCATTTTTTTTTTTTTAGACAGAACAAATTTTAGGGTGAAAATTTTGTGGGTATGTTGTCCTTATCTTCCACTGTGACTCCTGACTGGCTATAAGATGTGTCCTCTTCAGGTCTCCCAGGAAACAAGTGAAGCTGTGGGGTGGAGAGCAGTGTGCGCCTCTACATTTGCAGATGGTGGTGTGGACACTAAGCAGTTTGTGTCGTTTTAAATACCTTTGTTCTGATTACTTTTCCTCCAAGTAATCCTTAATTCCTCAATCCCTAAATTTCTTATGGATGACTTCTACTCAATGATAATATTTTTAAATACCATTGTCTCATAGTTGTTTTTTTCACTGTTGATTTTTGTTTTGTTGTTTTGTGATTTATTTGCTTTGTTTTTTAAAGCATAATATTCCACTACTCACTAATACACTGAGAAAACCCCATGATTCACTAGTGTGGTATAACTCTTAAAGAAATTGTGGGTTTATTTTGTTGTTGTTGTTTTGTTGGGATTTTTTGTTTTGTTTTGTTTTGTTTTGTCAGAAGATTAGATCCACTTTGATGTGACTCAGAGATCTCACCAATAGGGGAGTGATGATCAGATTCTCCCATGAATAGAAAACCCAGAACTATTAAATATGACCACAAACAAGCCATTAACAGGGTATTAGGTGAAAGGAACCATTCCCAGCCAAAACATTGCGAAAATGATAATGAAATAAAATCTCAGAGGATGTCAAAATCAGCAGTTGTGATGAGTCAACTCTATAAAACCAAAGTAAAAAAGGGCAATGCATTTTCTTTTTTCTTTTTTTATTAGATATATTCTTTATTAACATTTCAAATGTCCCCTTTCCTAGTTCCTCAAAAATCCCCTAACACATCCCCCTCCCCCTGCCCAACAATCCACCTACTCCCACTTCCCTGTGCTGGCATTCCCCTATACTAGGACATCTAGCTTTCTCCGTGACAAGGGCCTTTCCTCCCATCCTCTGTTGCACATGCATCTGGAGCCATGGCTCCCTCCATGTGTACTCTTTGGTTGGTCGTCCTGTGTCCCTCCTCCTTCTTCTCTTTCTCTTTGTCTCTCTCACATTCCAGATACTGATCATTGTAGTCATGTTCATACTACTGTAATATCTAAACCAGAGGACTTGATGTTATATGTACACTTGTAAAAAAGTAAACAAAATGACATACCTAGTAGGACCTAAATACTTTCTAATGCTCCTTTTCAAATGCAAAATTTTATAAACCATAAATAATAGATGTATAATTGTGTATATTTCACAGATAAATTACTATCACTTAAAAATTCTCTGATTATTTACAATTGTGCTCTTAATAAACTGATGGTGAACCTTTGATGCTTGACTAGATGGAATAACACTTTCTACTTTAGAATTGTCATTAAAATGGGTCATTAGACTTCTGACTACAAAGACTTTTACTGAATATCAAATGTACTTTGCAAAGTTTGCATCTAATATAATTGATAAATGAAATCACTCAATCAAGGTCCCACAAACAGCTCATTGCAATTTCAGAATGACGGTCATTGTCCTGTGCCTATTATGTAACCATATTGACTAATTTGCTGGAACAATTACTGCTAAAGGTTTGCCTGTCATTGCTCAGATGTGAATGAATAAACATGTGATCCTGAGACTAATGGTTGTGCATCAACAACCAATGGTATTAGTCTCCTCAAACAACAGCATAAGGAATCAAAACAACACACACACAATTCTTCTCACTTAGAGAACCAACAACAACCAATGATTTTCTCAGGGTAGCCCCGCATTACGGGAATATGTCAAAATTAGAGCAAATCAAAGATTATTGTTATTTAATGGACTAGGAATATAATTTTTTATGTAATTCTTAAATGACAATATTTTTTGTGGCCTAAGTGAACCTTGCTGGAGCAGTTGAAGTCTCTGATCACCAATCCAATAAAATATATATATGTATGTATGTATATATATATATATATATATACATATATATATATACATACATATATATGTGTGTGTATACACACACACACACACACACACACATATATATATATATATATGTATATACATATATATATATATATATATATATATATATATATATATGTCTAAGACATTCTGGCATTCATTCCTTTGTACCAAAGATAATTTGAGCCAAAATCTTATAAATAAACAAGTATTCATGAGACCTTTGGGGGGAAATGAAATGTAAATATAGAATATATCCAATAAATAAATTAAAAAAAAGAAATTCTGTTAATTGAAAAAAAATAAGCCAAGGACCAACAGTATCAGAACCCAGACTGCTGATTCCTTCAATTGTAGAAGAGACAATTTCTTTGTTGAGAAAATACAAAGATGTAAATTATTTCACAAAATAGTATTTGTACATATGAGAAAACATATCTATATAAAATTTGTGATATTTATTAAGGAAGAAACAGCTGAGGTATGGAGAAAAATGGCTGTGAAAAGTGTAAAAACAAGTCTTGAGTTTCATTACATAGAATTTGTTCTTTGTGCCAAAAGAGTTATGTAGTCATACCAGGAGAAGCAGAAAATGACATTTGGATAAATTAATGATAGCTCATAAGAGAAGAGGAATTTCAATTGAGATTTAAGTTGAGGCTGAGTGTGAATAAATTCTGTCAGAATGTAGCCTATTTATTTAAAAAAATATTTATTTATTTTGTATTCTTTATGTATGAGTGTTTTGCCTACATATATGTGAATCATTTACATACAGAAGTCATGGAAACCAAAAGATCTCATCAGATTCCCTAGGACAGATGGCTGTGAGTTGCCTTGTGGATGCTGGCAATCAAACACAGGTCCACAGAGTGATTAGCAAATACTCATAATTGCTGAACTATATTTCCAGCTCCCAGGATTTTTAAAATTCTAGCATTGGAAATGCTTATCATATTTGTAGCCTTGAAATACTTCCAGTAGAATTTCTTGGTACATAACCATGTCCATTGAGATAAGAGATAACTGGAAGATGGAATGACAGTGTTATAGATGAAAAACATCAATAATCACTGAATGTGCTTGAAAATAATACCAGAATCCTTTAATTTGGGTAGGAGTAGGGGGTGAAGGTTATGGGACAGTTTAGAAAAACAAGAGGAAGAGAAATAATGATATTATATTTCAATATCAAAAATAATAAAGTACTTATAGAATTTATTTTTTATAATAATCTATACTATTACAAGTTTATATCATCAATATTATGAAATGAATTAAGAATTATCTTTCTGAAATTATGGATGAATATACTAAGGTATACTTAATATATTTTTGTATGCCTTGATAAATTATGTTTCATACTTTCTGTAATCTACAGGTATTTTTCCCATGAAAATCATATTAGACATCGAAAATGAAGCAACATGCTATAATTAGAGACAGAAGTTGGATCCCCAATTCTTACAATCTAATTAATTCTCTCTCTTATAATAACAGGATCTTATACTCAAGAGTTATAATCTAATCTGTATAATAAATAGCATTTCATTGCCAATAAGCCAATGTCAAGTTGCATCTCTCTGGGTTTGCACTTGCTTAATTTGATTGAAAATAAGCTTATTATTTTGATTTTTTAAAATTATTTTTCAGTTAATTCTTAAATAATTATTTAGACTTCTCCTAAATTCCCATTTGTTGAACACTGATTTTGATTTATTATATTAAACCTTTCTTCTGTGTGCTCATGTGCACTTGAGAGAATAGTTAACTTGTGTCTATGCTCATGAGAGTGGATGTCATTCATTTAAAAAGACAGTCAAGCCGGGCGGTGGTGGAGTACACATGTAATCCTAGCACTTGGGAGGCAGAGGCAGGCGGATTTCTGAGTTCGAGGCCAGCCTGGTCTACAAAGTTAGTTCCAGGACAGCTAGGGCTACACAGAGAAACCCTGTCTCAGGAAAAAAAAATAAAAAGACAGTCAAATATTTATAATTCCTTCATAGGCTCTTGCATACTGCTAACTTGTGAATATTGGATAGTCATGTCTGAACTGATACTAATTTGGTCTTACACCACAATGAACTGCCCTATTTTCAAAATTTCAAATGTGTTAATAAATTGATATAGAAATGTTTTGGTATGTACCACAGCAAATACTACTTATTCAATTTA
Organism: Apodemus agrarius; assembly: GCA_964023405.1. Taxonomy (NCBI): domain Eukaryota; kingdom Metazoa; phylum Chordata; class Mammalia; order Rodentia; family Muridae; genus Apodemus; species Apodemus agrarius. The sequence goes on from OZ030016.1 coordinate 67,768,091, forward strand.
ACCCACATTAACTTAGGTTTGAAGGGATGAAAATTCCCAAATGTCTGTTACACACAAGTTCAATTTAGGGGCATTTTGCTTAGTGACTTCTGTATTAAGAGGTCTTTGCATTAAAAATTAATTTCTGTGATCTCTAATTTTCATTGTTTGACTTTTGCAGGTTTCCTTTCACTCATAAAATATGCATATTATATGACATTGAAATTCATTTCCCTTGCTGTATTGATTCACTCTTGATGAATCTACATATTTGTAACATATTTACATTTTAATTATAATCCATGCACATGGGCATTGGTCACTTTTAATAAATTCATAACCAATAATATATTAGGACTTCTTGTCCTAATATAAATAGAAAACACTTGGATATTAAAATATAAATAGATAGGTATGGATGACCTAGCTTGTCTAACAACTTTGCCTCATTTAAAAGCCATCTACCACTTTTCTACTTGGAATTTACTTAAGCAAGTTTATTTTGTACTCATTGAGTAATATATTCAAGAGAAATAATAGATCATTTCACTTCATGACTAAGAAAATGGCACCATGTATTTTGACAGAAATTTTGTTCAGAGACTTTTCAAGACTCATTTGTAATCCAAACAGTCTGTCAAATATTTGTCCTAGAAAAAGACAATTTTTCTTTTATGTAAAGGTCAGAGATTGAACGTTTCAAGGCAGTATTAATATCTTCAAGTCATGAAAAGTATTTTATTGCTAGAGACTGGCTGTGAAGGTAAGATGACCTATCCTTCAGAGAATACAAAACTGTGATAGGTCTTCTGACATTAAATAGTTTTCATAAAGTCTATCTCTACTATAGCTAAACCCATTTTGGGACATGTGTACCTTAAACTAACTCACTTATATTATTCTATCCTTGTGGGCCTTAAGCATTCATCCCTAACCTTTCAGAGGGTGTAATGGTTTACTAGACATATATTCTTTGTACTTTTATCAGTTATTTATTAAATATTTTTAGCCCTCCATGTGTTATTGTTTCTTGTATGACCTTGAATATCTTCTCTGAATATGATGAGGCTGCTGTCCTAAGTTTTTAGGGTTCATATGAAAAGCAGTTCTGTGTCAGAACACATGCTCTGGCCTGCTACATTTCAGTGTAGCCTCTTTTCCTTGAGGGATTTGAGTGTGGCAGAAAACATAAACAGAGACAGGAGCACAGTAAAGAGTTAGGAAATTGCTCTCCTCTTTCTTATCAAACTTAATCCATTGTCAGTATACAGGTATGAAAACATATTACTTCTGAATAGTAGAGGTAAAAAATATGCAGGGTTCAATTTCCAGCAGGAGGAGAAGAAGTAATGAAAAATTGTACAACATAAATTAAGAATTTATAATGAGGGTCCACGCAATGATTGTCATGGCTCTGGAGAATTGAGGATTCTGGGTACCAGGTAAAATATCTTAAATCTGAGAATCATGCCATAAGCTAAAATCAAAGTTCAATTAGACTAACACAAGGGCATTCTTCATTTAAGGGGTGTGAGTCTTGATTATGGAACGGAGAAATTTTGACTGGGTCTTCCCTAAGTTTGAAATAGGAAGCTCCTGAGAGTCTTCTCTAAGTTTGAAATAGAAATTGCATCAATTTAGGAAAGGACGAGTTAGTTAGATGCCAGTTGGCTGAATTTTCTGCAACAAATACATCTCCTATGAAAAGTAGAGAAAAAACTCCTGCAGCTCTTAAAGACACAGAGAGAAGTATGAGTAATAAAGAACTGGCCTCAGTCCATGAAACTCTCAAGAATTTATGAAGTGAGGTTGTAAGTTGGTGCTACAAAATTGTTTGGTTCTTAATTTCAAAATTAAAACATTAAATATTTACAAATATTAATTTTAAATTTCAGAATAATGTGTTCTTCACTGTGAACAAAACAAAGCAAAGACATCTCTGAAACCATGATACAAATAACTTCCATATGTAGGAATATGTATATATATGAATATATATGAAAGAGGTCAGAGATTTCAGAAAACAGTAAGGAGGGTTGCATTGGAGGTTTAAGGGTATAAAACAGAAGAAAGATGATAATATTATATTATAATCTCAAAAATGAAAATATCCTGGGTGTGGGGAGTGCCCTACACTGTGAACAATGTACAAAATGATACTCCATTGAAGAAAACCAACTTTTATTCACATAGTAGTAATGAAATATGATTACTCCTTAGCTAGATGTGGGACTTTGTGCCCATGTCACTTCCTATATGCTGGTATTTAGTTTAATTTTAGCTTGTGAAGGTGTCTGGAAAATACTTATCCTTTGAAGTTTTCCACCACTTTGTTTCTTAGTCATTTTGCCATCTCTTCTGTAATGATTCTGAGCTTTGAGTGAAAGGTAATGCTAAAGATGTCCTATTTATGATGAGCGTCCCAGAGTCTCTTATTATCTGCATGTGCGTCTGTTGTAGGATTCTGTATTAGCTGTTACCTACTGCAATCATAGGCTTCTCTAATTAGGGCTGACTGATACACTAAGCAGTGAATATACAACATCATGAGATATTTTATTGCTGTGTCCATTTAAGAGAATAACTGCCCCCAGGCAACTTGCCATATGTAGCATCAGTTTCTTGGGACATTTAACAGTACCAAATACAGATGACAATATGGGAAACAAGTCATACAAATAAGAGAGTAAGTTGGTTACTCTAATAACATTCATGCTACTACTATGCCAATGGGTGTGTCCTCCTAGAAAGGTGATAGACCTTATAACTGAATGAGATTGCTGATTACCTTCTTCCTCAGGTAGTATACAACTCTCCAGGACTGTGAATACTAGCTAATAGAAGTGAATCTTTCAAGTGATTATGAGTAAGATTTCTCTATATTTAATGAAAGACATATATGGTGTCTTCAGCAATAGGCTGTTGCCTTCAACATATGTAGAGTAACAAATATTAACAATATTCTGTGTTTGAGATATGAGTCTATGTAATCCCATTGCCCAACAACTGAGAGAGTGGTAACTCCTTCTTGATACTGGATTCCTTCCTTCCTTCCTTCCTTCCTTCCTTCCTTCCTTCCTTCCTTCCCCCCTCCCACCCTCCCTCCCTCTCTCTCTCTCTCTCTCTCTCTCTCTCTCTCTTTCTTTCTTTCTTTCTTTCTTTCTTTCTATGTGTAGCATATGTTATCACTTTGGGGCATTATCCTATTATAGGATAATTCTATTTGCATTCTTTTTTATATAAATGCACATTTTAGAAAGCATATAAAAATACTAGGTTTCCACATGTTTTTTAAAAATGACTTTTGTGTTAGTTACTAGACCCTGTATTTCCTCCTTTACCAGCCCTGCCCCATTTAATGCTTCCTGTCCCATATCTCACATTTTATGGGACATGTTTAATGAAAGAATGAACAATTCACTTTGATATGTATCGGGAGTTTATATAAGAGAATAATGGAAGTTAAAAATTAAATTAGATACTGTGATAAAAGAAGAAGACCAAGCAAATTTTGTAAGAGAATATTGGCTGCTACAGCAACCATGAAATTTAATCATATAAACTATTATATATTCATTTAATCAGTGAATGAAAAGCTATGTGTACACAAATAATAAGTATAGAGTTTGTTTTAGGAAACTTTTACCTGTAAGCAAATATGTGTGTGCCCATGTAAAACTGGATTACATGTGTCTTATTTATCAAATTAAGCATAGTGTGTGCCCTAGTAAAGAATCCAGTCATGTTAATTGGCTTCCTTATAATCTAGAAAGGAGACACAGTTTTTCTTGCAATGCACAATGGCTAGATAAAGGAAGAATCAAGAGTAGATTGACATGTTTTGATTTCTACTACTGTAAAGTTAATTTTCACATTGTAGATATAACAAACATTTAGACTGAATATTTGTCACCATATCCTTCCTTACTATTATCCCTCTATAATTTTCACCAATAATTCATAGTCATATCTAATAATATATAAACTGACAGTGGAAAAATATCAAATATTTATGAATATATAAACACCCTACCAGAATTACATTAGCATGCTGAAGAAGAGATGCAGGACCTAAGGGTATAGAACTAAGGCTTGCAACATTCAAATGAAGGAGGGTTATAGGCTTGATGAGAGTCTGCTGTATGATTGTGGAGGGAGATTTGCATAGGGGTTGTTTCAGAGTTGTAGAAAATTTGTTGAATGTTACTCTAAGATTTCTAAAGTTATGAGTAGTAGTATATTTGTGAGACAGTGTAAAAGAATATATAAATATAGAACTCTGTTTCTTTCTACATTGTTCAAATAACATGAATTAAATCATTAAAATATGTGCATATATTTTTATGCAATACATAGTATAAAAAGGCAAAATAAGAAGGGATAGACTTGTCCCTTGTATCATATGTATATTCTACTCAGTACTTGGCACTTTAATAAGTAATCCCATAAATACATTTCCATTTATCTATCATAACCGTCTCCGATTTGAACAGTATTATTCTCCTTTAGCACATACCAAAAAGAAGCTTAGATGTTAAATGTTAAATATGGGCCTAAATAATAGTGCATAGTGTCAATACTGAAGTTATGTTCAGGTATCTTGTCTTCAAACTCTGTGTTTGTTTAAAGAATATGAACAACAGTGAAATATAGTGAGTGAACAAACAACTTGTGCATAAAATCACATTTGTAGGCTAGAGCAGTACGCATGAAGTCACACAGCAGATATTCTCAAGAACTCTCCTGCTGGAGAAGACTAGGGCAGTCAGAGCATCACCTTAGTAGTTGCCCATGAAGAAGGAGTCCCTAATTATGGATGCAAAATAAACTGGGACAATCTACAAAGGATTTTAATTTCTTCTAGAAATAGCCTGCATTGCTTTATTAGCAGATCCAAATATTTGTGGGCAAATATTTAAAGCTAGTTCTGACTCTAGATGAAAGCAGGAAACTACATTATGGCAGACAACTTGTTATTTCAGAGAAAAACTAGAGCACATAAAAAAGGGAAGGCAAAGAAATAAGAGTTTCTTTTGTCATGCCAAGGGAAGAAAGACAACAAAAGAAATATCTTGGTCACCTGTTGTTTGTCACACACCAACCCAAAAGTTTCTTTTACACTTTGCAGTTTAATTCCAGTAGTATGTGTGCAAATTTTACTTTCTGCTGTTGGCACCCACTTTGAAGACAATACATCATGGCCTAGACCCAAGAGCAAAAGTGACAAGTGACAGAAAAGTGACAGCTTGGTTTAGACACATCTAATGAGAAAGAGTGGAAACAAAACATATTGTGATGCAATTTTCTGAGCTATGGAGTTATTTGTTCTTGTGGAGTAATCTAGTCTTCTAACATATCCACCTTATATTCCACATCAAGTGAAATATAATATCTAATAGATATTTGGAGAAATGTTTTTAATTTTATTTTCTTAGATTATGAAATAATTATAATGTCTCCTCCTTCCCTTTTTCCCGCCAACTAGCACCATAAATTCCTCTCTGATTGCTTTTAAATTCATGGCCTTTTGTCCTCACTAAATTTTATTTCATGTATGCATTTATGTGTACATATGGATGTTTTACATATAAATACAAATTATTCTTTGCAAGATAATTTATAACAAAGAATATGTTAATTTATTATACATTCTTATCAACTGAAGGACAAACATACGATGGAATATTCCTTAAATGAAATATTCTCCATGAATGAAGATAATCTACACCACACATAAAAGCTCTGTGGAAATAGCAAACATCTAAGATTAAATAATAAGGTGCGTACAGCCTGGAGCACAGGGAACCGAGGAGTGGCAGAGCTGGCGGGACAGGGTCTTTCTGGGCTCCAAGTGGACCCAGGAACTGGGCAGTTCCGCAGTCGTCTGTGAAACTATCCTGCCAGGTGAGAACTGCTCTAAAGGGAGTTATTTCACTCCCTCCATTGAAATGAGGACTCCATCATCTCTCTGGTGACAGAGGAGGCAGGTACAGCAGGGAGCACAGGGAACGTAGGGCTGGGAAAGGGCCCATCTGGGGTCTACCTGCATCCAGGAGCTAGGCAGGGCAACAACACTCTGTGCCAGGGGAAAGCCGGTCATTCAGGGGTACTGAGACAGGCTTGAAGGCCCACAGGAGGTATAAGCACCAGCCAGATACAGCAGAACCAACTAATACCAGAGATAAACAGATGGCAAAAGGCAAACATAGGAACATTACCAACAGAAATCATGGGAAAATGACACTATCCATACCCTATTCTCCCAAAACAAGAAGTACTGGATACCACAACACACCAGAAAAACAAGATTTGGATTTAAAATCACAGTTCATGATGCTGATAGAGTGCTTCAAGAAGGACATAAATAACTCCTTTAAAGAAATTCAGGAGAACACAGGTAAATAGGTAGAAACTCTTAAAGAAATATAGGAAAGTACAACAAAACAGGTGAAGGAATTGAACAAAACTATCCAGGATCTAAAACTGGAGGTAAAAACAACAAAGAAATCAAAGGGGGGCAATGTGTGGAGCAGAGACTGAAGTAAAGGCCACCCAGAGACTGCCCTACCTGGGGATTCATCAGTCAACAAACCCTGACACTACTATGGACAACAAGAAGTGTATACCAAAAGGAGCATGCCATGGTGGTCTCCGGAGGGGCTCTGACAGAGCCTTACAAATACAGAGGCAGATGCTAACAACCAACAATTGAAACGGGCATGGGGTTCTCAATGGAGAAGCTGGAGGATGGTCCAGAGGAGCTGAAGGGGTTTACAGCCCCATGGGAAGAACAATGATTTTGGCCACACAGACACCCTAAGACTCCCAGTCACTGAACCATCAACCAAGGGGCGCACATGGTTCCAGCCAAAAATGTGGCAGAGGAAGGCCTTGTTGGGCATCAGTGGGAGGAATGGTCCTTGGTCAGGTAAAGGCTCAACAGAGGCCTGAACAAAGGGAAATCGAGGGGTGTGGGAGAGAGAGTGAATTGGGTGGAGAGACATATATGTGGAGGCAGGGAAAATGTGGAAGGGGAGGGGTTGTGGGGGTGTCTTAGGGGAGGGAGGATATCAGGTAAGGTTTTCCCATTGGCAATGTAAATGAAGATGATATTCAATAAAAAATAAATTAGAAGATAAAAATAAAAATATTAAATTCACAATTATCAAAATATAAGAGATAAGCATAATATGTTTTACTGAATTTTGAAAAAAGAGAAATCAAAAAGGGAAACAACTCGGCATAGAAAATCTAGAAAGGAAGTTAGGAGTCATGAATGCAAGCATCAACAACATAATACAAGAGACAGAAGAAGAGAATCTGACATGCAGAAGATACCATAGAAAGCAATGACACACCAGTCAAAGAAAATGCAAATTGCAAAAAGCTCCTAAACCAAAATATCCAGGAAATCCAGGACAAATTAAAAAGTCCAAACCTAAGGATTATAGGTATAGAAGAGAGTAAAGATTTCCAACTTAAAGGGGCCAGTTAATGTCTTCAACAAAATTATAGAAGGAAACTTCCCTAACCTAAAGAAAGAGATACCCATAAACATACAAGAAGTCTACAGAATTCCAAATACATTGGAATAGAAAAGAAATTCCTCCTGTCACAGAATAATTAAAACACCAAATGCACTAGAGAAAGAAAGAATATTAAAAGCATTAAGAAAAAAGGTCAAGTAACATATAAAGGCAGACCTATTAGAATTATAGCAGACTTCTCACCAGGGACTATGAAAACTAGAAGATCCTGGGCAGACGTAATACAGAACCTAAGGGAACAAATGCCAACCCAGGCTGCTATACCCAGCAATTCTCCAAATTACCATAGATGGAGAAATCAAGTTATTCCACGACAAAAACAAATTTACACAATATATTTCCACAAATCCAGCCCTTCAAAGGATAATCAATGGAAAACACCAACAAAAGGAGGGAAACTACACACTAGAAAAAGTAAGAAATTAATCTTCTTTCAACAAAGCCAAAAGAAAAGAGCCACACAAACATAACTCCACCTGTAATAACAAAAATAACAGGAAGCAACAAGCAATTCTCCTTAATATCTCAGTACCAATGGGCTCAATTCTCTAATAAAAATACATAGACTAACCAACTAGATAGATAAGCATGACCCAACATTTTGCTGCATACAGGAAACTCACCTCAGGCACAAAGACAGACACTACCTCAGAATAAAATGCTGGGAAACAACTTTCCAAACAAATGATCCCAAATAACAAGCTGCTGTAGCCATTCTAATAGTGGATAAAATTCACTTTCAACCTAAAGAAATCAAAAAAGATAAGGAAGGACACTTCACACTCATCAAAGGAAAAATCTACCAAGATGAACTTCAGTTCTGAACATATATGCTCCAAATACAAGGGCACCCACGTTAATAAAAGAAACTTTACTAAAGCTCAAAGCACCCATTGCACCCCACACAATAATAGTGGGGGGCTTTAACACCCTACTCTCATCAATGGACAGATCAGGGAAACAGAAACTAAACAGAGAAACATTGAAATTTACAGAAGTTATGAAACAAATGGATTTAACAGACAGCTATAGAAAATTTTATTCTAAAACAAAAGAATATACCTTTTTCTCAGCAACTCATGATACCTTTTTTAAAAACTGACCAGACACTTGGTCACAAAACAGACCTCAACAGATATAAAAAGACTGAAATAATTCCATGTAACCTAACAGATCACAATGGACTAAGGCTGGCCTTCAGTAACAACAAAAACAGAAAGCCCACATAAACATGGAAACTGAACAATGCCCTACTCAGTGTTAACTTGGTCAAGGAAGAAATAAAGAAATTAAAGACTTTTTAGAATGTAATGAAAATGAAGCCACATCATACACAAACATACAGGACACAGTGAAAGCAGCGCTAATAGGGAAACACATAACTCTGAGTACCTCCAAAAAGAAACTGGAAAGAGCAAACACTAATAGCTTAATAGCACAGCTGTAGGCTCTAGAACAAAAAGAAGCAAATACATCCAAGAGAAGTAGATAGCAGGAAATAATTAAACTCAGGACTGAAATCAACGAGGTAAAAACAGAAAGAACTATACAAAGAATCAACCAAACTTGGAGCTTCTACTTTGAAAAATTCAACAAGATAGATAAACCCTTAGGCAAACTATCCAGAGGGCACGGAGACAGTAGCCAAATCTACACAATCAGAAATGAAAAGGGAGCTATAACAACAGATACTGAGGAAACAAAACAAACAAATAAACAAACAGATATTAATACAAAAGCCTATACTCAACAAAAATGGAAAATCAAGATGAAATGGACAATTTTCTAGACAGATACCAGGTACCAAAGTTAAATTCGAATCAGATAAATGATCTAAACCATCCCATAACTCCTAAAGAAATAGAAACAGTCATTAATCGTCTCCCAAACAAAAAAGCCCAGTAATGGATGAGTTGAACGCAGAGTTCTATCACAGCTTCAAAGAACTAATACCAATAGTCTTCAAACTGTTGTTGAAAATAGAAACGGATGGATCAGTACACAATTAATTTTATGAAGGCAAAATTGCTCTAATACCTAAACCACACAAAGACCCAACAAAGAAAGAGAACTTTAGACCAATTTCCCTTATGAATATCATTGCAAAAATACTTAATAAAATTCTTTTTTTAAGTCAATACATTTTAATAGAACATACTATTTAATAATATATTCAACACTTCTTTAAGTCAGTGACCAGAGTGTTTTTTTTTCATTTTTTTATTCTATATTCTTTGCTTACATTTCAAAGGCTTTCCCCTTTCCCAGTCCCCCCCCAATACGTCCCATAAGTTCTCTCCCCCCCAACTACTCCCCAATCATGCCCCCTTACCATTTCTCTGTTCTGGTACTCTCCTACAAAACTGGATCCAATCTTTTCAGGCCCAGGGTCCTCTCCTTTCTTCTTCTTGGGACTCATTTGACTTGCTAATTGTGCCTTAAGTATTTAGGGCTTCTGGGCTCATTAATATCCACTTATCAGTGATTGCATTTCATGTGTATTCTTTTGTGATTGGTTATACCCAGAGGATTCCCCTGCATACAATAAAGACACATGCTCCACTATGTTCCAAGCAGCCTTGTTTATAATATCCAGAAGTTGGAAGAAGCCCAGATATCCCTCAAAGGAGGAATGGATACAGAAAATGTGGTATATATATACAATGGAATACTACTCAGCAATTAAAAATAATGAATTCATACAATTTGTAGGCAAATGGTTAGATCTGGAAAATATCATCCTAAGCGAGTTAACTCAATAAAATTCTTGCCAAATGAATCCAAGAACACATCAAAAAGATCATCTACCATGATCAAGTAGACTTCATCCCAGGGATGCAGAGATCTTTAAATATGCAGAAATCTATCAATGGAATCCACTGTATAAACCAACTTAAAATCCATATAATCATTTCATTAGATGCTGAGAAAGCATTTGATAAAAGCCAATACCTCTTCATGATAAAAGTCTTGGAAAGCTCAGATTTCAAAGCCCATACCTAAGCATAGTAAAAGAAATATACAGCAAACCAGTAGCCAACATCAAACTAAATGGAGAGAAACTTAAAGCAATCCCAATAAAATCAGGGACTAGACAATGCTGTCCACTCTCTCCCTACCTGTTCAATATAGTACTTTAAGTCCTAGCCAGAACAATTAGACAACAAAAGGAGGTCTAAAGGATTAAAATTTGAAAGGAAGAAGTCACACTATCAATATTTACAAATGATATGATCGCGTACTTAAGTGATTCCAAGGATTCCACCAGAGAACTCCTAAACCTGAGAAACAATGTCAGCAAAGTGGCTGGATATAAAATTAACTCAAACAAATCAGTAGCCTTCCTATATTCAAATGGAAAAGAGGCTGAGAAAGAAATTAGGGAATGACTCCTTTCACAATAGCTACAAATAATATAAAATACTTTGGTGTGACTCTAACCAAGCAAGTGAATGATTTGCATGACAAAAACATCAAGTCTCTGAAGAAAGAAATTGAAGAATATGGCAGAAGATGGAAAGATCTCCCATGCACATGGATTGGCAGGGTTAATATAGTAAAAATGGCCATCTTGCCTAAAACAACCTACAGATTCAGTGCAATCCCCATCAAAATTCCTACTCAATTCTTCATAAAGAGCAATTTCCAAATTTATCTGGAATAACAAAAAACCCAGGATAGCAAAAACTCTTCTCAACAATAAATGAACTTCTGGAAGAATAACTATCTCTGACCTCAAGCTATACTACAGAGTGATCAAAACTGCATGGTATTGGTAAAATGACAGGCAGATAGATCATTGGAATAGATTTGAAGACCCAGAAATGAGCCCTCATACCTATGGTCACTTGATCTTTAACAAAGCAGCTAAAACCATCCAGTGGAAAACAGCATTTTCAATGAATGGTGCTGTGTCACCTGGCAGTCAACATGTAAAAGGATGCAAATTGATCAATTCTTATCTCCCTGTACAAAGCTGAAGTCCAAGTGGATCAAAGACCCTACATAAAACCAGACACACTGAATTTAATAAAAGAGAAAGTGGAGAAAAACCTGGAGCACATGGGCATAGGGAAATTTTTCCAGAAAAGAACACCAATAGCTTATGCTCTAAGATCAATAATTGAAAATTGGACCTCATAAAATTGCAAAGCTTCTGTAAGGCAAAGGACACTGTCAATAGGACAAAAAGGCAATCAATAGATTGGGAAAATATCTTTACCAACCCTACATCCAATAGAGAGCTAATATCCAATATATACAAAAAACTCCAGAAGTTAGACTCCAGAGAACAAAATAACCCTATTAAATATGGGGTACAGAGCTAAACAAAGAATTCTCAATTTCATCTGAGGAATACCAGATGGCTGAGAAACACCTAAAGAAATGTTCAACATCCTTAATCCTCAGGGAAATTCAAATTAAAACAACCCTGAAATTCCACCTCACACCAGTCAGAATGGCCAAGTTCAAAAACTAAGGACAGCAAATGCTAGAGAGGATGTGGAGAAGGAGGAACATTCCTCCTTTGCTGGTGGGATTGCAAGCTGGTAAAACCACTCTGGAAATTAGTTTGGTGATTCCTCAGAAAATTGGACATAATGTTACCCGAGGACTCACTCCTAGGAATATACCCAGAAAATGCTCCAACATGTAATAAGGACAAATCTTCTACTATGTTCATAGTAATCTTATTTATAATAGTCAGAAGTTGGAAAGAACCTAGATGTCCCTCAACAGAGGAATGGGTGCAGAAAATGTGGTACATTTACACAATTGTGTACTACTCAGCCATTATAAACAATGAATTTATGAAATTATTAGGCAAGTGGATGGAGCTAGAAACTATCATTCTGAGTAAGGTAACCCTATCACAAAAGAACACACATGGTATGCATTCACTGATGAGTGGATAGTAGCTCAAAAGCTTGGAATACTGAAGACACAACTCACAGACAACATGAAGCTCAAGAAGAAGGAAGACCAAAATGTAGATACTTTGATCCTTATTGGAAAGTGGATCAAAACACCCATGGCTCACAGCTAACCAATAGAATGAGCATAGGGTCCCCAAATGTAGCAGCTAGATAAAGGTTCCAGGGAGCTGAAGAGGTTTGCAGCCCTACAGGAAGAACAATAATATGTACCAATCAGTATTCCCAGAGCTCCCAGGGACTAAACCACCAACCAAAGAGTATACATGAAGGGACCATGGCTCCAGCTACCTATGTAGCAGAAGATGACCATTTCAGACATCAATGAGAGGAGAGGCCATTGGTCCTGTGAAGGCTGATTCCCTAGAATTCTTGCAAGTTAGGGATTTTTGGGGGGGTGAAGAGGGGGATGGGGAATGGGATTTTTTTGGAGGTGTAATGGAGAAAAGGGATACCATTTGGAATGTAAATAAAGCAAAAATCTAATAAAAATTTAAACAATAATTTAAGGTTTAATAATTAGTGACATGGAGAGCGTGCAGATATAATTCCAGAGGCATAAAGTCTAGAAGCAAGAAATTATTAAGACTAAGTTATTATAAAATTATATCAAATGTAAAGAATTAAAATACACAACAGAGAGAAACTGGCTTAGCTAATTCTGCTGCATGCCACCATGCATGCCTGCCAGCCAGGAGTTCTGACTGCTAATGGGGAAGAGTCTGACAGATCTGGTGACAGTCAATTATACAACACAAAGAATAGCTTGGTAGAAGAGTACAAAAGTGAGCTGGAAAAAGTGGCAGCAACTGTGAAAAGTTGGAGACTCATTGAGGAATGTTTAGAAGACAATCCAGCACACAAAGCACTGAGATATTTCTCTTTTTTCACTCTGCAGGGTAACAAAGTATATTCCTTTGTATACTAGCTACCCATGGTCATGGTCTTAAAGCTGTTTTACCAAGATAATTTCTTTTTTGTATATATGGATAACCAAGCAGCTGGAGAAGCAGGCTAAGGAGACAGATAAAACCATTAGCTAAAGAAATGAATATTCAGCCTTTGGACATTGAGATGGTGTCTGTCAAGATGCTTCAATTGGGGAAGTACAGACATTAATGGAAATAAGAATATGTAGAGAAATAAATGCAGCTACAGAATAAAGTATATGACTAGTCTAAGCACATCTATTCAAATAATGTAAAACCATGAATAAACAGGTAATTTTGCATGAAAATTTAAATATGAATTATTTAAAGGAAAAAGAAAAATCTAAGAGACTGTAGTAGCACAAAAGAAAATAAAAGTTATCAAAAGAAAACACTGAAGTTTATAAAAGTTATCTAAGTAAAATTATATAATGGTTTAATTTTTTAATTGTAAAGCAGTGTAACTAATAATATTATAGTGTTCCAGTATATACAGGGGCTTTGTAGGAGGATACAAAACTTATGTTGTGAGTCTAATAAAGATGACATGCAGAATTAAAGAACATAAACCGAAGAATGTTGCAGGATTTTTTTCCTGTCCAATTAACATTAGGGCAGCACAAGACCTGTGGTTTGACAGGGAAGAGGGAGGCAGAGCTAGGAGTTGCAGGGACAAGGAGCATCAGAGAGAGAAAGAGACAGACAGAGAGAGAGAGAGAGAGAGAGAGAGAGAGAGAGAGAGAGAGAGAGAGAGATGGATGGATGTGGTAGACATAAACCAGCATGGCTTTAACCAGCCACAGGTAGTTATGATATCACAAGTTTGGAATAATTGGGATAAAGTTCATAGCATTATCAGTTGTCTCTGAAATTATTGTAATGGCATGTTGTAAATTGAGAATTTATTGATACATAAATCTTATTGGTTAATTATAGGCTTCAAGAGTTTTGCTTTACGTGGTTAATGGAATGTGAGAATACCTATTGTGGAAAAGGAACTAGTGGCTCCAGGGACAAGCAAAAGGCTAGCTGGATAGAGTTTTGTGGTGGCAGGATGGTGGGAGCCTGGCCTGGCCCTGCTTTGGGGAGTTCGCGGTTTAAGAGAAGCAGGAGCACTGACCTGATGGGTTCTTTCTTAATTTTCCTTCAACAGAAGAATATAAAATTGATTTATTACATTTAACTCTAGAATAAGCTATAAATTTGATATGTGTTTAAAGTAAATTTTAATAGTTTCTTTACTGTTGCTCACAGCAAACCAATCCTAAATACTTAAAGGACAGTGCATCCTTTATTTTTAATTATAATATTCTAAAGGAAGTAGATAAAATGAGTATCTAGCCTTGTAACAAAGCAGAGGACATTGGTTTAAAGTCAATAGACTATCTTGGACCTCAATATACATTCATAAAGATGTAAGTTTTAAAAAAGAGTTCAAAGAAACACTCAGAGAACATCTGTATATTACAGCTCATGTCATAACTCATTCAGGAGGGTGATTGCTACACAAGCAAATAGACCATGAATCCCTTTACATGTAAGATAGATAGGCATAGCAATGTACTTTGATTTGAGAGCTGGACAAGCAGATCCCAGGGACTAGCAGGACAGTCAGATTAGATGCATTTGTGAGTCTCAGGTTTAGTTAGAGACCTTATCTCAAACCTAAGAAAATGAGGAATTGCCTTAGTTTCATTTTTCTGTTGCTGGAATAAAATACTATGATAAAAGCAATTTGATTGGTAAAGATCATTTCCCAGTTTGTTGGTGGCCGTTTTGTCCTATTGACAATATCCTTTGCCTTACAGAAGCTTTGTAATTTTATGAGGCCCCATTTGTCAATTCTTGATCTTAGAGTGCAAGCTATTGGTGTTCTATTCAGTAATATTTCCCCTGTGCCCATGTGCTCAAGGGTCTTCCCCGCTTTCTTTTCTATTAGTTTCAGTGTATCTGGTTTTATGTGGTGGTCCTTGATCTACTTGGACTTGAGCGTTGTATAAGGGGTTAAGAGTGGATCAATTTGCATACTTCTACATGCTAACTGCCAGTTGAACCAGCACTATTTATTGAAAATGCTGTCTTTTCCACTGGATGGTTTTAGCACCTTTGTCAAAGATAAAGTGACCAAAAGTATGTGGGTTCATTTCTGGGTCTTCAGTTCTATTCCATTGATCTACTTGCCTGTCGCTGTACCAATACCATGCAGTTTTTATGACAATTGCTCTGTAGTACAGCTTGAGGCCAGGGATGGTAATTCTGCCAAAGGTTCTTTTATTGTTGAGAATAGTTTTCACTATCCTGGGTTTTTTGTTATTCCAGGTGAATTTGAAAATTGCTCTTTATAACTCTATGAAAAAATTAGTTGGAATTTTGATGAGAATTGCATTGAATCTGTAGGTATCCAATATATACAAAGAACTCAAGAAGTTAGACTCCAGAGAACCAAATAACCTCATTAAAATGGGGTACAGAGCTAAACAAAGAATTCTCACCAGGGGAATACTGAATGGCTGAGAAGCACCTAAAGAAATGTTCAACATCCTTAATCATCAGGGAAATGCAAATCAAAATACAAGATACTGCCTCATATCAGTCAGAATGGCTAAGATCAAAATCTCAGGGGACAGCAGATGCTGGCAAGAATGTAGAGAAAGAGAAATACTCCTCCATTGCTAGTGGGATTGCAAGCTTGTAAAACCACTCTGGAAATAAGTTTGGTGATACATCAGAAAATTGGACATATTATTACGAGAGTACTCAGCTATACCAGTATATACCTGGGCATATACCCAGAAGATGCTCCAACATGTAATAAGGATGCATGCTCCAGTATGTTCATAATGACCTTATTTATAATAACCAGAAGTTGGAAAGAACCCAGATGTCACTCAACAGAGGAATGGATACAGAAAATGTGGTACATTTAAACAGTGGAATACTACTCAGCTATTAAAAAATAATGAACTAATAAAATTCCTAGGCAAATGGATGGAACTAGAAATTATCATTCTGAGCAAGGTAACCCAATCACAAAAGAAAACATACAGTATGCATTCACCAATACACAGATATTAGCTCAGAAGCTTGGAATACCCAAGATACAATTCACAGATCAAAGAAGCTCAAAAAGAAGGAAGAATGGAGTAAGGCTACTTTGATCCTTCTTAGAAGGAGGAACAAAATACAATGGGAGGAGATATAAAGACAAAGTTTGGAGCAGAGACTAAAGGAAAGACCATCTAGAAACTGCCCCATCTGGGGTTCCATCCCATATACCAAACCCAGACACTATTATGGATGCCAACAAGCGCCTCCTAACAGGAACCTGATGTAGCTAGTACCTGCTAGTACCTGACAAATACAGATGGGGGTGCTCTCTGTCATCCATTGGTCTGAGTACAAGGTCCTCAATGGAGGAGCTAGAGAAAGAACCCAAGGAGCTGAAGGAGCTTGCAGCCGCATAGAAGAAACAACAATATGAACCAACCAGTATCCCCAGAGTTCCCAAGGACTAAACTACCAACTAAAGAGTACATATGGAGGGACCCTTAGCTTCAACTGCATATGTAGCAGAGGATGGCCTTGTTGGACTTCAAAGAGAGGAGAGGCCCTTGGTCCTCAGAAGGCTCAATGTCCCAGTAAAGAGATGTACTAGGGCAGAGAAGCAGGAGTGAGTGTGTTGGTGAGCAGGGGAAGGGGGGATAGGGTGTTTTTGGAGGGGAAGCCAGAAAAGCGGAAAACATTTGAAATGTAAATAAAGAAAATATCCAATAAAAATAAAAAAATAAAAGCAATTTGAGAGAGAAAAGATTTATTTGTTTCAAAGATCAAGAATAAAGTCTACTGAGTCAAGGAAGTAAAGGTGGCAGAACTTAAAGGAGCACTTAAAGGAGTAACTCTTAAAGATTACTTGTTCTAACAGAGTCAGAAAGCAGGGAGAAAGGTGTGTCTATGATTAAGAGCTTTCTCCAATACAGTCCAAAGATTGATGTCTCCTACTTTTAGTGTTGGTCTTTCAATTTCTATTCGTCTAATAAGCATAGTCCCTCAACCAACATTCCCAGAAGACTTGTAATTCCTCCCAGGAGTGTCAGCAGGCTCTCTCCATGGCCATTCCAGATCCCATCAAGTTGACAACACTAAGCATCAGAGAGGAAAACACTTGACATCAGCTTCTGGCTTCCTCAAGCATGCTCATACACTCCTGCATACAAGGTAATGCATACTCAAGAATATGAACACAAGGGAAATCTTCATCTCATAAGAAAATAGTGTAATCATAAGGTATATAGCAAAGGAATCAAGCTAGAGTATCTCTAAGGGACTTGGAAAGAAAGCCAATGTCTATCTTCTAAACAACTTTAGAGGCTGCACCCTGATACTGTACACATTTGGAGATGATGACAAAATGAAGCTGAGCTTGAATTTTGAGAGGAAAAAAAATAATTTATCACAAGTATTTTCTTCAAGTGAAAAAGTACAACTTGGCTAAGGTTGCTTTGGCGATTAGCTGAGGTCTGGTCAGTGCTCTGTAAAAAGGGCCTTGTATGATAGATTCATAGATAACTGCCTTTCTAAGCTGTCTCCATATCAGCGTGTCTATGAACAAAAGGCACCACATTGATGAAGGCAGATGATTCTTACATTCAGTGTATTATTCCCCGTGTTCTTGAGAATTCCAGCTTTCCTCTCATACTGAGAGTGTATTTCAGAAAGTTTGGTGTGATTTTAAACTCCTTCTGGTTCCATACTAATCTAATTGTTTTTCAGCAATAGAAAGGGAAATACTCCTATAATCCTCTTTACAATCAAACATGTAGTTTAGGGAATTATCCTTGTCTTTTTCATTTCTCTAATGTGAAACTTGTAACACACACAGGTGTAAATGTATTTCTGTAGCTATTTTGGCTGATATGTTTGCCCCTGTGGTGGTTTGAATATGCTTGTCCTATGGGATGTGACACTTTTAGGGAGTGTGGCCTTATTGATGGAGGTGTTGCTTTGTTAGGGATCTGTTTCTGTAGAGACAGGGCTTTGAGGTGGTAATACAAATGCTTAAACTCTGCCCAGCGTGAGACTGATTGTCTATCCTTGCTCTATCTGGGATCAAGGTGTATAACTCTCAGCTCCTCTAGCACCAGACCTATGTTCTTGCTGCCATGCTTCCCACCATGA
Organism: Apodemus agrarius; assembly: GCA_964023405.1. Classification (NCBI taxonomy): domain Eukaryota; kingdom Metazoa; phylum Chordata; class Mammalia; order Rodentia; family Muridae; genus Apodemus; species Apodemus agrarius. The sequence goes on from OZ030016.1 coordinate 67,786,655, forward strand.
TGATAATGGCCTAAACCTCTGAAACTGTAAGCCAGCCTAATTAAGTGCTCTCCCTCATAAGAATTACCATGGTGTTTCTTCACAGCAATAAAAATTTAACCAAGACAATCCCCAAAGTCCTATTTGCTCCAGTAATTCCCAAAGAAAATGCTAGGATGCTTCAGCACAAAGCTTTCAGCCTCCTGACTGAGCTCCAAGAAACTGACATTGTTTGCTGTTGAAACATCTTCCCATATGAGATATAATGTAGTTTTTCTTCTAACTTTTCATTTTCTACCTGGATGCTATGGGCTGTATTCAAAAGTATCTCAAGCACTGTCTCCTAGTAATTATGTCAGCATCAAACTTTATAAGTCTGCATGCAAAATGTACTTAGAGAAGGGGCACTGTGCCCTAGAACAGCCATTATATACTGTTCTGATACCATTTCATGTTGCAAGAATCTAGGAGTGTTAGTTACACTCTGTGAGGATCAGACTTCTTAATTGTTAGTTTAAAATATAAGCAGTTCTTCCATAACTATGCTGTTGTGAGGAGTATGTATGAACCCCATGTTGCAAACTGCTAGGCATCTGCTCTACTGTAAATTCAATAAATCTCCCCCCAGTATTAGTCCTGTTATTTGCAATACCCATGTTAATGCACAGAACTGGGCAAACTAGGTTACAGAGTATTTCTATTTGCTTATAAGAAAGAGTAAAACAAAACAAAACAAAACAAAACAAAACAAAACAAAACAAAACAAAACAAAACTGCCCAGAACAGTGTGGGCACAAATCATGGAAATTTCATTCATCCTGTCATGGGATGTCAAAGATGACAGGGCTTGCCAAATGGAATTTTTTTGGCAATACACTTTCTATCCCATGGTGAAAATAAAATATCCCTTTTTAAAACAACTAAAGCATCATCGCGTGTGCCATCAGCATAAGGACCCAATGCAGGACTTCCCACCCCACACTCAGCTCTTCCGTCCTTCACTGCCCCCTAGTGGAAGACAGGAACATTACTTGGGATATGGTCTGCCTAGGGCAAACATAACTGATTTAAAGGCCTTTTGTCTGCTTCTATTTTTCTTTCTACTGTACATTTAGGCAAAAAATACTGAAAGCTTGCACAGTCAGGAAGCCTCTCATACATTTTCCTCTTTCTCAATTTTAATTCTTTCTAAAAAGGCTTTAATTAAACTTACTCTGATATTTTGAAGGAATATTCAATGCATTCAGATCATCCATGCTATGCCCTTTGTCTCCCTCTCATTCATATCAACCTTTTTTTTTAATAATTTTGTCGCAATTTTTGCCTTAAGCATATTTTCTGAATATGTTGTTTATTTTAAAGATTCCATTCCTATCAGGTATCTCTTTATGTTCATATTGTCTCTTTTTATTTATTTTGTTTTGTTTTCATTTTTGCTGTTTTCTTTTTATAATTGGATTTGGATATTTGCTCTTGTCTCTTGTCATGCTTAATGGTTTTACTGAATTAGTAAAATTAAATTGCTTCTTGACATTAGAGATTAAATCGTTAGATTCTGAAGATGTCTTCTCTATCTACAGAGGATTTAATTTCCTCTGACAGAGCTGAGACCACATGACAGATTGGTTAACTCAGTCAGAGATCTGAATGTTTTTAGGACCAAATTTCAATATCGAGAAAGTCTAGTCTGCTTTATCTGCTTTATCTGGAATCATATGCTTTACCATAGCCCCTGTATATATAGGGAGAATCTTGGGTGGGGTGAGTGTTGATTGGTTTATATTATTTTTTTGAAAGCCTCAAATAATTTGACATCTTATCTTATTCTGTAGAAAAATGTGAGGTTTTTAAAGTTCCCATAGACTACAGTTAAATGTGGACTCATCTCTGGGAGTCTCTCTGGCTTCTGTCCCATCAAATAATGCTTATCATCAAAGTCCAGATCTTACCCATTGGGCACCCTTGTTCCATCTATGCTTCGTGCCCATTGTCTACATGTTAGAATGTATCCATCTGATCCTAAAGGACACGAAGGTTTTTTTTTTTCTTTTTTTTTCAGATACAGGCTTTAACAAAGAGGATTCCAGGGCTTCATCTTCATTTCTCTCCAAGGGTTCATGACACCACCCAGGGCTTCTGTCCTCAATCACCCTTCTCTTTCTTTTGATTGAGCATTCCACACTATGTTTATTCTGTTCAAGATCATAAAAAATGCACCTCCATAGACAAAGCAGAAACCTTTACTATGGCTTCTATATGTTGTCATAATGTAAGAGTCAGCTTAGGGTAGCAAATGCTTGTCATCACTCAGGAAGACTTGCCTCTCACTCTTCCTATGGTCCACTATTGTGCAGTGTTCTGGAATTGTCATGTCTCCGAGTTTAGCATGTAAGGAAATACATTAAACTCCTGTCTAAGTGATTCATTAAAAAGCATCCTGTTAACAGAACTTGCTTTGAGTATACAGTGTCCTTTGAACCTCACTGCAATTGCTTCTTTATAGTAACTCTGAGAAAGAGATTAATGTTCTGACAATGTTATTGTCAGGTAGGACTTGATGATTAGAAGGTACTTAGATACAACTCTAACAAAACACCCCCAGAACATTAAAGACAAATTTAAAGTATATGAATAATATACATGACCTGATTTCTACATGTCCCAAATGTAATGTTTTTGAATATGTATAGCTTTTTATTTGATGAAGTTCTGGATAATGTCATGTATTCTCCCTATTTATACACAGAGGTAAGATATGTCAAGAAGTGATCTTTCCAGTATCAGGCAATAAGATATGTACTTCAAATCTGTTCAATAACAGCAACTGTAGACATATTTAATTCAAAGTTTAAATGGAAAGTAAATAGCCTATAACTTATTAAGACTTTTTTTTTAAAGAAAGCATTCTATAGTCAGTTGATAATACAAGTTTGTGCAATGACTTCACTGTGTAATACAGATTGGGGCATCAGCATATTTTGAGATATACCACCCCAAACCCTTCCTCTTAAATATGAATAATTTTTTTCAGATTCAAATGACATAGTAATGGTTCTCTCATAAAACCCCTCTTGCATCTACATGATATATAAATTTCTCGAAGAGTTACTATTAGGTACTGTATGCTACTCTGTAGTATATGAAACTATAGAATGGTCCCAGTTTACACGAAGAATATAAAGTCAAAAAAGGCAATTATCTAGCCAAAGACATCATCTTTTTCAGAGTGGATCCTATAAGCTATAGTTTAGAGTCATACTGCTGCCATAAAAGGGAGCAAAAATGTCATCAGAAGACAGTGATATGAACAGCAAAGAAGATAAGTTATTACAGGACTACAAGAAAGACAAGAACTCAAGCACATGCATGTACATGCACACACACACACACACACACACACACACACATACTTTCTTTACCTGTATCTATTCATGTTGACTCAAGTTATAGTTTTGCTGAGCCTACCCCTGAGCTGAACCAGAGGGTGCTAGAGTTAATTTTCTCCATTTTACTCTGGTCTTCTCATCTTTCAGTTTTCTGTGCATGTACTGACTGATGGTACTTCTGAAAGAGTTTGCAAATGAGTCCTACAACCCACAGATTTGCATTCAATGAACAATCAAGCTCTTTGCATCAGGAAGGAGCTTAATATTTCACACACTAAGAAAGAACAGCAGCACCCTGGTCTTCTTGATAGGAATGACTGAATAGAAAGTGACTAGAGTTTTGAAGTCTAGTCCACATGAGATTGGAATCCTGGAGAAGTAATAGATGAACACCTCTCTTATGAACACCACAATTGTATCCCCCTCCCAGTAGTCAAACAACCTCAGATGATGCAGGTGTGCTATCTTGGATGTTGAACTGCTGACAAATTCTGCCTGCAATCACAGGATCCATCTAAAATGATACCCTTCTTTACATAAAACCTTTTGCTATTTATAAACTCCAAACTGTGAGTCAAATAAACCAGCTGCCTTTAAGACTTTAAGTTGTTTTGTATAATTTGCCACACAACCATTGGCACTGAAGTTTCAATTTCTGGAAGCTGTTTTGAAAATTAAATGAAACAATAGATAAAGAAGGGTCATCAGAGTAGCTTTTCCTCTATAAGAACAATGTTATTTGTATATTCATTTTGGCATGATCCCCTGACTAAGAAGAAAATTTTCAGGAGAAGATTTTCCACATATCAAGATAACTAATGCAAATTTTAAGATTTTCTTTGAAATGCAGTGATGTAATTCACTTGTACACAGTATAATTAAACAAGCTTGACCCTGTTCTATGTAGATCATGGCATGGCATTTAAGCCTTGTGGATACCTTGGGCAGAATTTTTTCCTAGTGTCAAGAGTGTACTGTGAAGTACAGAATGTGTAATCCCTTTTTCCATGATTATACAACCAAAAGTATTTCGATATTGTGTCAAATGTTCAGTCAGGGAACAAATCTTTTCCCAGTTGAGAATCCACAACATATAGCTTTGTTGCATATAGTCATATTGGAGGTTTTATATGAGATCTCCAAAGTGAGACCAGTACTAATGAAAGACATGAAAGATAATTTCTGATCCAGCCAGCGGGGGATCCAGCCTCAGCCAGCTTCCCAGGTGCTCAGACCCAGCCTGCAGAACCAGGAACCTGAGATATCCCGAGTTTAAGACCTTCGGGGTCTCAGGCCTGGAGCAGGAGCTGCACACAGAGTAGCGGTTTGGGGGACACCAGCCGAGCCTGGGCTCTGTGCTCACAGGGCAGACCCCGTACTCCCTGCAGCCAGTGCCATCTTCCCAGCTGTTTCCCATCCAGCCGGAGGTGGAGGGAGCCTCAGCCAGCTTCCCAGCAGCTTTGGACCGGCAGGCAGAACCAGATAACTGAGATATCCCCAGTTTAAGACCTCTGGGTAATCAGGACACCAGACAGTAAACCCTGCGCAGGAGCAGTGCAGAGCAGCTGCCCAACAGGCAGAAGCAAGTACCTAGGATATCCTGAGTTTAAGACCTCGGGGGACTCAGGCCACCTGTCAGCAATCTGTGAGCCGGAGCCCTGCAGGGCAGTGGTTCAGGTGTCCCAGTCGCGGGGAAATAGCCTTATGAGCTCACAAGAGGGTCAAGCACCAGCTAGTAACTACAGGACCAACTAACAGCAGAGTTAACCAGATGGCAAAAGGCAAAAGTAAGATCATTACTAACAGAAATCAAGGCAGTATGGCAGCATCCCAACCCAGTTTCCCGACAGCAATAAATCTTGGATACCCCGAAACACCAGAAAAACAAGACTCAGATCTAAAATCACTGGTCAGGATGCTGATAGAGGATCACTTAGATAAATTTCTTAAAGTAATAGAGGAGAAAATAGAAAAAAGCTAGAAGCCCATACAAGGCAAACACAAAAATCACTTAAAGAAATCCAGGAGAATATAGAGCAAAAAATGAATCCCAATAAGGGGGAGAAACAAAAATCACTTAAAGAAATACAAGAAAACATGGGTCAACAAGTAGAAGTCATAAAAGAGGAAACACAAAAATCCCTTAAAGAATTACAGGAAAACACAAACAAGCAATTGAAAGATCTGAGCAAAACCATACAGAATCTAAAAACAGAAGTAGAAACAACTAAGAAATCACAAAGGGAGACAACTTAGAGATAGAAAACCTTGGGAAGAAATCAGGAGTCATAGATGCAAATATCAACAATAGAATACAAGAGATAGAAGACAGAATCTCAGATGCTGAAGATACCATAGGAACCATGGATTCAACAATTAAAGAAAATGCAAAATGCAAAAAGCTGGTAACCCAAAACATTCAGGAAATCCAGGACACAATGAGAAGACCAAACCTAAGGATTATAGGGATAGATGAGAATGAAGATCTACAACTTAAAGGGCCACCAAATATCTTCTACAAAATTATGGAAGAAAACTTCCCCAACCTAAAGAGAGAGATGCACATGAATATACAAGAAGCCTATAGAACCCCAAATAGACTGGACCAGAACAGAAATACTTCCCGTCACATAATAATCAAAACCCCAAATGTACTAAAAAAAGAAAGAATATTTAAGGCAGTAAGAGAAAAAGGACAAGTAACATATAAAGGAAGACCTATCAGAATTACACCAGACTTCTCACCTGAGACCATGAAAGCTAGAAGATCCTGGGCAGACCTCATGCAGACTCTAAGAGAACACAAACTTAAGCCAAAACTGGTATACCCAGCAAAAATCTCAATTGCCATAGATGGGGAAACCAAGGTATTCCACGACAAAACCAAATATGCACGATATTTATCTACAAACCCAGCCCTACAAAGGATAATAGGAAAAAAATACCAACAGAAGGGGGAAACTACACCCCAGAAGAAACAAAATAGAAACCCCATCTCATCCAACCCAAAAGAAGAGTACCACTCAAATACAAAAAAAAAATAATAACGCCCAAAATGTCAGGAAGTAATAATTACTATTCCTTAATATCTCTTAATATCAATGGACTCAATTCCCCAATAAAATACACAGACTAACAGACTGGATACGGAAACAGGACCCTACATTTTGCTGCATACAGGAAACACATCTCAGTGTTAAAGACAAAGACCGCCTTAGAGTAAAAGGCTGGAAGACAATTTTACAAGCAAATGGTCTCAGGAAACAAGCCAGAGTAGCCATTCTAATGTAAGATAAAAGTGACTTTCAACCTAAAGTCATCAAAAGAGACTCAGAAGGTCACTTATTGCTGGTCAAAGGGAAAATCCATCAAGAAGAATTCTCAATACTGAACATCTATGCCCCAAATGTAAGGGCACCCTCATTTGTAAAAGAAACTTTACTAAAGCTTAAAGCACACATTGTACCTAACACAATAATTGTAGGTGACTTCAACACTCCACTCTCCTCAATGGACCAATCAGGAAAGCAGAAACTAAACAGGGACACTAATTAGTGAAACTAATTGAAGCTTTGGACCAATTGGATTTAATATATATATATATATATATATATATATATATATATATATATATATAATATTCCATCCTAAAGCAAAAGAGTATACCTTTTTGTTCAGCACCGCACAGTACCTTCTCAAAAATTGATCATATAATTGGTCAGAAGACAGACCACAACAAATACAAGAAGACCGAACCAACCCCATGTCTCCTATCCGATCACTATGGAGTAAAACTGGTCTTCAATAGCAAGAAGAACAACAGAAAGCCCACATACACATGGAAACTGAACAACACTCTACTCAATGACACCTTGGTCAAGGAAGAAATAAAGAAAGAAATCAAAGGCTTTTTTAGACTTCAATGAAAGTGAAGGTACCCAAATCTTTGGGACACAATGAAAGCAGTGCTAAGAGGAGAACTCATAGCCCTGAGTGCCTCCAAAAAGAAACTGGAGAGAGCATACACTAGCAACTTAACAGCAGACCTGAAGGCCCTGGAACAAAAGAAGCTAATTCACCCAGGAGGAGTAGAAGAGAGGAAATTATCAAACTAAGGGCTGAAATCAATCAAGTAGAAACAAAGAGAACCATACAAAGAATCAACAAAACCAAGAGCTGGTTCTTTGAGAAAATCAACAAGATAGATAAACCCTTAGCTAGACTAAACAAAGGGCACAGAGACAGTTTCCAAATGAACAAAATTAGAAATGAAAAGGGGGATATAACAACAGAAACTGAGGAAATTCAAAATATCATCCGATCCTACTACAAAGGCCTATACTCAAAACTACTGGAGAATCTGGAGGAAATGGACAATTACCTAGACAGATACCAAATACCAAAATTAAATCAGCATCAAGTAGTTCAGCTAAATAGTCCCATAACTCCTAAAGAAATAGAAGGTGTCATAGAAAGCCTCCCAACCAAAAAAAAGTATGGGACCAGATGGTTTTAGTGCAGAATTCTACCAGACCTTCAAAGAAGACTTAACACCAATACTTTTCAAACTATTCCACAAAATAGAGACAGAAGGGACACTGCCCAACTCATTCTTCGAAACCACAATTATGCTGATACATAAAGCACAAAAAGATCCAACAAAGAAAGAGAACTACAGGCCAATTTCTCTTATGAATATCGATGCAAAAATTCTAAATAAAATTCTTGCCAATCGAATCCAAGAGCATATCAAAATGATCATTCACCATGATCAAGTAGGCTTCATTCCAGGGATGCAGGGATGGTTCAATATATGGAAATCCATCAATGTAATCCACTACATAAACAAATTAAAGAAAAAAAACCACATGGTCATCTCATTGATGCTGAAAAAGCATTTGACAAAATTCAGCATCCTTTCATGCTCAAAGTCTTGGAAAGAGCAGGAATTCAAGGCCCATACCTAAACATAGTAAAAGCAATCTACAGCAAACCAGTAGCCAACATCAAAATAAATGGAGAGAAACTTGACACAATCCCACTAAAATCAGAGAGTAGACAAGGCTGCCCTCTCTCTCCATATCTTTTCAACATAGTACTTGAAGTTCTATGGAGAGCAATTAGACAACATAAGGAAGTCACAGGGATACAAAATGGAAAGGAAGAAGTCAAAGAATCATTATTTGCAGATGATATGATAGTTTACTTAAGTGACCCAAAAGACTCCACCAGAGAACTTCTGCAGGTGATAAACAACTTCAGCAATGTGGCTGATTATAAAATTAACTCAAGCAAATCAGTAGCCTTCTTGTACTCAAAGGACAAGCAGGCTGAGAAAGAAGGTAGGGAAATAACACCCTTCAAAATAGCCACAAACAACATAAAGTACTTTGGCATAACTCTAACCAAACAAGCGAAAGATCTGTATGACAGGAACTTCAAGTCCTTGAAGAAAGAAATCGAAGAAGACCTCAGAAGATGGAAAAATATTTCTTGCTCCTGGATTGGCAGGATCAATATAGTAAAAATGGCCATCTTGCCAAAAGCATTATACAGATTCAATGCGATCCCCATCAAAATCCCAACTCAATTCTTCATAGATCTAGAAAGAGCAATTTTCAAATTCATCTGGAGCAACAAAAAACCCAGAATAGCTAAAACTATTCTCAACAATAAAAGGAATTCTGGGGGAATCTATATCCCTGACCTCAAGCAGTACTACAGAGCAATTGTGTTAAAAACTGCATGGTATTGGTACAGCAACAGGTAAGTAGATCAATGGTATAGGATTGAAGACCCAGAAATTAACCCACACACAGACTTATGGTCACTTAATCTTTGATAAAGGAGCCACAACCATCCAGTGGCAAAAAGATAGCCTTTTCAACAAATGGTGCTGTTTCAACTGGAGGTCAACATGCAGAAGAATGCGAATTGACCCACTCATCTCCTTGTACTAAGATCAACTCCAAGTGGATCAAGGAACTCCACATAAAAGCAGACACACTGAAACTATTAGAAAAGAAACTTGGGAAGACCCTGGAGGACATGGGCACAGGGGAAAAGTTACTGAACAGAACACCAATAGCTTATGCTCTAAGATCAAGAATTGACAAATGGGACCTCATAAAATTACAAAGTTTCTGTAAGGCAAAGGACACTGTCAGAAGGACAAAATGGCAACCAACAAAGTGGGAAATGATCTTCACCAACCCCACATCCGACAGAGGGCTAATATCCAATGTATACAGAGAACTCAAGAAGTTAGACCCCAAAGAACTAAATAACCCTATCAAAAAATGGGGTACAGAGGATATGGAGAAAGAGGAACACTCCTCTACTGTTGATGGGATTGCAAAATGGTAAAAGCGCTCTGGAAATCAGTGTGGCAGTTCCTCAGAAAATTGGGCATGTCACGTCCAGAGGACCCTGGCATACCACTCTTAGGCATATACCCAGAGGATTCTCCTACATACAATAATGACACATGCTCCACTATGTTTATAGCAGCCTTGTTTATAATAGCCAGAAATTGGAAGGAGCCCAAATATCCCTCAAAGGAGGAATGGATACAGAAAATGTGGTATATTTATACAATGGAATACTACTCAGCAATTAAAAATAATGAATTCATGCAATTTGTAGGTAAATGGTTAGATCTGGAAAATATCATCCTAAGTTAGCTAACCCAATCACAAAAGAATACACATGAAATGCAATCACTGATAAATGGATATTTATGAGCCCAGAAGCCCTAAATACTCAAGGCACAATTAGCAAGTCAAAATGACTCCCAAGAAGAAGAAAGGAGAGGACCCTGGGCCTGTAAAGATTGGATCCAGTTTTGTAGACCCAGAACAGAGAAATCGTGGGGGGGGATGATTGGGGGGAGAGGAATTATGGGACATATTGTGGGGGGGAACTGGGAAAGGGGAAAGCCTTTGGAATGTAAACATAGAATATAGAAAATAAAATTAAATGAAAAAAGAATATATCTAATATAAAAGAAAAAAAAGAAAAAGAAGACTTGTCAGAGTACATAATCAAAATTCTATTAAAACGTGTTTCTTTATTTTTACTAAAAGAAAAGAAAAGAAATAAAGATAATTTCTGATTTTTTTCAATGTGTGGCTTTATATGGGATGGGAAAAACTGGGGGCAGTCGGCAAAAAGAAGGAAGAAAAGAGAGGAGGAGGAGGAGGCAGATGAGGAGGAGGAGGCGGAGAGGAGAGAGAGAGAGAGAGAGAGAGAGAGAGAGAGAGAGAGAGAGAGAGAGAGAATGAACTACCCAAATATATACGGGTGATGACGTAGCCACAGGTAAAAAGCTTCATGGGCAGCTGTTAACATTGAAATGTAAGCAACTGCAGTGTTTCATACCCATCAAAGCCTTGAACTTAAAGGAAATAAGAGATGTGGGTAAAATAAGCTGGTGATAAACCAGGAGCTTCTTAGCTGGAGTAGTTAGAACTGGGTCACATGCGAAACATCCTGGATTAAACTAACATCAGTAAAGGTAGCTGTGAAAGCAAACACAGCAAAAACCACATAGAGAGGGCATTCAACCAAAAATAAAGCTACCCCAAATGCTTTGCTCTCGGGGAACAAGATGGAAAAGACAGTATAAAGCCAACATAAGTAGAATTACACATTTGATATGCAGAAAGGTTGGCATACTGTGTTGCACTCCGTAGAATATGCATACTTTCAGGCAAAGGAAATTGATATTAATAATGAAGGAAATAATTTATCAAATTATACTTTACACTAGTTTACTTTTATAAAAATTGATAAGAACTACACAGAATACAAGTATGTAAAGAACAACAAAAATGTTCACTTAAATATTATTTCTTAGACTTCCCTGTGTTTTCCAATATTTCTACATCTCTTTAATAGAAAAATATTTGAGTGAATTCATATATATAATACACACACACAAACTCACACACATATATATATTTTTTCTACACCTAACGACTAAATTATACACTGATACTCTGGATGGGAGATAAGAAAGAGAAGTGTATCACACAAGATAAATAAGAAAATAAACGGGATTGTACTGTTCTGGGTTCCTCAAAGTTATTTTCTTTTTTTTGTAAAAACAAGGCTATAGGAGTCCAGAAACTCTTGATTATAGTTTAATTATATCCTGAGTGATTTTGTTTCTCTTTTTGCTGTGTAGAAACACTAGGTTGACATGAATTAAACACAAGAATCAAATCAACTAGAAAATGGTTTAGTGTGTCTGAATTTTTGTGCAGAGTATATTGTCTTAGTCACTATTCTTTTGCTGTAAGGCGATACTATGAGCATTGCAACTCTTATATTTTTAAAGCATTGTTGGAGGCCTGAGCAGAGTTAAGAAGGTTTACTAGATTATCCTGTCAGGGAGCATGGTAAGGGTGGCACCCAAAGCACTGTAGAGTTAAATCCTGACCCATGGTGGTGGCTTAGGTTGCAGTGAACAGTGGGGAAAGTGTAAGGTTTGAAAATCTCAAACCCTACCTCCAGAGACACAATTCCTCCAACAAGGCTGCACCTCCGAATTCTTCTAATCTTATTAAATAGTTGCACTCTCTAGTAACAAAGCAAATGTATGACTCCATGAGGGCCATTCTTCTTCAAACCATCACACTTATATTTTAGTTATGATATGCCATGCCAAAGGTAGAAGAAATTTCTAGAAATAATACAAGTAGGTAGCAATATTTCTTGAAAGCTACATCATTATTAAATAAACACTAGTAGGTAACAGAAATGGGCCATACTCGATACAATTTAAAAAACAGGCAAAACAGACTTTAGTATTCACCTATTATTATTTTTTTTAAATTTCTATTTTCTATATTCTATGTTTACATTCCAAAGGCTTTCCCCTTTCCCAGTTCCCACCCACCATATGTCCCATAATTCCTCTCCCCCCCAACTATTCCCCAATCATCCCCCCCCTCACGATTTCTCTGTTCTGGGTCTACAAAACTGGATCCAATTTTTACAGGCTTAGGGTCCTCTCCTTTCTTCTTCTTGGGAATCATTTGACTTGCTAATTTTGCCTTGAGTATTTAGGGCTTCTGGGCTCATTAATATCCACTTATCAGTGATTGCATTTCATATGTATTCTTTTGTGATTGGGTTAACTCACTCAGGATGATATTTTCCAGATCTAACCATTTACCTACAAATTGCATGAATTCATTATTTTTAATTGCTGAGTAGTACTCCATTGTATAAATATACCACATTTTCTGTATCCATTCCTCCTTTGAGGGATATTTGGGCTCCTTCCAATTTCTGGCTATTATAAACAAGGCTGCTATGAACATTGTGGAGCATGTGTCTTTATTGTATGCAGGGGAATCCTCTGAGTATATGCCCAGGAGTTGTATGCCAGGGTCCTCTGGAAGTGACATGCCCAATTTTCTGAGGAACCGCCAAACTGATTTCCAGAGCGGTTTTACCATTTTGCAATCCCACCATGAGTGGAGGAGTGTTCCTCTTTCTCCACATCCTCGCCAGCACTTGTTGTCTCTTGAGTTTTTAATCTTAGCCATTCTGACTGGTGTGAGGTGGAATCTCAGGGTTGTTTTGATTTGCATTTCCCTGATGACTAATGATGTTGAACATCTTTTAAGGTGTTTCTCGGCCATCCAAATTTCTTCTGGTGAAAATTCTTTGTTTAGCTCTGTGCCCCATTTTTTGATAGGGTTATTTGTTTCTTTGCGGTCTAACTTCTTGAGTTCTTTGTATATATTGGATATTAGCCCTCTGTCGGATGTGGAGTTGGTGAAGATCTTTTCCTACTTTGTTGGTTGCTGTTTTGTCCTTCTGACAGTGTCCTTTGCTTTGCAGAAACTTTGTAATTTTATGAGGTCCCATTTGTCGATTCTTGATCTTAGAGCATAAGCTATTGGTGTTCTGTTCAGGAACGTTTCCCCTGTGCCCAATTCCTCCAGGGTCTTCCCAAGTTTCTTTTCTAATAGTTTCAGTGTGTCTGGTTTTATGTGGAGGTCCTTGATCCACTTGGAGTTGATCTTAGTGCAAAGAGATAAGAGTAGATCAATTCGCATTCTTCTGCATGTTGACTTCCAGTTGAACCAGCACCATTTGTTGAAAAGGCTATCTTTATTCCACCGGATGGTTGTGGCTCCTTTATCAAAGATCAAGTGACCATAAGTCTGTGGGTTAACCTCTGGGTCTTCAATCCTGTTCCATTGATCTGCTTGCCTGTTGCTATACCAATACCATGCAGTTTTTAACACAATTGCTCTGTAGTACTGCTTGAGGTCAGGGATATTGATTCCCCCAGAAGTCCTTTTATTGTTGAGAATAGTTTTAGCTATCCTGGGTTTTTTGTTGCTCCAGATGAATTTGAGAATTGCTCTTTCTAGATCTATGAAGAATTGAGTTGGGATTTTGATGGGGATCGCATTTAATCTGTATATTGCTTTTGGAAAGATAGCCATTTTTACTATATTGATCCTGCCAATCCAGGAGCAAGAAATATTTTTCCATCTTCTGAGGTCTTCTTCGATTTCTTTCTTCAAGGACTTGAAGTTCCTATTGTACAGATCTTTCGCTTGTTTGGTTAGAGTTACGCCAAGATACTTTATGTTGTTTGTGGCTATTGTGAAGGGTGTTATTTCCCTAATTTCTTTCTCTGCCTGCTTGTCCTTTGAGTACAAGAAGGCCACTGACTTGCTTGAGTTAATTTTATAACCTGCCACTTTGCTGAAGTTGTTTATCAGCTGTAGAAGTTCTCTGGTGGAGTTTTTTGGGTCGCTTAGGTAAACTATCATATTGTCTGCAAATAATGATAGTTTCACTTCTTCCTTTCCGATTTGTATCCCTTTGACTTCCTTATGTTGTCTAATTGCTCTTGCTAGAACTTCAAGTACTATATTGAAAAGATATGGAGAGAGAGGGCAGCCTTGTCTAGTCCCTGATTTTAGTGGGAATGCTTCAAGTTTCGCTCCATTTATTTTGATGTTGGTTACTGGTTTGCTGTAGATTGCTTTTACTATGTTTAGGTATGGGCCTTGAATTCCTGCTCTTTCCAAGACTTTTAGCATGAAAAGATGCTGAATTTTGTAGAATGCTTTTTCAGCATCTAATGAGATGACCATGTGTTTTTTTTCTTTCAGTTTGTTTATGTAGTGGATTACATTAATGGATTTCCATATATTGAACCATCCCTGCATCCCTGGGATGAAGCCTACTTGATCATGGTGGATGATCGTTTTGATGTGCTCTTGGATTCGGTTAGCAAGAATTTTATTTAGTATTTTTGCATCTATATTCATAAGAGAAATTGGCCTGTAGTTCTCTTTCTTTGTTGGATCTTTTTGTGGTTTAGGTATTAGCGTAATTGTGGCTTCGAAGAATGAGTTGGGCAGTGTCCCTTCTGTCTCTATTTTGTGGAATAGTTTGAAAAGTATTGGTGTTAAGTCTTCTTTGAAGGTCTGGTAGAATTCTGCACTAAAACCACCTGGTCCCGTACTTTTTTTGGTGGGAGGCTTTCTATAACCCCTTCTATTTCTTTAGGGGTTATGGGACTATTTAGCTGATCTACTTGATGCTGATTTAATTTTGGTATTTGATATCTGTCTAGGAAATTGTCCATTTCCTCCAGATTCTCCAGTTGTTTTGAGTATAGACCTTTGTAGTAGGATCTGATGATCTTTTGAATTTCCTCAGTTTCTGTTGTTATGTCTCCCTTTTCATTCCTAATTTTGTTAATTTGTATACTGTCTCTGTGTCCTTTGGTTAGTCTGGCCAAGGGTTTATCTATCTTGTTGATTTTCTCAAAGAACCAGCTCCTGGTCTTGTTGATTCTTTGTATGGTTCTCTTTGTTTCTATTTGACTGATTTCAGCCCTGAGTTTGATGATTTCTTGTCTTCTACTCCTCCTGGGTGAATTAACTTGTTTTTCTTCCAGGGCTTTAAGGTGTGCCATTAAGCTGCTAGTATATGCTCTCTCCAGTTTCTTTTTGGATGCACTTAGAGCTATGAGTTTTCCTCTTAGCACTGCTTTCATTGTGTCCCATAGATTTGGGTAGGTTGTACCTTGATTTTCATTTAATTCTAAAAAGTCTTTGATTTCTTGTTTTATTTCTTCCTTGACCAAGGTGTCATTGAGTAGAGTATTGTTCAGTTTCCATGTGTATGTGGGCTTTCTGTTGTTTTTGTTGTTATTGAAGACCACTCTTACTCCATGGTGATCTGATAGGAGGCATGGGATTAGCTCGATCTTCTTGTATTTGTTGACATCTGTCTTGTGACCAATTATATGGTCTATTTTGGAGAAGGTACCATGTGGAGCTGAGAAAAAGGTATATTCTTTAGCTTTAGGATGAAATGTTCTATATATATCTGTTAAATCCAATTGGTCCAGAGTTTCAATTAGTTTCACTGTGTCCCTGTTTAGTTTCTGCTTTCCTGATCAGTCCATTGAGGAGAGTGGAGTGTTGAAGTCACCCACAATTATTGTGTTAGGTGTAATGTGTGCTTTAAGCTTTAGTAAGATTTCTTTTATGAATGAGGGTGCCCTTGCATTTGGAGCATAGATGTTCAGTATTGAGTGCTCTTCTTGGTGGATTTTCCCTTTGGCCAGCAAGAAGTGACCTTCTGAGTCTCTTTTGATGATTTTAGGTTGGAAGTCAATGTTATCTGATATTAGAATGGCTACTCCAGCTTGTTTCCTGAGACCATTTGCTTGTAAAATTGTCTTCCAGCCTTTTACTCTAAGGCAGTGTTTGTCTTTGACACTGAGATGTGTTTCCTGTATGCAGCAAAATGTAGGGTCCTGTTTCCATATCCAGTCTGTTAATCTATGTCTTTTTATTGGGGAGTTGAGTCCATTGATGTTAAGAGATATTAAGGAATAGTAATTATTTCCTCCAGACATTTTTGAAATTATATTTATTTATTTTACTTATTTTTTATATTCGAGAGGTTACCTTCTTTTGGGTCTGATGAGAGGAGGTTTCTATCTTGCTTCTTCCCGGGTGTAGTTTCCGTCCTTGTCTTGGTGTTTTCCCCCTATTATCCTTTGTAGGGCTGGATTTGTGGAAAGATATCGTGCAAATTTGGTTTTGTCATGGAATACCTTGATGTCTCCATCTATGGTGATTGAGAGCTTTGCTGGGTAAAGTAGTTTTGGCTGAAGTTTGTGTTCTCTTAGAGTTTGCATGATATCTGCCCAGGATCTTCTAGCTTTCATGGTCTCAGGTGAGAAGTCTGGTGTTATTCTGATAGGTCTTCCTTTATAAGTTACTTGGCCTTTTTCTCTTGCTGCCTTTAATATTCTTTCTTTGTTTAGTACATTTGGAGTTTTGATTATTATGTGACGGGATGTATTTCTGTTCTGATCCAGTCTGTTTGGGGTTCTGTATGCTTCTTGTATATTCATGTGCATCTCTCTCTTTAGGTTGGGGAAGTTTTCTTCCATAATTTTGTAGAAGATATTTGCTGGCCCTTTAACTTGTACATCTTCATTCTCATCTATACCTATAATCCTTAGGTTTGGTCTTCTCATTGTGTCCTGGATTTCCTGGATGTTTTGGGTTACAGCCTTTTTGCATTTAGTATTTTCTTTGACTGTTGAATCAATGGTTCCTCTGGTATCTTCGGCTTCTGATATTCTGTCTTCTATCTCTTGTATTCTATTGTTGATATTTGCATCTATGGCTCCTGATTTCTTCCCAAGGTTTTCTATCTCCAATGTTGTCTCCCTCTGCGATTTCTTAGTTGTTTCTACTTCTGTTTTTAGTGCCTGGATGGATGTGCTCAGATCTTTCGCTTGCTTGATTGTGTTTTCATGTATTTCTTTAATAGATTTTTGTGTTTCCTCTTTCATAGCTTCTACTTGTTGGCCCACGTTCTTCTGTATTTCTTTAAGTGATTTTTGTCTTTCCTCCTTATTGTCTTCTTCTTTTTGATCCTTCTTCTCCTGCATTTCTTGAAGTGATTTTTGTATTTGCCTTGTATAGGCTTCTAACTTTTGATCCATTTTCTCTTCTATTTCTTTACGAGATTTTTCTATGTGTTCAGCTACCAGCATCCTGACCAGTGATTTTATATCCAAGTCTTGTTTTTCTGGTGTTTTGGGGTATCCAGTGCTTCCTGTTTTTGGCGAACTGGGTTCAGATGCTGTCATGTTGTCTTGATTTCTGTTAGTGACATTCCTTCCTTTACCTTTTGCCATCTGGTTATTTCTGGTGTTAGTTGACCTTGTTGTCACTGGCTGGTGTTTGAATCTCCTGTGAGGCTGGGCTTACCTGTTGTTTCTCTACTGGTTGTTATGCGTGATTGCTGCTCAAGGGGATCACGAGCTGGCTGCCACCCACTGATTTTGTGCACGGCCTGAGGTCTCCGGGAAGTGTGGGGGAGTGCAGCACAGCCTCGGCAGGCGCTGCTGGGCCTGCCTAGTAGCGAGAGCCTAGCAGATCCCCCCACGTGGTAGCCCCTGATGGAATCTGTCTACCTGTGCCTTTCCAGCTGTGTTCTGGTTGCAGTATGGAGGCCTGCTGCTATCCCTGGTCAGGGGTCCTGGGGAGCTGGGTGGTTCCGGCTGCCTCGGTGCACTGCCTAAGCTTGCAGGGACTTGCTGCAGAGCCTAGCCACCTGGGCCCGCCTGTGGGCGAGAGCTTAGCAGCTCTACCTGCTCTAGCCCCAGATGGAGTCTCTATCTGCACCTTTCCAGCTGTGTCCTGGTTGCAATATGGAGGCCTGCCGCTATAGCTGGTCCTCACTCTTCTTAATAACCAAGAATTGTTGCTTATCCTGGTTCCGTGGGCAGGGTCTGAGCACCTGGCAAGCTGGCTAGGTCTGGCTGACCTGCTACCGGCTGGATGGGAAGCTGCAGACAAGATGGCGCTGCCTGCAGGGGGTTCGGGGTCTGGCCTGCGAGCGCAGAGCGCAGGCATGGCCACTGTACTCCAAACTGCTAGTCTGTGCGCAGTTCCTGCCCCAGACCTGAGTCCCAGGAGGTCTTAAACTGGGGCTGTCTCTGGTACCTGGTTCCGCTGGCAGGGTCTCAGCACCTGGCAGGCTGGCTAGGTCTGGATGACCTGCTACCGGCTGGATGGGAAGCTGCCTAAATTTTTATTTTCTATATTGTATGTTTACATTCCAAAGGCTTTCCCATTTTCCAGCTCCCCCCCCCACCATATGTCCCATAGTTCCTCTCCCCCCCAACTATTCCCCAATCATTCCCCCTCCCCCCATGGTTTCTTTACAAAACTGGATCCAATCTTTACAGGCCCAGGGTCCTCTCCTTTCTTCTTCTTGGGAATCTTTTGACTTGCTAATTGTGCCTTGAGTATTTAGGGCTTCTGGGCTCATTAATATCCACTTATCAGTGATTGCATTTCATGTGTATTCTTTTGTGATTGGGTTAACTCACTCAGGATGATATTTTCCAGGCCTAACCATTTACCTACAAACTGCATGAATTCATTATTTTTAATTGCTGAGTAGTATTCCATTGTATAAATATACCACATTTTCTGTATCCATTCCTCCTTTGAGGGATATTTGGGCTCCTTCCAATTTCTGGCTATTATAAACAAGGCTGCTATAAACATAGTGGAGCATGTGTCTTTTCTGTATGCAGGGGAATCCTCTGGGTATATGCCCAGGAGTGGTATGCCTGGGTCCTCTGGAAGTGACAT
The DNA here is from genome assembly GCA_964023405.1 of Apodemus agrarius. Taxonomy (NCBI): domain Eukaryota; kingdom Metazoa; phylum Chordata; class Mammalia; order Rodentia; family Muridae; genus Apodemus; species Apodemus agrarius. The sequence goes on from OZ030016.1 coordinate 67,805,697, forward strand.
GCCCAATTTTCTGAGGAACCACCACACTGATTTCCAGAGCGGTTTTATCATTTTGCAATCCCACCAACAGTGGAGGAGTATTCCTCTTTCTCCACATCCTTGCCAGCACTTGTTGTCTCTTGAGTTTTTAAACTTAGCCATTCTGAGTGGTGTGAGGTGGAATCTCAGGGTTGTTTTGATTTGCAATTCCCTGATGACTAATGATGTTGAACATCTCTTAAGGTGTTTCTCGGCCATCCGAATTTCTTCTTGTGAAAATTCTTTGTTTAGCTCTGTACCCCATTTTTTGATAGGGTTATTTGGTTCTTTGTGGTCTAACTTCTTGAGTTCTTTGTATATATTGGATATTAGCCCTCTGTCCAATGTGGGGTTGGTGAAGATCCTTTCCCACTTTGTTGGTTGCCATTTTGTCCTTCTGGCAGTGTCCTTTGCCTTGTAGAAACTTTGTAATTTTATGAGGTCCCATTTGTCAATTCTTGATCTTAGTGCCTAAGCTATTGGTGTTCTGTTCAGTAACTTTTCCCCTGTGCCCATGTCCTCCAGGGTCTTCCCAAGTTTCTTTTCTAATAGTTTCAGTGTGTCTGGTTTGATGTGGAGGTCCTTGATCCACTTGGAGTTGATCTTAGTGCAAAGATATGAGTGGGTCAATTTGCATTCTTCTGCATTTTGACCTCCAGTTGAACCAGCACCAATTGTTGAAAAGGCTCTTTTTGCCACTGGATGGTTGTGGCTCATTTATCAAAGATTAAGTGACCATACGTCTGTGTGTGGGTTAATTTCTGGGTCTTCAATCCTATTCCATTGATCTACTTACCTGTTGCTGTACCAATACCATGCAGTTTTTAACACAATTATTCTCTAGTACTGCTTAAGGTCAGGGATATAGATTCCCCCAGAAGTTCTTTTATTCTTGAGAATAGTTTTAGCTATCCTGGTTTTTTTTGTTGCTCCAGATGAATTTGAGAACTGCTCTTTCTAGATCTATGAAGAATTGAGTTGGGATTTTGATGGGGATCGCATAGAATCTGTATAATGCTTTTGGCAAGATGTCCATTTTTACTATATTGATCCTGCCAATCCAGGAGCAAGAAATATTTTTCCATCTTCTGAGGTCTTCTTCGATTTCTTTCTTCAAGGACTTGAAGTTCCTGTCCTACAGATCTTTTGCTTGTTTGGTTAGAGTTATGCCAAAGTACTTTATGTTGTTTGTGGCTATTTTGAAGGGTGTTATTTCCCTACCTTCTTTCTCAGCCTGCTTGTCCTTTGAGTACAAGAAGGCTACTGATTTGCTTGAGTTAATTTTATAACCAGCCACATTGCTGAAGTTGTTTATGAGCTGTAGAAGTTCTCTGGTGGAGTTTTTTGGGTCGCTTAATAAACTATCATATCATCTGCAAATAATGATAGTTTGACTTCTTCCTTTCCAATTTGTATCCCTTTGACTTCCCTCTGTTGTCTAATTGCTCGCACTAGAACTTCAAGTACTATTGAAAAGATATGGAGAAAGAGGGCAGCCTTGTCTAGTTTCTGATTTTAGTGGGATTGCTTCAAGTTTCTCTACATTTATTTTGATGTTGGCTACTGGTTTGCTGTAGATTACTTTTACTATGTTTAGGTATGGGCCTTGAATTCCTGCCCTTTCCAAGACTTTTAGCATGAAAGAATGCTGAATTTTGTCGAATGCTCTTTCAGCATCTAATGAGATTACCATGTGGTTTTATTTCTTTTAGTTTGTTTATGTAGTGGATTACATTGATGGATTTCCATATATTGAACCATCCCTGCATCCCTGGGATGAAGCCTAAATGATTATGGTGAATGATCATTTTGATGTGCTCTTGGATTTGGTTGTCAAGAATTGTATTTAGTATTTTTGCATCGATATACATAAGAGAAATTGGCCTGTACTTCTCTTTCTTTGTTGGATCTTTTTGTGCATTATGTATTAGTGTAATTGCGGCTTCGAAGAATGACTTGGGTAGTGTCCCTTCTGTCTCTATTTTGTGGAATAGTTTGAAAAGTATTGGTGTTAAGTCTTCTTTGAAGGTCTGGTAGAATTCTGCACTAAAACCATTTGGTCCCGTACTTTTTTTGGTTGGGAGGCTTTCTATAACCCCTTCTATTTCATTAGGGGTTATGGGACTATTTAGCTGATCTACTTGATGCTGATTTAATTTTGGTATTTGGTATCTGTCTAGAAAATTGTACATTTCCTCCAGATTCTCCAGTTTTTTTTGAGTATAGACCTTTGTAGTAGGATCTGATGATCTTTTGAATTTTCTCAGTTTCTGTTGTTATGTCTCCCTTTTCATTTCTAATTTTGTTAATTTGGATACTGTCTCTGTGTCCTTTGGTTAGTCTGGCTAAGGGTTTATCTATCTTGTTGATTTTCTCAAAGAACCAGCTCCTGGTCTTGTTGATTTGTTGTATTTTTTTTGTTTCTACTTGATTGATTTTAGCCCTGAGTTTCATGATTTCTTGACTTCTATTCCTCCTGGGTGAATTAACTTCTTTTTCTTCCAGGGCTTTATGGTGTGCCATCAAGCTGCTAGTGTATGCTCTCTCCAGTTTCTTTTTGGATGCACTTAGAGCTATGAGTTTTCCTCTTAGCACTGCTTTCATTTTGTCCCATAGATTTGGGTAGGTTGTACCTTCATTTTCATTGAATTCTAAAAAGTCTTTGATTTCTTTTTTTTATTTCTTCCTTGACCAAGGTGTCATTGAGTAGAGTATTGTTCAGTTTCCTTGTGTATGTGGGCTTTCTGTTGTTTTTGTTGTAATTGAAGACCACTCTTACTCCATGGTGATCTGATAGGAGGCATGGGATTAGCTCAATCTTCTTGTATTTGTTGACATCTGTCTTGTGACCAATTATATGATCAATTTTGGAGAAGGTACCATGTGGTGCTGAGAAAAAGGTATATTCTTTAGCTTTAGGATGAAATGTTCTATATATATCTGTTAGATCCAATTGGTACAAAGTTTCAATTTGTTTCACTGTCTCCCTGTTTAGTTTCTGCTTTCCTGATCAGTCCATTGAGGAGAGTGGAGTGTTGAAGTCACCCACAATTATTGTGTTAGGTGTAATGTGTGCTTTAAGCTTTAGTAAGGTTTCTTTTACGAATGAGGGTGCCCTTGCATTTGGAGCATAGATGTTCAGTATTGAGTGCTCTTCTTTGTGGATTTTCCCTTTGACCAGCAAGAAGTGACCTTCTGAGTCTCTTTTGATGACTTGAGGTTGGAAGTCAGTTTTATCTGATATTAGAATGGCTACTCCAGCTTGTTTCCTGAGACCATTTGCTTGTAAAATTGTCTTTCAGCCTTTTATTCTAAGACAGTGTTTGTCTTTAACACTGAGATGTGTTTCCTGTATGCAGGAAAATGTAGGGTCCTATTTCTGTATCTAGTATGTCAATCTATGTCTTTTTATTGGGGAATTGAGTCCATTCATGTTAAGAGATATTAGGGAATAGTAATTATTACCTCCCGGCATTTTTAAAATTATATTTATTTATTTATTTATTTATTTATTTATTTATTCTTTTTTAATATTCGAGAGGTTATCTTCTTTTGGGATTGATGAGAGGAGGTTTCTATCTTGCTTCTTCCTGGGTGTAGTTTCCATCCTTGTCTTGGTGTTTTCTCCTTATTATCCTTTGTAGGGCTGGATTTGTGAAAAGATATCATGCAAATTTGGTTTTGTCATGGAATACCTTGATGTCTCCATCTATGGCAATTGAGAGCTTTGCTGGGTAAAGTAGTTTTGGCTGAAGTTTGTGTTCTCTTAGAGTTTGCATGATATCTGCCCAGGATCTTCTAGCTTTCATGGTCTCAGGTGAGAAGTCTGGTGTTATTCTGATAGGTCTTCCTTGATATGTTACTTGGCCTTTTTCTCTTGCTGCCTTTAATATTCTTTCTTTGTTTAGTACATTTGGAATTTTGATTATTATGTGATGGGATGTATTTCTGTTCTGGTCCAGTCTGTTTGGGGTTCTATGGGCTTCTTGTATATTCATGGGCATCTCTCTCTTTAGGTTGGGGAAGTTTTCTTCCATAATTTTGTAGAAGATATTTGCTGGCCCTTTAACTTGTAAATCTTCCCTCTCATCTATACCTATAATCCTTAGGTTTGGTCTTCTCATTGTGTCCTGGATTTCCTGGATGTTTGGGTTACAACCTTTTTGCATTTAGTATTTTCTTTGACTGTTGAATCAATGGTTCCTCTGGTATCTTAGGCTTCTGAGATTCTGTCTTTTATCTCTTGTATTCTATTGTTGATATTTGCATCTATGGCCCCTGATTTCTTCCCAAGGTTTTCTATCTCCAATGTTGTCTCCCTCTGCAATTTCTTAGTTGTTTCTACTTCTGGTTTTAGAACCTGGATGGATATACTCAGATCTTTCGCTTGCTTGATTGTGTTTTCATGTATTACTTTAAGAGATTTTTGTGTTTCCTCTTTCATAGCTTCTACTTGTTGTCCCACGTTCTTCTGTATTTCTTTAAGTGATTTTTGTCTTTCCTCCTTATTGTCTTCTTCTTTTTGATCTATCTTCTCCTGCATTTCTTGAAGTGATTTTTGTATTTGCCTTGTAAGGCTTCTAACTTTTGATCCATTTTCTCCTCTATTTCTTTAGAAGATTTTTCTATGTGTTCAGCTACCAGCATACTGATCAGATAGTGACCAGAGAGTACGTAAGTCTTGTTTTTCTGGTGATTTGGAGTATCCAGGGCTTCCTGTTGTTGGCGAACTGGGTTCAGATGCTGTCATGTTGCCTTGATTTCTGTTGGTAACGTTCCTTCATTTTCCTTTTGCCATCTGGTTATTTCTGGTGTTAGTTGGCCTTGTTGTCACTGGCTGGTGTTTGAATCTCCCCTGAGGCTTGGCTCACCTGTTGTTTCTCTACTGGTGATTATGCGTGACAGGTGCTCTAAGGGACAGCAAGCTGGCTGCCACCCACTGCCTTGGTGCAAGGCTGGAGGGCGTGGAGAAGTCCTGCAGAGCCTCGGTGCTGGGCCTGCCTGGTAGCGAGAGCCTGGCGGATCCACCAGCGTGATTGATGGTAGCCGCAGCTGAAGTCTGTCTACCTGGGTCTCTTTAGCTGTGTCCTGGTTGCAATATGGAGGCCCACCGCTACAGCTGCTCTAAGGGACCGTGAGGTGGCTGCCACCTGCTGCCTAGGTGTAAGGCTGGATGGTGTGGAGAAGTCCTGCAGAGCCTCAGTGGTGCTGGGCCTGCCTGGTGGTGAGAGCCTAGCGTCCCCCCCCCCCCAAGGTAGCCCCGGCTGGAGTCTATCTACCCGGGCCTCCTTAGCTGTGTCCTGGTAGCAATATGGAGGCCTACCACCACCGCCGCTCCCCACCTATTATTATTATCAGAAATCAGTTGAGAGAGTACGTAAGTCATTTTTGTGCAGACCTTGTACATAATGGGTCAACAATTTGATCTTGGGTTTTGTTTGCTTGTTTACAAGCTTGCTTGTTTGTTTTTAGAGGCGGGGTCTTACTGAGTTCCTCGGATTGGTCTTGAGCTGTGATACCTCACCTTTTCATATATGCTTGATCTCTTCTGAGAAGGAAACAAAAAGGCCTTTAATGCCCATTCATTCCTTGAAATGTAACACCATTTTTTCAGTTTCATTCATGTTTGAGAATGAATTTATTACCTTCCATCTCTTTAAATATCCAATTAAAGAGAACCTAATATCCCTGGGTCTTTGGTTTTAGTGGTTTGGTGCATCCTACTTATTTGATCTGCATGCTCCTTTACTGAAGAGAGAAAATCATTGAATTTCATTTCTTATCACATTACTTTCAAGAGACCCGCTAAATTGTCTTTTACTTTGTAAACTGCTTCTATTTTTCAACAATTGCATTACAATGTGTTCAATTCTTACCACCCTGCTGCTCAATCTTCTATAAACCCAAATAAAGAAATAGTTCTATAACCAAGAAACATCAGAACTGAGTAAAAGAATGAAATTACTTTAGATGAGTCTCCATTTGCTGAGGACAAAAAAGCAATTTAACATCTTATTTTTCCCATTTCTTATTGTCTTCTTCTTTGTTTACCTTGTATCAAGTGGATGCCTGATAGCATCTGTCCTTCTCCCAGAATTTAATTACATATTCTATATCTTCATTCTCACTAGGTGATGTCTCTGCTTTCATAGATCTACCTTACCCTCCATATGTAAGTTCACATTGCATGATATTTTCTATTTAAATAAAGTGCAAATTTGTTGTTTCCACCAGTAAATTGAAGATTTTGTAGTTTTAAAGCACTTTTAATAAAGTTCCTTGAATCTGAATCCCATTAGTTCTCCATTTTCCCCAGATGACTCAATTATCTCTTCAGGGGAGAATCTGTTTGAAACTAAGAACTACCTTGCTTACACAGGGAGAGACCAGGGGAGGCAGCAATTCTAAAAATGTTTCTTTCACTTGTTTTCTTCAGAGAATAATTTATATTTGTGACAGGCTGTTTTCTGTTTGCCCCATCTCTTAGTTCTTCAAACCCTGGAAGAGATGTATTCTCTTTTCTCCTTGCTTCACACATTGAATACTAAAAGCCTGCAGTGTTCCATCTGCCTCTTGGCATCACTTTTGTTCATAGAAGAAAAGGAAAAACTACCTTCTCTGCTATTGTTTTAAGGTTTCTTTCTTCTTATTCAGAAATACTCTGTTCATTAAAATTTTCAGAAGCTTTCAGGTTAAAAAAAATCCAGCATTATTTCCCTGAAATGTCCACTTTGCAGATTATGAAAATATTACATGTTCATCTTAGAGAAAAATTACAAATGATTGAAAAGAGTAAGTACAATCTGTCTCAAAGAGTATCATGTTATAAGCTAAACAATACAAGTCACAAACATAGACATGAACATACAGTAAATGCTATACTATTATATGAACTAATTACACTAATTACCCTAATTACTGCACAATCTATTACATTGTCTATGTATATACATTTTAAAGTATGTTAGATCATTTTACAGCTTCCTATTCATTGCTGTGATAAAAAAAAATCTGAGCAAAAATAACATTGTAAATTGTTTATTTTACTTACACTTTATTGCCACAATTTATTACTAAGAAAAGTTGTGGTGGGAACTCAAGTCAGGAATACGAAGGCAAGTATGGAGGAACAGTGCTGTTGCTGCTGCTGCTTGCAAGCTCGCCCATTGACTGGACTCAGTATAATGCCCAAGTTTCCTTATAGAGCTGAAAACTACTAAACTTGGTTATTGTACCACATTCAGTGGGCTGGTCTGTCTTACATTAATTAATAATCAAATCATCCTTCATAGATATGTACACAGACCAAACTGATAAAATAGATACAAGGTTGAGAATCTTTCTGGTGATTCTGAGTAATGTTAAATTGACAGTGAACACTGTCAAGAATGGTTAAATATATTACCAATGTGCTTCCTGTTCTAAAGTAGCTTGTGACCTGAAGACATGAAATGAGACAATAAATGTGGTGCAAGAAAATCACCCTTATGATATTCTATATACCTACAAGAGTCTGATTTGGTTAAAAAAAAAAGAGGACATAAATTTTGTTTGAACTACCTCTTTCATGCAACTGCAAATACCTTATATTAACAGTACACAGAAAATAAAAATTATCATATTCTCTTAATATACCATTGAAATGTGTTTATTAGAATAAAGTTACTTTTATTAGTTTTGGCATTCTTATGTTTTGAATATATATATATATATATTCCATCCAGCATCTGATCATAATTATTTCTACAACATTAGATACATAATTTAAAGATTTGGATTACTATTGCATAGCTTTTGCTCTCAAAACCAACCCTGTTTCCCTCTTGCTATTAAGTGAGTAAGTCTTAGTCTGGTACTGATTTTCTTTTAAGTCTAGATTTTGTTTTTTCCTTCATAAATATGTTTTCTAATTGTGTCTACCATGAGGCTCCAGTAGTGTAATTATTCAGTTTTATTAATTTACTTTCTTTGATTATTTTCTTCTTGTGTTTTCCACAGTCCCCAATATAATCCTTATGCCCTCTTTGCCTCAAATCGTTTCTGTTGGCAGACACAAAGGCCCAGCCTCCCAAACACAATATGGAGTAATTGACCCCAGTGGAAGCCTGATATTATAATAGGAGTTCTTTCCCTTACACTGTTCTTCCTGTGAGTCTTATGAGCTAGAGAAGTGACCGGTACCTGGATTGGTGTGTAGAATCATAGAATGAACTAATATTTCTTTGTAGCATATATTTGGAAGTTTTGGAGGACTGTTTTCATTTTAATATTCTTTCCAATATAAAGCCACCTAAGCAATAATTCACGCTGAAATATGGGTTTAAGCCAGAAAAACCGTGTCATAAACGTTAGTAATAGCAAATGAGAAGATGTCTCTTAGTAAAAATTGTAAGAGTGATTCTAAGCGAGAATCACATTTTAATAGAAGTAGTAGAAAAATTATACAAATGAAATAAAATGTGCCAGATAAGGACAAAGGCTCAATGATATAGCATGTAGAAGAAAATCTCTCAGTGCCTTGTGCTCATTTCCATGTCCAACATTATTGTCTCTGTAACAGAGAATAAAACACCAGATTTCAGGTGCTTTAAAGACTAAAGCACCATGACAGCCTTAGTGAGTCAGTGGAAGAAAGCAGCTGAGTTTAATAATGAGACACTCAATCAAGTCCAAGTTTTCAACATTTTCTCTGGAGACTGTACAATTTACCAGAACTATCCATGCCAATTTCCCCAATTACATTACAGCAATGGCTTCAAGTGCTCACAAAAATAATCAATAAAAGTAGCATGTCCTTAATGAATTACAGAATCCCAATACAAGATGCTGTTAGTAGAAAGGAATCATTCTTAAATTATTTACAGGGTACAAACATTATTAACCACACTTCAAATAAGTCTAGAAATTAAAATTATGTAGTTTTAGGCCTAAGAGACATTGTTTTCTTCACCATCCTATAGGACAGGGTGGAGAGGCATTCATTAAAGCAAGAATGAGGATATCCAAATAGTCTAAGATTCATTCTTCAAATGTTTCACTCAGCTTCTAACATGTGGGTAGACAGGCTCTTGTGCCAAAGCAAGCCTCAGTCTGTTTGGTGATAATTTTGTATGTTGGTTTTGATTACTGTTATTTCAATTGAATAATTGAATAACTCTGACATCACAGTTACGGCTTTCCCTTAGCTGAAGGTCACAGCTGTCTGTGCAAGGATTGTCTGGGATATATTTCCCATCCATCTCTGCAATCACTGGCTTTTATGCTACAGTTCTATCACTGGAGTCTTCATACCAATGCTGTAGCCTTTCACCTCTTAAAAGAGATAAGGATGGTGTTTCAACCACTCAACAACTGGTTAGCAAATTGCAGCTCTCAGTGAATAGAAAAAATAGCAGGGACCAGAAAAAATAACAGGAATGATACAGAACAAAGAATCTGTGATGGGGAGGAGACACAGCCTGAAATTCCAGTGTCATCTTCCTGACCGAGGAAAAACTCACACTGACATGCTCAGTTTAATATCTTTTAAATATAGAATTAAATCAGAATGATAATGGCTTCAGCCCATTGTTCTGAGATCTTAAGTTACATATGAAAGTGCATGATTAACTACAACTTGTTCCATAAATATCATGTTTTTTATATTGAAAAAGTGTTCTTCCTATATTTATAATAAGGCTATTTTTGGGGAAAATTTTTGGAATCATTTTGTGTGAAGTTCTTTGAAGTTCCTGATGATGATGGCAAGGAGAAGGGAACATGGGAAGAAGGAACTATATTCACATCATTGTAGTGAGCATATAAATAGCATTAGGGCCATAGAGAATGCAGGAAATAATTCAGTCACTTTTAGTCTGCCATGATGTTTCAACCATAAGTATCTCTGCCAGGTTCCAGAGTGGCTCTCGATGCTGACTGATCACTTATTGTTCCTCTACCTGTTCTTGCTTCAGTTTCTTCATGGTACCTTGACTCCTGAGTGTTGAGACTGTCTGTGTCTGAGAAATAACTCTTTCAGTACATCCAAACAATTATGCTGGAGACAGTGCACATTAGATCTGGGCTAAAATATTGAGTGTTATTTCTAGTTTGGAACTGACTAGTTTCTGAACTTGATCAGGAAAAAAATATTTTCCAAGTTGTTCTCTGGATCTGTGAAGATGAAAATTATATATATATATATGTATACATATATATATGTGTGTGTGTGAACATATATATATATATATATATATATACACACATGTTGAAATAAGAGTAAATATATCTGAAATGTACCAATCACAACACAATGGGACGCTCTATTTGTAGTGATGCTGAAGAAAACAGAGACACAAAATCCAGTGTTTTGTGGATGATTCTTGGTCGCTTGATTGAGTGTTCTGGTCATTTCCAACTTTAGCTACTTGATGAGAATGACATCTATAGATAATGCTATAAAAATTAACAGGTTAGTGTTAAGCTTTGGAAATAAAGCACAGTATGTGCCCATTCCATTGGCCTCATATTGGAGTTAGAGAATCTAGAGTTTTAGGGCAAAAATAGGAATTTATCTTCAGTTGCAAAGAACATGGAGTAGTGATTATATGGAGTCCTGGATGTGCATGATTGACAAGCATCCTGAATGAGCCTGATGCTGACTATTCAGCACTCCATTTCAGGAATAGCTATTTTATTACATTTGCTTACAGTAGTGCGAGGAGAAGCCCCATGGCACCAAACTCTGTGAACCAAGTCTGTTGAAACAGCATTAACATCGTCTGCACAGGAAGTGCACTGAAAATTTATGGAAACGGTGCAATCTGCTGAGGCATCTGGGGCTGCTCTCTTCATCAACCCATGCTATTTTCAGGTGTTGAAAGAATAGAAACCAAGTTGGATGATAAGACAGCTTTGAAAGCTCAAAGCCCAATGCTTAATCTCAGCTGATGAAATAAGTTCCTTTGTGTCTTTAATCTCACAGTTCACCATGTCACCTATATAAAACAAAATAAATTCTAAATGGAGTACATGAAAAGGATGTCAGAAATATATGGGAAATACATTGTGTATAATTTTACAAATGTTGGAAACTAAATGGATTTGACTAAATTAAGCCTTTCCAGACAATAAGATTCCTATAAATACATGAAAGGATAATGCACAGATTGGACCAAGCTTTGTAGCATGTACAAACATCTTAGGTGCAAATTTAGTCATAGAACTCAAGGACAGTAATATGTTCTCAGAATTGTATCATTAGGCAGTTTTGTCATTGTGTGGAACAGCACTGAATGTACCCACAGACCTAGTGGCATTGACAAGCTCCGACCAAATGTTTAAAACAATTCTCACATTCTCTTCAGCTCAGCTTTCTCAGGTTCAGAATTCTTTTCCATATTGTGTAGTAAACAATGCTTCTAAAATCATTTACTATCCCAGTCCAATACATACCTGGACCTAGGAATAACCCCATTATCACAGTAATTCTAGTTTTCATTTTAAAATAGTTTTTTTTCCCTTTGAGCAGAATTGTCATTGTGTGGAACAGATCTCTCTGTTATTTAATCCAAATTTTAGGCATTTCTTCATACCTGGCAGAATCCCTTCTACAAGTTTTGCTAGTATCCTTGTATTTATTTAAGAAAATCCTTTCACTATTCTCATCACTTTGATATTTTTTCAATACTTGGGTTTAGTGAGATGGAGCCAGGATTGACAGGCAGGAGACACGCACCACTAGTTTTCTAGTTTCAAACGTCTTATTTTTTTATGTTTTTTTTTTAAATTTTATTTTCTATATTCTTTGTTTACATTCCAAAGGCTTTCCCCTTTCCCAGTTCCCCCCTCACCATGTGTCCCATAAGTCCTCCTCCCCCCCCCGGCCCCCTGCACATTCCCCAATGACCCCTCAACGCTTTCTCTGTTCTGGTACTCTCCTGCAAGGCTGGAACCAGTCTTTTCTGGACCAGTATCCTCTCATTCCTTCTTCTTGAGAATCTTTTGATTTGCTAATTGTGTCTTGAGTGTTCAGAGCTTCTGGGCTCATTAATATCCACTTACCAGTGATTGCATTTCATGTGTATTCTTTTGTGATTGAGTTAACTCACTTAGGATGATATTTTCTAGATCCAACCATTTTCCTACAAATTGCATGAATTCATTATTTTTAATTGCTGAGTAGTATTCCATTGTATAAATATACCACATTTTCTGTATCCATTCCTCCTTTGAGGGACATCTGGGCTCCTTCCAGCTTCTGGCTATTATAAATAAGGCTGCTATGAACATAGTGGAGCATGTGCCTTTATTGCATGCAGGGGAATCCTCTGGGTATATGCCCAGGAGTTCTTTGACAGGGTCCTTTGGAAGCGTCATGCCCAATTTTCTGAGGAACCGCCAGACTGATTTCCAGAACGGTTGTACCACAAACTTCTTATAATCACATTTATTTCATTTTCAGAACAATCACCTACAATTTATCCCATAAGGCAAGGTTAGCGATGGATTTCACATTCCTATGGTCCATAAGACACAGAACAGCATGCCATTAAACCAAGCTTAAGTGGAAGTAAAAATATACAGGAAATAGAGTTGTCATGAAACACATAAAACAGGGCCTACCACTATCATATATGTAGTCAGTGAGTGATTCACACATGCAAAAGTTTTGTTATGTTTCACAAGGTTGTATCTTTAACATACAGAATTTTTGAATCAATAGAAATGATTGTTTGCTGTAAGAGATAAAACAAAGCAGTAGAAAGATGAGGATAAAGAAAAGTTATAAGTCTTTTTATAGTATGTGATTTTTCTGAGAGGAGATAAATAATGTAATAAAACCAACGGTAGGATTTGTGGTCATTTCCTTTCCTCTGCTATACATAGTTAAACTTGAATATCAAAAAGCAAGTGTGGTTTTAGAAGTTGCTGCCATCTCTGCCTAGTTCTTCACGAATTGATAGAAGTCAGAAGAATGAACACAGACTTTTCAGCCAAGTGTCCTTTGGGAGGACAACACATGCCCTTTGGGGTTTCTGGAGTGTAAAAGGGAGGTGCAGTTCCTGCGGATGAAGCAGTGAGTGAAGCAGGGTAGGTATGGGGAGTCCTGAACAGCATACGAAGGACTTAGAAACATGTTGTAGCCAGGAAGGCATTCAAGTCAAAAGGTCAAAGAAGCACTAAAGGAACTAAAGAGTACGTAACAGGAGCAACGAGAGCATCCATGTGCAGGCACGCTTGCCCTTCCTTATTTTTTCCTACATCCATTTATGCAACACAAGCTTCCTGATTTTGTGACATCAGCCTCCTTTAACGATCAAGATATTAAATGATTCCCTCTCAGTACTGAAGCATCTCTCCAGTTTTATGCTACTTTTCACATTTCTCCCCATAGAAGTCATCATTGTTAGAAAGGCCTCTACATCTCTCCTCAAACTCATTATACAAGAAATCTCATAGTTCCTTATGGGAACTATGGTGGGTGGGAACTGGGAAAGGGGAAAGCCTTTGGAATGTAAACATAGAATATAGAAAATAAAATAAAAAAATTAAAAAAAAAAGAAATCTCAGATAAATTGAATTGAGGTAAATGGGACGTGAGTTATTGGTAAAACCCTTCCATGTCACACCACTCCTTGGAAATTGAACCACACTGTGGAACCAAACCTGTATCCTCACCTACTAAGCCACAAAGAACAAATAGCTCTTTTTCTTTCTTCAAAGTCCTATACTGTTAATGATCATTCTAGAGAGCAGGATTTGCAATTAACCTGTGTGAGAGTAGAACCAAGGATGAGGAGTGAGAGAATAACAAGCACCATGGTACAGATCTGAGTTTATTGCCTAGAGCATAAGCTTATGTGCAGTGTTTGAGCAACCACAAATCCCTAAATCCCTGGCCAACTGTTTCTTGCCACACCAGGGTGAGGATGCAGGGATGCAGCCCCCTCCCTGGCCTGGGTTCTTTTTTGCTCCACGTCAGGATTCATCTTAAATCTAAGCCCTCGAGTGGCATTCAAAGAGTCTCAGGAGCCTATGACGTCTTTCTTACCATCTCACTTTTTCCTTCAAAATGTTGACTTCCATATCTCCCATAAATATAAGGATGAAATTAAAGTAATATATGTGTATGTGTATGTGTCGTGTATGTGTATATATATTCCTCTTCCAGGAAAGGGAGTTGTGTAAACCACTATGGTGTTCCCATTCATTATTTTAAGGCATATTTTCTTGTAACTCAGGTGTATTTTGTGTATCTGTGTATAACGGGTGAGAAGGCACTGATGGATGCCAAAAGAAGATATCAAAGACCCTAACTCTAGAGTTACAGGCAGGTGTGGATGTTGGAAAATGAACTTCATATCTCTGGAAGAGTATCAAGTGCACGTCACCATTAATCCATTGCTCCTGGCTATTTATTAGAAGTAGTAGTACTGTTACTATGTGTGATGTATGCATAACAGTGTGAAGTTGCCAGGGAACAGGTGTGGAAATCATAAGAAAACTTGTGGAGTTGGTCTGCTACCTATATGGGTTCAGAAAATAGTAGCCAGGTGTGTCATTTGCAGGGCAAAGACCTTTAAACACTCAACCATCTTGTTGGCCCAGTTTCTCAATCTTGTAGTAAATATTTGCATTTTCAACTGGAATTCCTAGGTACTAAAACTCTCTTATTCTTCTCACTGGCAAGAAGTTATCCATGAACGATGTAGTCAGTCTCCTACAGAGGATGGCTTTCAGTGATAACCTGCATCAAAGATGATAAGAATTCAATAGTGACATTCAGACACAGATAGTTCAGTTGATTATTGGATATGTTTATCTTGACTGATGTAATGAGTTTCCATAAACTGTACACCTTAAAACAACACAAGTAGATTTTATCTCATTTCATTCAAATATCAAATCTGTTTATTAGCATTCCCTCCAATGACTCTAGGCATGAAATTGTTCCAGGCTTGCTTCTCTTAACTGTAAATATGAGAAGCTCCTTAACTTGAAAACTCAACATTCCATTCATCATCCATCTACATATGCTATTTCTCAAATGTCTTTGTGTTTCTATTCTCTGCTTTTGACAGTAGTAACCATATTGAAATAAGGGCCAGCCTATTCCACTATGACCTCTATTATCTTAACTATACTATTTATGACCCCTTTAAATTAAAGTCACAATCTAAGGAACTAAGGATAAAGTATGGAACAGCTTCAGGAGACACAATTCAACACAAAAACCATAAATGTTCACCTTAGGGGAAAATCAATGTGATTTTATGACTGATATATGCTACATAATGTCCATTGTGAGCTCCTTATAAAGGAAATTCTGAAGAGGGTAATTCTATATGTACAACTTAAAAGGGTCTCTGGGTCATTGGACAGAGGTAATGAAAGTAAGAAAAATAAAAGATATTGTATTTTCACATTAAAATTTATGAAGAAGTCATAATGATATAATGCAAGGTAAAGTGTGGGGCCAGGTAAGAATCCATCCAGGTAAGAATGTGTGTCTAACTAATGTGATGTACTAGCTCTGGGAGATTAATATGAAGTCATAGCCATTAAGAAACACCATTCTTAGACCAAGAGAAGGATCAGAAAGTCCTGTGTTTCAGAGACTGAAGAAGTAGTTCAATGGTTAACAATACTTGCTCCAGATTCATATGACTTAAGGCCAATTTTCAGCTACATTCTAAAGTTAAATAATTTTCTCTCTTGATTTCTACACAATATGAGTCAGGAAATTTGCATCATGATAATATTTTAAATGCTACAAGACTCATGTTTGTGTCAAGGTCACTGATATAATACTATATATAATGAGCAACAGAGATGAAATAGTTTAAAAGCAAATGTTTACTTATTTATAACCAAGATTAACAAATTGCACACTATAGTCAAAGGAGAGGAATTGCCAATATTTTCCTGAATGGTTAACAGCAGCTCACGGTTGAAAAGGTGAAAAATAGATGAACCATGCTTGTACCATGTGTCCAGGATTGGATATTGATGCACATTCATTTAAATTTAAGCTTTAACAGTTTCTAAATTCTAATTGCATTTCACATCGAAAGTGTATTTTCCTAACATTTTGTTGTAATTAACTAAGCTACTTAAAAAATGATTAACAGTCACAGATTATTGTTATTATTATGGATTAGGAAATGTATGTAAATATTATAGCACATCATTATAGAAAATTACAAATGATTGTTTTATAGTTTTTCTAATTTAGTACATTTAAATGATACAGTAAATTAGCTTGCATAGTATTAAATATATCTTTTTTCCTGGCACTTCCTACTAAGTAAGGTCATGGAGTTTTATTTTAAGAAATTATTATTAGATACATTTTGTTTCTATTCATTTAAAGAGTATCTATATTTAAAATAATAGGTAAGAATGAAGCTTATTTTAAGCGCTGTCCTTGAGAATTAAAGTATAGTCATGAACTAGCCTCCAAGATGGATATTTAAGCCCTTTCCTCTACCTTTTTATTATGGTAAAATCAACTTCCAGAGCTTGTAATACTATTAAATTTATAAGTTGAAAGTATTTAGCTGTAAAACACCACCAAGAGCAAACATTTTGATATAATATTTGACAGTCTTAAATTATTTCTTTTTCCATCATATATTTAATTTTTCTACACTTTGGAGTCAATTTATATAATTAATATTTTGCTAAAAATATTCATTTCTACAACATCTTCAAATGTTTTAGCATATATTTAAATCTGATTATATTTTAAGCACCTCGTGTTCTGCTATACTCATTTTTCTGTCTTCTTTAGTGTGTTTCTGTATGTATGTTTCTTTGTGTGGGGGCAGTGTGTGTGTGTGTGTGTGTGTGTGTGTTATTGTGTGTGCAGGTGCTGGATGTCAAACACTCTTAGATGTCAAATGACAACCTTGGGGAGTAGGTTCTCTCCTGCCAGTTCCTAGAATCCCTAGATTGAGCTCAGTTTCTCAGACCTCAGCTGTGTGCTCATCTACCCACTAAGAAATTCCACCTGCTCTTAATGTTTTCTCTTCTGATACTTAATTATTGTTTTCTACTGACAATATTTTCTCTCTTCCTGCTTTTTAGTTTCTATCTCTTGAAATCTGACAGAAAATGCATTTGTGACTCTTAGTGTTATTCCCTCCTGTATGGTGCAGCCTGCTTTCAACTGCATAAATGATAGTTTATCATGAATATAAAATTGTTTGAGAAAAGTTGGGATTTTGTTATACAA
Source organism: Apodemus agrarius (assembly GCA_964023405.1). Taxonomy (NCBI): domain Eukaryota; kingdom Metazoa; phylum Chordata; class Mammalia; order Rodentia; family Muridae; genus Apodemus; species Apodemus agrarius. The sequence goes on from OZ030016.1 coordinate 67,822,933, forward strand.
TGTTTCCTGATTTCATTTTATCTCTTCTTTATGAGCTTTCTAAAATTTCACAACTGAGTAAGAAAAAATATTTTTCCTTTGTGTATCCAGCATAATGTAAATGAATATTGAAAACTAATATTTTCATAGTTGATAAGACACCTGAATGTTTTCTTGAGCTTCAGACTGCTCATAACCAGTGAAATAAATGCATGGACTATCAGTCCAGTCTGATAAATGTTATAATGAGTGTTTAATGGACCCTAGATAAAATGTGCATCCTTGCAAACTTTTAAGTGTCCCTTCCTTTATTCTCCATTAGAATTAAAAGTATCTACATGTCTTTTTAAATTGTGTTTTATTTCTTTATTTTTAATTTAAAGTATAGTTGCATCATTTTCCCCCTTCCTTTCCTCATTTCAATCCATCCTGTTTTGCAAGCTCTTGGCTTTCAAATTCATGGCCTATGGGCTTTTACTCTTTAATTGTTTCTCTCTCTCTCTCTCTCTCTCTCTCTCTCTCTCTCTCTCTCTCTCTCTGTGTGTGTGTGTGTGTGTGTGTGTGTGTGTGTGTACATATATACTCCTGGATTCTTTAACACAATCTGCCCATTACACATAATGTTCCTTTATTTATATGATTTTAGGACTGACCACTTGCTATTATATAAGTATTTCAGGGATTCTTTCCATTGGTAAATTCACTCAGGATTCCTCACTTGATTATAGTTCTTTGTCTTCCTCTGAGAGTTTTTTTTTTCCATGTTAGCATGTCTGTTGGTGTCATTCTTGTTCAGATCCTATATTAGGAAGCTGCAATTATATTATTGTAACTTCCCTGACATTTCTAGAAGACAAGAATCCTTTTCTGATGTCTTCCATTGTTTTTGCTCCCTCATCCCTTTCTCTTATGTTTTAAATATGAAATCCCTACCCAGAGTATATTCCAATTTCCCCTGACCCTCACTCCACTTTCAATATTAAAATAAAACATTCCCAGGATCCTTTCTATTAATCTAATTTATTACCTGTTCTTGTACTGGTAGTTGTACAAGTTGAGTATGTAATGAACAAAACAAATTTCTACAAGTTACTTGTAGATAAATATTGTAAAATAATACAAGAAAAAGCTGTACCCATTTTTAGTATTCCTCTTAGTGATTGATTGTGAGGTTGGAAAGGAAATCGAATTTAGAAGAGACAGGAGAGAGAACGGCAAATTGGAGCATGGACCTTCAGCACTCCCCACTCCCACACAAAATGTTTTCTCTGCTTTTCTGGGGGAGCAGCCAAGAATTCCATTGCCTTACTTCTTACCTGATGGGAACATTTTTATTGACTTTCCTTAAGGATGATGATTTTCTGGGGCTCAGGCAGCTCACCCCAACAGGAACTGATAAGACCACACAGGAAGCTTATTGAACTCATTGCTGCCCTACCAAGACTTCTCAGAGTAGTTAATGGTTTTTAAATATGTACCTGCTGTGTGCCAGCCCCTCAGTCCTCCCCTTTGGTTATTTTCAAGCAGAAGTAAGTCTCCACTGGATCTTTTAAGCCTGCACTTTGCTCTATTTACAACGGAATGTTTATTAAAAACTCTTTTATTCATTCATATATATCCTCTTCAAAATAATTTGGAACTCTCAAGACTAAAGAAAGAATTATTTACTAGTGCCAGTTTCTTTCTATTTTTACATTCTATTCTTCATATCAATGAGAAATTGATGGTAAAAAATGAGCACAAATATCGATTGTATTCACTTCATGGCTTTGCCTGGGAGTCTTCTGAGAATCTGCAAGAAGACAAATCTTTAGTAATTATTTGTCCATTCTGATTCCCTGCTTGAAATTGAAAACAAAACAAAAAAGGAAACAAACAATAACAGCAAAACAAATGCTCGAGCATTTTTAGATTCTAAAACCTTGTATTGAGTATTTTCAAACTGAAAACTTCTCTCTATATATATATCTATCTCTCTCCCTCCCTCCCTCCCTCCCTCCCTCTCTCTATCTCTCTCTATCTCCCTCTCTCTCTCTCTCTCTCTCTCTCTCTCCCTCCCTCCCTCCCTCACACACACACACACACACACACACACACACACACACACTTTTTATTTCTTTAAAATATCTACTCTGAACAGTGCTTGTTTTTATGAGTTATTATTTTCACACCATCCAATTTCCATTTCCTTGGACCCAAATGTTCAATGCTACATCTAATTCATTAAAGTGTTGAAAACCCAGTTCTAGGATTTATTTTTCATTTGCATAATACTACTTTGCAAATTCCATTCTTTTTCATATTTATTTGCTTGGATTAACTTCCTCTTGTTTACCTTTAATTTCTTAAGTTCATAATTGATTCCAAATTTGTCTCTCATTCTTGCATGATTATGTCATTTGGAATAAGCATTTTCTGGTTGGTGTCCCACCACACAATTTATCCAAATGATTAACAAACTTGATCACCTGTGTTTTACTAACCATGATAGGATTTAAGGGTGGAGTAAAATTAAATTTGGTACTGCCAAATGTGGTACTTGTTTATATGAAAAGGAGAAATTAAAACTATCCATATATAAATTCATAGATATAATTTGATAAAATTTGAAATAAATCAAGGCCTTTACTCTGCTAGAAAACAGGGGAGTGCTGTCTACATTAAGGGAATATTTCTTTGTGATAATTGAAAAACAAATGGATGCCTTGCCAAGGGTATGTGATAGAAAGGGATTTGATGCAACAGAGAACTCAGCCATAGGTTTCAAATTGTATAGGCAAGCATGAATTTCCACAAAAGGAACCTGGTGACATATACCAGTCACCTTGGCCTGAGCTCCCCAGCACTGCTCATCACTAGATAGTTTTCAACTCTATTCTTGCACTTTCTCCTCTTAATTTTAAACTGCAGTTTATCTTATATCACCCTCCAGTGAAAGGCAATATTACTCTGTACATGCACAGAGATGAATAGAGATGCCCAATAGAAACTTCCTCTTCTTAGCAGCACATTTAATTTTCAAAATCATTTTGCAATCACGTAATAATCTATACGTGCCCTTTCTCTTTCTTATTAAATGTATCATTTCTCATGAAATTAAAACTTTGATTCAGGCCAGGCAGTGGTAGCACCTGCCTTTAGTCCCAGCATTTGGGAGGCAGAGAAAGGCGGATTTATGTGTTCGAGGCCAGCCTGGTCTACAGAGTGAATTCCAGAACAGCCAAGGCTACACAGAGAAACACTGTCTCGAAAAAAAAAAAACAAAGCAAAACAAAACAAAAAACTTTGATTCAACTTATTTCTTTCTTCTAATAAATCACCTCTCCACTCCATTGCTATCATAGCCTAAGTATAAACAAATAAAATATCTTCACTACATTCTTAAAATAATACTTTATACACTGCCAATATCCCACCCATTTAAGAAATTAATAAAGAAAACCCAGACTTTCACTTACTTGATCTATGCTCATTATTGATAACTCATTTTCAAATGTGGTCTTCTCTCGGTATTGACTGGGCCTCAGCTGGCATTCCATAATCTGTGTTGGAAGTGACACTGTTGTTCATGCTTCTATCAAATGCTTCTTCTCTGTCCCCTTGGAAATCCTCTCCCCAGCCCCATATTTCCCATTGTGCTTCAGTTTACCTTTTGGGGCTTTGACTTTCTAAATCAATTTCAAGTGCCAACATATATGCCTAGTTGTATATTTATTTCTGTTCTTATCATTTCATGTTGAAATGCTCACAAAACCTGTTTCAATAGCTTGTAACTTGGGTGTCTCCTAGATGTCTGTCTGAACTTCGAATTTCTGTGGCAATCCTTTTCCTTTTTGCCAAATAAATATCATCTTCAGCTAATCTGTCTTTCTTCCAGAAGTTGGGTATCACTTAGGAATCTCCATTCTTCATTGGCCCACACAACCATCAACCAAGATCATGACACATCATTCTACTCTAGTTTACTTATGAGAATTTTCACACCATATCCTACATCAAGCTCTGTCATTTATCACATATTTCGCCTGAAATTAAAAAAAAATACCCACTTGAGGGAAAGAATCTACTTCAGGTAAGGAAGAAAGGAGTCATGGAATAATGACTTTCAGATTAAGTGAGACCATTTGTTTTCAGGAGACTTGTGTTCAACGAAAAGAAAAACTGGTGAGAACCGAAGATGGAGACAGAACTCAGAACTCTGGAGAGGATCATTAAAGGTTATGGCATCTGTAAAATGCTGACTTTACATTGTATAGTATACTATTGATTTTATTTGTCATAAAATTATCATGTCTGACCATTGATAAGTGAAAAAAAAACACCCTGTGCTAGGGCCAGATTATTTGATTTTTGTGTGGAGTACTATTGAATATATCTACTGTATTTTCAAATAACGTTTAGTCTGTGGGTGGTAATTTCTTGAGTATTTTTTTGACATTTGAAAGCCAAGAGCTTGCAAAACAGGATGGATTGAAATGAGGAAAGGAAGGGGGAAAATGATGCAACTATACTTTAAATTAAAAATAAAGAAATAAAACACAATTTAAAAAGACATGTAGATACTTTTAATTCTAATGGAGAATAAAGGAAGGGACACTTAAAAGTTTGCAAGGATGCACATTTTATCTAGGGTCCATTAAACACTCATTATAACATTTATTTTCTAGTTCCATCCATTTCCTGCAAAGCCCATGATATCCTGGATATTAATAGCTGAATAGTACTCCATTGTGTAAATGAACTGCATTTTCTGAATCCATTCTTCAGTTGAGGGACATCTGGGTTGTTTTCAGCTTCTAACTATTACAAATAAGGCTGCTATGAACACATTGGATCATGTGCCCTTGTGGTATGGTAGGGCATCTTTTGGGTATATGCCCAAGAATGGTATAGCTCAGTTTTTAGGTAGAACTATTTCCAATTTTCTGAGGAACTTCAAGATTGATTTCCAGAGTAGTTATACAAGTTTGCAACGATGGAAGAGTATTCCTCTTGCTCCACATCCTCAACAGCACCTGCTGTCACTTGAGTTTTTTATTTTAGCCATTCTGATTGATGTACAGTGGAATCTCTGGGTTTTTATTTGCATTTCCCTTATGAGTCCTGAGAGTCTCTCACTTCCCATGTCTCTGGAAATTTCCAGAGGATCCCCCACTGCTCATCCCCCAAGGTTGTATATTTTCATTCATTCTCCTGGTCTTCTGGGTTTCTCTCCTCCCCCCTCCATAAGTCCTTGAAATATTCAAGGACTTTGAATATTTCTTTAAGTGCTTCTTGGGTCTTTAAAATTATTCTGCTGAGAATTCTCTGTTTAGCTATGTACCCCATTATTTACTTGGGTTGTTTGGTTTTTTGGAACTTAAGTTCTTTATATATTTTAGATATTAGCCCTCTATCAGATATAGATCTAGTGACATTTTTTCCCAATATGTAGGTTGCCAATTCATCCAATTGATAGTGTCCTTTGCCTTACAGAAGCTTTTTAATTTCATGAGGTCCCATAGGTCTTATTTATCAATTGTTGGTCTTAGAGACTGAGCCATCACTGTTTTGTTCATGAAATTTCCCCCTTGTTCAAGACTGTTTTCCTCTTTCCCTTCTATTAGATTTAATATATTTGGTTTTATGTTGAGGTCCTTGATCCACTTGGACTTGAGTTTTGTGCAAGGTGATAAATATGGATCTATTTTATTCTACATACAGACCACCAGTTAGACCATCACCACTAATTGAAGATGCTTTCTTTGTTTTTATGCTATGATTCCTTTTCTTTTCTTTTCTTTTCTTTTCTTTTCTTTTCTTTTCTTTCTTTTCTTTTCTTTTTTCTTTGTCAGGAGACTTTTAATGACTATTACTGTTTCCTTAGGGGTTATGGGACTGTTTAGATAATTTATCTGATCTTGAAATAATTTATCTGATCTTGATTTCAATTTGGTACATCGTATCTGTCTAGAAAATCACCCATTTCATCTAGGTTTTCCAGTTTTGTTGAGTATATGATTTTCTAGTAGTACTATTTTTTTTTAATTTCACCAGTTTCTCTTGCTATGTCTCCATTTTCATTTCTGGTTCTGCTAGTTTGGATACCTACTCTGTGCCCTCTGGTTATTTTGGCTAAGCGGTTTATCTATCTTGTTGATTTTGCCAAACAGCCAGTTCTCGGTTTTGTTGATTCTTTTTATAGTTCACTTTGTTTCTAATTGGTTGATTTTAGCCCTGAATCTATTTCCTCCTGTCTACTCCTTTCTGGTGTGTTTGCTTTTTTTCTATGCTAGAGCTTCTAAATGTGCTGTCAAGTTGTTAGCATGTGATCCCTCCAATTTCTTTCTGAAGGCATTTAGTGCTATAAATTTTCTTCTTAACTCTGCTTTTATAAGTTTCCTCTTAACTTTGCATCCCATAGTTTGGGTATGCTGTGTCTTTATTTTCCTTGAATTCTATATTCTATTTTGCTTTTTTTTGTTTCTTTCTTGGCCAAGTTATCATTTAACAGAAAATTGTTCAGTTCCTGTGAGTGTGTGGACTTTCTGTTGTTTTTGTTTTTGAGGTCCACACTTAGTCTGGCATTCTGATAGAATGTATGGGATAATTACAATCTTCTTGTATCTGTTGAGGCTTGCTTTTTGTCTGATTATATCAATTTTGGAAAAGGTTCCATGAGGTGTAGAGACGAGGTATATTCCCTTGTTTTGGGGTGAAATGTTCTGTAGATATCTGTTAAATCCATTTGCTTCATAACTTCTGTTAGTTACACTGTGTCTCTATTGAGTTTCTATATCAAAGACCTGTCCATTGGTGAAAGTGTGTGTTAATGTCTCCCACAATTATTTTGAACTTTAGTAAAGTTTATTTATTAAAGTGTCCTTGAATTTGGAGCATAGATGTTTAGATTTGAGACTTGTAGATGGATTTTTCCTGTGGGATAGGTAAGCTGTACCACTGGCTATTGCATACCTCCTGGGATACAGGCAGGTTGTGGGGTGTGGGAGGGTATTGCCCTGTTGATCTGACCCAGGTGAAAAAGCAGTCTGGAAGGAAGATGGAGCACAGAAGGGTGGGCAGTTCCCTAGTTAGCTGGGCTCTATGGGTGTCCCAACATTCATGGGTATTTGAGAGGGAGTCTCACTTGTGTCCCTGGTTCTTGCAAGCCTCCTAGGAGGCAGGCAGGCTGTAGGCAGTAGGATGGTATCAGGACCACTGATCTAGCCCTGGTAGAGAAGCCGACCAGAAGACTCTCTCTTTAAAGGAGAATCTCAAATGTCTCTCAGTTGTCCTAGAATTTACAATGCTCCTGACTTAGTCTTCTGGGTACTGAATTATAGGCATGATTTCCTTTTGAACCTCCCAGTCAGGTGACTCAAGAATCTCCTCTCTATTAGAATTGGTTTTGGCCATTTCTGCTGTTCTGTTAATTGGAAATTATGTTTCTATATTTATTCATTTTATTTTACTTTTTTTGCATTGTTTTCTTGACAAAAGTAATAAAGCATCCATCCTGTTTTTGAGATTAATACCATGAAGGATATATTAGTCTTCATTAAATCTAGCAAGAACTTCTAGATGCATAACCCCTTTGTGATCTGTGCTGCTTCTGTGTTTTCTAATTTTGAAGAAATTATAGTGTTGTCTTGAAGAAGGAAGAGAGAAGCCAGAGACACAGTATACAACTGGAGTGTTGGATTTTCAGATTAATGTTCCAGGTCCTTCCTTACTTGCAGGGAAGATTGCAGACAGAGCTCCTTTTGCACACTTCTGTCCCACATTAAGGAAAGGGTAAAAGACTGTATGTGTTAGATATGACTGCTTCCTGTGAACTGTGGGAAATAACTGACAATTTCCAAATTTAGTTCATGTTTTGTTCCTTGAATTAGGCAAAGCATAAGGCAGAGCTCCCTAAATTCTCAGAGAAAAAGTAATGTAACAGTCACTCTCTTAGTGAGCATCATAAATACTGACATACTTAATACACATAGAAAGAAGAATCAGCAGATTGCTATTTGTGGTTGATCAAATTGAGAATTACCTACTTCTATTTGAAGAAACAGAAGTATTGCACATTCCTAACAAGCAAGAACTCTAACCTCAAGTGGTTCCTGAAAAAAAGTCAGGAATGAAGGCTAGAGAAGAAGTGGACTTACTTTCCTTTCACCCATGAAGAAGTGACTTTGCCTCAGAATGAGAAATTGCAAGGATGAAATCCAAGAGCATTTTTTGTTAGAAGGTACAAGAATTGGTTTTATGTGGTTCCTACAAAAGCCTCTAATTACTTCCCATAATAAAAACTACTTAGAACTATGATTCTTAGTATATAGGCTGTGAAGAAGCAGAAAGGAATAGCCTCTTTCCTGTGCAAACAAGAAGGTTCCTCTTGCATTCTTTGTAAGGAAAACACTTTCTTTGATCTCTGAGACAGGTTCTTACTATGTTCTCTGGCATTTCCCATATATCCCATACTGACATTAGAATGCTGTGACTCCCTTGACTAGTACCTCTCCCTACTTTTTCCATTTTTTATTTTTTTCTCATGCAACACATCCCATCGCACCTAGATCCACTGCTTCTCTGACCATGCTTCCCATTGATGCCAAACAAATATAACATAGCAAGATTCAGTAGGACTAGGCATTAACACTTATATCGAGGTGGACAAGACAACCCTTTAGGAAAAAAGGGGTCCCAAGAGCAAGCAAAGAGTTAGAGGTACCTATATCTACAGTTTTAGGAACATAATGGTGAATAAGTATGTATACTCTTCTAATGTTACCCATTAGAAGAAAGTAAATCAAATCAAAATAAAGTATCATTTCACATCAGTTAGAATAGCTGTAACAAAAATAGCATTGCTAATATCAACAAGAGTATGGGAAGTATGTCAAACATTTGTTAACTGGTGAATGAATGTAGATTAGTCTAGTCATACAAAATATTTTATTATTCAGTAAAAATGAACATAGAAGGTATAATTCTTAGTGAAATCATCAATGTTAAAAACCCTACCCATTGCATGATTCTACTTACATAAAAGTTTGGGCTAGACAGGAAATGGAGTAGAGACTGAGGGAATGGCCAACCAATAACCAGCCCCACTTGAGACCCATTCCATGGGCAAGCACAAGTCCTTAACTCTATTAATGATGGTCCGTATTGCTTTCATATAAGAGCAAGTTGTCCTCTGAGAGGCTCCATCCTTCAGCTGACTCAGACATATAAAGATACCTGCAGCCAAACAGTGGATGGAACTTGGGGACTCTTATGGAAGAATAGAAGGAAGGATTGCAGGTCTTGAAGTGAATAGGGACTCCATAGGAAGATCAACAGAGTCAACTAAACTGGGGTTCTGAGAATCTGCACACCAACCAAAGAACACATATGGGTAGGACCTAGGCCTCCTTGCACATATGTAGCATATGTGCAGCTTGGTCTTCGTGTGGGTCATGAACATCTAGAATGGGGTTATCACAAAAGCTGTTGCCTGTATGTGAGATATGTTCTTCTAGCTGGGCTGCTTTTTCTATCATCAGTGGGATAAGAAGCACCTAGCTTTGCAGTGACTTGATGTTCCAGGGTCAGAGGATACTGGAGAGGTAGGGGGCTGCTCAGGGATGAAAGGAAGGGGAATGGGGCAGAATGTAGGAGGAGGTAATTGGTAGCTGTTAGAGAGAGGGATGTAAAAATGAATAGGTAAAAAATAAATATATAAAATTAAGTTAAAAATCCAAGTCTACAGGAAAAAAAGTAAGAGAAAAAAATTTTGAGCCAGGCATGATAGCACATATCATTTTCTGATTAATCTAAAATTTTTTGAATTACATACTTTAAAGTAGTAAATATTATGGCAGATGGATACTATTGAAATTTCTTAAAGCATAAGAGATCTATCTAGGCTATTGTTCTACCCAAAATTCTCCATCACAAGTTTCTTACTTTCTATCAGAAATATACATTTAAAAATACACAAATGACTTAAATCCTGATCATAATACCAGAAGCTGTGTAATATATGGTGGGTTCCTCCTTCTTTACTGTGATTGTATAGCAGAGCTCCTGATGTGTATCATCCACATCTCTTCATACTTCGATGATGATATCATTGACTACTTGTCCTGGTCTCATCACAGTAATGAAAACCATTAATTATTCCTTATAATATGAGTGGCACAAAGAGAAATACTTGCTTTATCTGAGAGACATCCACACTTCCTGCTTAATCCTCCCTCCTTTCCTTCACACTTCAGCTGACATCATGAGTTTGAACTCTCCATTGCTCTCCTTAGCCTCCAGACCTATTTACTCTCTACTCAGTTACTACAGTAGGTTAATGTACTCAACTCTGAATACAAATACTCATGTTCCTAATATAGGAATGCCACATAAAACTCTTTTCAAGTCTTAGATAAATTCTTACCTGCATCATGAGCTAAGGAAACATCTCTTATGTTCAGTAGCAAGTCCCCTCACTGTACTCAACATAATAAAAAAAATCTTCATTCCTAGCATGCAGATAGAGGTTTCTTGCATTCTAATTGTTTGTTTCATATATACGGAGGCTATCTCTGGCCTACTTTTCATATGAAATATAATGAGATGAATGCCCAGACCACACACCACTCAGCAGCTTCACCAGAATGAACCAACATGATGACTCAATAAAGCCTCCTCCATTCATCCTGAGAGCACCTGAGGATACCTGAGGGTACCTGAGGGCACAGCACCAAAGAGAAGCCTATGGGAGGGAGGCAGCTGGCTGACCTAGACAGCTGTGCAGAGACATTTAATTTTCAAAGCTGTAGGGACTGACAGAGAAGCTCAATTTAGCTGTGAAAACACTGCCAGAGAGAAGGTGGGATGCTGAAGTGAGTCAATGTTTTAATCTGACAAAAGATTTCCATCAGATTAAATTTCCATCTTCTAAATTTAGAATGAGGAACAGCAGGCTGCCTCTCTGAGTGAGCCTTTAAATGGTATGAATGAAGGGAAATTGGCCCTATACTCACACCAGCACTCAGTAGGGTGAAACGGTATGCTGTCTGTATTTAAATTTACATGTCCTGATTGACTATTTTGAGTGCCTTTTATGTGCTTGTTTATCATTCTTATGTACTTTTAGTGAATAACGTTTCAAGTATATGTGATTATCGTTATTGGATTTTCTTATTCTTTTAACATTTTTATCAGAATTCTGTATCATACAGGGGTGCCCATGAGAAACTTAGCCTGAGTTTTGACATTCACATATGAAAGTATGTGCTTTCCTTTCTTCTTCCATAATACTTTAAACGTATTATTAATTTTTATTTATGGTTATGTCTGTCTGTCTCTGCCTCTGTGTCTGTCTGTCTGTCTGTCTGTCTGTCTGTCTGTCTCTCTCTCTCTCTCTCTCTCTCTCTCTCTGTGTGTGTGTCTGTGTGTGTGTGTGTGTGTGTGTGTGTGTGTGTGTGTGTGTGATGCAGAAATCTAAAGAAGCTAGAGAGAACACCAGCCAGGGCTGGAGTTAAATACAGTTATGAGCCACCAGATTTCGGTGTTAGGAATGGAACTGGAGTTCTCTGCAACAACAGAGGGCCATTTTAGCAGCCCTTTCTTTCATTTCTCTTAAACATCATACAGACAACAAAAGTTATTATCTTTTGTATTTAAATTCTATTATTTAGTAATATTATGTAATTCAAATATATATTCACATATAACAATGTCTTGTTATACAGACAACCTCCAGAAGAGTTCTCAAACAGAACATCTCTACCTGATAAATATCATTGGTCATTCTCTTTCCTCACTGGTGGTTGCCCATCGCTGCTGCTATGGATTAGCTGTACCTTAGAAATTGAATAATATTGTATATATTTTTCAACATAAACATATGTCACTGAGCATAATATTCTTAAGGTTTATTTATTAATGTCATTGGTCAGAACTAGCTTATTTTGTGGAATGAAGAATAGTATGTCACATTTATTAGGACACATTTTTTCATTCATTCATCACTAAATGCCTACCCTTTATGTCTTTAACTGACTTTGACTTTTATGAACAGATAAAAAAGAGTCATATTTAGCTGTGTGCACAAGACTAACAAGTTTTCAAGCCTCATTTACAAAAGGAATCTTGTGTACCCATTGTGTGGTGTGTGCACCTTTTCATAGTTGCTAAGTGAGCAGAAATACTCAGCTTTATTCATAGTATATATTGTTCTACATGTTTATACATCATTGTTTAATGACAATTTTATTTCAATAATTCAATATTTCAATAATTTTGGAATATATTTTAGAAGCTAGCAGTGTGCTAGCTGACACTTTATTCTTTGGATAAAGATTAGTTCAACCACATATCTTTTCTTAGACTGGAACCCTGGCAGCCACAAACATGTACATTTCTTGGATTAAGTAAAACTATTAGGTTGATCTTAAGTCCATTCTTTTCCTTATCTACAATATAAGATATATTTCCTAATAAATAACCTTGAGTTTGATTGTGCTCAGGTTCTGTGGTGCTACAATTTAGACACTTGATTTTTGTCTCTGAGATGTGAATTGATATGTTTTCTAAGAAGAAACACCCTATAGATATGATCAACATAAATTTGTAAAAGTTTGGATTTATATCCTACAGAGGGAAGCCATTAGGAAATCCAAGGTTTTTCCATTCCCCTTTTTAGTATGAGCTTATATTTCATAACTTAGTAAGCAACCCTTCCTAATGTCATCCCTCAATTTGGTACATAATGGACCCTTCCTTGGCTTCTCCCATTGTTTCCATGGATCATGGACTTCATGAAGCATGGGTGTGTGAATGCTAATGCAAATAAAAGGGCTTATTGTCTTTCAGAATATGACTTAATATCTGTGTTTTCACCCCTTCTCTACTGATTTAAGTGCTTTCAAAAATATTTTTATAGAATTTATAATTCCTGTGTGGGGACGATTATTTTTTAAGATATATCCTGCTATTTTCAGAATTGAGTCATTTAAAGATAAAAGTATAATTTAAGGTGTAGCCAATGCACTATCATTTAAAGTTCAAAGACTGCATAAATAAAGAACATAGTTTATTATAGCTCCAAATTCTGAACATATTTTGAAATGTGTGTGCAAATGTCATAAAATTTGTAGTGATAAGAATGGCTAATAGAAACCTCTAGATTTAATGGAGTAATGGAAGTATCAACAAACTATCGAAAATCATACAGTAAAGGAAAGGTGAGACTAACTTACACATTTTGAAATACCAATTAAGGCTCCATATTGTTTCTTTCATATGTCAATGTATTCAACATGTGGTGCTATTACTATGCACTGTTATAAAACTCTTCAGAAAATGAATATACCATTGGGTCTTCATGGCACAAAACTGAGTCTTTCTTTAGAGGTAAATGAAAATATTTTATCTTTGGATGGTGGTGGTCCTTTTCCTTGACACCCTTCAGTAAGAAGCTTATGACAAGCAAGGGTATGCGCTGAACAGTCTCTGTTGTTGTTGTTGTTGTTGTTGTTGCTGTTGTTTTTACAATTTGCTGAGAAAATTTCCAAAGACACATGCTGAAACAGTTGTCCCGTGTCAGAAGCATTAGAGAAGCAAAGACCACAAGTTTTCATCCATGGGAATTTAATACAATAGGTGATGTACCTACATGATAGAACAGGCAAAGGCATACTTGGCTTGACACAGAAATCTGGAGATGAGTGAAATACCACAGCTATTTAGGACAAAACCACATGAGCAAAAATGTTTCCATAAATCGTAGAAACTATGGGTTTTCCTCAGTGGCAGTTGGAATCAAAGTGACCCTGCAAATGTATGTTATGCACTGAGGATAAAAATATGACCAAAACGGGCCCTGGGGAAGAAAGAAAAAAACTACATTGACTTCTCTCTTCTTGTCACTATCCATATCTATGCCTACAACCCCACTGGGAAAAACTGAAAGATTCTATATTCTTGGAGAGTTTGTGAAAAGATGCTTGACCAAAATAACAAGACAAATAATACACAGTTAACTATAGTATAATATTTTGACTAAATATACTTATACGTGTTTCTTTTTGTAGATTCTATAAGAATTATATGCAGAAAAATGATATAAATCATTGGTATTCATATTTATCACAAATGCTTCTGATTTTATGTTTGTATCTAATAACTTAAAATTATTAAATTAAGAATTATAGTTTTTCACTGCACTCAATGCCCACCCAGAAAAAACATCATATAACCTCAGGGCTGAGCACTGGAAGTTTGTTAGTGCATAATAGCAAAAGACTCTAAGGTAAAGGAAGGGGAGCTATGCAGACTGTGCCAATTAGCTATGGAGTAGATGAAAGAAGCTGATAGTGTAAGGGACATGGAGGAGACTGATGGGCTGTATGAACCAGACATAGATTAAAAGTCAGGGATACTAACTATCTATGGAAATCATTACTAGAAATGTTGTACAGCCCTCTGGGAGTGACCTTATCTCAGTAGCTTGAGTAATTGAGACTTGTAACTGCCCAGATACTCCTATTGAATGGACAGATCTGGAAAGCCATTCTTGAAAAAGACAGGTTATACATTTGTGGGCAAGTTCACCTCTCCTGAGACATTTCTGTGGCATGTATTTCACTGAAAAAATGGTTTTTCCACTTCAGCTGCCAATCAGTTGAATATTTATTCCATCTTCCCCATCTAATATTATTTCTTAAAGCACTGAACTATGGCAGGAGAAGAGAGCTATTAAAATAGATGATTAGGTCTTAGACTTTCAGGAAGGTTGGGAAGTCATTTAAAAGTTTCTTTAAAATTATTCATTGACCTCTTTAAAATATTGATCCACTCTAGAGTTTTCTGTGCCAAGTACAGATCTGTTTCCACAGCAAGTCAATTTCATGTGCATTTGCTGTAATAACCCAGAAAGTCTCTGTACCAAAGCATCTTTCTCTGTCTACCTATTGTTTCCCTCCTTCTTTTCTTTCTTTCCTTCCTTCCTGATTTACTTCCTTTTCTTTTTGGATGCATATCAATTTAGCCTTTCCAATTTGTGCCTAATGGAAAAAAGTAGTTATTATAAAATATGCTAAATGATAATATCTCATTTCATACCATTCACAATGTAAAAATATATAGACAGTATTGTTAGTAAAAAAAAAAAGTAAAGACAGCATTTGGGCAGCTGGGGAGACAGTTTAAATAGTTGTATGCTTGATACATAAAGCAAGAAGATCCCAGAATTCAAGAAGGCACAAGTGCATCTCTCCTTCCAATTCTGGGGAGGCAAAGAAGGGAGGATTCCTGTTACAGCTTGCCCATCAATCTAGGTGGAAAAGAGGTTAAAAGGCAGTTGAACAAACTGTCTCAAAAAGTAATATAAAGGATTGAAGAACATAGCTGTTATTGAACTCTGCCCTCTGCATATATGTACACATGTGGGAAAACATACACATACTCATACATGAAATCCCTGTATAATCACCTGTACCACATACTTCTCACAAAAAGTAAACATTCATAGCATTCAAAGAGATGAGTGCTACAGGTTCTCTCAGAACCTAAAATGGTCATATCTAGAGGCTACATACAGCCTCTGGTTGAGTGATCAGGCCACCCACCCATCTCAAAAATATTAACCCAGAATTTTTCCTGTCTAAAGAAAATGCATGGACAAAGACTAGAGCAGAGAGTGGAGGAATGACCTTCTTAGAAGAGAAAACAAAATGCCCATGGGAGGAGATACAGAGTCAAAGTGTGGTGCAGAGACTGAAGGAAAGACCATTCGGAGACTTCCCCGCTAGGGATCCATCCTAGCCACTAAACCCAGACACTATTGTTGATGCCAAGAAGCGCAGCCTGGTATAGCTGACCATTGAGAGGATCTTCCAGAGCCTGACCAATGTTGATGCAGATACAGACATGATTGAGCATGGGGACTGCAATGGAGAGTTAGGGGAGGGACTGAAGGAGATGAAGGGGTTTGCAGTCCTATAAGAAGAACAACAATATCAACCAACCAGATGCCCCAGAGCTCCCAGGGACTAAAACAACAACCAAAGAGTACACATGGAGGGACCCATGGCTTCATATGTAGCAAAGGATTGCCTTATGTGTCATCAATCGGAGGGGAGGCCCTTGGTCCTGTAGAAGCTCAATGTCCCAGCATAGTGGAAGGCTTGGGTGGTGAGGCAGGAGTTGGTATATGGGTGGGGGAGCACCCGCATAGAAACAGGGGGCAAGAGATGAGATGAGAGTTTGGGGAGTGAAACTAGAAAGAGGGATGACACTTGAAATGTAAATAAATAAAATAACCAATAAAAAAGAGGAAGAGATGAGTATTGCCATATGGAAAATATTACAAATTATCAATACTTTGGAGGTATGGTAAGTATAAATTTCTATGTCTTTTTACCATAAAATTTCTACCATAGCTATGTCAAAAGGCAATATTGTTTAATTACTCCTCTTATTTTGGACATGACTATTTTAATATTCACAGCCTTATATATATTGTTTTTATTATAAACCTGGGCACCTGGGATATTAATGTCCTTACAATAAAATGAGAATAAAGAGCACAGCCAGAGCTTCACACCTTATGTTTTGCATATCACCAAATGGGCAACCAAGAAAAGATTCAGACAAGAACTGAGGCAGAGTCTCTTTCTGGAGAAACCATATAAGAATCCAGATATGGAAGATTATTCTTGGTGATGGAACAGTAGGAGCATAAACAGGATCCAAATAGAGAAGTATCTGTGGTTCAAAGAATGAAGAAAAGCTCTGTTGCTTACAAATATTGTCTTGCTAATTTGAAATAAGTAGTAGAAGTGATGATTTGTGCATTATTAAATTACTGACTTCATAAGATGCTAGAATATTTAAAAACGGATGTTTCCAATAAGAACAAAATGGCATGCAATCTTGGATGTAGATTCCAATAGTTATATTGTCTACTCAGATTTGCAGCAGAATACAGAGTTTGCCTCTCTAAAACATTTCAGATGTTCATTCTCCTCTAAGACTTCATACCCTCTAAACCTCAGAGCACCATTCAGAGAAAGACATTTCCTTTCCAAAGTTCAAACACACTCTAGGAGGAATATGCAAAACAGAAGGGGAAGACAGCCAATACAGAGCATAAACATAAATTTTCAAAGAACTCTCTCATTGCACATGTCTATCACCCCAAAGTTAGAGGTTCAATTCAGAATTACAGTACATAGTGCAAAACTATAGACAGCACCTGCAAACATTATTTCTACAAAGTGAAGTAGAGGCTATTTAACATTGTTTCAAAACAAAACATAAGGATATAAAGACACAATAACATTTAAAGACAGTAGTGACACTGCACTGTAAAACAAGAATGAACTGTGGAAATGGACTGCACAGACATGAATAGTTGGTGTGGAAACAGATGGTGAATGAGAGTATTTCCATGTCCTAGTAGGTAGTCACCTCATCACCCAATACTAACTGGATTCATTAACTTAAAACAACAATAACAATAATAGCAATGGTAATAATAATAATAATAGAAGATAGGAACTTGAGAGAGGAATAAGGGAGTAGTTCAAGGGGTATATATGGTAAATATATATATATATTAATTTTTATTTTCTATATTCTATGTTTACATTCCAAAGGCTTTCCCCTTTCCCAGTTCCCCCCACCAAACTTCCCATAATTCCTCTCCCCCCCAACTATTCTCCAATCATTCCCCTTCCCCCCACGGTTTCTCTACAAAACTGGATCCAATCTTTACAGGCCCAGGGTCCTCTCCTTTCTTCTTCTTGGGAATCATTTGACTTGCTAATTGTGCCTTGAGCATTTAGGGCTTCTGGACTCATTAATATCCACTTATCAGTGATTGCATTTCATGTGTATTCTTTTGTGATTGGGTTAACTCACTCAGGATGATATTTTCCAGGTCTAACCATTTACCTACAAATTGCATGAATTCATTATTTTTAATTGCTGAGTAGTATTCCATTGTATAAATATACCACATTTTCTGTATCCATTCCTCCTTTGAGGGATATTTGGGCTCCTTCCAATTTCTGGCTATTATAAACAAGGCTGCTATAAACATAGTGGAGCATGAGTCTTTATTGTATGTAGGGGAATCCTCTGGGTATATGCCCAAGAGTGGTATGACAGGTCCTCTGGAAGTGACATGCCCAATTTTCTGAGGAACCGCCAAACTGATTTCCAGATGGTTTTACCATTTTGCAATACCACCAACAGTGGAGGAGTGTTCCTCTTTCTCCACATCCTTGCCAGCACTTGTTGTCTCTTGAGTTTTTAATCTTAGACATTCTGACTAGTGTGAGGTGGAATCTCAGGGTTGTTTTGATTTGCATTTCTCTGATGACTAATGATGTTGAACATCTCTTAAGGTGTTTCTCAGCCATCCGAATTTCTTCTGGTGAAAATTCTTTGTTTAGCTCTGTACCCCATTTTTGATAGGGTTATTTGGTTCTTTGGGGTCCAACTTCTTGAGTTCTTTGTATATATTGGATATTAGCCCTCTGTCGGATGTGGGGTTGGTGAAGATCTTTTCCCACTTTGTTGGTTGCCATTTTGTCCTTCTTTTTTTTTTTTATTTTTTTTATTGTATATATTCTATATTTACAATTCATTTCCCTTTTTCTGGTTCCCCACCCCCAAAGGTCCCACATGTCCTTTTCCCTCCCCCTGCTCCCGCATCCACCCCCTCCCACTTTACTGTTCTTGTACTCTCCCACAATGATGTTTTGGTCCATTCTAACACCAGTGTCCACTCCTTTCTTCTTGTGAGACATCACTTAATATATGATTTGTGTCTTTGGTGTTCCAAGCTTCTAGGCTAATATCCACTTATCAGTGACTGTATACCATGGGTATTCTTTTGAGACTGGGTCACCTCACTTAGTATGACATTCTCCAGCTCCATCCATTTCTCTAAGAATTTCATGAATTCATTGTTTCTAATGGCTGAATAGTACTCCATTGTGTATATATACCACATTTTTTGTATCCATTCCTCTGTTGAGGGACATCTGGGTTCTTTCCAGCTTCTGGTTATTATATATAAGGCTGCTATGAACATAGTGGAGCATGTATCCTTATTGCATGCTGGTGAATCTTCTGGGTATATTCCCAGGAGTGGTATGGCTGGGTCCTCCGGAAGTATCACGCCCAGTTTTCTGAGGAACCGCCATACTGATTTCCAGAGTGGTTGTACCAGCTTGCATTCCCACCAGCAGTGGAGGAGTGTTCCTCTTTCTCCACATCCTCGCCAACACCTGATGTCTTCTGAGTTTTTAATCTTAGCCATTCTGACTGGTGTGAGGTGAAATCTCAGGGTTGTTTTAATTTGCATTTCCCTAATGACTAGTAATGTTGAACATTTTTTAAGGTGTTTCTCAGCCATCCGAATTTCTTCAGGTGAAAAGTCTCTGTTTAGCTCTGTACCCCATTTTTGGATAGGGTTATTTGGTTTTCTGGGGTCTAACCTCTTGAGTTCTTTGTTTACATTGGAGATTAGCCCTCTGTCGGATGTGGGGTTGGTGAAGATTTTTTCCCAATTTGTTGGTTGCCGATTTATCCTTTTGACAGTGTCTTTTGCCTTACAGAAACTTTGTAGGTTTATGAGGTCCCATTTGTCTATTCTTGCTCTTAGAGCATAAGCAATTGGTGTTCTGTTCAGGAATTTTTCCCCTGAGCCAATGTCCTCAAGGGTCTTCCCCAGTTTCTTTTCTATTAGTTTTAGTGTGTCTGGTTTTATGTGGAGGTCTTTGATCCACTTGGAATTGAGCTTAGTGCAAGGAGATAAGAGTGGATCAATTCTCATTCTTCTGCATGTTGACCTCCAGTTGAGCCAGCACCATCTGTTGAAAAGGCTATCTTTTTTCCACTGGATGTTTTCAGCTCCTTTGTCGAAGATCAATTGGCCATAGATGTGTGGGTTCAATTCTGGGTCTTCGATCCTATTCCATTGATCCGCTTCCCTGTCACTGAACCAATACCATGCAGTTTTTAATACCACTGCTCTGTAATATTGCTTGAGGTCCGGGATATTGATTCCCCCAGAAGTTCTTTTGCTGTTGATGATAGTTTTAGCTATCCTGGGTTTTTTGTTATTCCAGATGAATTTGAGAATTGCTCTTTCTAGCTCTATGAAGAACTGAGTTGGGATTTTGATGGGAATTGCATTGAATCTGTATATTGCTTTGGGCAAGATTGCCATTTTGACTATATTAGTCCTGCCAACCCACAAGCATGGAAGATTTTCCCATTTTCTGATGTCTTCTTCAATTTCCCTCTTCAGAGACCTGAAGTTTTTGTCGTATAAATCTTTCACATGTTTGGTTAGCGTCACTCCAAGATACTTTATATCATTTGTGGCTATTGTGAAGGGTGTCATTTCCCTAATTTCTTTCTCGGCCTGCTTATCCTTCGCGTATAGGAAGGCTACTGATTTACTTGAGTTGATTTTATAGCCAGCCACTTTGCTGAAGTTGTTTATCAGTTGCAGGAGTTCTCTGGTGGAGGTTTTTGAGTCACTTAAGTAAACTATCATATCATCTGCAAATAGTGATAGTTTGACTTCTTCCTTTCTGATTTGTATCCCTTTGACTTCCCTCTGTTGTCGAATTGCTCTAGCTAGTACCTCAAGTACTATATTGAAGAGATATGGCGAGAGGGGACAGCCTAGTCTAGTCCCTGATTTTAGAGGGATTGCTTCGAGTTTTTCTCCGTTTACCTTGATGTTGGCTACTGGTCTGCTGTATATTGCTTTTACTATGTTTAGATATGGGCCTTGAATTCCTGTTCTTTCTAGGACCTTTAGCATGAAAGGATGCTGAATTTTGTCAAATGCTTTTTCAGCATCCAATGAGATGACCATGTGGTTTTTTTCTTTGAGTTTGTTTATGTAGTGGATTACGTTGATGGATTTCCGTATATTGAACCATCCCTGCATCCCTGGGATGAAGCCAACTTGATCATGGTGAATGATCGTTTTGATGTGTTCTTGGATTAGGTTGGCAAGTATTTTGTTTAGTATTTTTGCATCGATATTCATAAGAGAAATTGGCCTGTAGTTCTCTTTCTTAGTTGGATCTTTGTGTGGTTTTGGTATCAGGGTAATTGTGGCTTCATAGAATGAGTTGGGTAGTGTTCCTTCTGTTTCTATTTTGTGGAATAATTTGAAGAGTATCGGTATTAGGACTTCTTTGAAGGTCTGATGGAATTCTGCACTAAAACCGTCTGGTCCTGTGCTCTTTTTGGTTGGAAGACTGTCTATGACCCCTTCTATTTCTTTGGGGGTTATGGGTCTGTTTAGACGATCTATTTGATCCTGGTTTAATTTTGGTATTTGGTAACTCTCGAGGAAATTGTCCATTTCCTACAGATTCTCCAGTTGTGTTGAGTATAGGTTTTTGTAGTAGGATCTGATGATTTTTTGAATTTCCTCAGTTTCTGTTGTTATATCTCCCTTTTCATTTCTAATTTTGTTAATTTGAATACTGTCTCTGTGCCCTTTAGTAAGTCTGGCTAGGGGTTTATCTATCTTGTTGATCTTCTCAAAGAACCAGCTCCTGGTTTTGTTGATTCTTTGTATGGTTCCTTTTGTTTCAACTTGATTGATTTCAGCCCTGAGTTTGATGATTTCCTGTCTTCTACTCCTCCTGGGTGAAATTGCTTCTTTTTGTTCCAGAGCTTTCAAGTGCGCCATTAAGTTGCTAGTGTATGCTCTCTCCTGTTTCTTTTTGGAGACACTCAGGGCTATGAGTTTTCCTCTAAGCACTGCTTTCATTGTGTCCCATAGATTTGGGTATGTTGTGCCTTCATTTTCATTAAGTTCTAGGAATTCTTTGATTTCTTTCTTTATTTCTTCCTGGACTAAGGTATCATTGAGTAGAATATTGTTCAGCCTCCAAGCGTATGGGGATTTTCTGTTGTTTTTGTTGCTATTGAAGAACACTCTTACTCCATGGTGATCTGATAAGAGGCATGGGATTAGTTCGATCTTTTTATATTTGTTGAGATCTGTCTTGTGTCCAATTATATGGTCGATTTTGGAGAAGGTACCATGAGGGGCTGAGAAAAAGGTATAGTCATTTGCTTTAGGGTGAAATGTTCTATATATATCTGTTAAATCCAATTGCTCCAAAGTTTTGATGAGTTTCTCTGTGTCTCTGTTTAGTTTCTGTTTTCCTGGTCGGTCCACTGTAGATAGTGGAGTATTGAGGTCCCCCACAATCATTGTGTTAGGTGCAATGTGTGCTTTGAGCTTTAGTAAGGTTTCTTTTACAAATGAGGGTGCCCTTACATTTGGAGCGTAGATGTTTAGAATTGTGAGTTCCTCTTGGTGGATTCTTCCTTTGACTAGCAGGAAGTGACCTTCTGTGTCTCTTTTGATGACTTTGGGTTGAAAGTCAATTTTATCTGATATTAAAATGGCTACTCCAGCTTGCTTCCTGTGACCATTTGCTTGCAAAATTGTCTTCCATCCTTTTACTCTAAGGTAGTGTTTGTCTTTGACTCTGAGGTGTGTTTCCTGTAAGCAGCAAAATGTAGGGTCCTGTTTCCATATCCAGTCTGTTAGTCTATGTCTTTTTATTGGGGAGTTGAGTCCATTGATGTTAAGAGATATTAAGGAATAGAGATTATTACTTCCTGACATTTTTGATGTTATTTTTGTTTTTGAGTAGTTATCTTCCTTTGAGTTTGATGGAAGAAGTTTACTGTCTTGCTTTTTCTTGGGTGCCATTTTCTTCCTTGTGTTGGAGTTTTCCTCCTATTATCCTTTGTAGAGCTGGGTTAGTGGAAAGATATTGTGTAAATTTGGTCCAGTCATGGAATATTTTGATTTCTCCATCTATGTTGATTGAGAGTTTTGCTGGGTATAGTAGTCTTGGCTGACATTTGTTTTCTCTTAGGGTCTGCATGAGGTCTGCCCAGGATCTTCTAGCTTTCATGGTTTCTGGAGAGAAGTCTGGTGTGATTCTGATAGGTCTTCCTTTATATGTTACTTGGCCCTTTTCTCTTACTGCCTTTAATATTCTTTCTTTGTTTAGTACATTTGGGGTTTTGATTATTATGTGACAGGAGGTGTTTCTGTTCTGGCCCAGTCTGTTTGGAGTTCTGTAGGCTTCTTGTACATTCATGGGCATCTCTCTCTTTAAGTTAGGAAAGTTTTCTTCCATAATTTTGTTAAAGATATTTGCTGGCCCTTTAAGTTGTAGATCTTCACTCTCATCTATCCCTATAATCCTTAGGTTTGGTATTCTCATTGTGTCCTGGATTTCCTGGATGTTTTGGGTTACAAGCCTTTTGGATTTTGCGTTTTCTTTGACTGTGGAGTCAATGGTTACTATGTTATCTTCAGCATCGGAGATTCTTATTTCTATCTCTTGTATTCTGTTGTTTATGTTTGCATCTACGACCCCTGTTTTCTTCCCAAGGTTTTCTATCTCCAAGGTTGCCTCCTTTTGTGATTTCTTAGTTGTTTCTACCTCTGTGTTCAGATCTTGGATGGTTTTGCTCAGTTCCATCATTTGTTTGTTTGTGTTTTCATGTAATTCTTTAATATATTTTTGTGCTCCCTCTTTCATGACTTCTGCCTGTTGTTTCAAGTTCTCCTGCATTTCTTTAACTGATTTTCTCACTTCCTCTTTATTGGTTTCTGTCTGATGGCCCATATTCTCCTGGAGTTCTTTAAGTGTTTTTTGTGTTTGGATTGTAAGAGCTTCTACTCTATTGATGTTCCCCTGCATTTCTTTAAGAGATTTGTTTATGTCTTTTTTGTGTTCCTCTAGGAGCATCATGACCTGTGCTTTTATATCTAACTCTTGTTTTTCTGGTGTGCTGGGGTATCCTGGACTTGCTGTGGTTGGCGAATTGGGTTCAGATGGTGCCATGTTGCCTTGATTTCTGTTAATAAAGTTCCTATGTTTGCCTTTTGCCATCTCTTTATCTCTGGCGTTAGTTGGACTTATTGTAGATGGCGCCCTGCTGAAAGCACAGCACGCCTGTCCCCAGGAGACAGATCCCTTCTGGCAGCTTGTCTGTGCTGGACTATGCTCGCTCTGAGTCCAGGTCCCTGACTCCAGCTGCTAGAGTTCCGAGCTGTGCCCAGAGGCGGCCCGGTGGCCCCTTGCTGCTAGTCCGCTCAGAGAGCTGGTCCCAGCCAGTAGTCTGCACCCGCAGCTGAGCTTTCTGTGCCCAGATCTCCTGCAGAGCTAAGCTAAGCTATAACTCTGGCCACGCACCTGATTCCAGCTGCTCACTGCGTCCAGTGTGCCCGCTGTTTGTGTGTGGGGGGTCTGGGGCAAGATGGCTGCCCCTGCTTAAAGCACTGCGTGGCCTTGGCTGAGCTGCTTGTACCAGGCTCTGCTGCTCCCTTCTGGCTGAGTTGTCTGTGCTGGACTATGCTCGCTCTGAGTCCAGGCCCCTGACTCCAGCTGCTAGAGTGCCGAGCTGTGCCCCAAGGCGGCCTGGTGGCCCCTTGCTGCTAGTCCGCTCAGAGAGCTGGTCCCGGCCAGTAGTCTGCACCTGCAGCTGAGCTTTCTGTGCCCGGATCTCCTGCAGAACTAAGCTAAGCTATAACTCTGGCCACGCACCTAATTCCAGCCGCTCACTGCGTCCAGTGTGCCCGCTGTTTGCGAGCAGGGGTCTGGGGCAAGATGGCTGCCCCTGCTGAAAGCACTGCGTGGCCTTGGCTGAGCTGCTAGTACCAGGCTCTGCTGCTCCCTTCTGGCTGCGTTGTCTGTGCTGGACTATGCTCGCTCTGAGTCCAGGCCCCTGACTCCAGCTGCTAGAGTGCCAAGCTGTGCCCCGAGGCGGCCCGGTGGCCCCTTGCTGCTAGTCCGCTCAGAGAGCTGGTCCCGGCCGGTAGTCTGCACCCGCAGCTGAGTCCATTTTGTCCTTCTGACAGTGTCCTTTGCTTGCAGAAACTTTGTAATTTTATGAGATCCCATTTGTTGATTCTTGATCTTAGTGCGTAAGCTATTGGTGTTCTGTTCAGGAACTTTCCCCCTGTGCCCATGTCCTCCAGGGTCTTCCCAAGTTTCTTTCTAATAGTTTCAGTGTGTCTGGTTTTATGTGGAGGTCCTTGATCCACGCGGAGTTGATCTTAGTGCAAAGAGATAAGAGTGGGTCAATTCGCATTCTTCTGCATGTTGACCTCCAGTTGAACCAGCACCATTTGTTGAAAAGCCTATCTTTTTTCCACTGGATGGTTGTGGCTCCTTTATCAAAGATCAAGTGACCATAAGTCTGTGGGTTAATTTCTGGGTCTTCAATCCTTTTCCATTGATTTACTTGCCTGTTGCTGTACCAATACCATGCAGTTTTTAACACAATTGCTCTGTAGTACTGTTTAAGGTCAGGGATATTGATTCCCCCAGAAGTCCTTTTATTGTTGAGAATAGTTTTAGCTATCCTGGGTTTTTTGTTGCTCCAGATGAATTTGAGAATTGCTCTTTCTAGATCTATGAAGAATTGAGTTGGGATTTTGATGGGGATCGCATTGAATCTGTATAATGCTTTTGGCAAGATGGCCATTTTTACTATATTGATCTTGCCAATCCAGGAGCAAGAAACATTTTTCCATCTTCTGAGGTCTTCTTCAATTTCTTTCTTCAAGGACTTGAAGTTCCTGTCATACAGATCTTTTGCTTGTTTGATTAGAGTTACGCCAAGGTACTTTATGTTGTTTGTGGCTATTGTGAAGGGTGTTATTTCCCTAACTTCTTTCTCAGCCTGCTTGTCCTTTGAGTACAAGAAGGCTACTTATTTGCTTGAGTTAATTTTATAACCAGCCACTTTGCTGAAGTTGTTTATCAGCTGTAGAAGTTCTCTGGTAGAGTTTTTTGGGTCGCTTAAGTAAACTATCATATTGTCTGCAAATAATGATAGTTTGACTTCTTCCTTTCCAATTTGTATCCCTTTGACTTCCTTATGTTGTCTAATTGCTCTAACTAGAACTTCAAGTACTATATTGAAAAGATATGGAGAGAGAGGGCAGCCTTGTCTAGTCTCTGATTTTAGTGAGATTGCTTCAAGTCTCTCTCCATTTATTTTGATGTTGGCTACTGGTTTGCTGTAGATTGCTTTTACTATGTTTAGGTATGGGCCTTGAATTCCTGCTCTTTCCAAGACTTTTAGCTTGAATTTAAATTAAAAAATTAAAGAAGACTCTAATTCTCTGAGGCTTTCTATTCAGAGGAACTAATTTTCTACTATGCAGTTTCTTCTATTATATCAATATACTTTCCATAGACATTAGGAAGAGCCATGTTTTGAGAAAAAAATTTTTTATGAGATTAGACCATAATTGTCTCACCTTTCATCCTGACTATTTAAACTTTATCTGAGGTAGAATTCCCCCACTAAACCCTCTCTCTGGTGTATTGTTACAGCAATGGCTCCTAAGAAAGCTTGCTTTGGCCATCTGTTCTCTTATGTTATCCACTAATCTATCATGTCAACATTTAACCACCACATTTACCTTTGCCACTAGGACTACAGCAAATATGGCATGAAGAGACATTAAACAAGTATGTGCATGCTAAGAGCTATCTGGGAACCAAAATGCGATATATTTCAATACTCCATGCTGGAGTACAGAATAATGAGAAATCATATGGGTAGAGACACCAAGCTTAAAAGCACACCAAGTCTAAAGATGTTCATGAGGACACCATAAGCCAATGGACTAACATTCAGGTCATTATTCCTGTTCAAACCAACTCAGTCAGGAACTTCATATCATCTCACTAAGCCCAGCCAATTCATGGAATTGTGGGAAGGAAACCACTGTTTAGGCATGATTCGTACTTACTGAACCAATTTTACCAGATATTAAATATCAAATCATGTAAGGATTGCCTTGAAATCATCTCTACTGAGAGTGTGAAGTTTGGAATATGCATGAGGATTGAACATCTCAAAAAGAAAAGTAACTTTGAATGAGGGGCCCCAACCCCTTTGCCTCTAGCTTTTCTCACCTACTAGCTTGCCATCATAAGACACCATAGAGCTGCTGTTATCTCCCCTCTTATTTGCATTTTCATGTGGGGCTGGAGATCTAAACTGAGTTCTATAAATTCTCATCAAACACTCTTCCAACCGACTTACACGTGTGGCCCATTTTTAATATAGCATCTCCCGTGAAGCACAATACAGGCTGAGCACTTCATATTTCACATTTTTAATATGTTATATTGCCATCTGCATAGGAGAGTTATATTGTAGGATAATGTTATATAGTTGAGACAACTATGTCAAAACATAGATTTATATGTTCTATATAGCCAAATGTTGTATTTTTCCCTTCCTTTTTGATATACCAGTTCAGGTTATGAAATAAGCAAAAGAAGATCATCCAAAATGTTCCTTCTTATGCATATAACATTTATGAGCACATGGAATGCTAATATTTGAAAACTGAATATTGAGGTTTAAATTAGAATTCATTTCAATTAATTGATATCATTTAAAGTAATTTGGAGTGTTTCCACTTATTTCCCTTGAAATCACATTCTAAAGTCATCAATATGTTTTATCTAGAGCTATTTAAACAATTTTAGAAGATTTTAAAAGTAAATGAGCATTTTTGGATTTATATACTAAATAATACACATCTATTTTTGTTTATGTTAGTCTTAATATTTTGTCTTTGTGGTCATGCAATAAACTTAGTAAGATACATTTTGGCCTTATGTGCAGAGAAAATATTTTCATTAATAGTCTTAATTGTTCAGTGATTTCTTTTACATAATTAATATTGTGTTCCTTAGTGTTATATGAGCATGGTATTAGTAAAATCTTTTCATTAAAGATAAAAGTTAATTTTATTTTTGTGTTTATTAGTTGGGATATATATTTAGTTTCCCCTACCCTTATTCTCTAGTTTTCTTTCTATTGCTGTGAAACATATACTTACTAGGAGCAACTTTGGTAAATTTTTCTTTTTTTGCCTTATAGTTTCACATAAAGGAGAGATGAAGGTAAGGCCTCAATACAGAACCCAGGAGCAGATACCCTGTAGAATGGTTCACTCAATGGTTCTTTCTCGGATAATATTATTTCAGATAGCCCAGGTCCATCTGCCTAGGGATAACCCTTCTCACAGTCGTCTTCCCCATCAATGACCAATCAGGCTAATCTCTTATAGGCATGATTATAGCTAATTTTTCTCAGAAATTCTTCAGCTAGGTCCTTCTCAGAGGACTCTTGAGTTGTGTTCAATTGCAGGAAAATGAACCATCACAATCTACCCTTTGTCCACTTGACCAAAACAAATCACTCGTAAATCATGTTTCTTCCCCCGAAGATTGTGTTGGTTTTACAACTGGAAATGTAAACCCAGGCAAACTTTTAAAATTCTCAGAATCCTTTCAAATTCATTTTTAAGAGCAATTTACCTCATAAAAGCACAAATGTTTTTAACTGTGTGCTCCAGTAAATTTTAAGTACATAATTATAATTCCAAATGGAAAGAAATGAGACATTAAAAACTATCTGTCTTAAACAATCTTAAAATCCTGCAGTGTGAATCTAAATTACACAATTCAGTGATCTGTTCTAAACTTGGATTCATTCATAAACGTTTGGGTCCAATGACTCTAATTAGCATGGTCTCTCCAGTTGTTCAATCCAGAGCACACAGTTTGTTATGTAGGCTTAGCCTAACTACACTCCACACCTGGAACTGCCTATGGTCTTGACACCTCTAATAACCCATGTTTCCATTGCTGAGATGATATGTTCATCAATAGCCTCTCCTGACATCCTTTAAGAATTTTAGCTTTGCCATATACTACAGGGCTCATCCACTCTCTCCATGATGCACTCAATTTTGAAGACTTAATTCCTTCAAAAGATGTGTGATTGTAGAATCCTTTCACACATTGCTAAATTGGGCAACTAGCTTGAGATGTGGCCTTGGCTTCCTGTGGACCTCAACTAACATTACACTGACTCTGAGGAAATGCTTTCTAACAGGTTTTACTTCAATAATGATAATTCCTTAATTAACCACAGCTGATTTATCTGTTCCAGCTGACCACAACTATAGATTTTTTATACAAGATGTCTCATGAATGGCTATCATAGAGTCTTTGCTCCGTGATGAAACTTAACCACCATTGTTTTCCATTGTTTACATTACTTTTATCATTCTTATCTAAGATGTTCCCACTAGATCATGGCATTAAGCTCTACACACTCAAATGCTTTTTGTTCTTACAGTTCCAATTTCTTTCACAATTGTCCCCCAAACATCATAAACATTTCCATCAGTTCAACACCCATCTTTCCAGGACAAATTTCTCTACTATGTTGCTTTTCTGTTTCTATAATCACTACCAAGAGTAAATTGGAAAGGAAAGAGTTAATTTAATCTTTTATTTCTAAATAACAGTCCATCGCTAAGGGAAATCAGAGTCAGAGTTTGAGGAATCTGAAACAGAAATAATAGGGACAGCATAAACTTCTAAGGGATGTCAAGAGAGGCCATTGGTGAAGCTATCATCTCAGCAATGGAAAGAGTGTGAGGACCATAAAATATGTGCCAAATGGAATGTTATGTATAGAGTGAAGTTGGACTTTGCCTACACAACAAATTGTGTGCTATGGATTTAATAGCTGGAGGGACTGTGTTATTTGGGCCCCCAGAAGTTCATGAATGAGTCTATATTGTGAAAGAGAACTCTCAATGATATAATTTAGATTTACAGTGCTGCATTTTGGGTTGCTTCAGACAGTTCTTATGCACCATTTCTACTCATTTTTATGCTGTTATTCACTTACTTACTGGCTCATGCTCAGCTAGCTTTCTTTTACAGTACAGATCCAATCACATAGAGGTGGAGATGCTCACAGTTGGCTGGGCCTACCCATATCAATCATCAAAGACGATAATCTCTTACTAACTGGCCACAAGCCTGTCTCTTCTGAGAAATTCCTCTGTTGTAGTTCCCTCGCTCCCTTTTAAAATAATAGCATGCTATTTTAAATTACTTATCATTTTATTCATACTGATTTTAAAATTTTTAAAATTGATATTGTTTTCATATTTTTCATGTCCAGACCTAAAACCGTCCATCCAATCTTTCATTGGTTTTATATACTTTTTGGTAATGAATATGTTTATCTTCACTCACCATTTTCCAAAATTTGAAGTTCTAAAGCTACATGCAGATATCACAATTTTTCCTATAGGAACTTTAGAACAAACCTGCAGTTTTCAGAAAATAAAATGTTTGTTTTTTCACAAGACAGTTTTACAGAGAAATGTCCTTTTTAACAAACTGACAGTCTTCTTAGCCCTTCATAAAATATGACCTTCTTTTAATGTTCCTTCAAAGAGTCCTGAAACATGTTAGCATATTTTCTGAATTTCTGAAAGATCAAGGATTTATTACTTTTCTCTTGTTATTACCAGTGTGTCTTCTTGGTATGTTACTTTTCACTGTTTTAGAACTGGTTCTTATATGGGTAAAGGGAAAGCATTGAGCTAGTATAATAAAAATATGAATAGATAATTTACAAATATCTGGTGCTCAATAGTCCTGCTTACTTATACATCAGAAGTTCTTGACCTATGGGTTATGGCCCCTTTAAGGGTCATATATCAGATATCCTCCATTTCATTATGGAGGATACTTTTATTATGATTCCTAATAGTAGGAAAATTACAGTTACGAAGTAGCAATGAAAATAATTTTGGGGTTGCTGTGACCACAACATGGGGAACACCAGTATTAAAGGATCACAGCATTAAGAAGGTTGAGAATCACTGCTTGACATAGTAAGGCAAAGGCCTCCTGCTTAATATGAGAGTGTGGAATACAGGAATAATATCACCTGTGTTTATCACCCTGGCTTCGGACCTGAGTAGCTCATCTGCTTCCTAGTTCAGAATTTTCATCTGTAATATGGAAATAACAGGGGAGTAAGCTTCATCTGTAAGTTGAGGGATTTGCTGAGGTAGCATAAATGTGTTTTAAACACATTACAAATAAGGATAGGACAATTGGCCTTATGTTCCTTTGTTTCATTGCTACACGGTTTATAAATGTCAGAACAATAACAGTGCCTGCTCTTGCTTGTCCTAGAGGGCAATTAAAAGACACAGTAATGTGATGGAAATGGAAGGGCTTTACAAATGATGCTATTATTAAAATAAAGGGAATTTAAATTCCAAACCTGAAAGTACATATTTTATTAATGTAGCATTTACTATCTTACCAGTGACTGAGAGAAAATAGAACTAAGATTCAAATTTTATTGTGCCTATGAAGACAGTATTTTTTCTTTCTTTCTTTTCTTTTCTTTTCTTTTCTTTTCTTTTCCTTTCTTCTCCCCCTCCTCCTCCTCCTCCTCCTCCTCCTCCTCCTCCTCCTCCTCCTCCTTCTCCTCCTCCTTCTAATTTAGTAAAATCCTTTATGGAAATAAGCTCAAATGAGGGATCTAGACTGTAATATTCATTCATTAATTAATTAAATCCTGTCAGAGGTGCATTCCTCGCTTTCTGCCCCAATGTTCTGAGTTACTGAAAGAAACACACACACACACACACACACACACACACACACGCAGCCTTTATATTTTAATGTACCTTAATCAGCTCAATGGTTGGGCTAGTTTCCAAGCTCCACACGGTTAATCCATCCCCCTCCCTGCCAATAACACTGAGTTATCACTTACTAAATCCTACAATCTGGGTAGCCCTGGATCCAGAGTGGTGCCCAGCCTGGCCATACTTTCCCAGCTCCTTCACATGCTGGCTATGCCTCCCTGTCTTCCATTCTCCTCAGGCATGGTAAATCTCCTTGCCTTCTCCCAGCAAAGTGGTTCTTCTTTTTCTTTCTCTCTATCCCTTGTTTGGGAACCTTAAAAATCTTGCCTGTCTGCTCTACTCAACCATTAGCTCTTGGCATCTTTATTTACCAATCAGAACCAAGAGTTAGCATGGTCACTCAGTATCTTTTATGCAGACACTCATAAGAGTAGTTTTGGGAAGCATAATTAGCATGATTTTTTTCTTTTTTAAGGTACTAGGAGAAATCTGTGGATGCATATTGTCAACATGCATACCAGAATTTGCCACTTAGTGTACTCTTTTCATTTTTGTTTTCATAGAACTACAGGCAAACAGTTTTGAAAAAATATTGCAAGTAGTTAAATACTAGCTACCCAAAGCATTTAAAATGCAGTACATGATCTCTTCCACAAAGTTTAACAAGGTGGCAAGGATATTTTATTTATTTTATGGATATGGAGGCAGCATCAAACCTTAAATTATTCCAGACTCACATATTTGCAAGGCAGGAACTGTTTTCTCAGCCTTCTGAGTAATGGATCTGTATTCTTAAGAATCTATGTAGACCAGTGGTTCTCAACTTTCCTAATGATACAACCCATTAAAATAATTCCTTATTTTATGGTAAACCCCAACCACAAAATTATTTTATTGCTACTTAATAAAAATCAACTTAAACATTGTATATGCTTCAGGGTTGACTGAAGTTCACTGGTCCTAAATTATAATGTGGGTTTTCTATTGCCCAATATTTACAACCCCTAATCTGTCTGTACAAGATAAAAATCTCTATTTAGTGTAAACATCTCCATATTACCACCATGATCACTTGTGTCAGGAGTTGTTGGAGAGACTGAACATGGAGATCAAAACTAAATTTGAATTATTTTTTGCCAAGTTGATCTTGAAGTTTTATTGTAAGCAAGTAATATGGTACACAGATGTTTAGACATAAAGCAGTACCAAATTATAAACAGACACTGGAAGGTTAATAGCCAGAAAAGCTTGTGAATGAATCAGGCTGAACACTAGCATGACATATCAAATATAAGATTCTGTGTGGAAAATATTAGTCCATATATCATGAGATGAGTATGCTGAGTAGATATTTCACTCAAAATTTAAAAATTAGGTTCTTAAGAGTCTTAGTAACCTGCATTGTCATATGATAATCAAGCAAATTGTTATAGTTTATAAATCAAAAATTAGCTTTTACCAGTACAATATACCATTCAAAATTCCAGTGTAGGTAGGACCCATCTTTAGCTCTAAAGCTACTAACAGTGGATAGATGCTGGCTGTGGAAGAATCATTCTTTTTAGAGAGTGTTCCCATGTGTAGGTTTCCCATGGTGTGGTAAATCACTCTACAGTATTAGGCTCATAATTTGGCAGTATTTGTGTTTAGTAGACAATGATAAACAAGAAACAAAAAAATCATGATTTTTTAGAAGGAGAAACTAACTGGAAGAGAGAATACAGGAGAAATTGGAGGAGAGAAATATGAGGTAAATATGACCAATCAAATCAGTATAAATATCCAGGAAAATGAAGACAGTTTCCCAATTTCAAACATGCTATGCTCCTTTTTCCAATTCTTTCCTCAAACAGTTTAGTCATATGTAGGGTATTGAGGTCTGGATTTCCTTGAGGACATATCTGCTGTAAAACCTCAAGCAACAAAAATGGGATCATTTTCCCAATGTAGATAATTGTTACCCTTTATTCAGTAGCTACCTACTGAGGAAAGGGGCAAATGAAATATTTCATGTTGCCAGTCAAAGTGTAATTGTGGTCTCAGCTACCATGGAAAATTGGAACTTCAATTCATCTTCATGTCCTCACTACAAGAGACATAGATAAACAGAATATTTATGGGCTTTTAAACACAGTCAATGTTAGCAACAGGTTCTTGGGTCTGTGGCCCTTCTTGAATTTTCCTCATTTCAGTCTATAAGTAAAAATATAACTATCTATAATTTACAGTTGTTAGATTTATTGTTTTTTTTTAATTTCACTAGCCTGCATGGGACTAAATAAGGTCCCCTCTATATATGCTACAGTTGTATAGATTGACCTTCATATAGGACTTCCGATAATGAAAGGAGGCTTTCACTGTCTCTGACTAGTGGGCTTGCTTTGGGGGCCTTTTTCCTCATACTCTGTTTCCTTACCCAGCCTTAATACTAAGGAAGGCGCCTAGTCATACAGAAACCTGATATGCCATATTTGGTTGATATCCATAGGAAGCTCGCTCTTTTCTGAATCTAGGATCAGTAATTCTTTTTATATAAAAATGAACCTGTAATAATAAAGAAGGCAAAGATTGCTAAGTGCATTTATGCCTTATCATGATTCAACTTTTGATGAATTTATTGAAATATAACCCCATCACAAGTAAAGAAGCATCTACAATTGGAATAGTCTTATTTGAAAATTGATGCCTTGAACATTTGTCCTGAGGCTGCAGGAATGAAATATATAGATATTAATGCCAGGTACAATATTTGATATAGATATGTTCTCTGGTGTAATCTTGAATGATTACATTCATGTGGAATTTATAAGTTAAAACCAGAACATGGCTCTGTGATGTGGCTGGTTATAAGATTAA
Organism: Apodemus agrarius; assembly: GCA_964023405.1. NCBI lineage: Eukaryota > Metazoa > Chordata > Mammalia > Rodentia > Muridae > Apodemus > Apodemus agrarius. The sequence continues at coordinate 67,857,314 of OZ030016.1, forward strand.
CTAGAAATAAAATCAGTAGCACTCCTATACACAAATGAAAAATGACTTAGAAATCAGATACAATAGCCACAGATAATATAAAATGTCAGGTAACTCTGACCAAGCAAATGAAGGACTCATGAGACAAAAACATGAAGGATTTCAAGAAAGTAAATTAAGAAAATAGGAGAAGATAGAAGAAGATATGATAAGATAGAAGGATCTCCCATGCCTATACATCTGTAAGATGAGCATAGTAGAAATGGCTATCCTACCAAAAGCAAGCCACAGCTTCGAGGCAATCCCCATCAAAATTCTAAAACAATTCTTTATAGATCTGGAAAAGACAATTTTCAACTTCGTATAGAAAAACAAAATAAAACCACAACCAGGATAACTAAAACAATCTTGGAAAATTACAGGAACTTTCAGAGGTATCATCATCCCCGATTTCAAGCTGTACTACAGAACAATATTAATAAAATAAAACCACATGGTATTGGCATAAAAACAGATTTGTGGATCGATTGAATCCAATTGAAGACCCAGACACAAATTCTTACACCTATGGAGAGCTGATTATGTATAAAGAAGCCAGAAATACACAATAGAAAAAAATCCATATCAAGAAATAGTGCTAGTCTAACTTGGTCTTTGCATGTAGAAAAGTGCATGAAGCAAAGTGCAAATAGATCCATATTTATCATCCTATTATTCTGCAGAAATTTATAAGCAAATACATGGAACTAGATTAAAACCACTCCTGATTAAGGTAACCTGACCCAAAGGGAAAACTTAGTATTATACTTATAAGTGGCTAATAGCTGTTAAGTAAGTGATAATTGTGCTAGAATCCACAGGCATCGAAAGGCTAAGTAGCAAGTAACCCTCTAAGGGAGATGCATAGATTGTCCTAGGAAGGAAAAATGGAATAGATTTTATAGGTAGACTGAGAGCAAGTAGGGATGGGAATAGGAGTGATCAGCTGGAGGGAGGGATGAAGTATAGGGAGAGACAACTAGTATTAGAGAGTATTTGGAAGTAATGTGGAAAACTAATGCAGTGGAAACTCCCTGAAATCTATGAGTGTGACCCTAGCAACAAGTCCTAGTAATAAAAGGTACAGAGCCTCCATCTTCTGTAACCAGGCATGGCTGTCACTGGTAGGCTAGGATACCCACCCAGCCACACCACCTTAGACTTAAAAAAAACTTTCCTGCCTGCAAGATGTGCTGGGCAATTGTGGTGTAGAACATGTGGGAAAGATCAACAAATAACTGGTCTAATTTGAGGCTCGTGCCATGAAAGAGAGCCCATGACCACCCAACACTGCTTGAATGAGCAGTAACTGGATGCTTGATAGCTCAGAATAGGGGGAAAGAAAAAAAAAGAAAAAATCAATGAAATGATTCCATTTTGCTATACTAGAAGATGGGTGCCTAATTTAGTTGTCATCAGAGAGGATCCCTCAGGCAGCTGATGGAAATGGATGCCAAAACCCACAGCCAAACATTAGGAGGCAAAAGAGGACAGATTTTAGGTCTTCATCAACTCCTTCCCTTGGAGAGCAAGAAAACTGACTGGAAGTAAAAAAAAAGGAAACGTGAGAGCCAGAGGGATTGAAAACACTGGGAGAGCATGGCCTTTTAGATCAATTACGCATGGCTCATGGGAGATCACTGAGACTTAAGAGGCAATCACAGAACCTCCATTGGTCTGTGCTAGGTTTTCTGAGTATATGTTCCTGTTGGCTCAGTGTTTTGGAGAAAACTGTTGACAGAGGGAGTCAGGTGTATCTGACTCATTGGCCTACTTTTAGGATCCTGTTAGCCTTACATGGTTGCTTCAACCAGCCTTGAGGTAAAGGTTTGTGCCTGGCCTTATTGTATCTTGTTGTGCCATGTTAGGTTGATATGCCTGGGATGCCTATTCTTTTCTCAGTGTAGTCAGAAAAAGTGAATGTGGGGTATACAGGGGAAGACTGGGAAGACTGGAGGGAGGTGAAGCTGTGGTCTGGTCTGTAGTTTATGAAAGAACTCCCCAGAAAGATAAAAGAACAAACCAAAAGCATACCCCAAACTACCACAAACAGACAAAACAAAACAAACAGAAGAAAAGAAAAAAAGGAGATAGTATCAACCAGCAGGAATGTGAGTAGCTGACTGTGATGTGTGTCCTTTTCTAAAATTCTAAGGGGGTGTTTTTGTCCCCTGTGCCCTTGAAGACAGAACTAAAGGGTACTGTTCATGAGTAGTCTCTCAGAAGAAAATACATCTGATGACTTGCTTTTAGCATCTCTGTGAAAAATAAAGTTTGTATTGTTTATAAGAGACCCTGCCTGTGATAAACTGTCATAGCAACTTTAGCAGACTACTAAGGCACCACCCCAGTCAACAGCAGTTCAATGAGATACTGAGTTTCAGGACAGAGAAGCAAAATATATGCCATTTTGAATAACTCATGAATATAGAGGTCATGAAATTGCCATATACCCATGCCAAGAGAGGAAGCAGATAGATCCTTGAGTATAAAATCTCATAGATGCTTCCTTATATAGAAAATGAGACTGTGCATGTGTGATTAGGTTAATGGTAGCTTATACTAAGTAGTATTTGAAGGACCGATCTATTTGTAGCAATCATTGTATAATGGTACAAGAAGGTGGGCTCTGATATATATACCTGTAATTCATGATACTCATCAGACTGAGGCAAGAGAATGCCAAATGACAAAATCTGGGATATATAAAGATTTCTGAGAAAGCATGTAAATTGCAAATATCCATATGCTCAAAACTAGCATAAGGCTAGTGGTATTGTCTAATGGTAGAGAACATGTCTATTATATACAGGACCCTGAGAATAAACCCCACTACTGATGAAGAATCAAAGAAACAAGCAAGAGAGTAAAGCAGGCACCAAAATTACCAGAGAAGAAAACTAAATATGGTGTCAGAAATATAGATGTATGATGGTTTTAAAGATAGAGCTGAGAAGAAGAAAGAGGTGAAAAACCAGAGAATGTAGGTAGAAGGTGGGAAGAATGGAGATGTATCGACCTCATGGGGAACCAATGACACCAACATCTTATCCTTAGTCAAAATTATTTCAGATTCAGCTTTCTGACCTTGAAAGAATATTAAATTTTGTTGTTGGTACCTAATAATTTTCTTTTAATTTTTTAATCTTCTTCCCCTTTTATTAAAAATATATTCTTTTCTCTTACAGTGTACACTGACTATAGTTTCTTCTCCCTTTATTTCTCCCAATCCACCCCACTTTCTTTTCCCTTTACTCTTCCCAGTTCATTCTCACCTACCTTCCCTTATAGATCCTTCCAATTTTTGTCTCTCATTAGAAAAGAACAGGTAACAACAAACATAACAAAATTAAGTTTAATAGGAATTGACAAATTCTTCACATCAAGGTTGGACAAAGCAAGCGAACAGAAGAAAACACGCCCCCAGATATATTACAATAATCAGAGATGTAACTGTTCACATACTCAAAAAGGACCTGCTGCAGACCCAAGTAGACCTTATGCTTGCAGCTGAAGACTTTGTGTCATCGTCAGAGCTTTGTTCAATTGATTTAGTGGGCTTTGTTCTCATCATTTCTCCATTCTCTCTTGCATTTAGACTCCTTCCATCTCAAGTATAGTATTTCCTGATCTTGGGGGGTGGGGGGAATTTTATAGAGATATCTCATTTCCACAGCCTGGTCTCTGTCTCTCTCTGTGTTTCTGTCTTTCTATTTCTTTTTCTGTATATATCTATCTCTGCATATCTCTGTCTCTGTCTCTGTGTGTCCATGTATGTATGTCTATATGTATGGGTGTGTGTGTGTGTGTGTGTGTGTGTGTGTGTGTGTGTGTGTGTGTCTGTATTTGTTACCATCTGCTAGGAGAAGAATCTTCTCTGGCAACAGCTTAAGGTACTGATCTGAGTATAGCAGTATAGTTATTTTTTCTGAAAAATAAAGAGTAAAGAGTAGTTTTATCCTAGGTTTCTGGGATATTTGTTCTCTGGTTATTGGTCACACAACTAATGATGGGTATGAATTTCATCTTGTGACATGGGTCCTAAGTAGATTCAAACATTGGTTGGTTAGACCCACAAGCTCTGTGCCCTCATAGTGCTAGAGTATTTTGCATGCAATACAGAATATAGAGCGAAAGTTTTGTGGCTAAGTTGGTGTTTCTATTTCTCCTTTGTTATATTGTTGAGTACATTCTTGAACCAAAAAATACTAGAATGTAGGGAAAAGGGTGTTTTCTAGGCACCTGCTTTTACCTCTTCATATTCAATGAGTTGTGTGGATGTTTCCAGGCAATGATGTCTTCCTGTTATTTTATGGAAAATAAGCTATTGTCTTGGCAAGAGCCTGAGTTGTTTGGGGGATTTCATCAGGACCCCTTTGGCCAACAACTCAGTTAGATGTAACCCATCCCAGGACCTGAAGCTTTGTTTACATGACAAGATATAGTCATGTAAATTCTTTAAACAGATTCACTACATGGTTTTTCAAAACCCCGTGTTCTAATTTTAACATGTGGTATATACATAGATCTAATCTTACTAATTTTCCTTTGTGGAAAGAATTAGTATTCTTATTCTATTTTAGTGGATGAAGCATACATTCAACACTTTAGAGTTCTTTCTCCTTCACCTATAGAATTATGCATTTGGCTGACTGCCAATTAAGTTGCTTAAGGATACTCATACTCAAGCAATGAAATGAGGAAAAGAACCCTTATGCAAGAGTTAGGGGAAGGACTGGCAAAACTGAAGGGGATCTCAAACGCATAGGAAGACCAACACTGTCAACTAACCTGTGCCCCTGGAAGCTCCCAGAGACTAAACCATCAGGGCCTCTGGTGCATGCTAGCACAGGACTGCCTTGTCTAGCCTCAGTGGGAGAAGATGAGCTTAATCCTGTAGAGACTTAGAGATCAAGGGGAAGGCAGATGGGTCTAAAAACTCTGGGAGAGGGGAACAGGAAGGGTAAACATTTGGCATGTAAATAAATAAAATAATGAATTAATAAGGAAAAAGAAAAAGATAAATGTTCAGACCTTTTTATTAAACTTACCTGAGAACTCTCTCATATGTAAGCTAAGACTGGCTTAGCTTAGATGTGAAACTGGTTTTCTAGATTTTATTCCAGCAAAATATAATGCTACTGCTTGCTCTTTCAAATTGGTCAGTGTCTTCTCTCAGCTTACTCTGCAGAAGATAGGCATAAATCTCTTCAGTTTGTTTTCTTTCCACATCATCCCTCCAAGTCCAGTAATTTCTTTTAAAACTTTCTCCCTCTATCTTCTCTTTCCCTCCTGAGGCATCTTGTTCCCATCCACATATTCCCAGTCCACCTACAAAATCTTCATCTCCCATACCTAAGAAGGTCTATTGAGTTCTACTGTGAGCCCTCTTTGTCACTTAGCCTCTCTTGGTCTGTGAATTGCAGTTTGATTATCTTTTACTTAAAAGTCTTCAACTTTTAATCACCTCTTGACAGGAGCAAAACAAAAACCCCTCTACCACCCTGAATTCTACATAACCCTTACTGTCTAGTTCCATGGCATATTTTTGGTTATATGACTTATATAAATATGACTTATACAAAATATAACCAAACCCAAGGTTATCAATATAAAAAGTTTACAAAATAATTCAGATTTATTCATGGGTTGTCACAAATATTTATAAACTTGTGTTTAATATCTGTTTTTTTCCCTAATTATTTGACATGGTAGATATAAACTATACTTTAGCCGAGTAATAAATCATAGTTATAATAATTGCTGTAAACAAAAATAGAAATAACTTTTAGTTTTAGCCTTTTAAACTAAGTGCTATCACATTCACCGACAGCAGTAATATAAAATCTGATATTTTCTGTGTGACCACAATTTTCTAACATGCACTGCAACTTGATCATCTTGTTAACTCTATGAGCTGGCATGATGGATAGATGAAGCTTTGGGATATTATTTATGGCACACATGAAAATAACAACCAAGGCATGGCATAACAGCTGCATACATCATGTACACCATCCATATGATAAATCTCTATTGAACCTACCAATGCCTGTGTATATAAATTATCCTTCATAGCTTCTAGAATGAGAGGTTGATCTGTAAGTAAATTCATTAATAATAAAATACAACATGTGTGCATTTTATACACTCTGACAATTACATAGGAAATAAAGTTTAAAAATTCAGAGAGAGGCCTTGTAGAATAATCAATGCTTCCTGTTGAAGGCTGCATCACAGATTACACAATGCTTCAAGGTACATGCACCTTCTCTCTTATATCAGGCTATGTATTTGATACTGTACTTGTGCCTGGCCAGTGACTTAGCCATAGCTTATGATTTGTATTGACCAATGTCATTTAGCAGACGTCTTCTGAAAGGAGACAGTTACTTCTATGTGGTTGAGATTGTTTCCCTGTGTTCCCAGTTTCCTCAATGCAAACCATAAAACTTAAGTATTTTCTACCTGGAGAGAAAAGGTATGTGTTATAGAACTGAATCTTCTTTAGAAAGCCACCTAGTCTAATTTTATCCAGTCTAACTTGAAGACCAGTAAATATGTAAGAAACAAGTAACCACTGAAAACATCTTGGCTTCCTGTGGTTATATCTAACAAAACAAAAAGAGATAAGGCAGGTAACCTATAGGTTAATAATCTTCAACACAAAATCCAGAAATGTAATATATCTATCCTGTCCTCAGTGTGTTAGAAGAACTCTTACAATTTTAATAATTCAGCTCCATTGTTGATTGAGAATTGAAGCTACCTTCCTAGCAGATATCATATCTAGCCTCTGATTGTACAGATTGATTTCTAAATAGAGTGAAGAGAAACACTCTGGGTCAGATGTGGGTTGCTCATGCTTTTGTGTATAATTAACAGGGTTAGAAAAAGTATAAAGGAAAGTATGCAAAGACATGAAATTCTTTGAGTCAAGTTGGACTCTTGTGGGCTCAGCATCCATCTCTCACCTGGTCAAATCTTTGTTTGATCTGAAATTGACACCTCTATCTTATACAGAAAACACTTGTGTAAAAAAATACACACACACACACACACACACACACACACACACACACACACAAGTAACATTTTACTAATGCAACTTATCTTTTTGGTATTAACACAAGTTATTTTAAAATTCTTCATCCTGACAGGTTTTCATCTTTCAAAAGGCAATGAAAATTGTCAAGGGAGATAATAAATGAATTTCCCTCTCTTCTACTATCTATTTCTGACCTTTATCAAAGTCCACTTTCTTCTCCTTTGGGGAGAAAAAGTGATTCATATCACCTCCTTCATCTAAGAAAAATATCCAAGGAAAGAACAAATAAAGGAGCCTTTCATCTGGTCATAAAACAATTATTAATTGCACTATTAAGTAACCTACACAAACCTGTGAGGGGAGTGGAGAAATAGTAAATCTCCTTGAGAAATATTCCCAAAGGGCTCGCATAAATCAAAGTGTATATGATCCAGACAGAGACAAAAGAAAGGTCTCTGTAAAATCAGCCTGTAAGAGGTCTTGAGGGCAGCACCCCAAAGGATTTAAGGAAGCAGATTTCAAGGATTGATTCATTATTATAGTGCATCTAATTAATCAGGTCACTTTTTGTGAAATAACACCAAAATACTGTTAGCTCTGAGCACCGGTTTATTTATTTTTTTATATAACATTTACTGAGAGATTTGCTGAGGTAGATAAGAGGAAGTGCCAAGAAGGATATATATGATGCAGTAGCTAGGAGACCTACAAGCTGATTCTCTTCATGTCTATTCCTAGGACAGAACACAGAATGCAGTTTGACCCTGTGATGATTTATTGTTGTAGAATGGCTCTCAGGTTCATCCTAGGCATCTGATTATGTACTATCAGTCAAGAGGCAACAAGCACTGGTTATGGGAAGATGGTGCAGTTGCCACAAAAATTTCTAGCCTAGTCTTTTATTCTGGAGAGGTCTTCTTTTTTTTTTAAATAAAAGATTTATTTATTATCATATGTAAGTACACTGTAGATGTCCTCAGACACATCAGAAGAGGGCATCAGATCTTATTACAGATGGTTGTGCACCACAATGTGGTTGCTGGGATTTGAACTCAGGACCTTCGGGAGAAGGTCTTAACCTTAAGGTGCTCTTAACCACCACGCCATCTCTCCAGTCTGAGGTGTCTTCTTTTTAAACACTGACTAGAATTTCCTGAAACAGTGAGAACAGGCCACATAGAGGAAACCAGTGGTAGAGCATACAAGTGATAAGACCTTTTTAAAACACACACACACACACACACACACACACACACACAAACACACCTATTATTTCTAGTGATGTTCTTCCTGTTCCGAATCTAGCCACACCCTTCCCAAACCAGGAACTTGTTAGTGTGCTGGCTAGTTCTATGTCAACCTGATACAAGCTAGAGTCATTTAGGAAAAAGGAACCCAAAGTGGGAAAAGGTTCCATGACATTGGTCTTTTGGGCAACCCTGTGACAGGTTGATTGATAATTGATGTGGTTTGGCCTTCCTCACTGTGAGTGGTACCACCTTATGGAAATAAGGCAGGCTGAGCAAGCTGTGGGGAGCAAGGCAGTAAGCCATACTCCTCCATGGCTTCTGTATCAGTTTCTGCTTTTGTGTTCCTGCCTGAAGTTCCTGTTCTCAATCCTCAAAATGATAGAGAGCTAAAATGGTGAAATAAATATGTTCCTCACCAAATTTCTTTGGGACATGATGCTTTGTCACAACAATAGAAACCCTAATTATAAAAAATAATGTACATCTTACTTTTGAAATTATAGTAGATGGCAATACATGGAAAACTATAAGTACAAATTACTAATAAAATCTATAAATAAGTGTGTCTAGAACATAATTATATGTCAGCATTCTAGTGTATGGTGAGTGGTGTTCATAAACTCTTTTTGAATCAGGGATATTTGTCAGAAGTGAAATTGTTGCTTTTTTTAAAATTTTACTGTCACACCAATGTCTATACCAGATTTTGAAGCATGCAAACTGAAAAGTTTTCTTTAACTTATTATTCAGATATAGTACAATAAAAATTTCTTTTAAACAGAGTGTGTTATAAATTCTAAGGGGAAATAACACAAGCATACTATGTACTCGGATGGTTTTTGAAAGCAAGTATTGGAAACATAAGCCTTTAAAGTGATTATCCATTTTTTTTTTTGCAAAAAAAAATAGCATTATTACTACGACACAGGAACATCAATTCCCCTACATATTGCTAATTGCTGCTTTCTATATAGGTATATGGTTTTATATTAATTTTGTTCCATTTGCCCCCCATTCCTGAGAAAAAATGATGCCTCCCCTTTGTAGCATTAATACCCTCTGAGCTTAAGAGTTTTGTGACTGTTAGGGGGCCTAGATCATTGGATCACAAGGCTGTATTTGGTACATATATTTTTCATCAAGATTATACAAGCCTACCAGTTTTCATTTGCTTTTGTGCCTTTTCTTTCTAAAATGGTATTTCTTGATTCTTTATTACATCCTGCAAATGACACAAACCTTTAATTTTTGATGAGCAGTCTCACACATGGGGTCAGTGATCAATAATTCTAACTTGAAATGACACAGACCCATGAAATTATTTCTTCTTTTCTCAGAATAATTTTCCCTGTGGAAACTTGCTCTATAGGCTTTGAAATTGAGAGTACTGTATGAATAAAAGAGGGTACTATAGAAGTATCTCCATTCCAGATGTTCTCAGAGACACTATTTTAGATGCTGGAAGTAAAATAGACCATTACTCAATTGAATATTTTTACCAAGTTTCATTAGATAATGTTACTCAGCAATAGCTCTTCCCATTTTAATAATATTTAACACAGATTTAGATACTCTACTATGTACAATGCCACTTCCCATTAATATACTTCATCTTTTCTTTCAGTCCCAATTTCTTAAATTTGGAAGGGAGGCTCAGCATATATACTGTGTCTAAATGAGAATCACCTTGAGGTTCACCTCAGAATTTTGTGAGGATTACTGAATCTAATCCAAGGTTCATCCATATGCAATCTCAACCCCACCCACCTTTAAATAAGGAATAGGATCAAAAACAGTCAGCCTGGTGCTGTGTTCCAAAGTCAGACATTAAAAATTTAAGATGAGGTTCTTATGAGTATTCCTGGGAGATAGCAGAGTGTCTGTCTCCTCTACCCTTTAAAGCCCAGTGCAACCTCTGCATCTTGGCATCTAATCCTCTGAACATTCCAAAGTCTCCTGGTATCAACATACTGAATTTCTTATGACAGAAGCACAGGAAATTCTGGTTAGCCTTAACTCCATTTTAGAAGAATATATATGGTTCATCTTATATAAACAAAATGAATAAGATATTATATAAATAAAGTGAATCACATAAATTTATCTCGATAAATAAGATATTGGGTCACTGTCCCTATAGATATTTTCATGAAGGCTGCTTGTTGCTGGGTCTGAATCCTCATGGGGCTTACATCCTGCTTAAAACATTGCCTGGTCTGACTTCAGTGAGAGAAGAAACTTTTTCAGATAGCCCTGGGCTTGTATTTTGATCCTAATTCCATTCCTCAGAGGGGCTGCAGATGAGGAGTTGCCTTGTGAACCTTCTTCTGACCTTGACTTTTCAAATAAAGGCTTGAGCCAATGATTCGCAGGAGAAAGTGGGAGGAGCTGAGAGTCTAGGAGAGGAGCTACAGGGTATAAAACAGGAAGGGGAAGAGCAATGGGGGAGAGAAACAGAGAGGCAACAGGGAGAGAAACTGGGGGCCTGGAGAAACCACAAGTCCTATGGGATAAAATAGATGGAAACAGAGTAGTATGGTGAGAGGCTGCCCAATCTAGGCTTGTACCTTGTTTTGTTAACCACTGAGTTGACCTTTCTTTTACCAGGGAATTGGGTTGGAAACAAAGTAGCAACAAGAAACACATAACCCTCAAGTGTCTTTAGGCCCTACACAGTGGGGAGGCCTGGTGGGAGTATGTGGACATCCTCTTAGAGACAGTGGGTAGGAGGAACGGAATGAAGAACTGTCAGAGGGCAGATCAAGAGGGGAATAATGACAGGACTACAATAAAATAAAACCTACAAACAATAGCTGCCCTTCCCCTTTCTCTCTCCCTCTATCTCCCTCCCTCCTCCCTCTCTCTCTCTCTCTCTCTCTCTCTCTCTCTCTCTCTCCCTCTCTCTCTCTCTCTCTGCATAAGCCTTTTCTCTCTTCCTCCTCTCCCCCACTCCTCACCATTGTGAGTCCCCTGGCTTCAATCCCTGGGGTCTGTGAACTCCCAATAAACCTGCCTTTAAAGTAAAAAAACAAAACAAAACAAACAAAAACCAAAAGCCAATCGATGTGTGATAATGAATCATGAATATAGGCATAAAATAAGTAAATGTAGCTGACCACAAATTAATTGAAGACTTCAAATAACTATTTTATCTGAGACTTGTTGGATGAACAAAGACTAGTTTACTGAATGTCCTTCCTCAGACACTCAATATTCCTCATAAATTGTGTGAACATCTGTAGTTACCTGATTTTAGTCAGAGTACAATCTGAAAAGAATATCCACTAGCTTTAAGCATTACTACTACAACTTTCCTTGGGAAACACATTTAAACTTCTTATACACAGATCCAGTTTCCCTGGTAATTTTCTTTTACTCCCTACTTCTTGTATGCCGCTCTTAATGATATTTACCCTAGTTATATAATTCTGTATATGATTCTGAGAAACTTATAGATTCTGCTCCTATCAATAGCACTATGAAAATGAGATGAGAAGAAGGTCACAGGCAGGTGGATTACTTTGGGTACTATTTTGCACAAGCTTGTGTTTATTTAGGAAAGAATAGTAGTTAACAAGTAAGTAAATACAGTAACTCAAATAATCTTATTCAATATATCTCTCAAAGTTTCAGAAATGCATAACTTAAACACTATAATTTAAAGAGGGAGAGGTCATAAATATTTGTTAATGAGATCATCTAATCTTCAACAACTTCCCTTTAAAGGATTAATAATTCCTCCTCCCAAGGCATAGTTTATAGCAAACTATTATATGCTGTATAAGATAAGGTTTCACCAGGTACTATTTTTGATTCTTGTTGTTTAATATTGGTGTGAGACCTTCTTTCCTGAAATGTGAAAACAGGATAATTTGAACTAAAAAATAACAGTATTTAAGCCCGTATTGATCCAATTGAAAGTTTAAAATAGATCAAGCATCTTCCCATGGGCTTTCCTTATTACTTAATGTCTTTGGACTATGAATTATAGCCTCGATATGCTGTACTTTATGCCTAATTTGCACTTATAAGTGAGTATATACCACTCATGTCTCTTTGAGTCTGAGTGAACTCACTCAGGTTGATATTTTCTATTTCCATACATTTGCCTGGAATTTACAGCATGTCCTTGTTTAATAGCTGAGTAGTGTTCAATTGTGTAAATACTATTTACACTGCTTCTTCATCCATTCTTTAGTTCAGGGACATCTGATTCATTTCCAGTTTTTGACTATTATAAATAAAGCTACTATGAACATAGGTGAGTAAGTACACTTATGGTATGGTGGTATGGTGGAGCATCTTTTGGGTATATGCCAAGGAGTGGTAGATATGGGTCTTAGGGTAGAACTGTTTCCAACATTCTAAGAGACTGCAAGATTTACTACCCTACTGGTTGTGCAAGGAAGATGCTTGAATCTCAGTCATAAGGGGAAATAAAGTAGACATCTGAAGTATATGGGAAGAGGGAGCTCAGTGTGAATCAGTACTGGGGAGGGAACAGTAGTCAGTGGAGGTTGTACAATAATGGCAATGAAGTGACTGGTCCAACATGAGACCCACTTCATGGGAGAGAGCCAACCCCTGACACTATGAATGATACCCTGCTATGCTTGAAGATAGGAGCCTAACATAACTGTCTTCTGAGACACTTTATCCAGCAACCAATGGAAACAAATGCAGAGACTCGTAGCAAAATATAAGCAGAACTCACAAGTCTGGTCTAAGAGTTGGGGAAGGATTGAGGGAGCCAAAGGGATCAAGGAACCCATAAGAGGATGTACAGTGTAAACTAACCTGGGCCCATGGAGGTTCATAGACACTAAACTCCCAACTAAAGAGTAGTGGAATGGGCTGAACTAAGGATGCCTACACAGATGTAGCAGATGTATAGCTTGTTCTTCATGTGGGTACCCTAACAAATAAAGCAAGAACTGTCTCTGACTATGTAGCCTGCATTTAGGTTCCTGTCCTATAGCTGGGCTGACTTGTGTGGCCTCACTGGGAAAGGATGCACTTAGCCCTGCTGTTACTTGATGTGCCCGGGTATGTTGGTACCCATGGGTAGTCTTACTTCTCTTAGGAAAAGAGGACTGGAAAATGAGGGAGGAGGTGAAGATGGTGATCCTGGGAGGAGGGAAGGGGGTTACTCAGTCTGTAAAGTGAATAAATAAATTAACTAATAGATGAGGGGGAAAGTTTAAAGTAGTACAAGCAACATATCTAAAGGGCATATAAACTGGAAATTTGAAAAAAATAGCATTAGACTTAACTTCTTATTGCAATTATCTAATAATTTTTGAAAATATACCTTAAGAACAATTGTTTTAGGCAAAAGAAATCTAGCTCTGAATAAAAAATATAAATGAATAAAATTAATAATACCATGTTGCAATCTTAGGAACACTGTTTAGGATATAGGTACTGAAAATGGAAGTCTCTACTAAGAAGATGAAGATGGGGACTTGAGAAGGCCGAAGTATTTTTAATTATAAAGAGATGACTATTTCACAAATAGAATACTATTTAACACATAAGAGTGTTCCAAAAGTCCTGCTTAGTTACACGAATATTGAAGATTTCAAAATAACCAAGTAGGAATTATGACAGAAATGTCAATGAAAAACCCTGAAAGTATACAGAAAGAAGATGAATTTTTTAAAAAAGCCAAGTAAGGAAATCATTTGAAATGTAAATAAAGAATATATAGAATAAATAAAAGTAAGAATTATCACAAAATTGCCAAGGAAAATTCTCAAGGGTGGGAGCTGGAGCGATGAGTCAGCTCTTAAGAGTATTGGCATCTCTGCCAAAAGACCTGTGACTCACAATCTTCTCAGGTTCTAGTTTTAAGTTATCTGTTGCCATTGTCTCACCTCCTTGAGTACCTTGAACATGAGGCATACAGACATATATTCTGACAAAACACCCATATATATCAAATAAATAAATACATATATGTAAATTATATATAATTTAAAAAATATTCTAATAGATTAGCACTTTTGGGAACTGACTGGGGAATTCTAATTGGATATATAAGACATGCAAAAGAGAGCTAAGATGTAGATCTGCACAGTAGAGAAGCAAAAGGGCTGTCCCAACAAAGCCTGCAAATGAGTCTACAAACTAAGCAATGTAATAGAAGCATTGTAGAAAAGTATAACAAACTGTTGATATAAAATTAGGACTATGAATGACAGAAATGGCACAAATAGTTAAAAACTTTAAAACAGGCACTGAAACATGCTATGGGTTTGAATGAAATCTATGTACAACTTGATAAAAAACAAATGAAATAACTGAAAATAAAACAAATGGAAAATACAGAAAAATTACCTCAATGTTACATGATAAATTAGCCATATTCTAATGAATTTTGAGATGATTGTAAGAACTAAATTAATGATATTGAAAGAGCAATAGTGATACTACTCAAATTCTGTACAAAATAGAGGGAAAACTGATAGATGAAAAAGAATAATCCAGTGCCTTGTGGGGCAACATGTATGTATAAATCATAGTACAATAAGTGAAAAACATTCTTATAGAAATAAAATGTAATTTCTCCCCCAAACTCAATAATATCTACATAGCATAGATTCTATAACTTGTTAGACTCCAAAAATAAACATCAAGTAGAAGAGCCACACAGAATATGTCATAATTGAAGCATGCTAGCCGCAGAACTTCTCCATTTTTTTCAGACCCAATTCCCCAGTTACATCCCTAACACTGCAACACCATCTACAGTCTTATCTCCTTCCCTTCCTGATGGCATCTCCTGTAGACTCCACAGACCATCTCCTCCTAACTTCCCTTGCCAGACTCATTGCTTTGTCCCCAACACCAAATCCAGCAGTTACCTCCTGCTCACCCAAGTGCAGCTTCTCCCAGGGCAAAACTTATGCTTCAGGAAGACTCATACCAGTTTCTGCTCTAGATTTGTAGAAACTTTGATATTTCTATGTTGCCACTTTTCATGATCTGTTCAGCTGGTATGTTCTCAGGGAATATGATTGATCTGAGATCCAACCTCCTCAGTCTTATAATGGCTATGGTCTTGATTTCCTCCAGAAAGTCTGGGACACTATAATATGACCAAATTTAAGAATAATAAGTAGTTCTGCATCAAGAGCTAATCCCGAGCCACAGCAGTCCATACCCAAATACTACTGGGAGGGAGCTTTTCTCCCAGGAGTGTCAACTCACCTATGAGCACAGGTAAAACCGCCACTTTTGTTTTGAGAAACCAGCTCTCAGGACACAGGAACTGAGGAACAGCCTGAGACAGTATCCTCCAGGTTTACATCTGCACCAGGAGCTGATCCTGTGGCACAACTCCACTTACCCAAATTCCACCAAGAGAGAACTCGTCTCCAACCCAGGAGGGTTTGCAGTAGGGACAATCCACAGTCAGAGACACCAAGATGAGCTAATACCAAAGATATCCTTATGGCATGGTGAGAGACAAGGGCAAGAACATAAGCAAAAGAAACCAAGCCTACTTGGCATCATCTGAACCCAGTTCTCCCACCACAGAAAGTTCCACATACCCCAACACACCAGAAAAGAAAGACTGATTTATAATCACATTTCATAATGATGATAAAGAACTTTGAGAAGGACATAATTAACTCCCTTAAAGAAATACAGGAGAGGACAGGTAAACAGCTAGAAGATCTTAAAAAGGAAATGTAAATATCCCTTAAAGAATGAAAGGAAAACACAACCAAACAGGTGAAGGAATTGAGCAAAACCATCCAAGATCTAAAAATGGAAATATAAACAATAAAGGAAACACAAAGGGAGACAACCCTGGAGATAGAAAGCCTAGGAAAGATTAGGAATCATAAATGCAAGTATCACCAACAGAATATAAGAGATAGCAGAAAGAATCTTAGATACAGAAGATACCATAGAAAACATTGACATGACAGTCAAAGAAAATGCAAAATGCAAAAAGCTCCTAAACCAAAACATCCCATAAATCCAGAAAAAAATGAGACCAAACCTGAGGATAATAGGAATGGAAGAGAGTGAAGAGTCCCAATTTAGAGGGACAGTAAATATCCTCAACTAAATTATATAAGAAAATGTCCCCAATCTAAAGAAAGGGATGCCCATAAACATACAAGAGGTCTAAAGAACTCCAAATAGATTGGCTCAGAAAAGAAATTCCTCCAGTCACATAATAGTCAAAACACCAAATGCACAAAACAAACAAAGAATATTAAAAGCAGTAAGGGAAAAAGATCAAGTTTCACATAAAGGTAGACCTATCAGATTACATCAGACTTCTCACCAGAGACTATGAAAGCTAGAAAATACTGGGCAAATGTTATGAATTCTCTAATAGAACACAAATGCCAGCCCAGACTACTATACGCAGCATAATTCTTCATTACCATAGATGTAGAAACCAAGATAGTCCATGACAAATACAAATTTACACAATATCTTTCTACAAATCCAGTCCTGCAAAGGATAATAGATAGAAAATGCCAATATAAGGAGGGAAACTGCACCATAGACAAAGCAAAAAATTAATCTTCTTTCAATAAACCCAAAGAAGATAACTACCCAAACATAAAACTAACATCAAAAATAAAAGGAAGCAACAATCATTATTCCTTAATATCTCTTAATATCAATGGAGTCAATTCTCCAATAAAAAGACATAGAATAACAGACTGGATACATAAACAGAACCCAACATTTTGCTGCATACAGGAAATGCAACTCAGTATCAAAGATAGACACTACTTCAGAGTAAAGGGCTGGAAACAATTTTCCAAGCAAATGGTCCCAAGAAACAATATGGACTAGCCATTTTAATATCTAATAAAAGCAACTCTCACCCAAAAGTTATCAAAAAGGATAAGGAATGACACTTTATACTCATTAAAGGAAAAATCTACCAAGAAGAACTCTCAATTCTGAACATCTATGCTCCAAATGCAAAGACACCCAAATTCATAAAAGAAACTTTACTAAAGCTCAAAGCAAACATTGCTCCTCACACAATAATAGTGGAAGACTTCAACACTCAACTCTTAGCAATGGATAGATCATGGTATGTATTGAAACTAACAAAAGTTATAGACCAAATGGATTTAAGAGATATTTATAGAATATTTCCTCCTAAAACAAAAGAATATACCTTCTCAGAACCTCATGGTGCCTTCTGGAAAATTGACCATATAATCAGTCACAATACAGGCCTCAACAGGTAGAAGAAGATTGACATAATCTTATGCCTCCTATCAGATCATTATAGATTAAGTCTGGTCTTCAATAGCAACAAAAAGAAGAGAAAGCCCACATACACATGAAAGCTGAACAATGCCCTACTCAATGATAACTTAGTCAAGGAAGAACTAACAAAATTAAAGACTTTTCAGAATTTAATTAAAATGTAGGCACAACATACCAAAACTTATGGGACACAAAGAAATCAATGTTAAGAGGAAAGCTCAGCTCTGAGTGCCTCTGAAAGGAAACAGTAGAGAGAATATACTACCAGCTTGACAGCACATCTCAAAGTTCTAGAACAAAAAGAAGCAAATACACCCAAGAGAAGTACAAGTCAAGAAATAATCAAAGTAAGGGCTGAAATCAACCAAGTAGAAACACAAAGAACTAAACAAAGAATCAACAAAACCAGGTGCTGATTCTTTGAGAAAATCAACAAGATAAACAAACCCTTATTCAGAATAACTGAGAGGGGACAGAAACAGTATTCAAATTAACAAAATCAGAAACGAAAAGGGTGATGGAACAACAAAAACTCAGGAAATTCAAATAACATCAGATCCTACTACAAAAGCCTATATTCAATAAAACTGGAAAACATTGATGAAATGAGAAAATTTCTAGGCAGATACCAGGTACCAAAGATAAATCAGAATCAGATAAACCATCGTAAAAGATCCATAACCCCTAAAGAAATAGAAGCAGTAATTAAAAGTCTCTCAACAACAACAAAATAAAAAAAGTTCAGGACCAGATGAGTTTAGTGCAGAATTCTATCAGACCTTCAAAGAAAACCAAATGCCATTAATCTTCAAATTATTCCACAAATTGAAACAGAAGGAAGATTACCTAACTCATTCTATGAAGCCAAAGTTATGCTAAGTCTTCTCCTTGGGACATAGAATGGTTTTTATCTAATCAGGAACTTTTCACAATTTCCTCTCATGGAGGACTTCATAAGAATTTTTTTTTCTACTTGTATGATGTATAATGTTGCAAATGTTATAAATTGGTTGAGTGCATATTACTTTTTGCTTCAGAAGTTATCATGTATATTTAAGAGGTATTTAAATATTATATCATGCGCCAGGCTCTGTGGGACTTCCCCGCACCCTCTGGCGAGCACCGAGGCTGCTTTCTGCAACCAGCTCGCCGGCCCCTGGACCAGCAGAAGCCGGCCCCTGGACCAGCAGAAGCGGCGGGCCTCCATATTGCAACCAGGACATAGCTGGAAAGGCCCAGGTAAACACCCCTTCCAGGGCTGCCCTCACGGGGGGATCTGCTAGGGTCTCGGACCCAAGCAGGCTGAGTTCCGCCTAGGCTCTGCGGGACATCCCCACGCCCTCTGGCGAGCACCCAGGCTGCTTTCTGCAACCAGCTCGCCGGCCCCTGGACCAGCGCGGCGGGCCTCCATATTGCAACCAGGGCACAGCTGGAAAGGCCCAGGTTCTGTGGGACTTCCCCGCACCCTCTGGCGAGCACCGAGGCTGCTTTCTGCAACCAGCTCGCCGGCCCCTGGACCAGCAGAAGCGGCGGGCCTCCATATTGCAACCAGGACATAGCTGGAAAGGCCCAGGTAAACACCCCTTCCAGGGCTGCCCTCACGGGGGATCTGCTAGGGTCTCGGACCCAAGCAGGCTGAGTTCCGCCAAGGCCCAGGTAAACACCCCTTCCAGGGCTGCCCTCACGGGGGGGGGGGATCTGCTAGGGTCTTGGACCCAAGCAGGCTGAGTTCCGCCTAGGCTCTGCGGGACATTCCCGTGTCCTCTGGCGAGCACCTAGGCTGCTTTCTGCAATCAGCTCGCCGGCCCCTGGACCAGCGCGGTGGGCCTCCATATTGCAACCAGGACACAGCTGGAAAGGCCCAGGTTCTGTGGGACTTCCCCGCACCCTCTGGGGAGCACCGAGGCTGCTTTCTGCAACCAGCTCGCCGGCCCCTGGACCAGCAGAAGCAGAGGGCCTCCATATTGCAACCAGGACATAGCTGGAAAGGCCCAGGACACAGCTGGAAAGGCCCAGGCTCTGTGGGACATCCCCGCGCCCTCTGGATTATAGGTATAGACGAGAGTGAAGATTTACAAGTTAAAGGGCCAGCTAATATCTTCTATAAAATTATGGAAGAAAACTTCCCCAACCTAAGGAGAGAGATGCCCATGAATATACAAGAAGCCTATAGAACCCCAAACAGACAGGACCAGAACAGAAATACATCCCGTCACATAATAATCAAAACTCCAAATGTAATAAAAAAAGAAAGAATACTAAAGGCAGCAAGAGAAAAAGGCCAAGTAACATATAAAGGAAAACCTATCAGAATAACACCAGACTTCTCACCTGAGACCATGAAAGCTAGAAGATCCTGGGCAGATATCATGCAAACTCTAAGAGAACACAAATTTCAGCCAAAACTACTTTACCCAGCAAAACTCTCAATTGCCATTGATGGAGACATCAAGGTATTCCATGACAAAACCAAATTTGCAAGATATCTCTCCACAAATCCAGCCCTATAAAGGATAATAGGGGGAAAACACCAAGACAAGGATGGAAACTACACCCGGGAAGAAGCAAGATAGAAACCTCCTCTCATCAAACCCAAAAGAAGATAACCTCTCGAATATAAAAAATAAATAAGATAAATAAATATAATTTCAAAAAAGTCTGGAGGTAATAATTACTATTCCTTAATATCTCTTAACGTCAATGGACTCAATTCCCCAATAAAAAGACATAGACTAACAGACTGGATACGGAAACAGGACCCTACAGTTTGCTGCATACAGGAAACACATCTCAGTGTTAAAGACAAACACTGCCTTAGGGTAAAAGGCTGGAGGACAATTTTACAAGCAAATGGTCTCAGTAAACAAGCTGGAGTAGCCATTCTAATAACAGATAAAATTGACTTTCAACCTAAAATCATCAAAAGAGACCCAGAAGGTCACTTCTTGCTGGCCAAAGGGAAAATCCACCAAGAAGAGCTCTCAATACTGAACATCTATGCTCCAAATGCAATGGCACCCTCATTTGTAAAAGAAACCTTACTAAAGCTTAAAGCACACATTACACCTAACACAATAATTGTGGGTGACTTCAACACCCCACTCTCCTCAATGGATCGATCAGGAAAGCAGAAACTAAACAGGGACACAGTGAAACTAATTGAAACTCTGGACCAATTGGATTTAACAGATATATATAGAACATTTCATCCTAAAGCTAAAGAATATACCTTTTTCTCAGCACCGCATGGTACCTTCTCCAAAATAGACCATATAATCGGTCACAAGACAGATGTCAACAAATACAAGAAGATCGAGCTAATCCCATGCCTCCTATCAGATCACCATGGAGTTAAGAGTGGTCTTCAATAGCAACAAAAACAACAGAAAGCCCACATACACATGGAAACTGAACAATACTCTACTCAATGACACCTTGATCAAGGAAGAAATAAAAAAAGAAATCAAAGACTTTTTAGAATTCAATGAAAATGAAGGTACAACCTACCCAAATCTATGGGACACAATGAAAGCAGTGCTAAGAGGAAAACTCATAGCTCTAAGTGCATCCAAAAAGAAACTGGAGAGAGCATACACTAGCAGCTTAACAGCACACCTTAAAGTGCTAGAAGAAAAACAAGTTAACTCACCCAGGAGGAGTAGAAAACAAGAAATCATCAAACTCAGGGCTGAAATCAATCAAATAGAAACAAAGAGAACCATACAAAGAATCAACAAGACCAGGTGCTGGTTCTTTGAGAAAATCAACAAGATAGATAAACCCTTAGCCAGACTAACCAAAGGACACAGAGACAGTATACAAATTAACAAAATTAGAAATGAAAAGGGAGACATAACAACAGAAACTGAGGAAATTCAAAAGATCATCAGATCCTACTACAAAGGTCTATACTCAAAACAACTGGAGATCTGGAGGAAATGGATGATTTCCTAGACAGATATCAAATACCAAAATTAAATCAGCATCAAGTAGACCAGCTAAATAGTCCCATAACCCCTAAAGACATAGAAGGGGTTATAGAAAGCCTCCCAACCAAAAAAAGTACGGGACCAGATGGTTTTAGTGCAGAATTCTACCAGACCTTCAAAGAAGACTTAACACCAATACTCTTCAAACTATTCCACAAAATAGAGACAGAAGGGACACTGCCCAACTCATTCTTCGAAGCCACAATTACGCTAATACCTAAACCACAAAAAGATCCAACAAAGAAAGAGAACTTCAGGCCAATTTCTCTGATGAATATAGATGCAAAAATACTAAATAAAATTCTTGCTAACCGAATCCAAGAGCACATCAAAACGATCATCCACCATGATCAAGTAGGCTTCATCCCAGGGATGCAGGGATGGTTCAATATACGGAAATCCATCAATGTAATCCACTACATAAACAAACTGAAAGAAAAAAACCACATGGTCATCTCATTAGATGCTGAAAATGCATTCAACAAAATTCAGCATCCTTTCATGCTAAAAGTCTTGGAAAGAGCAGGAATTCAAGGCCCATACCTAAACATAGTAAAAGCAATCTACAGCAAACCAGTAGCCAACATCAAAATAAATGGAGAGAAACTTGAAGCATTCCCACTAAAATCAGGGACAAGACAAGGCTGCCCTCTCTCTTCATATCTTTTCAATATAGTACTTGAAGTTCTAGCAAGAGCAATTAGACAACATAAGGAAGTCAAAGGGATACAAATTGGAAAGGAAGAAGTGAAACTATCATTATTTGCAGACGATATGATAGTTTACCTAAGCGACCCAAAAAACTCCACCAGAGAACTTCTACAGCTGATAAACAACTTCAGCAAAGTGGCAGGTTATAAAATTAACTCAAGCAAGTCAGTGGCCTTCTTGTACTCAAAGGACAAGCAGGCTGAGAAAGAAATTAGGGAAATAACACCCTTCACAATAGCCACAAACAACATAAAGTATCTTGGCGTAACTCTAACCAAACAAGCGAAAGATCTGTACAACAGGAACTTCAAGTCCTTGAAGAAAGAAATCGAAGAAGACCTCAGAAGATGGAAAAATATTTCTTGCTCCTGGATTGGCAGGATCAATATAGTAAAAATGGCCATCTTGCCAAAAGCAATATACAGATTCAATGCAATCCCCATCAAAATCCCAACTCAATTCTTCATAGATCTAGAAAGAGCAATTCTCAAATTCATCTGGAGCAACAAAAAACCCAGGATAGCTAAAACTATTCTCAACAATAAAAGGACTTCTGGGGGAATTAATATCCCTGACCTCAAGCAGTACTACAGAGCAATTGTGTTAAAAACTGCATGGTATTGGTATAGCAACAGGCAAGCAGATCAATGGAACAGGATTGAAGACCAGAAATCAACCCACAGACTTATGGTCACTTGATCTTTGATAAAGGAGCCACAACCATCCGGTGGAATAAAGATAGCCTTTTCAACAAATGGTGCTGGTTCAACTGGAGGTCAACATGCAGAAGAATGCGAATTGACCCACTCTTATCTCTTTGCACTAAGATCAACTTCAAGTGGATCAAGGACCTCCACATAAAACCAGACACACTGAAACTATTAGAAAAGAAACTTGGGAAGACCCTGGAGGACTTGGGCACAGGGGAAAAGTTCCTGAACAGAACACCAATAGTGTATGCACTAAGATCAAGGATCGACAAATGGGACCTCATAAAATTACAAAGTTTCTGCAAAGCAAAGGACACTGTCAGAAGGACAAAACGGCAACCAACAAAGTGGGAAAAGATCTTCACCAACCCCACATCCGACAGAGGGCTAATATCCAATATATACAAAGAACTCAAGAAGTTAGACCCCAAAGAACCAAATAACCCTATCAAAAAATGGGGCACAGAGCTAAACAAAGAATTTTCACCAGATGAAATTCGGATGGCCGAGAAACACCTTAAAAGATGTTCAACATCATTAGTCATCAGGGAAATGCAAATCAAAACAACCCTGAGATTCCACCTCACACCAGTCAGAATGGCTAAGATTAAAAACTCAAGAGACAACAAGTGCTGGCGAGGATGTGGAGAAAGAGGAACACTCCTCCATTGTTGGTGGGATTGCAAAATGGTAAAACCGCTCTGGAAATCAGTTTGGAGGTTCCTCAGAAAATTGGGCATGTCACTCCCAGAGGACCCTGGCTTACCACTCCTGGGCATATACCCAGAGGATTCCCCTGCATGCAATAAAGACACATGCTCCACTATGTTTATAGCAGCCTTGTTTATAATAGCCAGAAATTGGAAGGAGCCCAAATATCCCTCAAAGGAGGAATGGATACAGAAAATGTGGTATATTTATACAATGGAATACTACTCAGCAATTAAAAATAATGAATTCATGCAACTTGTAGGTAAATGGTTAGACCTGGAAAATATCATCCTGAGTGAGCTAACCCAATCACAAAAGAATGCACATGAAATGCAATCACTGATAAGTGGATATTAATGAGCCCAGAAGCACTAAATACTCAAGACACGAATAGCAAGTCAAATGATTCCCAAGAAGAAGAAAGGAGAGGACCCTGGGCATGTAAAGATTGCATCCAGTTTAGTAAAGAAACTGAGGGGGGAGGGGGAATGATTGGGGAATAGTTGGGGGGGAGAGGAACTATGGGAACTATGGTGGGTGGGAACTGGGAAAGGGGAAAGCCCTTGGAATGTAAACATAGAATATAGAAAATAAAAATTAAAAAAAAATATTATATCATGCAAATGCAAATCAAAACAACCCCGAGATTTCAAATCACACCAGTCAGAATGGTTAAGATTAAAAACTCAGGAGAAAACAGGTGCTGGCGAGGATGTGGAGAAAGAGGAATACTCCTCCACTGCTGGTGGGATTGCAAGCTGTTACTACCCCTCTGGAAATCAGTCTGGCGGCTCCTCAGAAAACTGGGAATGATACTTCCAGAGGACCCCACTATACCACTCCTGGACATATACCCAGAAGATTCCCCAGCATGTAATAAGGATACATGCTCTACTATGTTCATTGCAGTCCTATTTATAATAGCCAGAAGCTGGAAAGAACCCAGATGCCCCCCAACAAAGGAATGATTACAGAAAATGTGGTATATATACAGAAAGGAGTACTATTCAGTCATTAGAAACAATGAATTCATGAAATTCTTAGACAAATGGATGGAACTGGAGGATATCATCCTAATTGAGGTAACCAAGTCTCAAAAGAACACTCATGGTGTGCATTCAATGACAAGTGGATATTAGCCTTGGAATACCCAAGACACAATTCACATATCAAATGATGCCCAAGAAGAAGGAAGGACTAGCCCCTGGTCCTGGAAAGGCTCAGTGCAGCTGTGTAGGGGAATACCAGGACAGGGAAGTAGGAATGGGTGGATTGGGGAACAGGTGGAGGGAAGAGGGTTTATGGGACTTTTGGGGAGGGGGGATCCAGGAAAGGGGAAATCATTTGAAAGGTAAATAAAGAATATATTGAATGAAAAACAAACAAAAAACTATTATAAATTACTTGGATGACTTAAAAAAGTCAATACTGAGCTGTATATTTTAAAATAAATTGTATTAGTTTAATAAAAACTAATAATTTAAAAAGTTTAAAAAGAATAAATAAGAAAAGAGATAACAATCCTATGCATTATTTTATTGTGATCAGCATTGACTATTTAAATTTTCTCCTCAACAGAATTGTTGTTTACATACATACTGTACTAATTTGAAAAAAAATGTAGTAAAAGTTTAAAAAAGATGAATAATAAGAATAGAGGAAGAAAAAGAAATGCAGATCAAATGTCCATAAAATATTTTCATACAAATTATAGAAGAATATTTCCCTAACCTAAAGAAGGAGAATGCTTATCAAGGAGTTAAAACTTACAGAACAAAAAAATAAATTATACGAGAAAAGAAAGACCCCTTGCCACACAAAACAATGACAGAAAAGTCAAAACTGCAAGTGAAAAAGATGAAGTAATATACAAAGGCAGACCTGTTAGGATTACATATGACTTGTCAACAGAGACAATAAAAGCCAGAACAGTATGCACTTGTGAACTACAGACTACAAGAGACAACATATGGCAACCCAGACTACTGTGCCCAGCAAAACTTTCTAGCTATATAAATGGAAAGATAGGGTATTCCATGATAAAGTCAAATTTAAACAATGTTTATTTATACTTCAAGCTGTCCAGAAGATACTACAAAAAAGAAACACCAAAAAAAAACTAATAGAACAATGCAACCCAAGGAGGTTAACTACACACATGAAAACACAGGAAATAAATAACATCATGCCAGCAAGCAAAACATAGAGAAGGGAACCACCCTGACACATGCATGCACACACACAATCACACCACCACAACCACAACCACAACCAGAAACATAACCACTATCATTATTACCACTGATAACAAAATAACAGGAATCAACAATGATTGGTCATTGATATTTCTCATTATCTATGGCCTCAGTTTTTAAATTTATACACACCCCCACCCACACACACACACACACACAGAGAGAGAGAGAGAGAGAGAGAGAGAGAGAGAGAGAGACCAAAATAAAACAAACCAAAACCAAACCCAGATATTTAAAGAACTCTTCAACAAAACAATGAAGACTATACCTTCTATTATGTAATTCATGGTACTTTCTCCAAAATTGTCCACAGGCATGAACACACAGCATGCCTCAATGGGTAAAAGATAACTGGAATAACTGTCTACATTCAACCTTATGGAACAAAATGAAAGCTATGCTAAAAAGAAAGTTTATAGTGTTAAGTGCCTCCATTAAAAAGAAATTGAGGACATTTTATTCTATCAACTTAACAGCATACATGGAACCTCTAGAACAAAGAGAAACAAGCACCCTGAAAAGGAAGAAACAGCAAGATATAAGCAAACTTACAGGTAAAATCAACAAAATAGAAACAAAGAGAACAATACAAAGACTCAATAAAACAAGGAATTGGTTATTTGAGAAAATCATCAAGATAAGCCAATATTTATCCATATTAATTAAAGGACAGAGAGAGAATAGACAAATTAATCAACTCAGAAATGAAAAGAACATAACAGGCACTGAGAAAATCCAGAGCATCATATCATACTTTAAAAATCTGTACTCCATTTAATTGGAAAATCTAAAAGAAATGGTTAATTTTCTTTATAAATAGCACTTTTAAAAGTGAAATCATGGATCTTGTCTGCAGCTTCCCATCCAGCCGGTAGCAGGTGAGCCAGACCTAGCCAGCTGCCAGGTGCTCAGACCCTGCCAGCGGAACCAGGTACCAGACACAGCCCGAGTTTAAGACCTCCAGGGACTCAGGTCTGGGGCAGGAACTGCGCACAGACTAGCGGTTTGGAGTACAGCGGCCGTGCCTGCGCTCTGCGCTCGCAGGCCAGACCCCGAACCCCCTGCAGGCAGCGCCATCTTGTCTGCAGCTTCCCATCCAGCCGGTAGCAGGGAAGCCAGACCTAGCCAGCTTGATAGGTGCTCAGACCCTGCTGGCGGAACCAAGATAAGCAACAATTCTTGTTTATTAAGAAGAGTGAGGACCAGCGATAGCAGCAGGCCTCCATATTGCAAATAGGACACAGCTGGAAAGGTGCAGGTAGAGACTCCGTCTGGGACTAGAACAGGGAGAGCTGCTAAGCTCTCGCCCACAGGCGGGTCCAGGCACCTAGGCTCTGCAGCACATCCCTGTGAGCTTAGGCCGTGCACCAAGGCAGCCGGAACCACCCAGCTCCCCAGGACCCCGACCAGAGATAGCAGCAGGCCTCCATATTGCAACCAGGACACAGCTGGAAAGGCACAGGTAGACAGATTCCATCAGGGGCTAACGCGTCAGGGGATCTGCTAGGCTCTCGCTACTAGGCAGGCCCAGCAATGCCTGCCGAGGCTCTGCTGCACTCGCCCACACTTCCTGGAGACCTCAGGCCATGCACAAAGTCAGCGGGTGGCAGCCAGCTCGTGATCCCATTGAGCAGCAATCACGCATAACCACCAGTAGAGAAACAACAGGTAAGCCCAGCCTCACAGGAGATTCAAACACCAGACAGTGACAACAAGGTCAACTAACACCAGAAATAACCAGATGGCAAAAGGTAAACGAAGGAATGTCACTAACAGAAATCAAGGCAACATGACAGCATCTGAACCCAGTTCGCCAACAACAGGAAGCCCTGGATACCCCAAAACACCAGAAAAACAAGACTTGGAAATAAAATCACTGGTCAGGATGCTGGTAGCTGAACACATAGAAAAATCTCGTAAAGAAATAGAAGAGAAAATGGATCAAAAGTTAGAAGCCTTTACAAGGCAAATACAAAAATCACTTCAAGAAATGCAGGAGAAGATGGATCAAAAAGAAGAAGACAATAAGGAGGAAAGACAAAAATCACTTAAAGAAATACAGAAGAACGTGGGCCAACAAGTAGAAGCTATGAAAGAGGAAGCACAAAAATCTATTAAAGAAATACATGAAAACACAATCAAGCAAGCGAAAGATCTGAGCACATCCATCCAGGTACTAAAAACAGAAGTAGAAACAACTAAGAAATCGCAGAGGGAGACAACATTGGAGATAGAAAACCTTGGGAAGAAATCAGGAGCCATAGATGCAAATATCAACAATAGAATACAAGAGATAGAAGACAGAATATCAGAAGCCGAAGATACCATAGGAACCATTGATTCAACAGTCAAAGAAAATACTAAATGCAAAAAGGCTGTAACCCAAAACATCCAGGAAATCCAGGACACAATGAGAAGACCAAACCTAAGGATTATAGGTATAGACGAGAATGAAGATGTACAAGTTAAAGGGCCAGCAAATATCTTCTACAAAATTATAGAAGAAAACTTCCCCAACCTAAAGCGAGAGATGCCCATGTATATACAAGAAGCATACAGAACCCCAAACAGACTGGATCAGAACAGAAATACATCCCGTCACATAATAATCAAAACTCCAAATGTACTAAACAAAGAAAGAATATTAAAGGCAGCAAGAGAAAAAGGCCAAGTAACTTATAAAGGAAGACCTATCAGAATAACACCAGACTTCTCACCTGAGACCATGAAAGCTAGAAGATCCTGGGCAGATATAATGCAAACTCTAAGAGAACACAAACTTCAGCCAAAACTACTTTACCCAGCAAAGCTCTCAATCGCCATAGATGGAGACATCAAGGTATTCCATGACAAAACCAAATTTGCATGATATCTTTCCACAAATCCAGCCCTACAAAGGATAATAGGGGGAAAACACCAAGACAAGGACGGAAACTACACCCGGGAAGAAGCAATATAGAAACCCCCTCTCATCAAACCCAAAAGAAGGTAACCTCTCGAATATAAAAAATAAATAAAATAAATAAATATAATTTCAAAAATGTCTGGAGGAAATAATTACTATTCCTTAGTATCTCTTAACATCAATGGACTCAATTCCCCAATAAAAAGACATAGATTAACGGACTGGATACGGAAACAGGTCCCTACATTTTGTTGCATACAGGAAACACATCTCAGTGTCAAAGACAAACACTGCCTTAGAGTAAAAGGCTGGAAGACAATTTTACAAGCAAATGGTCTCAGGAAACAAGCTGGAGTAGCCATTCTAATATCAGATAAAATCGACTTCCAACCTAAAATCATCAAAAGAGACTCAGAAGGTCACTTCTTGCTGGCCAAAGGGAAAATCCACCAAGAAGAGCTCTCAATACTGAACATCTATGCTCCAAATGCAAGGGCACCCTCATTTGTAAAAGAAACCTTACTAAAGCTTAAAGCACACATTACACCTAACACAATAATTGTGGGTGACTTCAATACTCCACTCTCCTCAATGGACTGATCAGGAAAGCAGAAACTAAACAGGGACACAGTGAAACTAATTGAAACTCTGGACCAATTGGATTTAACAGATATATATAGAACATTTCATCCTAAAGCTAAAGAATATACCTTTTTCTCAGCTCCACATGGTACCTTCTCCAAAATAGACCATTTAATTGGTCACAAGACAGATGTCAACAAATACAAGAAGATCGAGCTAATCCCATGCCTCCTATCAGATCACCATGGAGTAAGAGTGGTCTTCAATAACAACAAAAACAACAGAAAGCCCACATACACATGGAAACTGAACAATACTCTACTCAATGACACCTTGGTCAAGGAAGAAATAAAAAAAGAAATCAAAGACTTTTTAGAATTCAATGAAAATGAAGGTACAACCTACCCAAATCTATGGGACACAATGAAAGCAGTGCTAAGAGGAAAACTCATAGCTCTAAGTGCATCCAAAAAGAAACTGGAGAGAGCATATACTAGCAGCTTAATGGCACACCTTAAAGCCCTGGAAGAAAAACAAGATAATTCACCCAGGAGGAGTAGAAGACAAGAAAGCATCAAACTCAGGGCTGAAATCAATCAAATAGAAACAAAGAGAACCATACAAAGAATCAACAAGACCAGGAGCTGGATCTTTGAAAAAATCAACAAGATAGATAAACCCTTAGCCAGACTAACCAAAGGACACAGAGACAGTATACAAATTAACAAAATTATAAAAGAAAAGGGAGACATAACAACAGAAACTGAGGAAATTCAAAAGATCAGCAGATCCTACTACAAAGGTCTATACTCAAAACAACTGGAGAATTTTGAAGAAATGGACAATTTCCTAGACAGATATCAAATACCAAAATTAAATCAGCATCAAGTAGATCAGCTAAATAGTCCCATAACCCCTAAAGAAATAGAAGGGGTTATAGAAAGCCTCCCAACCAAAAAAAGTACGGGACCAGATGGTTTTAGTGCAGAATTCTACCAGACCTTCAAAGAAGACTTAACACCAATACTTTTCAAACTATTCCGCAAAATAGAGACAGAAGGGACACTGCCCAACTCATTCTTCGAAGCCACAATTATGCTAATAACTAAACCACAAAAAGATCCAACAAAGAAAGAGAACTACAGGCCAATTTCTCTTATGAATATAGATGCAAAAATACTAAATAAAATTCTTGCTAACCGAATCCAAGAGCACATCAAAATGATCATCCACCATGATCAAGTAGGCTTCATCCCAGGGATGCAGGGATGGTTCAATATACGGAAATTCATCAATGTAATCCACTACATAAACAAACTGAAAGAAAAAAACCACATGGTCATCTCATTAGATGCTGAAAAAGCATTCGACAAAATTCAGCATCCTTTCATGCTAAAAGTCTTGGAAAGAGCAGGAATTCAAGGCCCATACCTAAACATAGTAAAAGCAATCTACAGCAAACCAGTAGCCAACATCAAAATAAATGGAGAGAAACTTGAAGCATTCCCACTAAAATCAGGGACTAGACAAGGCTGCCCTCTCTCTCCATATCTTTTCAATATAGTACTTGAAGTTCTAGCAAGAGCAATTAGACAACATAAGGAAGTCAAAGGGATACAAATTGGAAAGGAAGAAGTGAAACTATCATTATTTGCAGAAGATATGATAGTTTACCTAAGCGACCCAAAAAACTCCACCAAAGAACTTCTACAGCTGATAAACAACTTCAGCAAAGTGGCAGGCTATAAAATTATCTCAAGCAAGTCAGTGGCCTTCTTGTACTCAAAGGACAAGCAGGCAGAGAAAGAAATTAGGGAAATAACACCCTTCACAATAGCCACAAACAACATAAAGTATCTTGGCGTAACTAACCAAACAAGCGAAAGATCTGTACAACAGGAACTTCAAGTCCTTGAAGAAAGAAATCGAAGAAGACCTCAGAAGATGGAAAAATATTCCTTGCTCCTGGATTGGCAGGATCAATATAGTAAAAATGGCCATCTTGCCAAAAGCAATATACAGATTCAATGCGATCCCCATCAAAATCCCAACTCAATTCTTCATAGATCTAGAAAGAGCAATTCTCAAATTCATCTGGAGCAACAAAAACCCAGGATAGCTAAAACTATTCTCAACAATAAAAGGACTTCTGGGGGAATCATTATCCCTGACTTCAAGCAGTACTACAGAGCAATTTTGTTAAAAAACTGCATGGTATTTGTATAGCAACAGGCAAGCAGATCAATGGAACAGGATTGAAGACCCAGAAATTAACCCACAGACTTATGGTCACTTGATCTTTGATAAAGGAGCCACAACCATCCGGTGGAATAAAGATAGCCTTTTCAACAAATGGTGCTGGTTCAACTGGAAGTCAACATGCAGAAGAATGCGAATTGACCCACTCTTATCTCCTTGTACTAAGATCAACTCCAAGTGGATCAAGGACCTCCACATAAAACCAGACACACTGAAACTATTAGAAAAGAAACTTGGGAAGACCCTGGAGGACTTGGGCACAGGGGAAAAGTTCCTGAACAGAATACCAATAGCTTATGCTCTAAGATCAAGAATCGAAAAATGGGACCTCATAAAATTACAAAGTTTCTGCAAAGCAAAGGACACTGTCAGAAGGACAAAACGGCAACCATCAAAGTGGGAAAAGATCTTCACCAACTCCACATCTGACAGAGGGCTAATATCCAATATATACAAAGAACTCAAGAAGTTAGACCGCAAAGAAACAAATAACCCTATCAAAAAATGGGGCACAGAGCTAAAAGAATTTTCACCAGAAAAAATTTGGATGGTCGAGAAACACCTTAAAAGATGTTCAACATCATTAGTCATCAGGGAAATGCAAATCAAAACAACCCTGAGATTCCACCTCACACCAGTCAGAATGGCTAAGATTAAAAACTCAAGAGACAACAAGTGCTGGCGAGGATGTGGAGAAAGAGGAACACTCCTCCACTGTTGGTGGGATTGCAAAATGGTAAAACCGCTCTGGAAATCAGTTTGGTGTTTCCTCAGAAAATTGGGCATGTCACTTCCAGAGGACCCTGGCATACCACTCCTGGGCATATACTCAGAGGATTCCCCTGCATGCAATAAGGATACATGCTCCACTATGTTTATAGCAGCCTTGTTTATAATAGCCAGAAATTGGAAGGAGCCCAAATATCCCTCAAAGGAGGAATGAATTCAGAAAATGTGGTATATTTATACAATGGAATACTACTCAGCAATTAAAAATAATGAATTCATGCAATTTGTAGGTAAATGGTTAGACCTGGAAAATATCATCCTGAGTGAATTAACCCAATCACAAAAGAATGCACATGAAATGCAATCACTGATAAGTGGATATTAATGAGCCCAGAAGCCCTAAATACTCAAGACACTAATAGCAAGTCAAATGATTCCCAAGAAGAAGAAAGGAGAGGACCCTGGGCCTGTAAATATTGCATCCAGTTTAGTAAAGAAACCGAGGGGGGAGGGGGAATGATTGGGGAACAATTGGGGGGGAGAGGAACTATAGGAACTATGGTGGGTGGGAACTGGGAAAGGGGAAAGCCTTTGGAATGTAAACATAGAATATAGAAAATAAAAAAAATTAAAAAATAATAAAATATTAAAAAGATTTAAAAAAAAGTGAAATCATGATCACGGTAAACAATTTAAATATACATATAACACCTAAGGAAATATAAGCATTTAAAAAACTCCAAATTTAAAAAATAAAACCTAAAACAAAAACAAACAAAAAAAAATCTCAGGGCCAGATACTTAGCACAGAATACTACTAGACTTTTATTTTTATTTATTTATTTATTTATTTTTGGTTTTTTGAGACAGGGTTTCTCTGTGTAGTCCTGGCTGTCCTGGAACTCACTCTGTAGATCAGGCTGGCCTCAAACTCAGAAATCCGCCTGCCTCTGCCTCCCAAGTGCTGGGATTACAGGCATGTGCCACCACCACCGGCTTACTAGACTTTTAAAAAAGAGATAAAGACAATACTTTTAAAGTTACTCCATAAAATAGAGACAGAGGAACATTTCTAAATCCCTTTTATGAGTCCACAGTTATCGTGATATACAAAGTACATAGAATCAACAAAGAGAATTAAGATTAACTTTCCTTTTCAACAATTATGCAAAATATACTCAATAAATTACTTGTAAATCAAATCCAAAAATACATAAAAAAGATCTCTCACCATAATCAAGCAGACATTATTTCAGGGATTTTATTGTCTAATATATGAAAACGGTAAATGTAATACACCATATAAACAAACCGAAAGAAAACAAAACATTTGATCCTTAGATACAGCAAAGGTCTTTGACAAAATCCAACACTAATTCAGGATAAAATTCCTGGAGAGATTAAAAATACAAGAACCATATCTAAACATAATAAAGACAATTTATAGCAAACCTAAAGTCACCATCAAATTAAATGGTGAGAAACACATAGCAATTCCACTAACAAGAGAAAGTTGAATATTCTCTCTATATCTATTCAATATAGCACTTGAAGCTTTAGCTAGAGCAATAAGTTAACTGAAGTAGATCAAAGAAATTCAAATTGGAAAGGAAGAAATCAAACAATTATTATTTGCAGATGCTGATAGAACATGTAAGTGACCATTAAATTTCTGCCAGGGAATGCCCTCTTGCTGATAAACAATTTCAGCAAAGTGTCCAGGTATATGATTAACCCCCCTCCAAAAAATCAATAGCTTCCCTATATATATATGACAAATGGACTGAAAATAGAATCAAGGAAATGACACCTTTCAAACTAGCCTCAAGTAATACAAATTTTCTTGGGATAACTCTAATCAGACAACTGAAAGTTCTAAATGACAAAATCTCCAGGTCTTTGAAGAAAGAAAGTAAAGAAGGTCTGAGAAGTTGGAAACATTTTCTGTGTTCATGGGTCAGTAAAGTTAATACTGTAAAAATGGCTGTCATATACTAAAAGCAGGTTATAGATTCAGTATAATCTCCATTAAAATTACAACACAATTCTTCTCAGACTGTAGAGGAATTTTAATCCACCAATATGACTGCTGTGGCAAAGGATCACATCCAAAGACATGCCTTATGATCCAGCTGCAATGCAGACACACTACACATTTTTAATTCCTCTGGCTGGAAGACAGACCTGCTCATAGTACACAACTTTAAGGTAAATATAGTTCATAGATACAAGCATACATGTTTGAAAGTAATCTATAATTGAGGTGCAGACAATGCAATGAATTAGACAAAAGTTTGACAGAATGAGTCAGAAAGAGGATATACCAAATCCCAGCATAAAAGCATAGGAAAGAGAAGCTATTTAAGAGCAGCACAGGGTGGGATGGTGGTGTGGAGGTAGAGAGGGAGGAAGGGAGGGAGGGATGGAGAAAGAGAGAGAGAGAGAGAGAGAGAGAGAGAGAGAGAGAGAGAGAAAGAGAGAGAGAGAGGAGCAAGAGTTCGTCAGTCAGTTGGGAGTCAGTGCAGTGAATGAGATGCAGTGCAGTTGACTCTGTCATTCAATGCAGGTCAACAGAGGCAGTTGAATTCAAAGCATATGAAGGAGTCAGAAGATTAGAACAAACTGCCAAAGTTCGAGGTCAAGTAGTGAAATTCAGTGAGAAGCTGAGAGAAGCCAGATTGAACTAGTCAGCTTGGAGAGAAAATTTGAGACAGAATAGCTGTTGAACCAGCCAGGCAGAGAAAAGCTGATATTTTTCTGTAGTAAACCTCTGAGATGACAATTACATCTGTGTACTGAAAGTTAACGTTTACAACAGACTTTGAAAGAATAACTCTCAATATTACATGGAAAACAACCTCAGGATAGCTAAAACAATTCTGAACACTAAATGAACTACTTGATGGTGACACTTCATTCCTACATACAAGATTTTCCATTAAAGCTATAGTAATAAAACCCACCCATTATTGATATAAACTACAGGCATTGTTCAATGGAATCAAAGTGATGACCCCAAAATAAATCCATATGTATAAAATTTATTTTTAACATAATATTTTTATTGATCATTGATGATTTGGTACTTTTACATTGTGCACTCAGATAATGTTCACTTCCCAGTCCCCCCAAGCTCTCTCTTAAAAATCCCCCCTAAAAATAGAATATATGCTTCATCAGAGGCTCATATTAACATCCATGGTCTATATGGCCATTGGACGCCATGCTGAGATCCATGGCAAATGCTGAGATCATTTGGATGTCAATAGTACCTGCTGGAGCCAGAAAAGTCTATGATTCCTGCTTCTGAAACAAGAAAGTTTATTGGACCATGGTATCAACAAATGCAGAATCACAATTAAAGAGGGATATAGAAAGTTTCTGTAACAACCCCTACTTTCACACAAACCCACAACACCCTCCAAAAGTCTAACAATGTGAGGAGGGAGCCATCAAGGTTGATAATTTTTTTTGATAAAGAAACCAAAAATACACAATAGAGAAAGAAAGCATTTTAAACAACTGGTTCTGGTCATACAGGATGTCTGCCTGCAGACTAATACAAACAGCTCCTATTTTCACCTTGTCCAAAATTCAAGTCAAAATAAATCAAATGCCTCAGCATTAAAGCTGCTACACTTAACCCGATAGAAGAAAAAGTGGGGAATAGCCTTGAATCCATTGGCACAGGAAACAACTACCTAAGCATAACACTGTTGGCATAGGCACTAAGATCAACAATATATGTGACCTCATGAAGCTATATAAAATAGCTGTGAAGTTACATGGAGCCAAATGATACTGTAATTCAGATAAAATGGCATATTACAAAATGGGAAAATATTTTCACCAAATCCAAATCCAATAAAGGGCTAATATTCAAAACATATAAAGAACTCAAGAAACTAGACAACAAATCAAAAAATTCAGTTAAAGAACCATCCGGCGGCGGCGGCAGAACCAGGTACCCGACACAGCCCGAGCTTAAGACCTTCGGGGACTCAGGCCTGGAGTGGGAATTGGGCACAGAATAGCGGGTGCACTCTGCACTCGCGCGCGGGGCGGACCCCGAGCTCCCTGCAGGCAGCTGCCATATTGCCTGCAGCTTCCCGCCCAGCTGGCGGTGGGGAAGCCGGAGGGTCACCCAGCGTCCCAGGTGCTCAGAACCATCCAGCGGCGGCGGCAGAACCAGGTACCCGACACAGCCCGAGCTTAAGACCTTCGGGGACTCAGGCCTGGAGTGGGAATTGGGCACAGAATAGCGGGTGCACTCTGCACTCGCGCGCGGGGCGGACCCCGAGCTCCCTGCAGGCAGCTGCCATATTGCCTGCAGCTTCCCGCCCAGCTGGCGGTGGGGAAGCCGGAGGGTCACCCAGCGTCCCAGGTGCTCAGAACCATCCGGCGGCGGCGGCAGAACCAGGTACCCGACACAGCCCGAGCTTAAGACCTTCGGGGACTCAGGCCTGGAGTGGGAATTGGGCACAGAATAGCGGGTGCACTCTGCACTCGCGCGCGGGGCGGACCCCGAGCTCCCTGCAGGCAGCTGCCATATTGCCTGCAGCTTCCCGTCCAGCTGGTGGTGAGGAAGCCAGAGTCAGCCAGTGTGCCAGGTACCCAGACCCAGCCGGAGGCCAAACCAGCCTCCCATCCAGCCAGTGGCAGGGAAGCTGGAAACCGGACCCAGCCAGCTTCCCAGCAGCTTGGGACCAGCAGGCGGAACCAGATAACTGAGATATCCCAACTTTAAGACCCCTGGGGAAACAGGATATCAGACAGCGAACCCTGAGCAGGAGCAGTGCAGAGCAGCCGCCCAACAGGCGGAACCAAATACCTGGGATATCCTGAGGTTAAGACCTCGGGGGACTCAGGCCACCTGTCAGCAATCTGTGAGCAAGAGCCCCGCAGGACAGTGATTCAGGTATCCCAGTCACTGGGAAATAGCCTTACAACCCCACAGGAGGGTCAAGCACCAGCTAGTATCTACAGGACCAACTAACACCAGAGTTAACCAGATGGCAAAAGGCAAACGTAAGATCGCTACTAACAAAAATCAAGGCAATATGGCGGCATCCGAACCCAGTTCCCCAACAGCAATAAATATTGGATACCCCGAAACACCAGAAAAACAAGACTCAGATCTAAAATCACTGGTCAGGATGCTGATAGAGGAACACTTAGATAAATCTCTTAAAGTAATACATGAGAAAATAGATCAAAAGCTAGAAGCCATTGCAAGACAAACACAATTAAATCCCAGATATCTCAACACACCAGAAAAACAAGACTCAGATCTAAAATCACTGGTAAAGATGCAGATTGAGGATCACTTAGATAAATTTCTTAAAGTAATAGAGGAGAAAATAGATCAAAAACTAGAAGCCCATACAAGGCAGACACAAAAATCACTTAAAGAAATCCAGGAGAATATAGAGCAAAAAGTGAATCCCAATAAGGGGGAGAAACAAAAATCACCCAAAGAAATACAAGAGAACATGGGTCAACGAGTAGAAGTCATAAAGGAGGAAACACAAAAATCCCTTAAAGAATTACAGGAAAACACAAACAAGCAACTGAAAGATCTGAGCAAAACCATACAAAATCTAAAAACAGAAGTAGAAACAACTAAGCAATCGCAAAGGGAGACAATGTTGGAAATAGAAAACCTTGGGAAGAAATCAGGAGTCATAGATGCAAATATCAACAATAGAATACAAGAGATAGAAGACAGAATCTCAGATGCTGAAGATACCATAGGAACCATGGATTCAACAATTAAAGAAAATGCAAAATGCAAAAAGCTGGTAACCCAAAACATTCAGGAAATCCAGGACACAATGAGAAGACCAAACCTAAGGATTATAGGGATAGATGAGAATGAAGATCTACAACTTAAAGGGCCAGCAAATATCTTCTACAAAATTATGGAAGAAAATTTCCCCAACCTAAAGAGAGAGATGCCCATGAATATACAAGAAGCCTTTAGAACCCCAAATAGACTGGACCAGAACAGAAATACTTCCCGTCACATAATAGTCAAAACCCCAAATGTACTAAACAAAGAAAGAATATTAAAGGCAGTAAGAGAAAAAGGACAAGTAACATATAAAGGAAGACCTATCAGAATTACACCAGACTTCTCACCTGAGACCATGAAAGCTAGAAGATCCTGGGCAGACCTTATGCAGACCCTAAGAGAACACAAACTTCAGCCAAGACTACTATACCCAGCGAAACTCTCAATTGCCATAGATGGGGAAACCAAGATATTCCACGACAAAACCAAATTTGCAAGATACTTATCTACAAACCCAGCCCTACAAAGGATAATAGGGGAAAAATACCAACACAAGGGGGGAAACAACACCCCAGAAGAAACAAGATAGAAACCCCATCTCATCCAACCCAAAAGAAGAGAACCACTCAAATACAAATAATAATAACAATTCCCAAAATGTCAGGAAGTAATAATTACTATTCCTTAATTTCTCTTAATATCAATGGACTCAATTCCCCAATCAAAAGACACAGACTAACAGACTGGATACGGAAACAGGACCCTACATTTTGCTGCATACAGGAAACACATCTCAGTGTCAAAGACAAACACCTCCTTAGAGTAAAAGGCTGGAAGACAGTTCTACAAGCAAATGGTCCCAGGAAACAAGCTGGAGTAGCCATTCTAATATCAGATAAAATCGACTTTCAACCTAAAGTCATCAAAAGAGACACAGAAGGTCACTTCCTGCTTGTCAAAGGGAAAATCCACCAAGAAGAATTCTCAATACTGAACATCTATGCACCAAATGCAAGGGCACCCTCATTCGTAAAAGAAACTTTACTAAAGCTTAAAGCACACATCGCACCTAACACAATGATTGTAGGTGACTTCAACACTCCACTCTCCTCAATGGACCGATCAGGAAAGCAGAAACTAAACAGGGACACAGTGAAACTAATTGAAGCTTTGGACCAATTGGATTTAACAGATATATATAGAACATTCCATCCTAAAACAAAAGAGTATACCTTTTTCTCAGCACCGCACGGTACCTTCTCAAAAATTGATCATATAATTGGTCACAAGACAGACCTCAACAAATACAAGAAGACCGAACTAATCCCATGTCTCCTATCGGATCACTATGGAGTAAAAGTGGTCTTCAATAGCAAGAAGAACTACAGAAAGCCCACATACACATGGAAACTGAACAATACTCTACTCAATGACACCCTGGTCAAGGAAGAAATAAAGAAAGAAATCAAAGACTTTTTAGACTTCAATGAAAATGAAGGTACGACCTACCCAAACCTCTGGGATACAATGAAAGCAGTGCTAAGAGGAAAACTCATAGCCCTGAGTGCCTCCAAAAAGAAACTGGAAAGAGCATACACTAGCAACTTAACAGCACACCTGAAGGCGCTGGAACAAAAAGAAGCTAACTCACCCAGGAGGAGTAGAAGAGAGGAAATCATCAAACTAAGGGCTGAAATCAATCAAGCAGAAACAAAGAGAACCATACAAAGAATCAACAAAACCAAGAGCTGGTTCTTCGAGAAAATCAACAAGATAGATAAGCCCTTAGCTAGACTAACCAAAGGGCACAGAGATAGTATCCAAATTAACAAAATTAAAAATGAAAAGGGGGATATAACAACAGAAACAGAGGAAATTCAAAAGATCATCAGATCCTACTACAAAGGCCTATACTCAAAACAACTGGAGAATCTGGAGGAAATGGACAATTTCCTAGACAGATACCAAATACCAAAATTAAATCAGCATCAAGTAGACCAGCTAAACAGTCCCATAACCCTTAAAGAAATAGAAGGGGTTATAGAAAGCCTCCCAACCAAAAAAAGTACGGGACCAGATGGTTTTAGTGCAGAATTCTACCAGACCTTCAAAGAAGACTTAACACCAATACTCTTCAAACTATTCCACAAAATAGAGACAGAAGGGACACTGCCCAACTCATTCTTCGAAACCACAATTACGCTGATACCTAAACCACAAAAAGATCCAACAAAGAAAGAGAACTACAGGCCAATTTCTCTTATGAATATAGATGCAAAAATACTAAATAAAATCCTTGCCAACCGAATCCAAGAGCATATCAAAACGATCATTCACCATGATCAAGTAGGCTTCATTCCAGGAATGCAGGGATGGTTCAATATACGGAAATCCATCAATGTAATCCACTACATAAACAAACTAAAAGAAAAAAACCACATGGTCATCTCATTAGATGCTGAAAAAGCATTTGACAAAATTCAGCATCCTTTCATGCTAAAAGTCTTGGAAAGAGCAGGAATTCAAGGCCCATACCTAAACATAGTAAAAGCAATCTACAGCAAACCAGTAGCCAACATCAAAATAAATGGAGAGAAACTTGAAGCAATTCCACTAAAATCAGGGACTAGACAAGGCTGTCCTCTCTCTCCATATCTTTTCAATATAGTACTTGAAGTTCTAGCGAGAGCAATCAGACAACATAAGGAAGTCAAAGGGATACAAATTGGAAAGGAAGAAGTCAAAGTATCATTATTTGCAGATGATATGATAGTCTACTTAAGCGATCCAAAAAACTCCACCAGAGAACTTCTACAGCTGATAAACAACTTCAGCAACGTGGCTGGTTATAAAATTAACTCAAGCAAATCAGTAGCCTTCTTGTACTCAAAGGACAAGCAGGCTGAGAAAGAAGTTAGGGAAATAACACCCTTCACAATAGCCACAAACAACATAAAGTACCTTGGCGTAACTCTAACCAAACAAGTGAAAGATCTGTATGACAGGAACTTCAAGTCCCTGAAGAAAGAAATCGAAGAAGACCTCAGGAGATGGAAAAATATTTCTTGCTCCTGGATTGGCAGGATCAATATAGTAAAAATGGCCATCTTGCCAAAAGCAATCTACAGATTCAATGCAATCCCCATCAAAATCCCAAATCAATTCTTCATAGATCTAGAAAGAGCAATTCTCAAATTCATCTGGAGCAACAAAAAACCCAGGATAGCTAAAACTATTCTCAACAATAAAAGGACTTCTGGGGGAATCAATATCCCTGACCTCAAGCAGTACTACAGAGCAATTGTGTTAAAAACTGCATGGTATTGGTACAGCAACAGGCAGGTAGATCAATGGAATAGGATTGAAGACCCAGAAATTAACCCACAGACTTATGGTCACTTGATCTTTGATAAAGGAGCCACAACCATCCGGTGGAAAAAAGATAGCCTTTTCAACAAATGGTGCTGGTTCAACTGGAGGTCAACATGCAGAAGAATGCGAATTGACCCACTCTTATCTCCTTGTACTAAGATCAACTCCAAGTGGATCAAGGACCTCCACATAAAACCAGACACACTGAAACTATTAGAAAAGAAACTTGGGAAGACCCTGGAGGACTTGGGCACAGGGGAAAAGTTCCTGAACAGAACACCAATAGCTTATGCTCTAAGATCAAGAATCGACAAATGGGACCTCATAAAATTACAAAGTTTCTGCAAAGCAAAGGACACTGTCAGAAGGACAAAACGGCAACCAACAAAGTGGGAAAAGATCTTCACCAACCCCACATCCGACAGAGGGCTAATATCCAATATATACAAAGAACTCAAGAAGTTAGACCGCAAAGAACCAAATAACCCTATCAAAAAATGGGGCACAGAGCTAAACAAAGAATTCTCACCAGAAGAAATTCGGATGGCCGAGAAACACCTTAAAAGATGTTCAACATCATTAGTCATCAGGGAAATGCAAATCAAAACAACCCTGAGATTCCACCTCACACCAGTCAGAATGGCTAAGATTAAAAACTCAAGAGACAACAAGTGCTGGCGAGGATGTGGAGAAAGAGGAACACTCCTCCACTGTTGGTGGGATTGCAAAATGGTAAAACCGCTCTGGAAATCAGTTTGGCGGTTCCTCAGAAAATTGGGCATGTTACTTCCAGAGGACCCTGGCATACCACTCCTGGGCATATACCCAGAGGATTCCCCTGCATGCAATAAGGACACATGCTCCACTATGTTTATAGCAGCCTTGTTTATAATAGCCAGAAATTGGAAGCAGCCCAAATATCCCTCAAAGGAGGAATGGATACAGAAAATGTGGTATATTTATACAATGGAATACTACACAGCAATTAAAAATAATGAATTCATGCAATTTGTAGGTAAATGGTTAGACCTGGAAAATATCATCCTGAGTGAATTAACCCAATCACAAAAGAATGCACCTGAAATGCAATCACTGATAAGTGGATATTAATGAGCCCAGAAGCCCTAAATACTCAAGACACAAATAGCAAGTCAAATGATTCCCAAGAAGAAGAAAGGAGAGGACCCTGGGCCTGTAAAGATTGCTTCCAGTTTAGTAAAGAAACCGAGGGGGGAGGGGGAATTATTGGGGAACAGATGGGGGGGAGAGGAACTATGGGAACTATGGTGGGTGGGAACTGGGAAAGGGGAAAGCCTTTGGAATGTAAACATAGAATATAGAAAATAAAATTAAAAAAAAAAAAAAAAAAGAAACAGAATTATTAAAGAAATTGTAAAAAAAAAAAAAAAAAAAAAAAATTCAGTTAAAAAATGAGTCACAGATATTAACAGTGAATTCTCAATAGCATGATGTCAAATGGCAGAAAATCACTTAAAGATATGGTCAACATTCTTAGCTATCAGATAAGTTTTAATAAAAAGTATTTTGAAATTTCACCTTACACCTCTCAGGATGGCTAAAATCAATAACGCAAGTGACAGCTCATGCTTGAGAGAACATAGAACAAAGGGAACTCTCCTTCATTGCTGGGAGTGAAAACTTTTGTAGCCACTCTATGGAAATCAATATAGTGTTCTCTCACATAATTCAGAATTGATCTATATTAAAACCCAGATATAAAATTAATAAGCATATTCCCAAGGGATATGAGAGAAAACCTACTTTTAATACAATAATATAAAAAATATTTCACAATTAAGTAAGTCAACAACGTATGTTAAAAGAAATATTACCAGCAGCCATTGCTAGATGTTATTAAGAATGAAATGCA
Organism: Apodemus agrarius; assembly: GCA_964023405.1. Lineage (NCBI taxonomy): Eukaryota > Metazoa > Chordata > Mammalia > Rodentia > Muridae > Apodemus > Apodemus agrarius. The sequence continues at coordinate 67,900,796 of OZ030016.1, forward strand.
AAACAAAGACAAGAGTACCCTTGCATATTTGTGATAATATTTGTGTACTTGCAAAATCTTTTAGTTGAAATTGACATTTTTGAACCTTCAAATAACCAGATTAGCTTTTATTGAAGAGCTTGACTATACAAATAGGAAAAAAATCCAGGTTTCTGGTTCCTCATTCTCAAAATACCAAATTTATTATGTATCAGAAATTTCAGACTTCTGTGTTTATGGATTTTCTAGATTTATGCTGTAATAACCCAGATTGCAGATGTAGATTCATGAGTCCATTTATACAATTTCTGTCCCTATGTCTCTCTGTCCCTGCCTCTGACTATCTCTCTCTCTCTCCCTCTCCTTTCACTTTCTCCCTCCCCCTCTCCCTCTCTCTCTTTCCCTCAGTTTTCTCAACTTAAGATTATGGTGTTCAGATGTTTATCCAAGTGTCAGCTCAAGCATTGCTAAAATTAAGTCTTGTTATTACAAAAAAATCATTCCGTGGCTAAAAATGAGACAACACTATATGGACTACAATGTTGACAGCATTATAAAGGAGAACTGTTAATATTATATGGCAAAATTTCAGCAACAAATGTGAATAATTATCTTGAACAAAAAATTACTGAAGTTGCCAATTGAAGAAATTTAAGATACAGTAAATTTATATTTATTATAGAGATGAAAACTGTCATCAAACCTTTTCCTCCACACAACTTCCCAGACTTAGATATCTTCTTTAATAAATTACTCTAAATATTTAAATAAAAAATACTAGTACTGCACAATTCATTTCAAAGTAATAAATGAAACTTTCAAACTCATTTAATTATACTAACATTCTTTTCATACCAAAATCAGCACATATACTATAAAACATATTAATAAGAATTATTGTTGACCTCTGGGGACTCAGGCCACCAGGCAGCTATCTGTGAGCAGGAGCCAGGAAGAGCAGTGGTTCCAGTGTCCCAGCCAGGCATGGGCTCTGTGCCCTGTGGGGGACCCTGCACTCCCTGCAGCCTCCACCATCTTCAGGGCTACTTGGACCTAACAGGCAGAACCAGGTACCCGAGATATCCTGAGTTTAAGACCTCTGAGGACTCAGGCCGCCAGGTGGGGACGTGCACACAGGATCCGAGCTGAGAGGTCAGAGAGGTGGTTCATCTGTGAGCCAGTCAGGCCTGGGTCTTGTGCTGGGCAGGGTCATCAGCACTTGGAGGGGCTCCCAGCCACCATCTTTACTCCATGACAGAGCAGACACGCAGCATCAGGTCCACAGAGACAACTGAATATAACACTGCTTAGAGCAAGATACACCAGGGATCCAACAGCACCCAAGAGGAGGGCAACATATCAGCAATCCGTACCAGGAGATACCCAGTCATCCAGTGGTGGGGAAATAGCCTTATCATCCCACAGGTGGTTCAAGCACCAGCTAGTAACTACAGGACCAACTAAGACCAGAGATAACCAGATGGCAAAAGGCAAATGTAGGAATGTTACTAATAGAAATCAAGGCAATATGGCAGCATCTGAACCAAGTTCTCCGACAGCAATAAGTCTCGGGTACCCCAACACACCAGAAAAACAAGTTTCAGATTTAAAATCACTGGTCAGGATGCTGTTAGAGGATCACATAGATAAATTTCTTAAAGAAATACAGGAGAAAATGGATCAAAAGTTAGAAGCCCTTACAAGGCAAAAATAAAAAATAAAAAAAATAAAAAAAAATCACTAAAAGAAATTCAGGAGAATATGGGTCAAAAAATAGAAGCCAATAAGGAGGAAATACAAAAATCACTTAAAGAAATACAGGAGAATGTGGGTCACCAAGAAGAAGTCATGAAAGAGGAAAAACAAAAATCTCTTAAAGAATTACATGAAAACACAAACAAGAAAGAGAAAGATCTGAGAAAAACCATCCAGAATCTAAAAAAAAAGTAGAAACAACTAAGAAATCACAAAGTGAGACAACTTTGGTGATAGAAAACCTTGAGAAGAAATCAGGGGCCATAGATCCAAATATCAACAATAGAATACAAGAGATAAAAGAAAGAATCTCAGATGCTTAAGATACATAGGAACAATGGACTCAATAATTAAAGAAGATGAAAAAAGCAAAAAGCTTGTAATCCAAAACATTCAGGAAATCCAGGACACATAAAGACAACCAAACCTAAGGATTATAGGTATAGATGAGAGGGAAGATTTACAAATTAAAGGACCAGCAAATATCTTCTACAAAAGAATGGAAGAAAACTTCCCCAACCTAAAGAGAGAGATGCCTATGAATATACAAGAAGCCTACAGAACTCCAAAAAGACTGGACCAGAACAGAAATACCCCCCCATCACGTCATAATCAAAACCTGAAATGTACTAAACAAAGGAAGAATATTAAAGGCAGTAAGAGAAAAAGGCCAAGTAACATATAAAGGAAGACCTATCAGAATTACACCAGACTTCTCACCCGAGACCATGAAAGCTAGAAGATCCTGGGCAGATATCATGCAGACTCTAAGAGAACACAAATTTCAGTCAAAACTACTATACCCAGCAAAACTCTCAATTGCCATAGATGGGGAAACCAAGGTATTCCATGACAAAACCAATTTTTCACAATATCCTTCCATATACCCAGCCCTACAAAGGATAATAGAGGGAAAACACCATCACAAGGAGGAAAAAAAAAAACAGAAGAAGCAAGATAGAAACTTCCTCTCATCAAACCCAAAAGAAGATCACCACTCAAATATAAAAAATAATTTCAAAAATGTCAGGAAGTAATAATTACTATTCCTTAATATCTCTTAATATCAATGGACACAATTCCCCAATAAAGACATAGACTAACAGACTGGATACGGAAACAAGACCCTACATTTTGCTGCACACTGGAAACACATATCAGTGTCAAAGACAAACACTACCTTAGAGTAAAAGACTGGAAGACAATTTTACAAGCAAATGGTCTCAGGAAACAAGCTGGAGTAACCATTCTAATATCAGAAAAAAAATTACTTTCAACATAAATTCATTAAAAGAGACATGGAAGGTCACTTCTTGCAGGTCAAGGGAAAGTCCACCAAGAAGAACTCACAATACTGAACATCTATGCTCCAAATGCAAGGGCACTTTCATTCGTAAAAGAAACTTTACTAAAGCTTAAAGCACAAATTGCACCTAACACAATAATTTTAGGGGACTTCAACACTCCACTGTCCTCAATAGACTGATCAGGAAACCAGAAACTAAACAGTGACACAGTGAAACTAAATAAAGCTTTGAACCAATTGGATTTAATGGATATATAGAGAACATTTCATCCTAAAGCAAAAGAATATACCTTTTTCTCAGCATGGAATGGTACCTTCTCCAAAATCGAACATATAATTGGTCACAAGACAGATGTCAACAAATACAAGAAGACTGAACTAATCCCATGCCTCCAATCAGATCACTATGAAGTAAGAGTGGTCTTCAATAAAAAGAACAACAACAGAAAGCCCACATACACGTGGAAACTGAGCAATATTCTACTCCATGATACCTTAGTCAAGGAAGAAAGAAAGAAAGAAATCAAAGACTTTTTAGAATTCAATGAAAATGAAGGTACAACCTACCCAAATCTATGGAACACAATGAAAGCAGTGCTAAGAGGAAAACTTATAGCCCTGAGTGCCTCCAAAATGAAATTGGAGAGAACATACACTAGCAGCTTAACAGCACACCTGAAAGCCCTGGAACAAAAAGAAGCTAATTCACCCAGGAGGAGTAGAAGACAGGAAATCATCAAACTAAGGGCTTAAATCAATTAAGTAGAAACAAAGAGAACCATACAAAGAATCAACAAAACCAGGAGCAGGTTCTTTGAGAAAATCTCCAATATAGATGAACCCTTAGCCAGACTAACCAAAGGGCACAGAGACAGTATCTAAATTAAGAAAATTAGAAATGAAAAGGGGGGGAAATAACAGCAGAAACTGAGGAAATTCAAGAGATCATCAGATCCTACTACAAAAGCCTATACTCAACACTACTGGAGAATCTGGAGGAAATGGACAATTTCCTAAACAGATACCAAATACCAAAATTAAATCAGCATCAATTAGATCAGCTAAAGAGTCCAATAACCCCTAGAGAAATAGAAGAGGTTATAGAAATTCTCCCAACCAAAAAAAGTACAGGATCAGATGGTTTTAGTGCAGAATTCTATCAGACCTTCGAAGAAGACCTAAAACCAATACTTTTCAAACTATTCCACAAAATAGAAACAGAAGAAACACTGCACAACTCGTTCTACAGAGCTACAATTACGGTGATACCAAAATCACACAAAGATCCAACAAAGAAAGAGAACTAGAGGCCAATCTCCCTTATGAATATCAATGCAAAAATACTAATTAAAATTCTTGCCAAACTAATGCAAGAGCACATCAAAATGATAATTCACCATGATCAAGTAAGCTTCATACAAGTGATGCAGAGATGGTTCAATATACGGAAATCCATCAATGTAATCCACTACATAAACTTAAAGAAAAAAAACACATGGTCATCTCATTAGATGCTGAAAAGGCATTTGACAAAATTCAGTATCTTTTCATGTTAAAAGTCCTGGAAAGAACAGGAATTCAAGGCCCGTACCTAAACATATTAAAAGAAATATACAGCAAACCAGTAGCCAACATCAAAATAAATGGAGTGAAATTTGAAGCAATCCCACGAAAATTAGGAACTAGACAAGGCTGACCTCTCTCTCCATATCTTTTCAATATAGTACTTGAAGTTCTAGTGAGAGGAATTAGACAACATAAAGAAGTAAAAGGGATACAAATTGGAAAGGAAGAAGTCAAACTATCAATATTTGCAGATGATATAATAGTATATGTAAGTGATGCAAAAAACTCCACCAGAGAACTCCTTCAGCTGATAAACAACTTCAGCAAAGTGGCTGGTTATAAAATCAACTCAAACAAATCAGTAGCCTTCCTGTTCTCAAAGGACAAACAGGCTGAGAAAGAAGTTAGGGAAATATCACCCTTCACAACAGCCACAAACAACATAAAGTAAATTTGGCATGACTCTAACCAAACAAGTGAAAGATCTGTATGATGAGACCTTCAAGTCCTTGAAGAAAGAAATTGAAGAAGACCTCAGAAGATGGAAAAACATTTCATGCTCTTGGATTGGCAGGATCAATATAGTAAAAATGGCCATCTTGCCAAAAGCAACCTACAGATTCAATGGAATCCCCATCAAAATCCCAAACCAATTCTTCACAGATCTAGAAAGAGCAATTCTCCAATTCATCTGGAGTAACAAAATACACAGAATAGCTAAAACTATTCTCAATAATAAAACGACTTCTGGGGGAAATCAATATCCCTGACCTCAAGCAGTACTTACAGAGCAATTGTGTTAAAAACTGCATGGTTATGGTACAGTGACAGGCAAGTAGATGAATGGAATAAAATTGAAGGCCCAGAAATGAACCCACAGAGATATGGTCACTTGAACTTTGATAAAGGAGCTACAACCATCCAGTGGGAAAAAGATAGCCTTTTTAACAAATTGTGTTGATTCAACTGGAGGTCAACATGCAGAAGAATGCGAATTGACCCACTCTTATCTCCTTGTACTAAGATCAACTCCAAGTGGATCAAAGTCCTCCACATAAAACCAGACACACTGAAACTAATAGAAAAGAAACTGTTGAAGACGCTGGAGGACATGGGCATAGGGAGAAAGTTTCTGAACACAACACCAATAGCTATGCTCTATGATCAAGAATTGACAAATGGGACCTCATAAAATTACAAAGTTTCTGTAAGGCACTGTCAGGACAGCAACCAACAAATTGGGAAAAGATCTTCACCAACCCTACATCCAACAGAGGACTAATATCCAATATATACAAAGAAATCAAGAAGTTAGACACCAAAGAACCAAATAACCCTATTAAAAATGGGTTACAGAGCTAAACATAGAATTTTCACCAGAAGAATTCAGATGGCTGAGAAGCACCTAAAGAGATGTTCAACATCATTAGTCATCAGGGAAATGCAAATCAAAACAACCCTGATATTCCACCTCACACCAGTCAGAATGGCTAAGATTAAAAATTGAAGAGACAATAGGTGCTGACAAGGATGTTGAGAAAGAGGAATACTCCTCCTGTGTTGGTGGGATTGCAAGATAATACAACCGCTCTGGTAATCAGACTGGCAGTTCCTCAGTAAATTTGGCATGACACTTCCAGAAGACCCTGTCATACCACTCCTGGGCATATACCCAGAGGATTCCCCTGCATACAATAAAGACACATGGTCCACTATGTTAATAGCAGCTTTATTTACAATACCCAGATGTTGGAAGGAACCCAGATGTCCCTCAAAGGAGGAATGCATACTGAAAATGTGGTATATTTATATAATGGAATACTACTCAGCAATTAAAAATAATGAATTCATTCAATTTGTAGGCAAATGTTTGGATCTGGAAAATATCATCTTAAATGAGTTAACCCAATCACAAAAGAATACACATGAAAAGCAATCACTGATAAGTGGATATTAATGAGCCCAGAAGCTCTGAATACTCAAGGCACACTTAGCAAATTAAGAGTCCCAAGAAGAAGGAAGGAGAGGACCCTGGTTCTGAAAAGACTGGATCCAGACAGAGAAATGGTGCGGTGGGATGATTTGGGAATAGGTAGGGGGAGAGGATTTATGGGACATATGGTGACATGGGAACTGGGAAAGTGAAAAGTCTTTGGAATGTAAACAAAGAACATAAAAAATAAAAAAAAATCTAGCATGACAAAAATAGAATTATTGTCAATACACACACATATATAAAGTTGTCAAAAATATTAGAAAATTTTGAACTGGAGAGATGGTTCAGTAGATAAAGGCATTGCTAAGTGCCTTGCCTAATTAAACAAGTGATGCCATCATTTTGTTTTCTGATTTTCAGATGCATAACATCTCTCTCTCTCTCTCTCTCTCTCTCTCTCAAACACACACACACACACACACACACACACACACACACACTCAAAGAAAGGAGGGAACCATTATGAAATTCAAAAGATATGTCACCAACTATTATCTGAAAATATTTTAAAATTATGATTAGTTTAAATTATAAACATAATGGTGTCTTATAATAATAGAAACAAGCAGTATAAAAAAGAAACAAGCAGTGTAATATAAGAATTAATAATAAAAGTAACTTTTACATGACAACATTACCATATAAAAGTTTCATAGGTTCCGTATACATTATTGGGAGAAACACAAAAATTATGGATTGAATAAAAATTCCTGGAATCAAGGGAACTCTGAAATAACTTCTGGTTCATTGCCTCTGCTCATGTAAATATCTCTGACACATACTCAAGCATGAATTGGTCCAAAGTTTCCATTAGTTTCACTGTGTCCCTGTTTAGTTTCTGCTTTCCTGATCGGTCCATTGAGTAGAGTGGAGTGTTGACGTCACCCACAATAATTGTGTTAGATGTAATGTGTGCTTTAAGCTTTAGTAAGGTTTCTTTTACGAATGAGGGTGCCCTTGCATTTGGAGCATAGATGCTCATTATTGAGAGCTCTTTGTGGAGTTTCCCTTTGAACAGCAAAAGTGACCTTCTGAGTCTCTTTTGATGACTTTAGGTTGGAAGTCAATTTTATCTGATATTATAATGGCTACTCCAGCTTGTTTCCTGAGACCATTTGCTTGTAAAATTGTCTTCCAGCCTTTTACTCTAAGGCAGTGTTTGTCTTTAACACTGAGATGTGTTTCCTGTATGCAGCAAAATGTAGGGTCCTGTTTCTGTATCCAGTCAGTTAATCTATGTGTTTTCATTGGGGGATTGAGTCCATTGATGTTAAGAGATATTAAGGAATAGTAATTATTACCTCCCGACATTTTTGAAATATTTTTTTTATATTTGAGAGGTTATCTTCTTTTGGGTTTGATAAGAGGAGGTTTCTATCTTGCTTCTTCCGGGGTGTAGTTTTCTTCCTTGTCTGGGTGTTTTTCCCCTATTATCCTTTGTAGGGCTGGATTTGTGGAAAGATATCGTGCAAATTTGGTTTTGTCATGGAATACCTTGTCTCCATCTATGGCGATTGAGAGTTTTGCTGGGTAAAGTAGTTTTGACTGAAATTTGTGTTCTCTTAGAGTTTGCATGATATCTGCCCAGGATCTTCTAGCTTTCATGGTCTCAGGTGAGAAGTCTGGTGTTATTCTGATAGGTCTTCCTTTATAGGTTACTTGGCCTTTTTCTCTTGCTGCCTTTAATATTCTTTCTTTGTTTAGTACATTTGGAGTTTTGATTATTATGTGACGGGATGTATTTCTGTTCTGGTCCAGTCTGTTTGGAGTAGTGTAGGCTTCTTGTATATTCATGGGCATCTCTCTCTTTAGGTTGGGGAAGTTTTCTTCCATAATTTTTGTAGAAGATATTTGCTGGCCCTTTAACTTGTAAATCTTCACTCTCGTCTATACCTATAATCCCTAGGTTTGGTCTTCTCATTGTGTCCTGGATTTCCTGGATGTTTTGGGTTACAACCTTTTTGCATTTAGTATTTTCTTTGAGTGTTGAATCAATGGTTCTTATGGTATCTTCGGCTTCTGATATTCTGTCTTCTATCTCTTGTATTCTATTGTTGATATTTGCATCTATGGCTCCTGATTTCTTCCCAAGGTTTTCTATCTCCAATGTTGTCTCCCTCTGCGATTTCTTAGTTGTTTCTACTTCTGTTTTTAGAACCTTGATGGATATGCTCAGATCTTTCGCTTGCTTGATTGTGTTTTCATGTATTTCTTTAAGAGATTTTTTATTTCCTCTTTCATAGCTTCTACTTGTTGACCCAAGTTATTCTGTATTTCTTTAAGTGATTTTTGTCTTTCCTCCTTATTGGCTTCTGCTTTTTGATCCATATTCTCCTCAGGCTCTCGCCACCAGGCTGGCCCAGGGCCAAGGCTCTGCAGGACTTCTCCACGCCCTCCAGCCTTGCACCAAGGCAGCTGGGAGCAGCCTGCCAGTGGCCCCTTGGTAGGCCTCCATATTGCTACCATGACACAGCTAGAGTGGCCCAGGTAGACAGATTCAATCAGGAGCTACCAGCACTTGGGAGGATCCTCCATTCTCACCCCACTAACCAGGGCAAGGGCGGCAGCTGGAGAGACATCTCCATGCCCTCCAGCCTTGCACCAACTCGGTTGGGAACAGCCCTCCCTGAGGTCCCCTCAGCACTCGCAGAGGCAGTCTCTCTCTTGCAGCATAGTCACCAGTATAGAAACAACAGGTGAACCCAGCTTTGCGGGAGGTTGAAACACCAGCCAGTGACAACAAGGCCAACTAACACCAGAAATAACCAGATGGCAAAGGGAAAATGAAAGAACATTACTAACAGAAATCAAGGCAGCATGACAGCATCTGAACCCAGTTTGCCAACAACAGGAAGCCCTGGATACCCCAACACACCAGAAAAACAAGACTTAGATCTAAAATCACTGGTCAGGATGCTGGTAGCAGAATGCATAGATAAATCTCTTAAAGAAATAGAGGAGAAAATGGGTCAAAAGTTAGAAGCCTTTACAAGGCAAGCACAAAAATCACTTAGAGAGGGGGGATTATAAGAAGATAATTTGGAGAACATTAATCAAAGAATATTTAATTTCTGAATGAAATTATAAGGGAATATTTGTAAATATATATAAATATTTGAAATAAAAAAGATAACAGAAATAAATACTGTGAAAACTATATCCAATAATGAGTTATTGTAAGTTCCCCTCTGAGGACTATTACTAAGACACAAATATACAGTTCTTGTAAATTCTATATTTATATAAACTGACAAGCCTATGAACAAGTGCAAAACTAACCCTTAAGAATATATCAGATAAAAAATGCAAGAGTCTGTTTTTTTTCTTTTTTATTGATATTCTTAGTATTCTCAAAGAAGACTCTATAAAATTCCATTTGAAAGGCTATCAAAATATTACATGAATTAACAAACTGTAGGACACAAAAATGTATTTTCTAACTATACGTTTGTAGCAAAAACCAAAACCAAAACAACAACAGCAACAATAAAATACTCTACCTCTAAAAAAAAAAAATAGAAACTAAAGTTATATAGCTTACTAAAGCAACAAAAAGTAAATAATAGTTATGGATGATTCTAAGTCTTCCTGTTCAGACGGAAGGATACCATGGGACTGGGAATCTCAGGAGCCCTGCAACTCTGAAGGAAATGTTACATTGTGCTACAAGTTACATAGTGTCTATGTAATCAATTTTAAAAGGACAAAATGTAGCATGTAGCACAATGTAACATATCCATCACAAACCCTTCCCCTATAATTTCACCATTGGAGGAGGGAACGAATGAAACACTTTCCTTCCATCTTCATTTTCTTAAATGGCAACCTACTGATTTCATTTAGCACTGCCCATATGCACATGTTTACAGAGTTATGCACAAGCAACCTACCAGTTACCACCCCTCAAAACTGAAGTGGCAATTACTTTCCCAGGAGTCATCAACTCCCAAGCTAAGACGGGAACTTTGTAGTCCCTATCCACCTTTATGGTTGATTTTAACTAATTCCAAGTGTAAATGACACCATTTATAGAAGTCTTCCTCATTAGATTTCACAGTGTTTCTTTCTACTCTTCAAAGATGTTAACTAAGCCTGGTGAGGAGATGACACTTGATAATTAAAGAACTGAAAATGATTCAAGTAAATACAGGTATCTAATGTGTCTGGAGTCCAGAAGAATTACTGCTTTATAAAATAATATCAAAGGAAATCAATGCAGGAGGTAGGGAGGGCATCTCTGGCACATGCTAGAGACCTGTGTTAGGAGAAGTGCCATGGAGTCTTTGGGAGTGACTCTAGCTGTGACTCCTAGCAATGGGGGATATGGAGGTGAAGTGACCACATCTTTTATATAGCCAGACAGGACACTCACTAGAGGTTTAGGGATACCAAACCACCCACAAAACCTTCTACCCCAAATGTGTCCTGCTAGAAGAAATGTAGGGACAAAGAAGAAGCAGAGACAGAAGGAATGGTCAGTCAAAGATTGTCTCAACTGGAGACTCATCCCACAAGCAAGAACCTATTGATCCCTAACACTACTGATACTCTGTTATGTTTACAGACATGAGCCTAGCACAAATGTTCTGAGAGTCTCCACCCTGAAGCTGAGAGGAACAGATGCAGAGACCCACAGACAAGCATTAGCCAGAGCTTGGAGAGCCTTGCATGAGAGTTGGGAGAAGGATTGAGATACTAGAAGGGGATAGAGATTTCACAAGAAGACCAAAAGAACAATCTAACTTGGATTCCTTGGGACTTCCAGAGAGTGAACCACCAATCAAAGAACAAGCATGGGCTAGATCTAGCCCTCCTGCATATATGTAGCAGGTGGGAAGCTTGGTCTTCATGTGGACCCCCCCCCCCAACAACTAGACTTGGGGCTATCCCTGACACTGTTGACTGACTGTGGATTATGTTCCCCTAACTGGGCCACCTTGTATGACCTCAGTGGGAGAAGATGTGCTTAGTCTTGCAGTAACTTAATGAATCATGGTTGGTAAATACCCAGGGAGCACTCCTCCTCCACATGGCTTGAAGGTCGTCTGAAACCCAGGGTTCCAGAATCAATGGTTGTGCATGAGAGAACCTTGAAAGTAGTAACATAAGACATGTGGATCCATGGAAAGAAGGACAGTGAGTCCTTGATAGCTTGGAGCATCCATACTAGTATTAAATTCTTGCTAACATGCATGGACTAACTGGGTTTATTGGTTCATGTTGATGTTTCTATCACATGCATCTGTGTATAACACAAAATAATTAAAAATCTCAGGACATTTGCATTTCAGGGACTACATTCTAGAGACTATTTTCCTTTGAGCAGGTAATGTTAAGCATTAAACTTTTGAATGGAAAATTGATAGAAAAAGTATACAGAAAAGGATAAGTTTAGGCAAAACATATTTCTTATCTATATAATTTATTTAGTTTGGGATACTTGGACCTTCAGCCATATTTGAATACAGCTAACATTAGGTTTATGAAATAATATTCATTAATGAGTTCAATTTATGGGTTTTTCAGGCCCAGGCAAGTGGCCCATGGCACTCCTAGCTGAGAACATGGATGGCACCACCAAAGGCCAACAGACTCTAGGCTTCTGTGTTGTTTGTCTTATGTTCTTACTTCCTCCTCACATTTAGAACAACCTCTATTAAAACTGGTTTATTTACTCTCTGTGTGAAAGTCTCCTTTCTCAATCCAGATCCCCAGTGTGCAGTGAGATCAGAAAAGGTTTGTATTAATATTTGTTCAGTGAATAGAGAAATACACGAGTCTTGTGTGCACAAGCCAGACTGGACTATTTCCCTGATGTTTTCAGGTGTTGGCTCCATATTTGACCAAAACCATGTTTCCATTATTCTTCTCCCTTGAACTGTCAGCTCTATTTGGTCATGTTGCAAATGCCCCCTGGTGAAGCGATGTCATTTTGAGGTAAATTCATCTGACACTCTACAAGGCTCTCAGTTAAATGTCTTCTTTATTCTCTTCAGATTGTTTTATTGGACATTAGCTTACTCTTATTACTTCAGATATGTTTTCCTAACATCAAATTATTTTATTAGCAGTATTATGGTTTTGGAAATGAATGTGGAATCCAGGGCCTTTTTCATATTTAGGCAAAGTCTCTAACTGTGATCTAGATACTTAGTCTACTCTTCAACTTTATTTTGAAATGAGGTCTCAGAAAGTTGCCTACATTTGTCCTGCATACACTCTGCAGCCTTGGAGGATTTGAATGTAATATACGTATAACTTTCTGTCCTGAGTCACTGTGTTTATTGGTCTTTATCTTCAAGGCAACTCTTTATTTTTTTCTACTTCATAGAGATGACTGAATATACAATGCCATGCTTTCTTTTCCTGATTATATTTAGAGCCCTTTGTATAACCTGAACACTTCCCTGCCTTCAAAGACACATGCCCATCTTTCTGTTAGTTCATGTGTTTAATTGGAAGTTTCTGAAACCTTTGGGAATATAAGGGGTGGTATCACTATCTATTATTTAAAACAGTTCTCTTCTGTATATGAATTGGTGTTAATATGTAAAGTACTCCAACTCTTATGATTGTCAGGTAAGCACATATACAGTATGTATTCCACTTGAGATTCCAGAGTTTAGCAAGTAGGATTAAACTATAGGGTGGGCAGACCACAGCAAAACTACTGATGGTATAAGAAGAAAAGCTGTTTTGTCTTCTCCTGTTTCATGTGTCCTATCACTTACCAGGAATTACTTTCTCAAACCTTTCATAAAGCTTACTAATTGAGACATTAGAAGAGTCCACACACAACATTTTTCTTAAATATCCATTATTTATTTCAAAATGTTAGAAACTAACTGGTGTTCTACATCTATTGCTGAGCCTGAGGTCTAGGTCAAGCAAAGAGTTTTCTTCCTTCATATATGAAAAGCAAATAAACAAACCAAAATTGGAATCAGCTAATTCATAAAACTCTTACGTTTTTCAAGGAAGAATTATGTTATTGCTTCTAAACATATGTCCCTTTGATCTTTTATAAATTCAATGAACCTGCTTTCCATTCATCAATGTCTCAAAACTGACTGAACAAATGTATAATTAACTTAGCATGTGATGCCAGGAGGACCAGTGGCATGCATGCACATTAAATTAGAATTCTCGACAGGCTGGAGAGAAGCAGATTTTGCATTCTTTTCACTTCTTTTCTTCTCATAATATTTCTTCTGAGCCTTTTCTCCTAGCTCCAGAACAATTCTAGTCTCAGGGAAGCTATATCAGTGTCTTTTAGGAGTTTGACTACAATGTGTATGTAGTAAGTATGAGACAGAGCATCCATCTGTGCAATAAACATAATAATACCAAGGTAATGTTTATTCTCAAAGGGCATTTAAGTAATGAGAAGAGAATCAAAGGAATAAAACAAAACCAGTGAAATCTTCGAAGTCTCCTAAAGAAATTAAATTGTTCCAAGAAATTAAAGAAATTCATGTGTGCAGACTCCATATTTCCTCCTTTCTTCATGCCTAGGTTGTAGGAAATAAAGAGGAGAAGGGATTACTAGGGGATATTTGGTCTGCTGGTTGTACTGAATGCAGTTGTGCCTGTGAATTGGAGGTGCAGAAACTGGAGACCATTCTTTGGATAGATCAAGGGGCTTGGAGTTCAACCAGTATGCAGAAGGAAGGGGACAATACTCATTTCTAATTTATTTATATGTCATCAACTTCAGGGCAAGTCACTTAAGGAGAAAAGATTCTTTGCTAACAAAATGGAGTAGTGAACAAGCCAATTCTGCTGTTAAATGGTCTTCCCTTTCAGTTTCCCTATGAGACCTCATCAGGTCCCCACTCAGTTTCTCTTCACAATGCCAAACATTCATGTTTCCTTCATTTGCTATTTGTGGTTTAATCCAAGATTATAAAACTCTGATATAAATTTTCTATACATTCTTTCACAATTTAAGAGTTTCTCATACCTGGTTTGGTTTCTGACAGTCTAATGTCAGAGCAAGCTGTACATTTGTGGTTCTGAAATCCCCTATAAGCCCTCCTGGAAATAAATAGCAAGCCCTGTGAATGGTTTTCTTTTGAGGAATCATGAGTCACAGAAGCACAAAGCTTTCATTTGGAAACAGAAATCTTACTATCATAAAACAGATACATTGTCCCTATGAGACAAAATTCTGTTTCTAGGAGTAGAGACACTTTATACAGATACCCTATCAAGCACTAATGTAGGAGATACTGTGAAAAGATTATGTTCACATCAATGAGGTCTAATCAATTGGCTTTAAGAGAAAACCCTTTAGTGGGCCTAATTTAACCTGGTGAGCTCTTCAAGGGAATTGAAGTCTTGCCGTGAAAAGAATAAGAAAGTATATATATATAAACCTTCAACGGAGAGTGATTGTATGGGACATAGCTTACTCTGATGATGCAGAGGATAAGGCTAGTGGCTTCTAAAAATGTAATAATCATCCCCGGGTAAAGGTAAAAGTCAGTATCAAGACTCAGTGCTCTATATTCTAGGTATATGGAATTGGATTCCAGAAACAATTGAGTGAGTCAGTAAGCCATTCTACTCCAGAGACTGCACATGACTTGAGTCCCAGATAATACTTTGAGTTTTTTCCTCTGAGAAGAAGTCTAAGCCCTATGTGACTCATAGTACTATGATATATGTGACATTATACACAAAGATATTGTTAGCAATCTGTTATCAAGCCACAGAAAATGAATAAGCCCTATAACCTCTGACAAACTCTGGCCTTCCAATGATCCTAAAACATTTGCCTCCAAGTGTTGTTGGTGTGGTTTTTCTGTAATTCATGGTATCATTGTCTACTGTGTAACAATTATATGCAAGACTACTGGGTGACTTGATGAGAATGGTTCCCATAGTTAAATATATTTGAATATATTAGTTCCAAATCGGTGGAACTGTTTGGAAAGGATTTGGGGGTGTGGCCTTGTTCTAAAAGGTGCATCACTTGTTGTAGACTTTTATGTTTCAGAATCCCAGGCCATTTTCATCTGGCTTTCTCAGCCTCGTGCTCAAGAAATAGCATGTGAGTCTTCTGTTGTTCTTGCCACCATGGCATTGTTCTCCCATCATAGCCTCTAACCCTCTAAAACCATAAGTCCAATTTAATGTTTATTTTATAAGTTTCTTTTGGTTGTATTGTTTCATTACAGCAATACAAACCCAAACTAAGACCACTATGTAGTCATGAACTAAATACTATATTGCTTGTAAAATTCAGAAATCATATTTAGCAAATGTTTATTGATATTCTAAGATGTTAATAAAATTTATAAATGTATTAGTCACTCAGAAAACATATAATATTAAATTGTGTACTATTAGAATCTTATAAAGTTACAGGACTTCATTACAACATTTCTTATATGTGCATAATGTAATTTATCAGCAACATCTGTTTCTGATGGTGTTTTGAACTACATTTAATCTTTCATTATGTTTAGATAGTACCATTATAATTTGAAAGAATTAGGATTTGGTATCAGTTTTATTGTCATGCACACTGCATTTTCTCTGATAATTATAATGTCACACAAACTTTTTGAATCTTTAATCCCACACTAATCTTACACTAACTGAATTTGTTAGGAATTTCCTTAGTCTTGTACAAAAACCCAAGGATTTTTAAATGGAAAAATACTTTTATTCTATCTTTGCATTACATTTATGTAATATACATTATTATGCTGTGTATTTTATAATGGGAATAATGAGATAATGGGGTCTAAATTATGCACATACAATTGATGAGTGAACAATGGATACAATATTTGAATCTCTCTAGGATTTGTATTGCTGTTGTTGTTGTTTCTATTTTCTTTTATGAAAAATACCCAACCTAGGTTCATATGTTTACATACTTCAAATTATGGCAATATTGTGAAGGTTATGAAAACACTAATAGTTAGTGTATACTAAAATTTTCAAAACCTACTTTAGTAAGTGTACTTAAATGCTTTAACCTCCCATCTAGCCCAACACACACCAGAGGTAGTGGAAATGGAAGCTTATTAGAGAAAAGGAGGATATGGACCTATTTAGAAATAGTGTTTTGGGGCAAATCCAATCAGCTTTGCCAGGATATCAGCAGTTCAGTTCAAACAGATTAGCAGTGGTTGCCTGATCCACTTGCTAACACCATTCATGAATCAGCAGTGGCATTCTGCCCAAGTTTGTAGATACAGTAAGAAGCTGGCAGACCTCCAGGGGATGTTTCTCCCTATAAGGTCAGAACAAATGTTAATCAGCAAAGAGTGACATTGTAAGCCAATAGGGAATAGAATTGTCCAGTGTCAGGTTACATTTATTTTTATTTATTTATTTATTTTTGAATGTTTTACATCATCTTATTATTATCATCTTATGCATGTACTCACAGTTACATTTATGTATTTACATATAAATACATAAATACATATATACTTTCTTTTTTTGTAGATATATTCTTTATTTACATTTCAAATGTTATCCCCTTTCCTGGTCTCCCCTCAGAAAACTCCCTAACTCATTCCCCTCTTCCTACTCAGCAATCCACCTACTCATGCTTCCCTGTCCTGACATTGTCCTATCCTGGGGCATCAAGCCTTCTCAGGACCAAAGGCCTCTCCTCCATTTGATGGCACAACAAGGCCATCTTTTACTACATATGCAACTGGAGCCATGGTTTTCTCCGTGTGTACTAAATATCATGTTCTCTCAAGCATCTGCTCTAGCAAAACATTACATGCCCTTCTTCCAGACTGCCTCTAGTAAAGCACCATGTGTCTGTTCTCAGCAAAACATCCTCCTATGTGTCTGCTTCAGCAAAATCAACCACTCTTAAGACAGTTTTCAGAAAAACATAACATTACATATCTGAGCCTCTGAAGAAACCAGAGATTTCCAGTTCAAGGTGGAGGGTTTCTGAAGGACATATGTCACTTGGTAGGGACCTGTGGGCCATGTGTAGATGACATATGATTCCTGTGTTTCCTGCCTGGGTCAGGCTCCTATTCCATTCCCTCTCTAACATAATAGAATTGATACTCTGGAAGTGTAATCCAAAATAAACCAGATTCTCTCTCATTTTCTTTGGTCAGGCTATTTTATTATAGCCACAGAAAAGCAAATAATACAAATATTTCAAAGGTGTTCTTTCAATTCATTGCTGGGCATCAATTACCTCAAATAAATGAAATCTTTTAGGTACTTATGGAACTAGTTTCTAATTCATCATTCCTTTCTTTCCATGCTTCTTTCCATGTAACCCTGCAGTTCTATGCTACTGCCAGTCTGGAATTTCTCTGTCCTTGCCTCTGGATCTAACTATACAATTGTCTATGATCAAAAATTCTTTAATGGCATATGGTAGTACTTTCCTGGAAAACTGCTTGAGAGAGTTTGTTCACTCTTATTTTTCTTCCATGGCCATTTCAGACTTCTGTTTGACTGCATAAATTATAAGGTCAAACAAGATTCACTGAAGTCCATCTGAGAATCAATTCTCAGCTAAAAACATTTGAACCATCATCTTGCATATGTCCTATTGACCACAAATGGAGGAATTGCACCAGAATAGATTAAGAATATTCTCTGTATATTCAGAGCTGAACAACCATTTTACTAGTTCTTATCAGATAAAATTTGATATTATGAGATGGTTTCATACATATGTAAATTACTAACACATAAACACTTGAAAAATAATTATTTTTTATGTTCTTATAGAATTTTATTATGTTTTCAATGAATTTTGATTTTTTTTCAAAATAAGAATAAAATGTTTTATTTGTTTTTTTTTTTTTTGAGACATAACCTCAATAGTGAGGATTTGCTGGCCTAAAACATATATCATTGACCTGACTCAGCCAGTCAAGTGCTACTTTTCCCAGGAGTTTTGTCCTGTACTAACATAGATTTACTAACAAAATTAATTTGATGGAAATACTATGTTAAACAGCATGTCATTTTGAAGTATATGGGAGCTGAGATAAGACACCTTGGAAAAAGTAAAAATAAAATCAATCTAGAGAAATACTGCTCAAAATGAATATACGTTTTATTTTCAGGGAAATATTGTATATGTATATTTAGTAATATAGAGTATACCTGGGCTGTCTTATTTGTCTCATTTGTCATGTATGTGAAAAGCTAAATATAACTTCAAATGCTTTAATGCAAGTCACTGGTAGGATTTTTCATATTTCACTGGGCCAGATTCAAGATAAAATAATGTGTAGGTTTATTGTCTATATCTTAAAGTATAAAAAATTTTAAATTTATAAGTTCCAAAAATATTCATTACAGAAAAATTGTAAGTTTAATCATTTACATAAAGCCTAATTTTGTACACTTTCTAACTATAAGTAGAGAAATTTTTTAAAAAATTTACTTTTTACTTTTATTTATGTGCATATGGTTCTATACATGTGCTGACATATGTGGTTGTCAACAGTGGCTAGAAAACATCCTATAGCTCTCAGAATGGGAATCATAGGAGGTTGTGAGTCACCTGGTGTGGGTTCTGGGAACCAAACCCTAGTCCTTGACAAAATCAGTAAATGCCTCTAATTCCTAAGATACCCCATCAGCCCATTGCCACGGAATTATAATTCAGGTTGAGCTGTACTTTAGGTGATCACTTCCTAATTCCAATAAACACTTATTTTAATTTCAAACACACAATATTATTCTATTTCTGCACAATGTTAATTTTAAATATCTATACAGAACTTGTTATTTTGGTATATGTTTCCAAATGTTCACCAGCTGCCCAGGATGTTGACACTGAGGCAGAGAACAGCCACCTAAAATTCAGAAGATGACTGTCTACTCATCACTTTATCATTAAACACACAGAAAGAAACTCTTAGTAATTAATTGGACTCCATATATCATTTTATGAGTTCTTCATATACAACTAATCATTCTTTCTGTTCTCTCTCTCTCTCTCTCTCTCTCTCTCTCTCTCTCTCTCTCTCTCTCTCGGTTTTTTAGAGACAGGGTTTCTGTGTAGTCCTGGCTGTCATGAAACTCACTCTCAAGACCAGGCTGGCCTTGAACTCAGAAATCCACCTACCTCTGTCTCTCAAGTGCCAGGATTAAAGGTGTGCACTACCACTGCCCAGCCCAACTAATCATTCTTGATGACATTATACAAACATGCTTCATTAGGCATACTGCAAAACCCTTGAAATAAGGGCCAGTGTACTGTCTTAAAGAATGTTTTTCCTTTGCACTTGACAGTAAGACTGATAGCTTGATGTATAGCTTGAGACACAAAGGAAGAAAAAGTAGAAGGAAGAAAAAAGGAAGATAAAAATCCCACGTGATTCCCGGAACTCCACACACATTAAGTTGAACTCTTCCAATTTATTTGTCAATAACTGTAAAAAAAGTATTTTTAAATACTGAAATGAATGATCAATTTTCTGATATTTCCCTTTGAATCCTAGAACAATGTACTTACTGTGTGCTCTAGTTTCTGAGATATCTTGTGGATACAAATGTAATCAAGGTACAATCTCTACTCCATAGTATTCACGGTCTATTAAGAACAGATGAGAGAATAGTGCTTTTAAGTCTCATAATATCACCAAATGTCATTAAAAAATCAAGGAATCAATTACTTCCTAAACAGAGACTAGAAATTGAAATAAAGCATTGTGTTCTATGACTGGGATGTTTCTAAGTAATCTTAATTTACTCTTCATTTGTATCACTGGCTAATAAATATCAAAATAATGGGTTAAAAAATTTGATAATTTGTGGTAAATAAGCCCTTTATTATAACTATAACTATCTGATTCTTTTATAGCTTGATTTTAAGAGTCATAAATCACACATGACCAAATGGATACCACTAAGTAATACCCTATTTCTAAAACCAAATAGTTCTGTAGACATGGCCTTTGGCTTCTTACATATTTTCTGTTTAGAATGAGTTTCCATGATGAATGGCTCATTGCAAGATTGATGTCTTCATAGTCCACATTTTCTAGCTCAGATGTTTCACTTAAGTGTCTTCAAATGCTGGCTGTTAGCTATTATATCCTTATTATATTCCTCTAGAATCACCAAAAACTCGAAAGTCATTCTTATTCATACATCTACTGAATAGTTTCCTTAAGGAACTCATTGTTCTAGAAATGGTTTTAAGAGAAATCATTTCTGAACATCGGCCAAGTTTCAGGGCCAGAACTTGCCAGAAACCATCATGGAATAGGTAAAAATTATCAGGTAATTTTCCTGAGATGTTTTTGCTATGGACTATAAACTTAATGACAGACTTGCTTCTTCAAGCAAGGCCAATAAAATTATGTCTAAGTAAAGATTCCTGCTATTAATATGCCTTTCCTTCTGGTAATATATATATATATATATATATATATATATATATGAATTAACCCAAACATTTGAGCAGATTTCTCCAGAATAACAAAGATGTGCTCTATTATAATGATGTTATGTAAACAAATAGATGGTTTCATAAATTTTTAATGATGATTCTATAAGATTTCCTCTAATTATATTAGTAATTATTAAGATCTTTTTTAATAGGGCTGGTATTAAGTCCTTTCTGATGTCAAAACTGCAATGAGAACTCTGCCCATCTTCGAGTGTCATGATTTAATTTCTTCTGAGATAGTAAGGATATATTTACAAGTTAGGACAAATTCAAAAAGGTTCTAAAAACAATTAACCAAAGGTTATAAAAAGGAAACTAATGATTTACTGTAGGTACAAGGACAGAAGATAAAATATTGACTGTGATTATCTATAGAAATCTTCACTAATGAGTTAGTCATAAAAATTATGGTCTTTAACTTTCAATGAACCTGTTAAGCTAGTTTCAGATTATGAATATTTATCTAGATAATTACTCTTCATGAATATGCATGTAAACATTTTCTGTTGTAATTTCTTGTTCAGTTTATGATTTGAAATTATATTTGAACATTTAGTTAACTTTTGTAAAAATAAAAGGGTATGCTTGTATAAACCATGTGATCTGTTCTCCTAGGAAAGGTACAAAAGTCTTTGTACCTTTGTACATAGAAAGTCATAGCATTGGTAGTGAAAGCACTGGTACAAAAGTCTATGTACCTTTGTACATAGAAAGTCATAGCATTGGTAGTGAAAGCACTGGAATTGAGGCAATTGGGCTTGGGAGCATTGAGAACAAGGACATTGTTATGTTAGAAAAAGAGGAGAGAACAAGATGAGGGGATTGCAGAGTAGAGCAACTTAGAAATTCTAAGGTAACTTGAAAAATTAAGAGTGTCAAAATACAACATCCTTTCACATTAAAAGTATTGAAGAGATCAGGAATTCTAAGTCCATACTGAAATATAATAAAAGCAATATGCAGCCACCCAATAGCCAACATCTAATTTAATGTAGAGAAACATGAAGCAATCTCAATAAAATCAGTGACAAGACAAGGCTGCCCACCCTCCCTCTATCTAATGGATATAGTATTTAAAGTTCTAGTCAATGCAATAAGAAAACAAAGGAAGATCAAAGGGATACAAATTGGAAAGGAAGAATTCAAGATTTCACTATTTTAGCATGATGAGATAGTATACATAATCAGCTCCAAAAATTCTACAAGAGAACTCATACTGCTGATAAACAATTTCAGTAAATGGCTAGATAAGAAATTAGCTCTAACAAACCAGTAGTCTTCCTCTATTTAAAGGATAAACCTGCTGAGAAAGCAATAAGGGAAACAACACCCTTCACAATAGTCACAAATACTATAAAATATTTTGGTGTGATTCTAACTAAAAAGTAAAAGATCTGTATGATAAGAACTTCAAATCTCTGAAGAAAGAAATAGAAGAAGACCTCAGAGATGGAAAGATCTCCCATGCTCATGGATCAACAGGGTTAACATAATAAAAATAGCCATCTTATAAAAAGCAATTTTCAGATTTATTGCAAACCCCATCAAAATTCTAACTCAATTCTTCACAGAGATAGAAAGCAATTCTCAAATTCATCTGGAATAAGAAAAAAAATCAGCATAGCAAAAACCATTCTCAATAATAAAAAAAAAACTTCTGGGGAATCATCATCAGTGCAAGTTTTACTACAGATCAATATAGTAAACACATGATATTGCTTCAGAGACAGGCAGGTAGACCAATGCAATGGAACTGAAGACACAGAAATAAATCCACATATCTGTGGTCACTTAGACAAAGAAGCCAAAATCATCTAGTGGAAAAAACACAGCACTTTCAGCAAATAGTGCTGGTTCAACTGGAACTCAGTATGTAGAAGAATGCAAATTGACCCATTCTTATCTCCTTGTACAAAGGTAAAGTCCAAGTGGATCAAGGACCTCCACATACAATCAGATACACTGCTTCAAATAGAAGAGAACGTTGGGAAAGGCCTGTAACACATCAGTACAGGGGAAATTTTCCTGAACAGAATACCCATGGCTTCTGCTTTAAGATGAGAAATTTACTAATGGGACCTCATAAAATTGAAAAGCTTCTTTAAGGAAACAGACACTCTCAATAGGAAAAAATGTAATCCAAGGATTGGGAAAACATCTTTACCAACCCTACATCCTACATCCTATAAAGGACTAATTTCCAGAGAACTTGAAATATTAGATTCCAGAGAATCAAATAATCCTATTTAAAAATAGGGTATGGAGCTAACAAAGAATTCTCAACTGAAGAATTCCAAAGGGCTGAGAAGCACTTAAGGATGTTCAACATACTTAGTAATCAGAGAAATACAAATCAAAACAACCCTGAAAATTCACCTCACACCAATCAGAAGGGCTAAGATAAAAAATGTAGATGACAACAGACAGTAGCGAAGATGTGGAGAAAGGAATACTCCTCCATTGCTGGTGCAAATGCAAGCTGGTGAAACCATTTTGGAAATCAATTTGGCAGTTCCCCAGAAAATTGGAAATAGTTGTGAAAACACAGGTATACCTCTACTTGGCATGTAATGAAAAGATGCTCCAACATACAACAAGGACACAAGTGTCACTGTATTCATAGTAGCTTTATTTGAAATAGCTAGAAGATGGAAACAACTCAGATATCCCTCAACAGAAGAATGGATACAAAAAATGTGGTACCTTTACACAATGGAGTACCATTCATCTATTAAAAACAATGACTTCATGAAATATTTACACAAATGAATGGAACTAGAAAATATCATCTTGGGTGAGAGAACCCAGATCCAACATAACACACATGGTATGTACTCACTGGTAAGTTATATTAGCCCAAAAGTTCAAAATACTCATGAGACAACCTACAACCCATATGGAGCTTAAGAAGGAAGACCAAAGTAGATTCTTCAATTCTACATTGTTAGTTGAAATACAAAAAAAGGAGAGTCAGAACCTATAGAGACCACCTCTAGTAGCTCTCTAGTTAGTGCTCACAGTTGAAGGATGGGACTACCCAACTATCACAAAATTATTAACCCAAAATTGTTTGGATTTCTAAAAGAAAGAAAGGGACAAAAAATGGAATGGAGTCTGAAGGAAAGGTCATCCAGAGACTACCCTACATAGGGCTCTATCCCATCTACAGACACCAAACCCTGATTCTACTGCTGATGCCAAGAAGCCTTGCTGACAGGAGTCTGGTATAGCTGTTCCCTAAGAGGTTCTACCAGCACCTGATTAATATAGATGTAGATACTCACACCAACCATTGGAATGAGCCTGAGGACACTAATGGAAGAGCTAGGGGAAGGACTGTAGGAGCTGAAGGGGATTGCAACCTCGTACAAAGAACAGTATCAACTAACTGGATCACCTAGAGCTCTAAGTGGCTTAACAACTGATTCAATCAAATAGTATACATGGAGAGATCCATGGCTCCAGATACATATGTAGCAGGAGCTGTCCTCATCTGACATCAATGTGGATTGATGCCCTTGGTCCTGTGGAAGCTTAATGCCCAGTGAACGGAGATGCTAGAATGGTGAGGTGTGATTGGGTGAGTGGTTGGAGGAGCATCCTACTAAAGGCAAAGATGAAGGAGAAGGGGATGGGATGGGGAGTTTGTCTAAGGGATATCATTTGAAATGTAATTAATAAAATTATTGATAGAAAAAATAATACATCAGTATGCAAAATGGAGAGGGAAAGAAGAAAATAGAAGAAGCTACGTAGAGAGCTGAAAGAGTAGGCAGGCTTCTACTTACTATGGGACAGAACAGGTCTTTTCGTAATAGCAAGATAGGCTTATTCTCAGTGAAGAAGATAAAGCTTTACTCTTACAGACTTGGGTTTAATTTATTTAGCTATAAATGTGTAGAAGCTTTTTCTTTCTCTACATAATAAGGACTGGAGCTCATTTTTTCATCCAGAATGAGTGAATTGTTTCTACATTGGCCCTTAGATTTTGCTCCATATGCATATGTAAGTTTACATGTGCTTGTGTAAGTATGTAATTATGAGCTAAGTATGTATGTAGCTAAGCCTAACTGGTTTGAATAGAGATGTATGAATGTTTATATATGAATCTATATATGAATTTATGTGAGTTTATCCATATTTGCTTGTGTAAAAGTATTTCCTTCTGTGAGGGTGACTTTCTTCTTCTGGTTCAATAGAAGTTTATTGCTTCAAGCCTGACAAAAGAGAGGCTACTAGACTAGAGGGAAAAGGCCCCGGCAATTATTCCTTTATTTAATCCCAGGCCATTTTAAGATGAGGTGCTACATGCCAGAGACGACAGTTTATGGTCTCAGAGGATCTCAGACAGGTCAGCTGAAGCAGCAAAGTGACTTAGACTTAACATAGGTAAACATTTTACTGTTAAATAGCAACACTAAATATCATGCAAGACCAAGTCTTGCTGATACAGACTCTCTTTGCTCTCCTCGCTCAGCTTACCTCAAGAAAGAATCAAGAAAGAACTGCTGAGGCAGGACCCCTGCAAGATTTTATGTTGAACAGCTTTTGTGGTCTCAACAAATTGTTTTCAATTTATCTATTTACTTAGGCCCCACATAATAAAAATCCACTGTACCTCCTTCATCAGTGTTACCTACATTCAGAAGCTTACCCCTCCCCTTATAAGTTTTCAGCCTTCCTACCTATATAAATTACTTATTACCATGATTATCCATGAGACCTTCATACCTGCCATGAACTACATTAATATTTCAATTGTCTCCTGGTGTTCACTAATACGTTTTCTAACCCATTGTGTATCCACTCCCTAGAACATAGAGCATCTGAACACATCATTTCACTTTAAACCTGTACAAAGATTTGGGCTGTGTGGATAGTTACAATTTCTTTATCATTACCAAGATTTTTACTGTAACCTCATCTCATGACTAGGTATTTTGGTTCTCTGTTGCTGCTACAACAAATCACAAGTTGAGAAGATGAAACCTACTGTAGTCGGTAGGCATATTGTTAAATAGATGAAGCTTCTGAAGTATTACTTAGGAACATACTTTCTGCTTGAGGTCTATGGGGACCAATTAAATTTCAGACATTTTCAATTTTTACAGGCCTCACAATTCTTAGCTACAACTTTATTCAAAAGTCAAATCATTACGTTATTTTAGTAGCACAGAAACATTTTCATCAGATGAAGGAACAGTAGAGTGATAAGCCTTCTATACCATTGAAAACTCCTCTTTTTGACAAATTGGTAATGTTTTTCCATAAACCTCAATAGGCATTTTCTTCTGTTCAGGAATTCCAGAATTTAGCAAATATAAGTAAGCCTCTACATCTGAGTTTAAATAATAATGAATATTGCTTATTACAAATTTGGGTTGTATTTATAAAATTGGTTATTTATCTAATATTAAATTTTAACTACAATCTATGAATGCACATGATTCTTATTTGATCAAAAAGTCCCCTGAACAGAGCTATAGAAACAGGCAGTTACTTGATCACCTCGCTCCATGCTCTTCACATGCGCACATCATGATTATCTGGGTGTGGTTAATAAAGAAAGGTATGCTTGGTTGTTGTATGAGTACCCAGCTGTAACTTCTACAGTCAGTGCTGGGATTTTATTCTATTCTATAGATAAGGAAGAAGGAACAATGGATTTTAGCAGCAAAGTAATGGTGTTATCTTGGGAAATTTTATAACGATCTTTTGGCTCTTTATATGCAGAATGGCAAAATTAGAAAATTGGGAAGCAGATGGAAATCTAAGACATTAGATATGTCAGGGAATGATGAAAGGCTATGGACAATTGCAGAAAGAATTTGGAGGCATCTAAGAGTATTAAATATACATATTTATTTATCTTAGTTGTCAAGATTTCAGGCTTTGAAAGCAAAGCGTTTGATGTTGTCTCCTAGCTTTGTTTAAAAAATATTTGTCACCTTGGACCATATTCTTTATCTTAATGGCCTTAGTTTTATCTATAGACAATATACTAAAGTTATATGATTCATCACTGGAATTGCATGAGGTCATTCAAGTAACACTCTTTAGGACATAATAAAACAAAACACATCATAAGCTTAATTAGCTTCAAATGCCCTCATTATTTTGTTCATTATTACCTCTGCTATTTATTGAAAGTAGTAAATAACTCTTCAAAATAAACAGCCAAGTGTTTCCCCAAGTTTTATTTCCACCTCATCTTGCCTGATTGTGATAGTAACAATATTTTAATTCATGATTCTAAAAACAAACATTTTAGTTTAGCTCTGCCTTTTGTTTCTTTCATGAGCTGTATTTGATGCTTTGGTCATCCCTCCTGTTATACCATTCAAAGTATACTCAGCAACCCATGCAAATGTGTTATTGCTCGCCACTGTCTCTCCTGATGCTCTCTAGTCCTAGTGCCCACTGTTTTGGTCCGTGTGGCAAATCATCTTCAAAATGCCATCACTATTCACTTTTTGTCCTCTTAAGCTGTTGTCACAATAGGCAGGATGCTCATTGAGAACATTATAGACATTTCTTAGCTAAGAATCTAGAACCTTGCAAAGGTATTGATCTTTTCTTCTAATTTAATGAATTTTAGTCCAAGCACTGATATTCTGACTTATATTTTGCCTCTGTGTCAGGAATGACTCTGTTTCACTCACTTCAAATACCTTGATATAATTTATTTTTGCTGTTCCAGTACTCTGCATAGCTCTTGGTATCCATTTTGTGAAAAAATTCTTCCAATGGGTACATACATTCTGTAATCATATCCATTCAACGAATCCTAAATCTATTGGCCATTTCAGCCTGCCTCATTACCCAATATAGCATTCAAGAATCTCTTTGATCATCAATGTGACTCTTATTATAGTTTCACACAAACTATAATATATTCATTTATTTTCATTGTAGTTTATTGTTTGATACCTTCCTGCCTCCTTATTACATTAATTTATTTTTATGAGTATTTGTGGCTAACATGTCAGTATACTTGAAAGAATCCCTGGCTATACAAAGTAATTATGAAATGATGGTGAAAAATAAATCTTTTTTAAGCATAGCTATAAAGGTGTGGTTCGATCTTGATCTCTGTTTAAAACCTAAGTTGTTAATACTGAATTGTAATAGGCACATTTCCATTGCTTGGCATGCACAATCTCAAGTACCTTGTAGTGGGTGTATTTTTTAAAAATTCCATAGTGATGCATTAGAATACCTAGAAGCAAGACTCAAGGCTACAGTAGAGCCGAGAATATCAAAAAGTGTTACATATGGACTTCAGTCTTTGACATTCACAGGCTGTGATAATCTAAACAAATGAAAACCCTTCTTTTCTCATTACCTAGTATTTTTCATTTATAAAATGTATAATTATAATGTAGCCTTGTCACACAGTTACATATATTCAGCAGTGACTGTGCATGGGATTAGGATGATTTCTTGAGAAATGTGTGCCCTAAACAAGTGATAACTATTGCCATTATAATTAATAACTTTGTCAGTTTAGCTCCATATGCAGCTGAGCCTTAGCAAAGCCAGGGAGCTTAGAGAAGGTCACAGTGATAATAGAGGCATCCAGGCCTTTGACCTCTAAATGTTCTTTTAACTATCATGCAACAAGGAGTACAAAGGAACAGCCCATTGGAGGGAAATATAATGACATGAGACATGGATTTATGTATCATTACCCCAGAATATTTTATACCTAAATTTAGACTTCCTAGAGAATATCAAATTTCTGGCTATATGTTTAATTTTCTCTCCAAGCTGGCATGAAGCAGACTCGATCTTTGGAAGACAGCAGGGTTCATGTGATTATTTTTTGTGGCTTTTGCCAAAAGCCAGTCACTTTATGGCACAAGACCAACTGCTTTATACATCAGCTGCTCTGTGAAAAAGTTGAATATGTGATAGATTTGCTGACAAGCATATTTTATATTTGATGTGCATAAATTTTTGCAATGATAAAAATAGAAGTAGTTAAGAGTTACAAAGTAGCTTGTTTTTCCTTCTGTCTCTTGACTATTTTGATCTTAAGGAAGAGCAGGTACCCTGCTGTGTTCCACCTGGGTTTACAGTTTTACTTCTGCCATAGGGTATATAATGCTCTTTACAAGGAAGCTTTCATACTCCTACTAAGTGCAAAGCTGAAATTAGTTGCCACAAGAAGAGATAAAAGAGCATGAGTTGCTATATTACCAGTTGGTAGAAGAGAAAAATGGAAAACCATGTATTTGTGGGTCTGTAGTAAAACCCTAGTACCAGCCACAACCATTTCTCATCTCACCCAATACAGTGACCTCTTCATGCCCTCATATTCACCAAGCAGTTCTTTATCCAGTAGCCAGAGTGATTTTATAGTGTTATAAACTTAACCATGTTTCACCTTCAAATAAACCCTTCTCACAACCCATCTAACACTACTGGAGACAAATCCAAGTCTTTGCCAAGTCAAAAATTCTCCTGATTCTGTTTCTCTCTTCCTGCCTGCCCTCATACCACTAATTCTTACTCCATTAATCCTCATCTACCAAGGTCTAACACTAGATAGCTTTACTTATCATAAAACAGCCTAATACACTGTGTTATCCATTACTCCCTCCATAATTTGGATGCTACCTGTATGAATTCTATGTAGCTAGATTCTTCTCAGTATGTAAAGGTCAGCTACCTTTAATTTTTGACCAAAATTTTTTCTATTAAATACTTTTAGTCACAGGCAGGAATTTTTTTGTTTTC